>JBBPDA010000001.1:37857538-37887379 GCA_037974385.1 Arnoldichthys spilopterus
GAGTCTGGCCTCAATAAATAGCTGAAAATGAAAAGAACAACATGTTTAAAGAAGCAGCTAAAAAGAATGAGTTAAAATATCTTTTGGTGCTTCTTTTGAAAGAGCAAACTGATGTGCGTGGCAGTTGTCAACAGTGTACCTTTTCTCGCATGTCACCACACGAGTCTTCATCAGAACATCTGCTCTTTCTTTTAGTAGCTAAGAAGTGTCTATACACAGCTGGGTAGTGTGTGGAAATAGTGTGTTGATTTTGGGTCTAGGTGGAGCACCTTTTGGGGGTTTGGCGCACGTCTGCTCATCACTCAGAGCATTCCATGCGTGACATCCCTGAGTCATTAGCAGGAACTGGCTTTCATTGTTTCCGAGAGGGAGTCCATTTTGATAGGATTAACTGTAGCTAGGAGCCGTGTTATTGCAGATTTAGTTTACTAAACGTAGCTTTTATTGTCCTGCATGGGACAGAGGAAATAAGAATGCAATGTGACCACCCAGGTTTTTAGCTTCGGGAGCTAGGCTAACCAGTTCTTGAACTGTAAGGGAATTCCTTATTCCTTCCTTTTTGCCCCTCAGTTGCATAGATTTTTTTGTTTGTTTGTTTGTTTTTAACACTTGCATATCCATAATAGAATTTTTTGGGATTTTTTTTGTATACATTTTTAACCCTTTTTATAAGTTAGAAAATAGTAACTTCCATATCTGTTGGTGGCTGAAACAGGAGATCCATTGTCCTTAATACCAGCTGGCTGACTATTTCAGGAATGTTAGGTTAAGAGAACCTTTATTAGTCCCACAAGTGGGAAATTTGCTAAGTTTTGTATCTCTGTCAGATATACACCTTATCAGATATATTTGGAAATATAATGATTAAGCATGTCACAGTTATCAGAAAGCTCTGCTGTTATTTCAGGTAATTTCACTTATTTAAGCTGACCACAGTAATTATCCTTAGATATTAGAGCTTAGTCGAATGTTTACATCACAATAAACACAATGTGTAGTGGGTGTATTTCCATCTGTTGGGTTGAGGCAAATTCATGTTTCATAAAACACATTTACTGAGCAACTTTATATATCTTATGAAATTAACCAAACTTCTTACTGGTGCTATGACATGTTTGGACAATAGGGCAAGGAGAGAACTGTTTGGTTGTTTGACTTTGGGCTGTGTTTGTTGTGTTTTGAAGCTACTTAAAATTGACAGCTAAGACATGAGCTAATAGCTAATTTTCCCATTAAGCCACTTTAGGCTTATACTTAATCAGCATATAATCAGTAACAATAAAGCATTTAAATTGTTGAATGGCATTATTTATAAGTTCGTTATCATCAACAAAAATGTTATGATCATGACCGGCCTAATCATGACATTGATTTTTTAGCAATTTTGCTTAGTCTAGAGTTACAGCTGACCTCATTAATAACATTAATAATTATTATTAAGACCGCTCCTTTTTTATTTTTTTTATCCACATTTTCCATGTTTACTAATGTGCTGAATGCCGCTATGACCAAACTGGTGATTGTAGCTTATTTGTTTGATTTTAAATGTTTTTTTTAAGGTAACACCTTAAGAATCTTTGGCTGACTATGTTGGATAGTTGTCATGGTGTCATGATTTTTTTCTTCTTCACATGGTTCCTTGTTATCACATGATGAAAATAACATTATTTAATCACTCAAAGTCATGAATAGATTGATAAAAGTGTATTTTATTCAGTTGTATAGTGTGAAAAAACTTACAAATACTGCTTTTTCAAGGGTTTTTAGGGTCAGATTTGAGCAAATTAGACTTTACACAAGTTAATCAAAAATTATAATTTAGTTATCTGCCATACCTTATCATTATTGTATACATGTATTAGCTGTAATAGTAATATTCTAATACAAATCATATTTCATCAAATTCCAATAGCTTGTATTCAAAAATTTTATAAAATGACAAAATACATTACAAAATTTTACTCTATAAAAACAGCAACTGCTGAAATTACCATTCAGTAGCTTCCTATTATAAGAGGAGTATATAATCTGATAGGTTGGCAGTGTGTGACTGTATGCTGTGTTTAGTAAGTGATATATAGTGTGTGTGTTGTGATGGCATGCTGTGAGGACAGGATCGAGCTGGCTATTCAGGTTTGTCTCAATTGTTCTTTTGTATGCAAAGTGAGCTACTTTATCTTGTTGAACTGCAGGAGGGTACAGAGGATCAGCTCCGAGAGAGAGAGTGCCCTGCTGTGCTGGATGTCCCCATTAGGCCACCATCCTTTTGTCCGCCCGCTGTGACAGGTCTAAATCCCAGCATGTTTGCTCAGGTCACAATTGCTAATTTGGTTATAATCATGCCACCTCCCTGAGTGAAATGAATGAAATGGTGTCAAGTAATAAAGATTGTGGCAATGAGACGGCTTTACCATTTGGCAGTGTTTCAATGGCATATTTTCCCTTGGAGGCCTCTCGTTTTTTGTCAGTCATCCTAAAAGCACAGGACATCTTGGCACCCCATGGTGTAAGAAGAAGCTTTATCAGAACTTTATCAGTCTTGAATGTGGCCACTTGCGATCTCCACTGGAGTTACACAATGCCGTTTTTGAATTGTGGAATGCTGGATTACTCTGCTAGGACTATTTGTATAAGTTGCAAGTATTGTTGCCCTCACAAGCTTAGCGTTAATTCATTCTTTCACCTCACAATAATCTTAATCTCGCCCACAGAGGACAAAACTGAAATTATTCATAGATAATGTGTGCAGATGGATTTTGAAGGGGTGACGTGATGGTGCAGCTTGGGAGCCAGCTTTGCAGAAATCTGACCATAAGATAAGGTCACATACCTCTCAGCAGGATATGAGCTAAAACACAAAAGAAAGTGGAATGTTCAGCGTCACCTGTAGTTATTTCACTGAAGATCATTTGAATAGAATGGAAATGAATGGAATTCAGTGTTCAGTTCAATCTGACTATGAGATAAGGACGCATCCCTCTCAGCTGGGCAGGATCTGAAACACAAAAGAAAGAGGAATGTTAATTGTCACCTGCAGGTTCACTGAATACCATTTGGATGTAATTCAGATTTTAATGTTGTTATTATTGTTCATGAAATGTATTTCTTATTTTTTTGGTTAAATGTGTTCTTTAAATAGGCTTTACATCTACATAGATGTTATATGTCTAACATGGTATAATGTTAGTGTTAAACTGGCTGTGGCATTCAAGTTCAAGTGATCTGCATAATTCCGGACATCCCAGGTCAAATAATGTTTTGTGAAGTAAAAATGAATACACACACTTATACACATTTCACCATTTGCACCATTACATTCAACATTTAATTTTTTTATTTAGTTTCTTTTTTAATTGAATTCATTTACATTTATTTTCCAATATGTTAAAATCTGCAAATGAATTTGCACCAAGACTAAATCTGTGTGCCTTTAACCTGTCTGTTTGATTCTGTACAAAGGGAACATTTTCTTCAGTTGACTAAAATAATATGTAGTGATAGTAGAAATTTCTGTTTTAGTATTTCTTGCTATTTCTTGTATTCTTCTGCTAGCAATAAATATATATGTACATTTATTTTGCCTTTTAAACATGATGTTTTCTGGGTAAATGGCCTGAAACACAGACACACACACACACACACACACAAGCTCACACAATAGCCTTAATCGCAGCTTTCAGACCTCTCGTCTGCAGATTTGTGTCAGATCAATATTTTGTTCAAGCCTCATAGCCTCTCTGTTTACTTTGGCTAGTGCTGCCTAGCATGCCAAGTCCCTGCTCACTGTTTGGACATGTGACTATGTAATAATGACAGGTAGGCGAACTAATAGCCAGTGCAATATCTGCAGTTTGACCCCGTGTGCCTTTCCCTAATTGATCCATTGATTAGCATGAGGCTCACCATTTGGAAAATGACCTGACCTGCTCGTTGGTCAGTTTTCTGTGCCTTATCATGCAGCTTGAGGTAGCATGGTAGTCCACAATGCACTAACACACATTTTTCTTTATCATAAATCAAAAGAGTGTTTGCTTGATTTATTTTTTACTGCAAAAGCTGTATGTATCAATTCTCCTTTGAATATACTGAATGGCTTTTATCATCTATACGTTACCATTACATGTGCACCATGTCCATTGTGTCCGTCTCCTTCCACACATCCAACCCAAACTCACACTCGGCCCAGCTGGAGCCCTCTGCTCCATGGCCTATATGTACTCTTGGCCAAGCTATGTAAACTTCCACATGTGGATGTCAATCTTTTCCATATTTGCCATGAGCTTTATCAGGCCTCGATTAGTTTCCAGAGCAAATTTGGAGTGTAAGGAAACATCTGCAGCGTGCCATGCGTAAGCCAACAGTCTGGGCCACAGCATGTCATAGAAAATGTACATGACTCTAGGCTTATTTTGCTAAATTGCAGCCCATGTTTAAAGTAGTAGACCTGTAAGAATTTTAAAGCATACTTGATCCTTTGGTGAGTTTTTTATGTTTCTGTTACTGTTGATTGTGATGTGGACATCTGAACAGTGTAATCGTTATTTTTGCAGTGTACCCTATTGTTTACATCTAGAATATTCTGTGCTGTTTAATAACTGGCAGAGTGGGATTTTCAAAATAAAAGCTTTTATTTTGTGCGTGTAAATTGATTCATACTTTTAAATTACTTTTGCTTTTGGATTGTTAAATGTATGTGGATGACCTGATCTAAAGAGGATGGTTATATGTCCTCTGTAGGCTTTGCATAAATATGTACTGTTTAAACCATTCTCAGTCTAATAGATCTTTGCTAGTTCTCAGGTTCTCTTTCGTACCCTCAGTCAGACCAGTGGACCTCTCCCACTTCTCAGCACTGGGTCGATGCCATGGCAACAGTGGAAGCTCCAGGGCTCGGTGCAATAACGCAGCTCCGATCAGCCAGAGATTCCCGTATTGACCACACTGGGAAAGATTAAATGCTGGTGACATTTCTGAGGTGAAATTTGCAATTTCCACAAATATGAGTTGGCCAGGACGCGGCATGACAGCACATAAAATCAATACAAATAACCTGAATCCCTAATACCTTGATCCCTGTTAGTAGAGGGATGCATTACAACTAAGACACTGGGAGTTGGAGCAACAGCCCAGGAGCTGATCCTGATTCCTATCGACTGGCTCCAGGCCAAACACTGCCGCAATAACAATTAGGTGCACAAGTTTGCCAATTCTCTCTTGCAGCAGCTCCACATGCTTCAGTGCAGGCCAAGCAAGTGAGTTAGAGCACAACTACTTGGCAGCAGCAAGCTTAGCGTGTTATGTAGTGATGCACTGAACTGATATACTGAGTGTGTATCAGCAGCGATACCTTATCAGATTAATGGGTAATGAGACCAAACTATGTTTAATACTGTTTCTTAGTCACAGTCATTATAAAATAGCAATGGTTTAGCTTTAACATTTTAGTACATTATTATTTTAAAAAATTGCCAAATCATACAAAGAATGTTGGTGCTTTCCCTTGTCAAATGAGGTAATAGCCTCAACTGATTATGCATGTTTATGTACGTTGCCACTGCACAACTTGACTACGAAGTCTGAGGCCCTCAAGGGACATTAGTATCAGATTGGTATCCAGTATCAGTATATGACTTTATACGCCATCATTAACATGGATAGGAAAGCATCCAAGTCAACACCCTAAACTCTTTGTCTTGTTCCTGAAGAATTTTTTGCAGCATGGCATATTATCCTGCTGATGGACTTCACTGTCAGTTGAGAATATCATTACCATGAAAGGGTGTTTTTAGTGTGCAACAATGTTAAGTACATGGTACATGTAAAGTCAAAGTAACATTAATATGGTTTAGCTTGCCTTCTTCCCATCGTGCATCTCTAAGGAATGCACTGTAATCTAATGTTGTTATAAAAACTACAGGTACTTGTGTTAACTCTTAAAATAAGTGTAGTCATTGGTTATTGATTGATGCAGGCCATTTATGTCAAAACGGTCATAAACATTGAGTTGAGAAACATCAAAACAAACAAGAAAAGTACATGTCTATGACAACATAAATTTCTGCTAGCATCCGTAAGAGCAATAACGTTCTTGTTTAAAATGAACATTTAAAGCTTCTGAAAGACCAAGTTCATGTTTAATTATAAGCTTGTAACAGACATTAACATATATTTTACCTTGTATGTAGCCATCAAGCAGCTGCAGCTGTTTACTTTTTTTAATGGGCTGAATCCCAGTAAAATTAAAAATCACAATGATTGGTTGATTCTACTGTCACTTCCTACTTATGTTGGTTATAATCTGTAGCATTATGTCTTCAGTCAAGCAGTTTAAATATAGCAAGATGATTAAATTAAATGAAATTACTAAAACAATTTTTTTTTTTACAAAAATCATTGTCTAGACCAAGAAGACCATGATGGTTCCCCTCTGATTGGAGTAGAATTTTTTTAAGGCAATTTCTTTATCTTTAGGTGACGTGAATAAATCATTTTATTATTTATGAATTTACTAAGTATGAGCTATTTTCCATGTCACTGTCATTGATAATGTTATTCTGACTGATTTAGATGTTAAGGATAAACTAAGGATAATATTTATCTTAAACATAAACATTTTTTTAGCAAACTTGTTACATTTGTATCATGTCATTTGTAATTAGTACCCAATTACATGTATGTTCTCTACCCAGCACTGATGATAACAGTACTTTTAAACAGCCGTTTGTTGACAGCAGGTCACCTAGTATCAGTCACAAACACAGCAAGTCTTTTAATCCGTCCAACACTGTGAATTTGACTGTGAATGTGGAGGGTCCTGTGTTTGAGTGATGTGTTTTCTTCACTGTCTGTCTTTCGACTGAGAGATGCCTAAGCTTTTCTGTCAGGAGGTATTAGAGCTTTATGCTCTCATGGTGGACAGTTGGAATGTGTGGCTGCTAATATCTTAATCTGTGCCTTTTCACAAAATGCCCTTTTCCAATGTGGTCAGGCAGTCCTGGCCTGAACAGGTGACCCATAACGGTGCGAGAGAGTGTGGTGGCATTACTTTGTTTGGAGGTGTGTATGTGTATGTGTGACAGGTATGGAGAAAGGGACAGGTTCAAACTTCTCCCCTCTAGCAGCTCTGTTTGCAGTTTGTGTATATGTGTGTGTGTGTATGTGTGTGTGTGTGTGTGTGTGTGTGTATGCATGTGTGTGGTTTTAAAAGCAAGGCCTTAGTAAAAGCGGAGCCATCATCATTACTCTGAGAGGTTAAGGCTCGCTGGCGTAATGTGTGTGCTGAGTTGCTCCGTCTGTTTGTAAGGCCCTCAGCAGAAGTGTGGCGCTTGTTGACATTCTCCATATAATATTGTTTGAATTTTTCATCAAGATCCCCGCCTCTGTTACAAGAGCCCTTTTGTTTCCAGCTTGTTTGTACATTCTTCGTGTGTGTGTGTGTGTGTGTGTGTTTGTGTGTGTGTGCGTGTGTGCGTGCATGCGTGCGCGCACGTGCACACTCTCGCTTGCCTCTCCTTGTATTTGTTTGTTCGTATGCTTCACTTTAACTGAAACTCCTAAAAGTCAGGTCTATTTTAACCAAAGAAGTAAGGGGAGGGGCCCATAGAGTCCAAGCTGCAACATTACACACACCCCCACCCATCACACACCCCTCCCTTCTGCTGGCACCTTTTGTGCAGGGGACCCTAACGTGGCCTTGAATGCAGGTCACTGCAGGTTACTGACAAAGACCCCTGAATAGCAGGGTGTCTGTGCACGGCTGAATGCGGGGGCGATGCGCACCATTAAAAATAGCCCGCCTCCCCATCAGTGTCGCTGCCATTAAAAACAGCTGGCCCAGACATTCGCCTCCTTTTCTTCAACGGCGAAGTTAGTTTTTTCTTTGTGCTGCCCATTGTGCCAGCCTGTTTCAGCCCTTTGTCACAACGTCAGAGTGCGAATCGTAAAATGAGTTCATCTTCAATTCAGGGGCTGTCCTGTTGTATCTCCTACACCATAAATTAAATGACGCTTGTACTTGTCCCAGTTCGGGTCTGGTTTTAAGACATTGTCTCTCTGTTTCAGTCTCAGCGGGGCATAAGGTGAAGATCGTAAATGATACAGGGATGATGATGCCTGGATACAGAATTTTATTTATTTTATTTATATATACACACATTTGTAATGGCTATGCAAATTGTAGAGCTAGCTATATTTGCATATATGTACAGTACTGTGTAAAAGTCTTAGGCACCTCTGTTAATAGTAATGCCAATGTAAATAGTTTATCACAGTAGTAAGTTTCTTTCTAACGCAAAAACCCAAGTGAACATTAGAATAAATGCAAAAAAAACAGGAAAAGTAGTTGATTGTGTGAGCTGGTTAGAAGACACAGGTTTGGCTCCAGATTTCTCCTCCATGCATCCAGTCACTGCAGGGATGTGTGTATAGTTCCATCAGCACCTGATTTCATCTAATGAAGGACTTCATCCAAAAATGTGATAGAAACTACAATTTATAATGGGTGTCCACTTAAAGAGCTCTGGGAAGGGTCAAGCCATCGCACCGACACATAAAATCACTGTTCATTCTAATATTAGTGTTTCTGAGAAAACAAACACTCACTGCCCAGATAAATGATCATTTTCTCTGGTTCACAGTATACAGCACTGTATATATTTGTATGTGCTCTCTGTCTCACTGTAAGAAAGCATCAGTAGTAGTGTCATCATTAACTTACATTACACATTAGGAAACCTTTTTGTTGTTGATTCTCCTGAAAAGTTTGAGCAACTGCCATCAAGCCACAACGATCTGGGTGTGTTAATAAATTTGTAGTGCGCGTGTGTGTGTGCACTCATTGGGGTTAATGGAAGGGGATCTTGGCAGCTCATCTCAATGGCACAGCCCACTCTTTCAAGCCCGCTTTCCATGGATGTTTCCGGAAGCAATCCTTTAGTTCGTTCGCTGCCTCTCCGCCTCCCTCCATTGTCCCACACTCTCCTGGGGCCCCTCACGCTTTATCTGCTGCCAGTTCTGCCACTCCTCCCGCCCCCTATCTGAATGTCTGCTATATAGCTTGGGTTATCTTATCGGCCGTGTCATCTCTTTATCAGCTCTATCCCGACCCCAACCACCCAGCTCATCGCTCAGCCGGCCCACCTCAGTGCCTCTGTGTCCCTTAGCCTCTCACACACACACGCACACACAATGTCTCCCCTCTTACATGTAATCCTCTTGGAGTATTCGGTAGTTTAGATCCATCAAGTCCATGTCTCGATTTTGATTTTCTGTCAGAATTTGTACATGTAATAAGTTTTTCAGATTGATACTTTTTGCATGACTTTTCCATACCTTTATGAGTGGAAAATCTGAGTGCTTTTGATATTCCAAACCTCACTCCTTTAAAAACTAGAGTGGAGGGGTAGTGTGTGTAAATCCATGTTTGTCTCTCTTATTTCTGTGTTGCTTGTGGATACAGCTCTCTAACTTTTGTTTCTGTTCTTTTCCTCTCTCTTTCTTTTGCACTGAATGAGCTCAAAGCCTTGGCTGCTCATTGGCTGCTGATGGAAGGGATTGGCCATGTTCATCTGAGTGAAAGGTGAAGCCTGCTCAGCTGCTAACTGTACCAGCCAGCAGACAGCAGACTGCAGCTGTGTGTTTCTTTCTCTATCTCGCCCACTCAGTCACGCATCTGCTCACACGTGTTCAAAGGCACAAATAAATGCACTTCTGCACAGCCGTTCAGCTTCATCCGCAGTGCTCTGTAATGTGCAATAATAGGCCATGCAGTAGCATTGTACACAGGCACAAGCAGATGAGCTCTCTTTGCATTGCAAGTCAGTCTGTAAGCCAAGGACAGTAACATAACTAACAAGAATTTATGGTCAGTTATGAACAGTTCTATGAAGAACTGGCCAATATGACAATATTTATTGTTCTTGTAAGCAATTAAATATTCAGTACTTAAATAACACAAATAGATAAATATACTGCATTTTTCATTACAAACAGAATAAAAAAATGTGATTAGTATTGTTTAGTGCAGTGTAATGTGTGTAACATATGAAACCATAAGCCCACTGACATTTAACATACTTCTTGTACTACCAGGAACAAAACAATGCCACTATTGCTATGCTTTTAAAAAACACATAATTTAACGAAAGTTAATTTTTAATGTAAATTTGTCAAGGGTGATGAGTAGTAATTAACATTATTCATATTTCACATTTGGCATTCTCACATTCCACTTGGTAAAGGCTTCACAGTGTTAATTTACTGAATTAAAACATGTGTTTGTGAAATTCTAGAGGAAAACTCTTTTTTATTCTTTAGGACATCATAAAGGGGCAGAAGTAAAATTCTTGTGCTTTGAATTGCCTCTGATCACCTGATTGTCCATGTGTTTTTTCAAAACATTTGATCAGAAAAAATGTTGAGTCCTGCTTCTGTAAAACGAAGTTAAAATAACTCCAGCTCTCAGGCTTCTGTGAGACTTTTCACTGTGAGAATTTGTTCACCACTGTGTGTCACATTCCACATTCTGTAAATGGATGATCAGACTTTAATGCACAGTTCCTAATCAGGATTTGTAATGGCTTTCTGTCCTGCACCATTTCTGCTCTTTCATTCTGAACCAGACATCTCCCAATTATTCTCCCAAACCATCAGTCTGAACTGCTGAACACACTGTGCTGGCCCTGTCTCTACCCCATACAGTATGTGGGTGTCAGTGTGTAGGATTTAACAATTTTCAAAGCTTTCCACAGTGTAGCCCAGTACTTCCAACTAGCAGTGCCAACATTAAGACCATTGACAAATTAAGTGAATAGCATTAATTATTTAATTGATCAGGTGGTTAAATATATTAGGCAGCAAGTGAACAGGAGCTCGCGACTGAGCCATTTTGACAATGGCCTTATTGTAATGGCCAGGCGACGGAGTTAGAGCATCTACAAAACAGCAGATCATCTTGGGTTTCTACAGTATGCAGTGTTTTGTACCCAACAGGAAAACTGGTGAACTGGCAACAGGTACATGGGCCCCCAAGGCTCTTTGATGCAGATGGGAAGCAAGTCTGTCTGGTCCGATCCCACATATGGGCTACTGTGGCACAAAAAAGTGAATGCTGGCTGTGACCTGAAGTGGATCAGAATGCACAGTGCAGCACAGTCAGAGCTGTTTTGATGTCTTGAGGTGGGACCAGCATAATGTGAGGCAGGTGGTTTTAATGTTATGGGTCATTGATGTATAGTTTGGGTAATCAATACTTCACAGAATTAAATTATATGTGCAGCTGATGGAATTCAGTCAATCCGAGTAAGCATACAAACTGCATTCTTTCAATAATCTTATGAAACATCAGTATTATTTTTTTGAATATTACCTTTAAATGTTTTTGTATAAATATTAATTTAAGGTTCGGTCTAAATAGTTAAAATACTGAAAATACTTTTAGCTTCTAATACTTGAAATTTACATAGTGCTGTGATTACATTTCTTGACCTAAAATCTTTAAGACTTAAATATGAGTGAGTTTCTGCTTTATAATATTAATAACACAGTGCAGAGGGAGAAGCTTCCTGGGATTGATGTTAGTTTTGTTTCTTTCTCTTAATTATCTGTTCCAAACATCAAGAATATATTTAATAAATGTGCAGGACCTTAATATCAGCGGATATTATGGGACACCTTCTATAATGGTCAAAATTCATTTGCTTTGATTCTGATGTTACATAATGTCTTCACATGCAAAAACGCTTTTACTGATGAGCTTAAAGAATTTTCTTGCTGGTTCTTGCACAATGCTGTACACCTGGCCCAGAGACAAGGAGGAAAGTGAGAGGGAATAGTTGAAGAAAGGATCTCCTGTCCTACTCCGGCGCTCTGGTACACCTGTCACCAGCCAAACACGGCCTCCCCCTCACTGCTGGAAGTGAATAAAATGAGATCAAACAGTTTGCATGAGTGAGTGCCTGAGAGGACAAGGTCAGCCTATCACCTGCTCTCCCAAGCAGGTAGTTTTTTTTTGTTTGTTTGTTTTTTTATACAAGGGACGTTCCGTCAGGTGCATTTTCCACCTTGACTCATAACCTCAATGCTGTTACATGTTTATTAAGTGTTGATCTTATTGCAGGTTCTGAATTGTAGTGGTGGCAAAGCACATGGTTGAACTTTGAGATGCTTGTATGAAGGTGTGTATGTTTTGAAAGTCTTTCATTTAACACCTGCTCATGATGACAAGCAGTCAGATACAGTGATATTGTACTTATTTGAGGGTTTATATCATGATAAAAATGAAGTTTATAATTTTTTTTAAGTTTTAGGGAAACTGTGGAACACAATTAATACACTCCAATATTTCCAACATGTTTTTTTCATTTAATGTTGGTTCATTTACAATTATTTGTGATGTTGGTCATTATTAAACCAGTGTTTTATTTCATTGCTTCTAAGGAACGAAATATAATCAAGGCTTTTCTCTTTGTCTCACATTCTGAAGGAACTGCTGGTTGTGCAGGTTTGTCTAGTTAACAGTGTCTCTAAACAGTGAACAGTTGATGCAGTAAGAAATTTATCTGGTCTTTGCTTTGTGTGTTCTAATTTGCTGAAGTTTTGCTATCTGTAATAAATATTCCACACTGAGCTGATCCTCTGTCAGTGAGAGTAATGTACAGGTTGAACATCTGGAGATAAGGAAGGACCAATATCTCCCAATACAAAACTCTGCCTCTAAAATGAATCTCTACTGTAGTTCTTCTTGACATTCTCCAACAGCCTTAAAACAAATGCTTTAGACCCTTGCTTAATGTTTTTTTTAATGTTTCATTTTCTTTCATTTTTAATAAAGTAAAATATCAGCAAATATTGTTAACATGAAATAGCTGTTGAATAATACTCTGGTTTTGCATTTATCATGATTTGATCAAAGGTGTCGTTAAAAGCAGAAATAAAAAATCTTGTACCTAAAACTGGCATCACAACAAAGTGTGTGTGTGTGTGTGTGTGTGTGTGTGTGTGTGTGTGTGGTATTATCCACATTTCTTTAATATGGATTCCATTTACTAGAGCAGACTAATCCATTCTTCACTATTTGCTGCAGCATTACCTCATTATAGGTGTGGAGGTGCACAAAAGACCTGAAGGTTAATGCAGAGTCTGGCTTCTTAGGACACGCTTGCTCTTTTCACGTAGTGCTTTGTGTTAGCCACATCAAAAAGAGCTATTGAGGACAGCACTGTTCTTCTCCATCTTTTCATGCCCTAGCTGATCACTGCTAGCTCACTTTGATTAGCTGAGTTTGAGCCCACAATGGCTAGACATCGTATGGAGAAACACAATACTCCACTAACAAAGCTGATGCCTCCAGTCCTTTCGCAGTGGGCTGCAGTGAACCACACAGATTACGGTGGATTCATCCTGTGCTAACGTGTGTAGCTTTTTTTTTCTTCATCTGTGCCCTCAATCCCTTGATATTTCAGTTTGTGGTTACGATGACAAGTAGGAAAAGAATTAAGGCTGGTCTGAACGTGTGAACTAAATCACAATAACCATAAGAATGATCATTTTCAACTGACTCGACTTTAAATTCCAGTAAAAGTATTTACTGTTCTAAAATATGTAAAATTTACAGTAAGAAATATATCTGATATATTTAATGATTTTTTAACAATACGCATAGGAAGTATGCACAGTTTACATTGACAGTTTACAACTTGAAAATTGATGAAAATCCAGATTTTACATCTTTAGAGATTTTACAGGAACTCGCTCTAAATTATGCAGGTGACCAGAGTTCATTGCAATTGTTAATGTAAATATTTATAATAAAATTACAGCACTTAAGTGCTCTGAATTTTAAATAGGACAATCGTCTTTGAAAATACTCCCATATGACTTTTTTTTTTTTTTTGCTCAGTAAAGTTTAGCTAAAAATCATGCAGTTCATTTCACCAGGCTTCTGCTTTCTCTTTTAGTCTGGACCTACAACAATGTCATCGGAGTGGACATATTTATTTTACACTGACTTGCCATAACATTGTGTGTCAAAGTGTATACACACACACACACACACAAACACACACACACAGTTCTCTAAAATCTACTATCTAGAATCTTTTGATCTTTTACTTTTTATTTTCTATCGGACTCTCTTTTTCAGTGTACATGAAGTGAATGTGACTGTTTGCCATTGTAAGCACACTCCTCAACAGCGCCTGTGAAGCAGTGTAGCAAGATGGTACCTTTATGTCTCAAGGGCATGGTTCTAACCACTAGGCCACCACTGCCCTGAGTAGGGATGTGTGATATGGAAAAAAATTTAATTGTGCTTCAAGAGGTCTTTGTCATGCATATGTGGTGTGTGTATAATCTGACACGTGCTTGAATTGCTTAAAAAAACCTTTTAAATAAAATAATCAAAAACTGCCAATGCTTTAAAAATCATTTCACACACTTCACTTAATCAAATTAACCAGGTCTAATTGTGCTCTTTTTTATGACATGCAGATGTTCAGTGCAAAGGAAATCTTATTGTGCCAAAATGTGACATAATATATCGTGATAACAATAAACATCAGCGTATTGCTCGGCCCCACTTCACTCTTATTCCATCTCTCTCAACGTTTTGGTGTCCCTTTGTGATTATGTGAAGTGTTTTCCGTAAAAAGGCTTTATCGTCATTACGCTCGTAATCAGCCCTCCGCTCGCTCTCCTTGATTGCTGGCAATTAACTGCAAGCTGAGCAGAGCACAAACATTAATATAGGAACAATAAAAGGGCTGCGTGTCTGACCTGTAGTGCACCACGCAGAAAATTAAAAACCCAATGAAGTGTTTCCATGATATACTTTCCATGCCCTTTCCATGTTACTGCAGCTTTTGTTCTTGTTATCTCCTCCGTCATTTGTATGAAAGTGTTTGGCTGATAGTGTCTTTCTATCAGCAGATTACATTATCAAAAGAAAGCTCCGTTTCCCACTGCCCGGCTGCATATTTAGCCATGAAGGACACTGGAAATGCTGAGGTTAAATTATGTCTTAACACTTTTTCCCCCAGGACATATTAAAATACTGTTTACCATGACTAAGAATGGTTAAGAATAGCCTGTTAATTACACTGTGAAGGGTGCAGCCTCAGCAGAATTGATGGCAGTTTGATGTGACATGAGAACATGCTTGTGCATAAGACAAGAACACACAGTGTAAATAGGACATTGCTTTAGTATTAGCTTTTATTACACAGTTAACAGACAATAGACAATAATTACTAAACACTGTATACTGCACTGGTTATGTCTGTATGACCATAATGACTAACGCTAAAAAATAGACCTACCAAGACCACTCTTAAAAATAAAGCTTCCTAAAGGGTTGTGGTTGTTGGCTAGAACATGATTCACCTTTACATTATGTGGTTGTTCCTTAAACCCTTCTTCTCTAATTCTTCACCCTCAAATTGTTTTTTTTTTAGTTCTTCAAGAAACCAGGAGTCACATCACTCCTCAATAGTGCAGTATTTATGAAGGAGAAAATTATATAATAATGATGAAGAACCTGCTGGATTTCCACAGGCTGCAGTGCAGGCGTAGGTGGGCACTCCTGTAGCTAGGCATGGCAGTGTGTGTTTGTGGTTGTCCCTGACAGCGCAGGCGACTCCAACCCAAACATAGCACCTGTGTTTGCTCTAGCTCTTACCCACCCCCCAATCTCCACCATGCAGGTCACATGGCCGGCAGATAGCCTCGGTACCATGGGAATACAAAAGCAGGGGCTTTTAGCCCCGTTAATCATTAATGTCACACTTCCTTTTGTCCCCCATCTTGCCAATGCAGACGCAAATGTTATCTCCCGTGCACGGCCAGGTCAGACGTGACTGCAGAGCTGCAGGTGAAGGTGCCATGAAGAAGTGTGGCAAGGCAGTGGTCATAGCATTGGTAGAGGGGTTAGCAGTATGACACTGCTGATTGGTCCATACCTGAAAGGAATTGTACAGTTCTGCATATGTAAATACATTGTTATACTGCCTCTAATATAAGAAATGTCAATTTTTTAGGTGTGGTTTGACACTGGTGGTTGTCTAGGATGGGTGGCTAATGTTATTATTGTTGTTTTGCTGCACTATTTATATGTTACTATATAGCTGTATAATTAATTAAATACAATCTGGAAAAAAAGTTTTTTTTAACCGAAGCCAGTAAAAAACGTAATGCTTAAAGGTTTCATTGGCAAAAAAAAAAGAATGTTCCTAATTTTTATTTTAATAAAATAGTTTCTAGAATAGTTCTATCCACATACTCAGCCTACAGCAGTTTAGCCCCACCCATTAACAGTAAAGTTATATGGAGGATGGAGTGTTTTTTGCCCACATTGCTTTAAGAATGAGGCCCAATACAAGACCAATCCGAACAGAAGTCATTTACATAAATCAGCCTTGAAGATACAATAAAAACAGCCTGTTTAATTCTAAGGAATACAAAGAGCTTGGAAAATGTGTTCAATTATATCACGTTATGTAAAGGTTCTATACCTGCTTAAAGGTTCTTCCTTAAACCTTAAACATTGAATTTTTTGAAATTTTAAAAAGGTTCTTTACATTTACATCTTCTTTACAAAATGATTCAATACAGTTTGTTTTTGTTTGTTTTTTAAAGTTTATTACGGTTCTTCTATGGCATCACACAAAAAACTATTTTTTAGCACCTTTTTGTAACTACACTATTATAAATACCAGATAACATTTACATTCTGTTTTAGCAGCTTCAGTTCAGACATGGCACAAAAAATAGACACTGGTTTTTCTTTCTGTGAAACAAGACTATTAAAATGAGTTTTTTCAAATCAATTCAAAATTAGCATTTTTAAAATAATCTCTGCTTGTTTCTATCACCTTGGAGTCAAGTAATGCATGTGTGTAGAGCAAGCGGGGTGTTGAAGGGTTAATTACAAAATTAGTGTTCTTCTGTTTCTCTGTTTTCATATGTTATGTAATTTAGTATTAAATATCTCTTTGACAGTATTAAATTTCAGGCTCAGGGTGAAAAATGAAAGGATCCTCATATAATGCATCCTCAGTCTTTTCTTGTTTTGCTCCTCTGTAGTTAATTAAATGTTGGCCTTAATCTGGGCCTTTTCCTCCAAGTTTACAAAGTGAAGGGGGGCATGAGGGTTCATTACTGTTTGCGAAAGTGCTGTCTGAGACACACACTCATGCTTACACTGTTAGTGAAAAACAGAAAACGAGGGCATGTTTATCTAAAAGGGGTATTAAGTCAGCGGAGCTGCAGTGTTGTACAAAAAAAGGTTCTGGGACTCCACTCACCACACCCTGTCCAAACTTGCCACTGGTTTTTCAAAACATGGCACCCCTCATTCACACACGTGCACACATTTTGCCTGCACACACACACACTAATGTCAGTAGAAGGTGGAATCAGAGGAGAATAAGTTTGTCAGTGAGGCTTTGAGGAGAACTTTCAATTTATCCAGAGTCAGTCACCAGTAAGCTGAGGAGAAAAAAGCATCAGTGAGAGTTGTTTACCTGGAGGTAAATAGAAAGTTAATATTGCTAAATACACAACTAGAAGCAGTCAAATGAAATGTTTTTGCAAGTTTTTTGACATTTGTTCTGATGCAGTGTCTTCACTCTTACAGACATATGGTGGAAATTTCTACAATTAAGAATTTTTCCTGATGCTTGTCCAAAGTGAGAATCGTTTAGAAATTGTTCTTTGTTTAAGTGCAATACATATGTTACACTAACAACATACCCTCTAGGAGTGTATTCATGCACATTTAGGCCTTGATATATAGATAAAACCAACGAAACATATCTTGATGCACTACTGGATTTACACACAGCCTGTTTGTTGATTAACCCTGGCCTCAGCTGATAAGGAGCTGGATGATGATTTCATCACAATTCACCAGTTTAACCTGGCAGGAGAAAGCCTCTTCTCTGAAGCAACACCCACCTATATGCGCAAATGCATTAACACACTGAATGTTCCTGTCAGAGAAATAAAAAGTGGATTAAAGGAAGGCATATATTCTGAGCCTCGGCCAATGGGGAAATAAACGAGGCTGATCTATTGAGTCAGAGCAGGCCCTAACAACAGTGCGGCTTAAACAAAGGTGCCTGTTTGCCAGCAGCAGGTAAAAGATGGATGGCTGGTTAAACATTGCACTCATACCTGGTCGGTGCCATGGGCCGGTCAATGAGGCCAACTGAGGGGACATTGTGTGGCCGTCACATCCTCCCACAGCTCTTATCTCTGCTGTCCTTTCTGAAACCTAGTAAACGAGACCTGTTGACCAAACAGAGAGTTTTGGAGAGTCAGACTGGAATATTAAGCCCTTCCTTTATTAGTGTTGAAGCTGTGAGCGTCTATGTAATTCCCCCTCTGAGACCAAATCTCATACAAAGAATGATTTAGGTAATATTGCTTTTGGAAATAGTTTTCTATTGTACACAACTAGCCATGTCCATACCACTAAAACTGTAAATATAGTCCATATTTTTAAGCACTGGCTTTTTGCCATTTTCAGTGGACTAATATAAAACCTATAACTGTCATTTGGCTAATTTGTGCTATTCAAAGGCATGCTGCAGTATGACATTTGCATGAAACCACTTTCTCTATTAAAACTGTCTCAGTTAGTTACTATAGACTAACTGAACCAGTATTACATTTGCATACTGAAGTAGCCTTATACATTGCTTATATATGTACAACTGTGTTAGGGAGCAATTATTTTATATGTGAACCAGCTTAGGATGCATTACTAAATAGGGAGTTTTTTGGTTTTGAAATTCGGGAAGTTCTAAGTCTTTGTTTATCCTACAGTGCCAACCTACTCAGTCAACTCACATAGTAGGTTTGTTTTCACTTGCTGTTGTGGTAAGTTGTGAATTACTCAAGATGAGCCAGGTCATCAGCTTGTCTGGGAAAAGCACATTAAGAACTATGCCTCAAAACCAAAACAATACATAGATTTCTAAATGCAAAGGTTAGGGCTCTCTGGTCACATTACATGTACAAGTACACATCCTCTGCAAAGAACACTATTCTGCACATTTTAATTCACAGACACTGTTTATTTGCTGAATTTAACATATTGACAAAATAAAGCATAAAATGTGGTCTGGGTAATAGTTATGGCACATTATGTTTGATATGTTTTTCCAGTGTGTTCAATGCCAGTGTGTTACAAAAATTGATCCCTCCCCCAGAAGTCTAAATTTTTTACACAAGACAATGCACAAATCAGAAGCTAAGAAAACAAAAAGAAACTCTATATATAGATGATCCACTTCTCTGGGCCTGAGCTCATTAAAGATGGACTGATGTGAAATGGATCAAAAATTTTTTTGGAAATCAAGGTAACCGGGCTATAGAGTAGTGGGACAAAAAAATAGGACAAGGAGACCCTAACTGTTGAGAAGCTATTTAGGCAGCAATGGGACAACATTACACTTTTAAAACTTCAGCAATTGGTATCCTCGGTTCCTAAATGTTCATAGATTATTGTTAAAGAGGTAATGCAGCACAATGTTAAATATGCCCTGTTCCAACCTTTTTGAAACCTGTTACTTGCATCACATTCTAAATGATCATATCTTTTTTTAGAAAACCAAATAATTTCAGCTAAAATTCTGAGTTTCAACATTTTACATCTGTTCTGTTTTAACTGAATATGAGTGTACATGATTTTTTTATTTACATTTCACACAACATTTTCAGGTGTATTTATTGGTATTATGTATTTGTGATGTAAAAGTGAGACCAATATGTGTAGGGCTTTAACATGTTTGTGACTTAATGCTTTCTTAAAATGTATCCAATGTTGTTTGCCACTGAATGGCCCTTCCAACAATATTACACTGGTTATATTTAAAGCACTATTGTAATCAAGTAGATTTTACCCAAGCCACCAAATGTGGACACTCAAATCCTTGTAAGATTCACCACTATACTAAAATGAAAATGGCAGAGACATCTTATATCCCCACCCTTCACTTCATGTTGTTGTAATTGCACACTTGAATGTTGTGCTAATCCCCAAGAATGAATGGAAGGTATAGCAGGAGGGTTGGACTCTTCAGTTTCAAGTACAATGATCCTTTATTCTTTGCAAAAACCTTATGGGAAAAAATACAATAAACTCTTAACAATTAAGGTTCCTAAATGGTTCTACATTACACATAAAACCTGCTGTTGCTGAAGAACCCTCAAAGAATCTTTATACACAATTATAAACCTTTTTCATTAGATTAAAACTTTGAATTTTAAAATTCAAAACTCACACATTTCATTTACAAAATAAAAATTCTGCAGTTAACTATCAATTAAAAGGTTTTTTAGGGAACCAACATGGCATCACTTAAAAAAGTCCTTTTGTTTACTTTTATTTTCACATGCATAGAAGGATTTATTATCCAGAAATACACCCAACATATTTCTGCCTGAAGTATAAGATGGTGCTGAAGGCAGGCTTTCTAAATCTTTTGGCTTTTAATTCATAGACCCATTTGGTTACCATTATCCTTATACAAATCTAATTCACAGAAAAGTTGAGGCATTTTGTAAAACGCAATAAAAAACAAATATGTCATTGTTTTGACCCTTTTTTAACAGACCAACTTGATTGTGTTTTGTAAATATAAATCAGTTTTTCATTTATGCAAAAAAAGTTGGGGGCAGTGGCATGTGTATCACTGTGTTACATTAACTTTCCTTTTAACTAAACTTTTTAATAATTTGGTAACTGAAGAACTAAAACTGAACTAACTGTTGCAGTTTTGCATATGAATGTTTTGCCCAATATTGGTTTATACAAGACTTCTCCACTCAACATGGCTCATTCTCCTCTTCATGATGTGCCACACATTTTCAATAGAGACAGATCTGTACTGCTGGCAGGTCAGTCAAACATGTACAGTATGTCTATGAAGCCACTCTGTTGTAGCTCATGTAGAATGAGTATGGTCTCTTGCAGAAATAATCATTTAGTTCCCAAGGAAAGACCTTGCCAGCATATGTCTCTCTAAAATCCAAATATTCACTTCTGCATCAATGTCCCCTTCACACATTTCCAAGTAATTGATACCATGGGCACTGATCCACCTCCATACCTTGACAGTTGTTAGCTATTGCACCTTTCACTGATAACAGACTGGATGGTTCATTTAATCTTTGGCTTGGAGAACTCCACAACTTTTTTTTTTTCAAAAACAATCTGAAACATGGACTTGTCTGTCCAGAGGTCAAGAACTTTCAACATTGGTTTCCCTACACAGACAACATTTCTCCAGATTCCATGAATCTTTTCGCAGTATTTTAAGTAGTGAAAGACCATTCTAAATTCTTTGTAATCTTACAATGATAAATGCTCTGAAATTGTCTGACAATTCTCTTACGACCCTAACCATTACCCATGTTTGCTTGCAAAGACTAAGGCTGTGGTGGATACTCCTTATATAACCTATTTTGATTCCGTCACCTGTATCACCTTCAGCTCTGTCTCTGAATGTTCTATAAACCATTCATTCCTTTTGTTTTGCCTCGTCTCAAATTTTTTCAATAAACATCTTAAAACAACTTTTCTTTGTACTAGCACATTTTTTATTTACTGCATTTTACAAAATGTCCCAACTTTTCCAGAAATGGGGTTTGTGGTTTATGCAGTAGCTTCGCGGTTTCATATATTTTTTACCACATTGTAATGAAAGTTTATTTAAAGTGTATCTTCATATGTAGATGATTTTGCTGAGTTTATTTCCCATAAATACATATGAACATAATGAATGCAAGTGCTTGTTTGATTAGCTTAGCAATCCATATCTTTTAATTTTGTATGTGCATATTTGTATTTTTGTTGTTTTTAAATTCTAATGTCAGCAAGCTATACTTTATACAGAGGTCCTTTACAGCACAGGATGTGTTTATTCGTGTGTGTTCTCACAACGGTATCTTTAACGTGTTCCGGTACTTGCTAATCGCCCAGCTTTTGTGTGTTTCATCTTATATGACTTAGTCATTCTCTTTCATTTCTGAGCGGTAGGGCTCTGTGTCATGTCTCAACACTCCGGCCTTCAGCACTCATAAATTACACAGTTGTGGCAACTTAAAGAAGTGCTGAAAAGCCATGAACAGAGCTTTACTTTAGCACCAATGAAGCATAGTGCAGAACTATCCCACACACATACTCACGCACTTGCCTACATGCACGCATTCTCACACACACAAACACAGGCTTGCATATACTGGTCAAAAGGGAATAGAACACAAACTAAAGCTGGCTAAAATATAATACTTGGTTAAAATAAAATACATTTTAGTCTACCCTTTTCATGAACCAGCAAAGATTAGTTTCCTGTTTGCATGATGGGAGTATATCTTTTAAATTCTTCTACTGCTTTCTTTTATAGTAGGAAGTATAATATAATATAATACTTATTTGTACACATTTTACAATGTATTGAATTTATATGTTTTTTAAATATATGTGAAGGTTTTTTAGTTTCAGTATGCAGTATACGCATACAAAATCATTGAAAGGATTTACAGGGATTGTTATTTAATTATGTCTTATTTAAAATATTGATCTCTTTGCTGTACTCATATGATCAAAATAATTAGTACATTATTTGCTTATTGATATAATCCAGTTTGTCACTACAACTTTACTGAGAATGAATAGCAGAAAGTGATATTGAAATTGCTATTCATTTTTTGCTACTTTCTCCCTGTTTTGCAGTAGCACTACAACTATGAGTCTGTGAAATGAGTTGAGCTGAGATCCCCTCTGAGCTGAGCTGAGCTGTGATCCCCTCACCCGAATTAACGGTGTGTTGCCCGACTCTTTGCCATTCTCATACTCTGGTAATCAGCCCTCCTACTGTGACGTAAATCCCTGACGCTAATCACACTTTCTTCTTGCCAGTTCATTAATGTTCACAGTCTCGTGCTGTCTTGTGTGTATGTCAGAGACGTTCATAGATGTATGCCTAAGATTACTTACAGAATTTAAGGGAGGTGGTGAAACTGAACTAGTAAATGACATAAAAAAGGTTTCTGTGTATGAGTTCAGTTAATTTGCTTGTACCTGTGCATTGCTCTCTAAATCTTTTGGAGAAAGTGCTTCATTGGTAACCAGTCAAATGATAATCGACTTTTTGGTTTGGCGTTTATTACTTTCTTCCTATGATGGACAAAATTCTTATGTTCTTCAGATTCTTAAAAAACCAGAACTGGTTCTAATTTTTTATTATTATTATATTTATTATTGTTGTTTTTTTTTTGTATTTATCGTCATGTTTAATGGTGCTAGTGTCTACTGTCCTTTTGTAACACTGTTAATTGTGAAGTCTGTAAAGGAGGCATTCAAGTAAGAATTGTAATCTGTACACCATACTTTTTACATATAACAAAAAAACTTTGAATCTTGAATCTGTTCGATTAGTGGCTTTTAAACAAGGCTTTTCTGTCTCTATACAATTAGCAAACTGAGTGCATATATTGTATCAGTATCTATCACTTGCAGCAGCACAACCCTATTCAGTGCTATATAAAACCTTTCTTTAAAAGATTTCTTTTTACAATGACATACAACAGGATTTATGTCATGGATGGAAAACCATGAAAAAATGTATCCAAATGGTTCTTTGAGTGTTCGAGGTAGGGATGCACCAATCCAATACGGATATCAAATTCAATTATGTTTTTCTATGCTTGTGTACATGTTCACACTAACTGTAGTTGTTTTTTTTGTTTTTTTTTTGTATGTTTGTTTTTTCTGGTGCATAACATTTTTTTATTGTTTATATAAAACATATGTATTTGTTACATTTTGTTTTGCAAATATAGGAAAGCAATGTTAGGATCCCAGTCTCTTCCATACAGTGAGACAGTGAGACAGTTTATTAATTAAACATTGGTGTCAGATTAGTATTTAGTATCGGTCCAAACCCAAAGTCCAGGTATCATATCGGGATTGAAAAAGTCAGATCAGTGCATCCCAACTTGGGTATGTAACAACTGCCTTAACTAAAGAATGTCTGAAGAACCCTGTATAAGAGAAATCAGTATAATGAAGATTATACACTCACATTATACACAAGAAAGGTTTGTTAAAGGTTCCTGGTTTGGATGCACAGTTCTAGGAAAAGAAAACATTCATTAATATATATCCTTTACTTTTGTAGTGGATGTTCTTCAAAAGGTTCTTTAGAGAAACAAAAGTGGTTCTTCTATAATATCATTCCAAAGAATAATTTTCAGCACCTACATTTTTTTTAAAGAATGTATAAACCCTTTAGTGATCAAATAAGTATGCTAAGTGGTTTTGAAAGTCCTTGATATGACATAACATTTTAATTAAAATTTTAATGTCACATCACCTTTCATCACAGCTGATCGGCATGCCATATTCACAGGTGAAAGGTCAGAGATATCAGAACCTGCAGGTTGCTGACATTTAATCTCATTTCTTTGGTGTACTGCATGACCTTGTAGTTATGGAGGAGAGAGTTAGCCGCTCAACAACCACACGGCTGTGTGGACGTTACTTCACCCAGACCATTCTCTTTCCCAGCTGTGGATGATGCTGAAGGTTATCTCTTCAGGTTTTTCCTGGGGTATGTGCTAAAAGCTGCATCATTTGTCGTCTCAAATGGACTTTTGCTCTTTTTCTTCAGTAGTTTCTGGATTAATTTGAGTTGCAACTGATGTAATGAGATTGCTATCATTCTAACAGCCTAAAGCACACGCATGGTCTCTCAGTGAGAAGTAGAGGACTTGTAGTATTATCCCTTGACTGGAGTCTTGACCTTGCTTGTTTTCTTGGACTGTCAACCCTAAATGACTGCACATGCAAAGGTGAAGCCTGGCTATGGAGATACATGGATGATATGATGCACGCACATGAAATAACAAAATGGCGAAAAGCCACCTAAAAGCAGATAAATGGCTATACAGTATGGCGTACAATGGGAATTAAACGCATGGGGCAGCTGGGCTCTTATCTGAACGAAACCCGGCAACAAAGGAGCGCTAAGACTAAGAGGCTTGATGCATGGGAAAGCCATGGGCCAGCCATTGTGACTGCCCTTCTGCTGAGCAAATAGTCCAAACTGTTCATTCCCCGTCTTCCATTCTCTCGCCGCCACATTGTTTGTGTCCTTGCATTTCATTCGGCGAGGAAGATTGCTCTCAGGCCCAGTGAGCAAACAGTCCAGAAAAGAGCCGGCTATCTTCTGCTGTTCCCAGGAGAACTAGCATTTTGATTTGGGCTCCAAGCTGTCAGAGGATTGGAGAGTTGATGTCAGGGTGCCTGAATTAATTGCTTTAAGCCAAGGAGGGGCTGACTGCGTTTATCACCAACTGCTCAGTAAAATGCATCCTAGCAGTTATGTCCTGTCCTCGAGACGCTGACTTGACATATCTGCTTTATATGCAGTGGTGTTTTTTTTGTTTGTTTATTTATTTATTTATTTATTTATGATAGTGCCTGATAATGCAGGAAAATTTCAACACATACTTGTTTCTTTTATTTTTTGCTTCGATCACTCCTTAACAGTGCAGTTTTGTTCTGACATGGCTTATAAAAGATATAATATTAACTGTAAAGCAGACTGCATATGCAAAATGATTCATATGCTGCCTAGAGAAAGTCAAAAACTCACTTTTTCATATCTCTAGATTTTATTCTTCATTTGGTTCCTAGTTCCTTGTCCTCCCACATTAAGGTATTGATATTTTGATTGCTAGAAACAACAAATCATTGCGGTTAATGGGTCAGGTGTAAACCGTCACTCAGTCATTGAGCGCACACTTGGTAAGCAGAAGCATGACCCTCAGATGTGTCTTGTGGGAAAAGTAAAACATTTACTGCCTCTGAAGTCACCACTGATAAACTTCAAAAGCAACATGTTTCCAGTCAATATGTCTTTCCATATAAAACTGACAGCAGTCATTAATATGCTGGTGTAGTTTGTACATTTACCTTAAGCCTGACTGCTTTACATCAATATCTGATGCTGACAAATTGTATACTTCTTGCTATTCTCCATTGATGCAACTGCCGGTGGAGCATTTGCATTTAAAAAACATTAGGGATTTTAACCTTCACCATCAAGGGCAGCAAGTATTTAAAAAGCTTAACCCATTGCAAATGTTCTTCTCATAAGCAAACCCTTCTCTATCATCAGTCTTTCTCCTGGCACATATCATCTGAACAGCTTGTAAAGATCCATCATGTTGCACTAGTCCCTGTAATGTTTGGTTTTGCATGTTAAGATGACTCTGTGCATGATTTGCATTGGTATAGTAACAGAACAGTCTCTGGCTAGAGTGACCTTAATAGTGGGTTGGTCCACTTAAGCCCATGATGCACAGTTATGGTAACGGTTGATAAACTATAAGGTCAGGTAAGGGTCTGAAAAACCCAATAAGGAACTAAATACAGTGTAAATTATTGTGGCCCTTATAACTAGAATGCAATTCTATTTGTGGCATTTTAAATTTGTTGCAGTTGCATTTCAATAATGTTTTAAAGGAATTGTATCCTACATTTTTCTTACAACTTACATTTGTGTGGCTTGTGCTACTGAAACACCCCTCATAGCTTTATCTAGAATAGGCAGATCTAAACTGCTATAGGCTGAAAGGGTGGATATATGAAAATGCATTGGTTTCCAAGACATCACAAAATTAATGAATTCACTGACTGTTTTCACAGCTTAGACTGAGGATAAATGATACATTTTGACACTGTGTTTACATACTGAATGTATATAATTTTTAAAAACCAAAGAATCCATTGTAATGGGTACATTAATTGACATTTCTGTAACTGAATGTCTGAGTATACAGATGAATGTTAGACATGAGCATTAAAGTTTTTTATGTATATGTATTTAAGTTTTTTTCTCTCACAAATTGATTCCATTGTCACTGCGTCTTATATCTCTGCTGGGGGTCTTTCTTTTGCAAATTGGAAAAAAGGGATGCAATCGCTGCTAATAAATCTACTACCCCAACAATAGTAGCAGCACTTAATCTGACAGAAAATTGAATTAGACTGGCTACTATGTCACTGTCGACACCAGGCAGATGTGGGCTAAATGGGGTGTGTCAGGGGAGTACTAGTCTGTAGTATCTACGACAAATCTGTTCAACTGTGTTAAAGGCACCTCTGGGCTTTTTAACGCTGTCTTATTCAAGCATTAATCTCAGAGTGATAAATGATCTCTGCCTTTATATTGGATTATGGGATGGGAAGTCACATAATTTAATTAAGGTTTAAGGGGGCTGTACTCTAGACTGTTGTAGGGCTTTTTAATGAAAAATGCAATTGGAAACGCAGCACAGTTGTTGTATCTGTATAGAGAGTTAGACTGAAGGTTCCTGCATTTAGCCTAGGATAATAGAGAGTTCATTAATACTCTTCAGTAGTATGTCTTGAAGATCTACACTGTAAAACATGTTTAATAACATCAGTCTAAAAAATGCTTCAATTCTTCAGGTGAACATCTTCCTTGTTTGAGTGTTATGAATGGATCATTGCCATTAAAAAGGGATGCAGTATTGTAAAAAATTGCTCAAATGGTGGATTCCAGACTTCTACACTCTAAAAACTTAAGGTGTAGGAGGAATTCCTTTAGAAGAGCCTCAACATAATGTAAAGTCCTTTCTATAGCATTTTAATGTTTGTCCTAGAACCACACATCTAATTCATATTTGTGTTATATATATTTCTGCACTACAATGATGTTAAAAAAGACATTTATAAATAAAAATCAAATATATATATATATATATATATATAACATCATTGTAGTGCAGAAATTACTGTACACTTGATTATTTTTGTCATGCATGCCTGCCCTCTTCTTTCTTGAGGAAATAGGTTCTCATGAATATTGCATAAAAATGTCTCTGTCCCTCTTAACTACAAGCTCTTTGCTGTCATAGGAACTGCTGGAATCACCTATGTGACACACCCATCTCACGTACAATAGATTGAACAAGCTCCGTCTCAGGATCGCCTATCGCCTCTACCATTTCTGCATTGCGAACACATGCAGGACAAAATTTGATTCGCTTTTGTTATTCAGAGAATCATACTGGGGCATCTGGGCTTGTTTGCCTTTAGCGGGGAAATGGAGATTGGCTTGGAAGTCGGAATGAATTGCTGGCGCCTGTGTTTATTGCTTTCATTAAGATTTAATGAGTTGAATGTCCTTCCAGTTTTGAACTACAGCCTTTAACCAGAGGAAATGTTGGATGAGAGTAAGAGGCATTGGCATCTATACCATGCACATATGTATGTCAATGTCTGTGCAAGGGGCTGTGGGCAAACATGTACTAGCCTATGAGGCCAATCTGAATGGCATTTAGCCCTCATAGAGCAGCCCATTTGATTGTATCTACATATGCTCACTATTGGAAAATGCAGAGGCAAGTACAATGCAGGGCAAAGATCTGCAACAGACATTTTTTTTGTATTGCAGTGTGAATTTGGTAGATGATGAATTTTTGGGTTTTATCACATGTAGGCTTCGGCTGGAGTAAAGCCTTTGTGTGAGAGAAGTATTTGGACAGGAATTTCACACCATCCTGCTACAGCAGTGTGAACACACTTCTGACCTAGGTAACATCCGTCACCCATTTCCGCTACCTTCCATGAGGCTGTCTACAAACCAAACTCAGAGTAATGAGCAATTCAGTAAAACCTAGTTAAAGCAAAGATTACGTGACCGTTACCATTTAAAACAGAGATTTTATCAAAATCAACCATTACCCTACGCTACACCACTACCAACCTCACTGACCAGATTTTGTACAAATTCTTGCATTCATACATCTGCATAAAGATGATGTCATGATCACATTAACTCTGCTAATTTTATCAGTTATGTTCATTTCTCCCGTCTTAAATACAGATAGCACTGATCTGAATTTAGGATTACAGGCTTCAATATCAGGTCAATATCTGCAGAACATATCTCAAATTGATGAGAAAAAATAAGCAATCTGATCTATTCTTTAACTTACTGTAAACTGAAATACCACACCCTCAGTCGAGTAGGTGTGAACATGAGTGAACAGTGAAGTATTTCTTTTACAAATAGCAAATTTTTGCTTGAAGTATAAAATTGGAACTGTACTGGAAAATATGAATTGGCATCATGACGTCTCTAGTCTTAAACATTATATATTATTTCATATATATTTCTGTCTACACAATGTCTAACTTTTTTAGCTTATTGCATTTTATAATAATGACCATAATTTCCCAAAGCGTTTGCCAATATCCTGGGAACTACTTTCTAATTATTTTAAATTTAGTTTGTATAAGGAAGAAAGTATATATTTTACAGAGAACATGCTGCAAAAGTACATTACATTTCCTGAATGCTTTATTTAATTTTAAGCTGTCATCATTTTAAAATGTCATAGCTATAATATTTTTTACTCTTTGATTTATGAGGACATTCCAATGTTTGTATATAGTGCATCACTTCTGCCTGAATTGTTGCACACACAGTATTTTCAAGCACTTGAAGAAGAGCACAGTCAGAGTAGTGCATGACAGAAATGTGACTTACCTCTGAGCTCTGTACACATGGCACAACTACAGTTCAAACCTCACCCTCTAAAGTCAGGCTGAATAATTGGAGATGTTTATACAATTTCTTGTAAATATTATCAAATGTATTCAAGCACTTTAACTTCTAGATACTTCATATCATAATTTTAGCCAGGGTCAGACTACAGTCTATGCAGCTTGCAGTGTTAATATACATTTCAGGGGGGGGGGGGGGGGGGGGGGGGGGGGGGGGGGGGGGGGGGGGGGGGGGG
>JBBPDA010000001.1:37887389-37931888 GCA_037974385.1 Arnoldichthys spilopterus
AGGCCCCCCCCCCCCCCCCCCCCCAATATAATTAGTAAAACCATTGTGTTTCCTGGTACATAAAAATTAAAAATATGTCTCTGGGTTTAGGGATATGACTACATTTTTTAAAGGATAACACATCTGCTGCATCCTTCTCACTGAAATAAAATGAAAAAGGATAAAATATTTGATAAAACGCATGTTCAGAGAAACTGAATTATGGTATTGTTGGAGCCAACTGCATCTTTGATTTTTATCTGTGAGGAACACCAGAGAACTACCTTAACATGTCCAGATTAGATCATGTACAGAACATCTCTCAGATGCTCCTTAGATGTTTCACTGATAAGGAATGATTATCAGGACGTTTAAGGATGTTGGTCTTAATTGCAGTCTTTTCTGACCTATTGTAGGAGATACAGATGTGCTGACACACAATATTATGCGTGTGTTTGCAAATCAGAGTGCAATTATAAATATACAGTTTATATGATTTTTACTTGTTTTTGTTTGGTTAAGTGTATTTATTTCAGAAAATCTGTCAAAAGGACAGGCATGTATCTAATGGGAGGGTCTTGAAAAAGTGCAGCCAGTTGCTTGGCATCAGCTAAAGAGTTTCAATTAACCTGAGATGACCTGCCTCTTCCTGAGCAATAGCTAAACACAGCACATTCTGAACACTGTACCACAAAGAAGATATTAAGAATATCCAAAAGAAAAAAATACATATAACACATCTTACACTTCATTAAGCTTTACTGATAGGCAAAGACAAGCAAGAGGCAGATTTCAGTTTTGGGGGGTGATTTGCCTTGTGCTTTTCCCTGCTCTGTTCACTCCCGCTGATCTGTGTGGTCCTGCGCGAATCTGCCTGTAACTGGCTCTGCTCTGCTCTAATATAGTGTGAGGCAGCTTGTTCCCCTGCTCGAGCTTTGGGATTAAGGGTGTTTCTTCTCCTGTCGGGCTGCTGTGGTCAGCAGAGGGCTGGATGCAGAATTACAGCGTGTAAGACCCCAGTCCCAGGAGACCGCTCCACTTGGGTGTTCTGGCCTGTGACTCGCTGGCCTCTCAGAGCCGTTTAAGGTTATGTAAGCCACCAAACCTGCTCCTAGCATTTAGGGCTTGTACCCTGCTCGAGCCTGCTCCCCTGATCACTCAGTTTCCTCTGTGCTGGTGTGAGCGATCTGAAAGCCCAGTGTGATACCAAATACACGCAGGAATGACCGCGCGCTTCATTTATACCGAGGCCACGTGCAGCGGGTTCAGCGGACATTACGCTACAGCTGGAAACGTCGGATAAACTTTGTGTGTCGCTGATTTCTCCGAGCTCCTTTTGCTCAAATTTAATGAATGTTAACTAATTGTTAATTCGCAGATTTGTAGCCAGATTAAACAAGGACACTGAGGAGACGGGCCGTTAGAAACACGGGGCATGGAATAAAGGCTGGAACGACTAGATTTTTTATTGTTATTATTATTATTATTATTATTATTATTATTATTATTATTATTATTATTATTATTACTCGTAGTAGTAGTAGTAGTAGTAGTAGTAGTATTGTTATTATTTTTGCTGTTATTTTTAACTTTTTATGTATTCTTATTATTTTATACAAATAACCAATAACAATAACATTTAATAATAATAACATATTTGTTTTTCTTTATCTAATTCTGTATTCTTGAGTGGTCTTGATGCATGTATCAATCTATTAAATGAAACCTAAATTTGGAAAGATGCAGAAAGGAAATCTTAACATTTCTGCAATATGAACGTGCCCTTCCTCAAACAGATAAGTCTGACTGAGGATTAGCTTCTCAGCTCATTACTTTTTCTGTCAAAAAAAATTATTTGTCCTTCCATGCTAATAATAATTCGAAATATTATTAATTTTATGTACAGATATCAGATCTTTGTTGTTGTTTTTCTTCTTTGAATAATAATAATAACAATAATAACAATAATACATTTGTTTTTTAATAAAAAATATATAATACAATAATGTTATAATAAAGATATAATGAAGTATAAACATTTTAAAAAGTCTGCTTAACACTTTTAAAAGCACTCGTGAAATTGAGTTTTTATATAATTTCTAAATATTATTATTTATTTATTTATTTTATTATTGATATTATAATAATATTAACTATACCATTACTACTACTATTAAGAATAATCGAATAATAATAATAATAATAATAATAATAATAATAATAATAATAATAATAATAATAATAACAATATAATTTTGTAATAATAATAATTATTTTATCCTCATAAACAGATTTAGGCTAGTGGCTGATTCTAGACTTTAGAGGATAAATAGTGGTTAAATTTGTGCTTTAAGACGTTGCTTTTCCAATGCCTAACTCGACCACACGTGCGCCCCATTACCAATAAACTGTAAAGTCGCCTGTAAGACAGTGATGTGCGCTGGAGCTCGGACTGGGTTGATGGTGCAGATAAGCAGCGGCACTGCTGAGGCTGTGGGCGGCCACGGAGCTCGCAATGAGTAGACGCTCCAGCCTGGCTTACAGATTAAACTCGCTTTCCTCAGAAACCGAGACCCCCACACTAAGACGTTTCCACACACATCTGAACGGATATCAATGAGTTCGTGGTGGTGGTGCTGCAAGATCCTGGCTCGGTGAAGCGCGTAGTCTGCATTTCTCCCGCAGTGTGAAGGCCTTCATCCATCAGCACAAACACCCCGCTGCTGCTGCTGGTGCTACTGACAGTCAGTCAGCTGGTGCTGCTGTCCAGAAAACCCGGGAAAACCCAGCCTGTTCGCTGGGCCGGGTCCCCTTTGAAATGCACCTCGAGCGCCCAAACGCCATCCCAGAAGCTCTACAAGATCGCGTGCAATAAGACAGAACAGTTGTACGTGAGAAGCTGAAAGAGTTCCTACCTGTGCGGACCGGCGGAGTGAACGCGCGCCCTGCAGCTGGAGAGAGTCGCCTGCTGCCTTCTGCAAAGTGCTCCGAGGCATCGCGGCATTTATTTGAGCTCCAACTCTGTCACTGTTGACTTTAGCACAAAGCAAAGATTTCGCTGCCCCGCTAGTTTAAAAAAATGATTATTTTACAGAGATATCGATCAGCGCGCTATAAAAATTCAGCCTAGCATTATGTCTAAAATGAGGGGACCGAAATTTAATGTCTGTGTAAATTTACCTAGAAGTGACGTGCTCACATTCACAGTTTACATTCTGGCTGTTTGGCTCTTCATGTACACACCCTATATGTGCATTAATACCATATTTTCAGTGTTTACCCGCGTTTGTTTATTCGCAGATTGGGAGGATTTGGGGCAGGTCTGCCTGCGGTGCACAGGGCTCTGAACAGACCTGGCCTCCCTGTCCACACTTCAGCCTGGACAGGCCTGTGTTTCAGGATACCAGTCACCCACCCACCCCCCGAGCGTCACATTTTACTGACACACAGCTGATTTACAGTCACTCCACTGAATGAGTGTGTGATGCACCCTGAGGAGATGGGTACTCATAATAAGACAGAGTCCACACACAGGACGTCCTGCAGCTGTGCTCATCCCACAACACACCACACCACAGCACACCTGTCCTCTCCTCCTAAAAATACAAGAGCTCTCACTGGTGTCCATGAACCTGGGCTCTACAGGAAAACTCATGCTGGATTTGGCAAAAAGGATCGGAAGATGTAATTACTCCCTTGCATGCCTGAAGTCTCTGACAAAATTAGTCAAAAAATGACGTCAAAAAAAAAAAATATTATTATTATTATTATATAGCCAAACCATTATTATTATTATTAGTAGTAGTAGTAGTGGTAGTAGTAGTAGTAGTAGTAGTAGTATTAATCGTTTTAAAGCTCTTTTCTTTCATGCTGCATATATTATTAATAAAAATGAAACAAGTTCACAAGAAAAAGAAGAAGACTGGAAAGTATGTTTTCTTTGAATTTCTCTGATTGTGAGATTTTATTAAATTCCATTAAAAGTCCATTCAGAGTCATTGGCCTGTGCTGAATGCTTATGTTTAAGAGCTCAGTATGAATACTAATGTCCTGCTTGGCCTCTGAAAGCTCTTAACCTGCGTGGCTCTGTTTATTGAGGAATTGGTGGTAGAAGAAGAAATCCCGAGAGAGAGAGAGAGAGAGAGAGAGAGAGAGAGAGAGAGAAAGAGAGAGAGAGAGAGAATGAAAGAGAGAGAGGGGGTTGTTCCATCATTCTGAAACAATCAGAAATTTCTCTCCTAATGAAATTCGTTCTTTGTTCTTACACTTCTGTATTTATAATTGTCATTTTAAAAGTATTTTCCAGATGTTCTGGTCTAACCCCCTCCCTGAAACAGAGAGCTCACTGACACGATGTTTCTGTTTGTTGGCTGAGGGTGAAATAACCCCGAATAAAAAGCTCCGAGTGCTGTTTTAATGAAGAAGACTCCGGTTCACTGCGCTCAGTAAAAACTCAGATAACACTTTAATATAGATTCTGTTCTTGTGATCAACTACAAGAATACACATTTACAGCCATAAATAAGGGTTTATTTTCACAAATGGACAGAAGAACTTGCGTTTCGTCCTCCTCGCTCGTGTAAGACTCAGAAGTCGTGCGCGAGGTGTTGGTCCTGGTGTTTGGGCTGGAGGTTCATCACGGTCCTTTATTCACAACGTCTGTTTTTCTGATTTTAGCTTTTTTTTTTTGTATAAAAGAATGACTAATAAACTCGACCACTAAATTAACGAGAAGAAACGGCAGGAAGGGAAAAATGTCCAGAGATACATGATGCACAAACTGCATTTTTTATTATTATGATTTTTTTACAAATGTACAAAGTTTATTAAAGTCCATGAGGCTTTTGTTGTTGTGGTTTAGGAAGAGTTCATGATGGGCCTGGAGTACATGCCTTGGTAGTAGGACGTGTCCGCGGCGAGCGGCGACGAGTCGAAGCCGGCTTTACTCGCCACGGAGCCCATAGAGAGGGCAGCGCCGGCCATGGGGGAGCCGTAGCCATAGTGCATGACCTGCTCGTAGGCTTTCAGGTCCATTTTATGGTGCGGGTGATGCTGCTGCTCGGAGGACATGAGGTTGTTGATGGAGAACGGGTGGTTGAACGAGTAGTGGTGCTCAGGCTTTAGGTGGGCGTCGTGCGCGAGCACCGAGTGATGCTGGGCGAGGAGCTGTTGCTGCTGCTGCTGCTGCTGCTGCTGCTGCTGCTGTTGGTGCTGGGTGGTTGGCGAAGCTGCCGGATCCGGACTGACGCCTCGGGTGGACTTCATGTCGGCCATCGTGCGCTTATGCTCGTTGACCGGCGAGTTCGACGGCGGTGTCTCGTGGCCGTTGCAGCTTTCGGGACTCCCGTGCGAGCCCCCGTCCGCCGACTTGCGCCCGCCGCCCTCCTTGCAGCCCGCTTTCTCACACTTGAAGCGCTTCTGTCTGCGCAGGTAGCAGCCGTTCTCGAACATGTTGCCCGAGTCCGGGTGCAGCGTCCAGAAGGAGCCCTTGCCCGGCTTGTCCGGCGAGCGGGGCACCTTGACGAAGCAGTCGTTGAAAGAGAGCGAGTGGCGGATGGAGTTCTGCCAGCGCTGCTGGTTCTGTCTGTAGAAGGGGAACAGGTCCATGATCCACTGGTAGATCTCGCTCAGTGTCAGCATCTTGCTGGGCGACTGCTGGATGGCCATGGTGATGAGGGAGATGTACGAGTACGGCGGCTTGGCGTGCGTGTAGCTCCTGCGGTACGTCTTGGGGTCGCGCGCCCTGTTCATGTTCGACTGCCCGTACATGGGGCTCATAGGCGTCACGTTGGAGTAGGCGCCCAGCGCGTTCATGGCGGGCGCCTGCGCCGTCATAGGGCTCATGCTCGGGCTCAGGGCCGCGCTCATGCCCGTCATGCTCGCGCCCATCCCGGCCATGGCGCCGGCGCCCGGAGACATGCCCGTCATGGACGGACTCATGCCCGTGTTCACGTACGACATGTTCATGGTGTTCGCCGTCATGTTGGCCGTCGTGCTCATCCCAGACATGGTCATGTAGGTGTTCATGGAGTTCATCCCCAGGCCGGTGTTCATGTTGCCCACCGAGGTGTAGCACTGTAAAGCAGAGAGAAAGCAGAGAGGGGCATTAGGAAGGATGTAGGAGGCTGGTGGCCAGATGGGCCATTGCACACAAACATTTAGGCATGAACGTCAAATTTGTGGTAAACGCGTCCTCTTCGCGATCAAATTCGAGAAGTAGCACATTGGACGATTCGTGGAAAATGAGCTTAGGTAAAATTCCTAGAAATTAGTACATAAAGCAGTCTCTGCTAAACAGCAGTCAGATAAAACGTTACTAGGAAAATGATTTTTTAAATCATAATAAAGCCTGCATTTCTTGCTATGTGTGCCTGCGAGTGTGCGTGAATGTGTGTGTGTGTGTGTGTGTGTGTGTGCTGAAAGAAAACGGCTCTAGAATTGGAAGGGAAGTTTGCATTACATGTCAAGCCCCAACTTTTGTTAGGATAGTGCAGGGCTTCGAGACGGGGGAGGATTTGGAGGCGCCTCGAGTCAATATTTGATCTGAAAGTTAATATTATCTCAGGACTAATATTGAGTTGTATAAAAACGGAATCGGCGTGTACACGCTGAAAAATATATAAATATATATATATAGGCTCTATTTCAGCTATACCGACCTCAGGTTCTCCGTAGTAGCTGCTCCAGTCTGCGTGTTCGTGTCCTTCCATTTTGACAGCACCGAGCATCCTGGAAGTTTCGTCCACTTTCCCCGCACACGCTTTCCCGCACAAGAGCGTCCTCTGGCAGGCGGTGGCTGTTTGGAACCACTCGTGTCGCCGTGCTCTGCTGCCGTCAGGGGCTGGCGCATGTGTGTGTGTATGTGTGTGTGTCTATGTGTGTGTGTGTGTGTGTGTGTGTGTTTGTGTGGGAGGTAGCCGTGGCCGCTGATGACTGGAGCTCAGTGACGCCCGCTCGCGCCTCTTAACGCTGTGATATAAGCTGTGTGCGCCGGGCGAGCCTCCAATCCCTTCTCCACTCGGGCCCTATTTGAATAATCTGCTCACACCTAGGCGCGAGACTTTCTCCGCTCGCCCCCCTATTGTGCACCTGCGCCGCTCCAAAAAAGAGCAGCCTCCATGTGAAAAGATTCATTATGACCTAATCTTATTGTATTCCAGCAGGACAGGGTGAGGGTGGGGGTGGGGGGCGGGGGGAGATGAGGGATGGGGGGAACTTTATCATCCACCGGCTGGATAGAGAAATTTTGGAGACGGTGTAACGTCATTTACTGAAGGAAGTCCGCACCGCATCCTTTAGTTCATTCGCGCGAGATTTAGGGGCGCTAAACCATTTCAGACCTTTATTTTTTTAGTACACGTGGTGACACGCGGTAAATATAAGGATGTATACCTTTACAACTGTAATGTAGCCATTCGTTCCAACAAAAATAAAATAAACAATTCTTTGGTTTCGGTTAATTTGTCCCTTTTGTGTGTTTCTTTCTTTTCCCTTTTTTTTACAAGCAAGAAACTAAATTAATTAATTAAAGAAAAAATACAAAGATTTAAAAATGAAAAGTCAGACACATGATAAGTTAGAATGCAGTTATCAAAAATAATAAAATACAGCTAACAATAATAAGAGCGGTAGAAGAGCTGCAGGCAGTGTCAGAGCTGGTGTCAGCCTGTGTTTGAAATGGCCCATTTCGGCTTGTTTTCTGAGCTTGTTTACGTGTGTGCTAATATATGTAACTAATAGCAGGACGTGGTTTGCTAATATAACAGCTTCACTCTTAGCGCGCGCAGGTCATCAGTGTTGATTCTGCAGAGCTCAGTGGCCAGATTTGATTGCCTTCACTAAACAAAGTAGCCTAACATTTATCTAATGTGTTTGACTATCCACGAAATAGAGGGACCACGCAGGCGAATGCTGATGGCTCAGTTATGCAGAAGAAAGTGTAAAGACCTTTGATTTTTAAATAAAATAAAATAACACCACGTTCTCATCATCAGGCCACACGGCCCCAGTAATCCATATTTTGGTGAGTTTTGCACAATTATCAGACATTTTTTACCAGATGATTCGCCCCGCTCTGATCCTGGCCTGTGTTAAAGTTACCAATGCCTCAGTGTGTGAGAGCGCCCCCTGTTGGTGCCACAAATGAGCTACACACCTGCGCATCATCATGTTACCCACCAAAATATGAATTTGCACGTGAAATTGCCGCGCGCAGACCATAAGAGTGTTCATGCAGGCTTGTCTGGGGGGGTTGGGTCCTGAGAATCGAAGGCTTAATGTCTTTGAACACATCTTTCCGCACTTTTTCTTGCATAACTCCGCCGTGACGCGTCCGCATTAATACCTAGGTGTTTGGCACGTGCCTGTCCAGCGGCGTTATCGTGTGCTATCTGTTTGATTACGTATTTGCGTAGCGCGGGCACACAAATGTCAATATAATCTCGGAGTTTATTTGGACCTGTGTGTAATGTGTAAACGGGGCTGAGGGCGCGCGCTGCCCTGGACACTCGCACAGTGCTGCCTCACACTGCAGCGAGCGTTATGGTCAGGAATCTGCTCTAAATCTAATCTTTTACGCTATTAATGGGCGCACTCATACATGTAGGTCTATAAATACAATATAAAACAGATCCCCCGTTCAGCCAAACGGTGTTTATGCTAATAAAGGCATGATCATCTGTTGGCTATAGACAAACTGGCTGGGTGTTTTCTCTGTTTAAAAGTGCTTATGAAACGTAATATATGCATAGTACAATATAAGCATTATATGTCAAGCTGATTAAGCAGGGTCATGAATATAAAGTCGAACAAAAAACACTAATATTAGAATACATATAAATAATCTTAATACAGTAAATAGCAATTTTATGTTTTTCATGTGATGCTTTACCATTCCCAGACCTGTCCTCAAGTATTAATTGTCAGTTACCATCAAATACCTGGTTTGGCCTTAGTCAGTACTTCAGTAGATGAAATCAGATTTGCTGCTGATGGAGTTTTCCAAATTCCTGCAGTGGCTGGGATCAGTGCAGAGAAATCTGGAGCCAAACCTGTGTTTTCCTAATCAGCTCACAAAATATCAACATACAAGCAAAACAAATCTTGATACTTTTACTGCTTTCTTGTATTTTTTTATTTATTTTTAATGATGAATGAAAATTAGTTTTTGCTAACAGAAAAACACTGCTGAGTGTCTATGACTTTCCATCAGTACAGAGAGACAAAGAGAGAGAGCAAACTCAATCACTGGGGATCAATAAATTCAGTCTAAAAATGTGTTTTTTTAATGTCACTTTTGATATAAATTCAGCCAAATATGCACCAACAGTTTCAGATGATAAATACTGAAAATATATATATTGTTTATGTTTCCTTTATTGGGGCTTTTTCCAGCCCATCTTTATGCTTTTAGAATTGCTATCCATATAGAATGTTATTCCTTAAGACGTATATGTAAATATATAATTCATATATGTAAATAATCTCTGTTCTGATTGGCTGCCATGTATTTTGCCTCATTCAAAAAGCAATCTGAAATACACATGAATAGACAGGATTAAACTGATGTAGCTTGTCTAAGCAGATATATGTAATTATGTTCGTGACATCACAAAAGCAGTATATTCAAAACAGACTAGTGAACTTCCGGGGTCATTTCAATGTACGGTCTGGAAAATGAATGTTCTGTTTTGAAACCTCAACAATGTTTATGTTCTACATCAATGACCAGTTTCAAAAGGTGAAAGAACATCAGTTTTCCTTTGTATGGATTCTTTAAGTATGAGGTGCTTTAAGTTACTAAACTGTTAACTCATCCTTTGACAAATTAGGTGCTTATAATTTACACCTTTTGTTATTTCTCCAGTACTTAGAAGACCTGCAGCACACTGTCTTCAACACAACTGTGATTGCATTGGTGAGAAGTCAGACTGGAACTGATCAGCTTGCACAGGTTGACCTTATTGCTAGTATTCCTAAGGTTTGAAAATGGAGAGAAGTCACCATAGTGTTTTTTGTTTTTTTTTACAGTAATAACTGTTTTAGAATGAACATGTTTTGAGAATTTGCTCAGGTTTTTATTTCATGCATAATTTTAGTGAGTGCTAAAAAAGATATAGTTAATCAGCCAGCACTCTAGAGAGCAGGTGTGTAACTCCGAGTACTTTTGAAATATTTTGTTTAAAGTTAATCATTCATGAATGTGGTACAGATTGTGAGCGCTCTCAGTAGCGAAGGTCACTTTTTTGTATTTAGTGAAAATGAAAAGGTCCCTGGCTTTGAGTAAACAGAACACGTTGGAGTATTGGTCTATACTTTGTGCCCAATTTCCTCTGAACTTGCTGCGGCATATAGCAGGTGTTTCAAGCTGTACCCAGAAACCTCATTCACAGTATAATTGGTCATTGGAGCATTCATTAAAAATCATCTCATTTAACTTTTGGGGTATTTTTTTTTCCTGCTGATACGTTCTACTGTTTCAGTGCTTGCGTCCACTGGTCATCCTTCATGTATCTGAATGCTGTCTGTGTTTCGCAATGCACCATCACTGTGGGTGGCGCCTAGGTGATCCTGCTCAAACTCATACATTAGGGCCTGTATTCTAAGCAAATATTGCCTTTGGATCTCTAAACACTGACCTGAATTCTCTCTTTTGTAGGCAGGAATTCACGTTTGAGACTGGAAAGAGGTCAGGCTATTTTTAAGCTCTTAAAATGTTTCGGCATCTTCTCATGGGAGGTCTAGAAAAAGTTCTCACACTCACATTTTTTAACATAACTATCATAAATTATAGCAAACTGTTCAGATGTACAAACAAAAAATCCAGTGGGTCCAAGAGTTTCAGTAGTTCAGGACTATTTCGTGGTATGATGTAATAATACAGTTCACTGTTGTTTGCTAGTTTAGATTGATAGTGAACCCTGAACATCAATTGAAAATATGAGAAATGCTTTATCAGGCTACTCTTGTTATAGGCTGTCGATGTTTAACTTGAAAACTTCGATTTTTTTAAAAAAAAAAGGTTCTCTGTCATAAATATGCATACTCTATTTTTTTAAATACTCAGCTTTGTTCTTGAAAGTAAAGGTTCCCATAAGTGTTCATTAAATTTTTTTTTTCCTTTTTTTAAAAGTAAAGGGTTCTTTGGTGGGTTTGTTTACCTTAACATACCTTTCAACTATAACAAAACAGTTATGTAAAGAAAGTGCTACACAGTGCATTATTATAAATGAAATGTGCAAGAATGAAGAATGTTTCATTGTCAACAACCACATAGATATATATAGTTATTTTTTGGAGTGTATTCACTGGGGAATGCCCTCAATTACTTTTGACACCTGTGGTGTTGTAGGTTCTCTGGTGTATGTTCAATGTTATCTTGCCAAAAGCATCTCTTTAGAATGGAGGCATATCCGACTGTCCGTTCAACCAAGTGGGAGGCGCAATTCAAATTCCCTGCTGTTATTTGCAGGAATGTGTTACTCCACTTTCAAAGGAGACTTTTTAACCGCAAAGAAAAACTTAAGAAAGCCTTTAATTCCCTCTGTAGTGATGTTGTTCTCTGTATCTGTGCTTTTGCTTCTCTGTTTCTCTAGCACAATAACCAAGGCCAATAGGTTAAGCTTGTAATTCGTCAAAATAAAATTAATAACTGGACTCGCTTTCTTGTGGAAAGTAATGGGGAAGTGTTTGCCATGTAGGCCCTGTAGTGACTGTAAACATTCCGGAGCGGGGCAGGAGTTTGGCCTGGCTATTATCCACCACAGCTGTGACAACGGCTGTTGGCTGCAGGTTTGTGGCCAGCCAAAGCGTGTTTACCTGGAAATGAATCTCAAAAGTAGTGTGACGGGGAATGCACACATCCCTGGCTGGACGAAAGAAGGGGAAAAAAAAACTAAGGCGGCCATTGAGGTGTCATTCACAGCCAGAGGGGTGGTCAGAAGATATTGCACAGGGCCCCATTGGGTCTGGGGCAAACAGTGGCGTAAATGGGCTAAGGATTTCCTCAAATACGCACCTTTTTGATATTGAGAAGTATTCGCTGGGGAATGCCCTGCGTTAGGGCTCTCTGTGGTCTGTATCCAGGGGCGGCTGCAATACACTCCCCTTGTCATGCTAAAAAGGCCGCAGCATAGTCATGCATACCTCAAACAAGGTGCCAATCCACATCCAGTCAACATAGCATGAAGGCAGGGGGGCAAAGGTACAAAATCGAACGGCTTCTAATTTGAGCTTGAATGATACAAATAGACGAAGGTAATAAACAACCTTAGAAAGCTAAAGGAGAGAATAGGACTAAGCTTGTCGGTAAAGACTTGAGATGCTTGATCTTTTAATTGAAAAGATTAATGCATTACAATGCTCCACCGTGCTTGACAAATGATTATTGGTCAGACACAAAATGGTTCGGATTATATCCCTTATTTTAATCCATCCATTTTAATGTACACTGCAGCAAAAGTGTAATATCATATAACCCTCCATTGTTATGCATCACTGGGAGAAACGCAAAGTCAACACACGTTTTAATTACAAACCGAAAGCAATTAAACATGAGGGCAAGCGTCAGTATGCTAATTAAACTGTGTGCTCCCGTGGGAAGAGGACTTCTTAAATATTACCACCATCAATCCAGATCCAGAAGCAGGAGCTGCCATCGTTCACACTCGGCCGACACATTTTCACTCCTCAGCTGTCACCTCTTAAGTAAACGTAGGTCTGACTGAAATTAATTCATTAGGGAAAGTCATTTAACTGGTGGTGACAGGAGTTAAACTTGAAGTTAATAGGAGGTTATTGTTATTTCTCCCTCATCTTTTTTGACTGCAAGAGAAAGATGGAGTCCTTGAAACAACTGACAAGCACTTGTATTATGGAAGAATTAAATTAGATAGTAACAGTACACTTTGCATGCACAATAAACACTGCTATGTTTCAGTACTGACAGATGCTTGACAATCAAGCATTTTAACAAACTGATGGCAAGCTTGGACAAAAACCAGTACATTTGTATAATGGCTCGAGAGTTCAGTATCAAAATGTCAGTGCTGTACTAATTTGACAAGCATAAATGCCTACATTATTGATAAGAAAGCTTGGCATAAGAAATGGAACTAATATTATGTGAACAAATGTTTTTACTAACATTCAGAAGAAGATTTCAACAAGAACTAAAATACTGGAATTTAAGCAAAAGCTAGTGGTATAGCTTAAGGTGTACATTGTCCCTCCTCCCTTTTCTGCATCTAGACATATTTGTTAGGCCAGATGACACTTTTTTCTTCTGATGTTTTGGCTGAGCAACTTGATTATATCTTTATAAATATGAACAAATTTAGAACTTGAAGTCTGCAAAAAAGCTTGGGACAGGGACAAGTTTACCACTGCGTACATCACCTTTCATTTTAAATACACTTTCTAATTGTTCGGTAACAGAAGCTATTATTTCTTGCAGTTCTGCAAGTACAGTTTTTGTCCACTCTTGTTTGATCCAAGACCTCAGCTGCTCATCAGTGCATAGTCACCACACATAGATTTCTGGACCACAGGCAGCCCAATCAAGCTCACACACTTTGTCTGTGAATCCACTCTGTTGTATCGTCAGCAGAATGACTGGGATTGTATTTCTAAAATAAGCATAGACTTCTGTGGTAAAGACATCACCTTGATGTCAGCATATGCCTCTCTAAAATTGTAATATAGTCCTTAGTGTAAATAAATATCTTTACATATGTGCAAATCACTGATAATGTGGGCACAGATGCACCCACATACCATGATGAGTTTTGCACCTTTCACTAATAACACTCTGGATGGTCTACTTTGGCATGGAGAAGTCAATGTCCGTCTCCTCTCATCTGACCACAGTACATGTTTCCACTGTCTTTCAGTCTCTCTGAGATGACCTTATGCCCAGAGAACTTGGCAGTATTTCTGCATAGAGGTAATGTATGTTTTTTTTCTCTGTATGACTTTCGTGATGCAGCAGAAGACTTTGTTAAGTGATAACAGTTCTCTGAAATTCTCCTGAGGCCATTTGAATATATTAATCACAGTAGCATGACTGTTTCTCATGCAGTGCCTTCCGAGGGCTCAAAGGTCATGCACATTAAACAGTGGTTTCCAGCCTCGCCCTACACAGACTGAGATTTCTAAAGGGGTTTCCTCTGGCAATGCATGAGACAACTAAGAAATTGTCTTTTCGAACTATTTACAATTCTCTCAAAAAGTTTGGCACAAAGTGATGATCCACGACCCATCTTTGCTAGCAAAGGCTAAAGTTTTGGTGGATGTTCTTTTCATACTAATTCATGATACACTCCCTGGTAACCAGTTCACCTGCTTTTTGTGGAATATTTTATGGTGTAATGGTGCAACTTGAATATTTTATAACTTTACACAACTTTACTTTCTTTAACCCTGTTATAACTTGGTTTACAGATATCAAAGTGTGTCTTTTTTATATTGTACAAAATATTATCAAGTTGGTCAGTCAGAACATAGCACATGATAAATGGGGATTTTATTTTTTAATGACTGTGTTCCCTTAACTATTTCCCGACTTCTCCTTATGAAAGCCAAGTATTTCTATTAGTTGTTACCATCAAATACCTGTTTTGGCTCAATAAACACTTTAATAATTTAAATCAGATTTGCTGCTTATTGGAGTTTCACAAATCTATGCAGAGGCTGAAATCAATAAGGAGAAATCTGAAACCAAACCTGTGCTCTTTAGCTCACAAAATATCAACTACTTCATAGAAACAAAATTAATCTTGATTCTTTTACTGCTTTCTTGTTTTCCTTTACTCTGTTGTTGATTGTTGCTGTCAGAAAGGCATGTACTGCTAAAATAAATGGCTTTAAACAATTTGTACAGGTGCCTAAGCTTTCAGCAAAGTGCTATACACAACAACAACAACAAAAGTAATAATAATAATAATAATGCAATACTCATGTCATTTGTCCCCTAATCTTACTTATGTGAACCCATGCCTTGTGTCTATTGTTGCACTATGGGGCTGAAATATAATATTACAATTGTACACAATAAACAAAACTTCATAATATTTGTTTTTCTGACACCTGATAAGTTGTAATAACCAAAATGGTGCTACAATTAACAAAAACTTAAACCATAAATACAAATTATCTTTATACATTTCACACACTGCACTGCACTAAATCAAACCAGGATTAATTAATTGCATTAAATAGATTAATTAATTTTGAATAACCAGACTCTTTTTGTAATGAAACATGCACTTGATATGTTTCCTAAAAGTACTAAACATGTCCACAATACTCTCAGTAATATATATGATGTATTATGAGTTTCTGATTCAAATTTAATTTTCGCTATAGTCACATTTAAAAAAGACATAGCCTAAATATTCAGCTATAATTTTTTATTGGTCAAAACAGGTCACTGTTCGAGACACTCTTGAGAAACTGCTCACATCTCAGTTCTACATCAGTCAGGAGGCATTTGACTGCTTCCATTTTTCATTGTTCCTGTATCTGTTCTTCAGTGGGTTTATCTGTATTCCAGGCTGATATGGTGATGGCGAGTGTAGGATTTTGACAGCCACCATGACTGCTGACCTGAGTCCACATCAGACAGGCATTACCACAAGCCATCGCCCATCTGTCATTTGCTTCTATATAGACAAACTAGTAGTAGGCCAGATTTCATTTTATTTAGTCAATATGTTAATTGTATTTTTGTCATACCATAGGGGTTTGCTGGTATTTAGTAGTCGGTTTATGCATTTTTTTCTATTAGAAAATAATCCCAGGGAAACCACTTAGTCATTCTGTCTGGTATGCAATGTCCTTATTGCCAGTTAGCATCAAACTTCTGAGGGTTGAATCTCAGACTGGAATTTCCTTCATGCCTCACCTGATGACCCATGCATATGTAGATGTCCAATTTGTTATGTTTACTGAAAAACAGCAGGGGAGCACAAGACAACCCCAATCTCTGTGTCATCCCAGCCTGTAATTCCCAGAGATCTCCCAGCCAGTCAGCACATCACATCACTGCCCAATCTGTGTTTACTTACCCGTGAAAACCCTTGGCAGGGGAGCCCATGAATTCAGGCTCAGTTTTACAAGCCCTGACGGCTAACAAGCTAGCCCACTAACAAGAAGGCTCCAGTGACGCGGCCAGTCAACAGATTAGCACCTCATCAGCCTCCTGTGGCTAAGGACAAATATAGCCTTCCCACCCATAAAATACAATAGGGACAGTCAGCGATAAACAGCCCCCCAGTATGGGGTCCAACTCCTCCTTGCTAAACTTCCTGGCCCTGCCCCTTCTCTTAGCCCCACAGCTGCCAAAGCCACCCAGCCCTGCTGCAGTCCCGGGTCTCAATTGCCGAGTCGTGTGTATTTCAGGTGAGCAAATATTGCCACTTGTTTGAGAGTTCAGTGCCTGCCCATTTCAGAGGTTGTGTATTGCAGCCACTCGCAGGAAGTAGGTGTGAGGCCATGGGAACTACTCTCAACACAGCTGGAGCTGTTCAGTCCAGCCATGCGCCATGTTCTAAACAGCATCCTCTTTTTACTACCCATCTAAATTCTCTCTCGGCATGCCATATCTTCCATTAAACAATCACACACCCAGTAGTGGGTCCTGCCTTTCATTTCTGTAACTTAACAACTTTGTCAATTTTTCATTGTTTTTCTTTTAGTTACTGAATTATATGCTTAATGATGTGGAGTTGGGCCTGACCAATATAACCACTGACCGATTAAACTGATTATTTTGCTAACAATGCATTCTAGAAGTCTGCAAACCTAATTTCATTAGACTTGTATTTTGTTCTGTTATATTGTAAAAATGTTTGTTCTTCAAATTTTAAAATGTAAAATTTCTTAGCATTTTTGGACAGTTTGACTGGTTTATTTGACAATTCACAATTAACAATTGACAATCACATCAGTCAGTACACCATGGTTTAACTGAAAGTGTTGGTGTGTGCTTTATTGTTGACCACAAAATGACCAAGGTTGTTTTATCTGTAATAAAATGTGCATACCAGTCAGGCCCTGGTGTGGAAAGTGTTAAGGGGTTTTAAATGGATCCATTTATAGCATGATGAGTTAGTCCTATATTTTTATTTAATTGACTTTTGACACTTGTAAAGCAGGGAATTTACCTTGTCAGCCACTTGCCATTTTTGAAATACTATTGTATGCAATACACATTTAAAGGGGTGTGAACGGCCCATCATGACATTAAAGTCTCACCTGGGCCTTAATGTGGAGAAAACAATTGAAGTACAAATTGACCATGTGTGCCACATGAGTGCACACTGATGGATAAATGATGGATCCTGACACCTTACAGTAAATGTAGATGTGTTACAAGTACAGACCAATGTACTGGAAAAGTCACAGACAGTTGATTGTGCATCTGCTTTGTCTTACTAGACTTAATCAAAGGTTTTATCCTGAAGATTGAAACTGGGAGTCTGCCTATCTGACTAAAATAAGGTAAACAAACATTTGCAAAGAAAGAACTGTTCTCCCAACAAAAGTATATAACTAAGACAATAAAATGTATAAAATATGCGATAAATAAAATAAATTGTGGTGGTGGTGGGGGTTCCATAATGAGTCTGCATTTATATAATAATGCATGGTCTTATACAACAGTGTTGTTTCAGTGCTGTCTGCATTCCTACCCGACGTAGTGTCAAAGGCACCCAGCTGGAGCATGGAAGTGCCTCGAGAGTCAATCAAAGGAGCCTGTAGGCTGCTCTAGTGGGGGGTTCTCCATGAAATAGATCTTCTACTACTGCAAATAGCTCTCACCCATCCCAAATCAATCTGCTCCCTGAGCTCGTTTGCTTTTTGTGTGTTTGCTTGTTTGTTGGCTTGTTTGTTTGCCGTAATTCCTGTCGGTAGAGACCGACTGGAGGATACGTCATATAGACCACCCCAGAGCTGACTGGGGACCTGCAACCTGATCTGCTGTTCACTGCTAGACTGGAACCAAACAGCACCTGAATATGCGCACACACATTCTCCAAAAGACAAACACGCATTGGGTAATGAGAAAAGGTAAGTCAGGTGAATTAGAATAGAGAAAATTTGAAGAATTAATATTAAAAATGACCAGAATACCACATTATTTAAGCTATTTTTGTTATGTACTTGGCAATAAACGGTCTGTATCAGGCCCAATATAAACTTTGTGAGCAGAATGACACCTAGTGGTACAAAAAAGAAAGTCAGTGGCCTGTGCACCATCAGAGAAGACGTTCATAGTTGAAGACAAATCACAGCTGTTTGACAGATAACCGAGATGTCTTATGTAAAACTGGAAAAAAAAATTATATATATATATATATATATAGCTCTGGAAAAAATTAAGAGACCACTGCAAAATAATTTTTTTCTGGTTTTATTTTTATAGGTATGTGTTTGAGGAACAGGAACAATTTTGTTTTTTTTCATAAACCACTAACAACATTTCCTCAGAATTTCACATAGAAATATTGCACATAGACTATTTAATTGCAGAAAATAAAAACTGGTCAAAATAACAAAAAAGATGCAGTGTTTTCTGAACTTGATTAATGCATAGAAATCTAAATTAAATTCAGTTTTAGACAACACAACACTTATTGTTTGAACTTAGTAAGAATTCAGAAATCTGTATTTTGTGGAATAACCCTGACATTTAATCACAGCTTTCATGCATCTTGGCATGCTCTCAATCAGCCTGTCACATTGCTCTAGGGTAACTTTATGCCAAACAAAAATCTGTCCCATTCTAGCTTTGCTGAAACACCCCCAGATCATCACCGATCCACCACCAAATTTCAGAGTAGGTGAAAGACATTGTGGCTTGTAGGCCTCTCCAGGTCTCCGTCTAACCATTAAACGACCAGGTGATGGAAAAAGCTGAACATTTGACTCATCTGAGAAGATGACTTTACTCCATTCTTATATGGTCCAATGCTTATGGTCTTTAGCAAAACTTAGCCTGGATCTTCTTTGCTTCTCATTGATGAAGAGCTTTTATCTAGCTTTGCATGACTTCATGACCCTGCATATGTTTCGAACCGTCCTTGCTGTGCACTTAACCCCAGCTGCAATTTGCCATTCTTTTTGAAGGTCACTTGATGTCATCCTGCGGTTTTTGAGTGACATTCGAAGGAGTTGATGATCATCCTGGTCCATGGAGAGTCTTCTTGCCCTCTGCCAGGCTGTACTTTTGTTGTCCCCAGTGTCTGCTGCTTAACCTTGTTCTTGTGAACTGCTGTCTTTGAAACTTTGAGGATGGAAGCAACCTGACGCGCATTGTATCCCTCTGCTAGTAAAGCCAGAATTGCACCTTTTTTCTCTCTCTCAGGATATTTCTTTTTAATCCTTTGGCATGGTGAATATATATTTTTGTATTTTAATTACATTTAAGGTATTACTAGCACTGTTTTGCCATCCCAACTGGTCCTATTGCAAGAGGGTAGTGACACTACAGAAGTGTTTTTTCCTCACTGAATAAGATTTGGTTCAGGTGTTCACCTAATCAGCACCTCATTAAATAAAATGAGGGCTGCATGTTTTGGAATTCCATCACAGACACTGGAATTAAATGACATAGAGATGTTGATTTAAGAAAAATTTGAGTGGTCTCCTAATTTTTTCCAGAGCTGTATGCACATACATGTCATAAATGTATCACAGTCATTTATTAATGTAATATTTTATTTGTTAATTAGCTGATTAGTTGGATCAGGTGTGTTGGAACTCTCCAGGATTGGCAACCACTATTCTAACAAAACATTTGTCAATTATTTTACAAGTAAATGCTTATTTAATCTATTATAATGATGGATTTTATTATAATTGTTGTTATTATTATTACTATTATTATACATTAATATAACAAAAAGAATATTATGTATGTAATATGTATCCAGTATTTTATATTATTATCTTATTCATTCATTCATTCATTCATTGCAAAAATAATTAAGGAACTGTACATGTGCCTCTGCTATTGTCTCTGAGGCCTGGTGTGATTCAAATAGATGAAGTAAGACTTTCTTACAAACCAATATTATGCCAACTGTAAGGTACACTAAACATAGTGTGTTTTACACTAATACACTAAATATACTTTTGTGCCTCTCCAACAGCATCTGTCTGTCAGAAATGACCATGGCTCTAGGTAAAGTGATACAGCTCACAAAGAAAGAGGCCTCCGGCTTTTTCCATCATAGAACAGTGCTCACCACAATGTGCCAACATCTGGATTTCATTGGGCATATTTACACAATATGTGCATTATGAACCTTTTTGATCTCTGCATTTTTCCTCAATCTCTCCACCTTTTAATGGACTGCCAAGCCTTACATCACAGTGAGGCTCAATCCACAGTAGTAAATCTTGGCTCAAGACGACAAGAGATGGACCTCCATTTTCCTGTGATCTGCTTAGCTGTTCTTGAAACATTTACACAGTTCACTTTCCAATCTTCAGCAAGAACAATCTTTCACTCAGTGTTCAGCAAGAATACTATCTCATTTATCAGGGAAACGCCAGGGCAGACTATGCCAAACCCTTCAACTGTGCAGCTGGCAGCTCGCAACCTTATTACACTGTGGAAATATAAATGTTCTTAAGGGGTCTGGGAGTTCTAGGAAAGACTTAATTGGTATAGAATCTTTACATTATGTTGAGGTTCTGCACACTGTTTTTCAGAACCATCTATTGGTGGGTTATTTAAGGAAACCAACAATACTATTGCTCAGAAAAACCTTTTTTGTCATCTTTTAAAAGCATATGATAATTGTAAGTGTATGTGTAGGCTTTTGATTAAGGAATTTGCTTCCTTAATAAAATGCCAATGTTCTTCTTAGATAAAAGTGTAAACGTGCAGTCCAATATATATTCTTATACAGGGTATTTGAAAGATTTTGCTGCTTTGCGTTTGATTATTGGGTTGGGGTTTGCAATATCACACAGATCATCCCAAGCTAGAGACCATTTATCAATAAGATTTTAACAGTTGCTTCTACCACTGGTCTAGGACCGGTTCAGTCGTAGCATTCTCCTTATCTAAATAGTCCATGACATAAACCAAACTTCTCCTCACTTCACAAGCTCTGGTAATGGAATGGGGCAAGAGCCAATTTGTCTGCCTGCTTTTCCTCTCTTCTGAAGATGAACACTTATCAGTGGGCCGTGTGCTGTGGCCCACATCTTTAAGCCATTTGAAGAGAGAGCAGATAAAGCAGCTCATTCTGAGCTTCCAATGGCCCAGGGGATGTGGCAGAAACCCCCTCCTCAACCACTTCAGATTCAGTTACTATGCCTTTAATTTCAACCAAGTCTTACTGATGGGTGGGGGCCCTGATTTTTTCAGGTGTTTGGATAGCAAGCCAGTAGGATGGTGGATTCCTCTAAGCTCTTTGTGGCTTATATATTTTCGAATTGTATTATACTAAAGGCAGTGTAAGCACTCTTAAAAATAAAGGTATCAAATGGAAGTAAAAAGGGTTTCTTTCAGCAATACCATGAAGAACACAGTTGGGTTCCCTAGACAACCAGTGTGAGTGGATAGTTCTTTAAAGAACATGTTATAAAGGTTATGTAAGTGTTTAAGTAAAATTATGTTAAATCAAGTTTTGACATTTAAATATTTAAATATTTCAGCAAAATGATCAGCCAGTGTAATGCAATCAATTCACTTAATAAAATCACTTGAACCAAATAAATTTAAAACAAATCTAGAACACGTTTAGTTAAACACTTTTAGAGCAGAATGAATGAGAAGTAGTAAATATTAATATTAAATTTGATTTAATATGAAATATGAAATATTTCTCAGAATGAAAAATACTAAAAATAGTAATTGCAATTGCCAAGATGGCATTTTCTTTCAATTGTAAAGTATTAACATCCTACACTGTAAAAATTGTTGGTTGTACAAAAGTAAAGGTTCAACTAGTTGAGCAATCATCTGTTTTTACATTCTTCTAACTTATTAAAGATTAATGTTTAACTCAAGATTTTAAGCCAACTAGATCATATACATCTTAAAGTCAAAACACTGAATCATTTATTACAGTGTTGAAGTGTTCATTCAAGCCAAGAACAATTTATTTTTAAGAGTGTGATCATGTGCTTTCTCTGCAGGCGTTACAGGCCATAAAGACAGAAAGAAAGAAAAAACCTGACATGTGTATGCATATACACGAGCAGTGGTGAATGCTGCAGCAAGCATTCTCTTCTCTTTCATTACTCCTCAGTGTTATGGGGGTGGGCTATGCTGTCTGATGGCCAGTGGTTACACAATTGCATCCAGCTGCTGCAGGCTGCATGTGACGTGTGTTGCCACTATTATGGAGCAGTTAACGTAACCCAGCAGGCACAGTCACACGCACACAACACACAATACCATCATGTAGACACGAAAACATATCATACATCAGAAAACCAAGCCATACAAGGTAAGCATTTGCTTGGAACATTTAATGTCACCACCCTTCGTCAAAGTCGTGACTGCATAGTTTAAGAAACACACTTTGCAATGACAACAGAAACCTTTAACAATACATTACTGAGTGACTAATAAGGAGTAAGACCACCCTTTGGATTCAGAACAGTCCTATTCCTTTGTGGAATGCTGTCACACAGGTTCTGAACTGCGCGTAGACAAGCTTTTAGTTCCTCAAAGGAAGGAAATCTACTCTAAAACTGCCCATGAAACTGCAGTTGATGTTTCAATTGAGTAGGTTATAAAAGGCAACTTTCATTGTTCATGAAACTACCATGGAATTTGTTTTCTGCATGTGTGAAGAGGGCATCATTTTGGAACATGCAAACGCTAAGAAGTTTGCACCGTGAGGTACACTGGGTTCTGTTCTCATGTTCCATGACTATTATTTAACCATATACAAGTAATAATCAGATCTAATGACTTGCGTGAGTCATGGTGTCTACAACTACATTATGAACTGACCACTGTGTTTATCAGTTGGTAAAAGTTTTTGTTGTTGTTGTTTTTCTCTCCAAATGTAAACATGCACAGATGTTGAGCACTCATCAACTCATCAGACCATGGAACTGGGTCCAGGTTTTATGCCTTTTACCAACATTGCCACAATGTCCTACTTTGTAAATTTCTTAGGTAGCATTTGTTCTGTTTTCACAAAGAAGCTGATTCAGTTCTGGGGTCATGTTTGAGGAAATAGTTGATGGGGAATTTCACTTTGTGACTGATGTCAGTGAGGAGAGTAATAATTTGTAAAAATTGGTTAGGTTTGTACTTTTCTGGGTATTTTTGAATTATAATAGGTATATTTGTGAGGAAAGAAATCTTGTTTTTATTTGGGTACATTTTATTCATTAACATAAATGTCTTCCATTTTGAAACTTCGTCATATTAAGTTTGTGAATGTGGTGACTGTTTTTTATATAAGGATTAAAAAAAGAATAATACTAAAATTTCAGTTTCTCTGCTGACCTGCAGTACACCTTCTTAGGTACTTAGTACAGCATTTCACTTAAGTAACTGCTTTAACTGGAGCATCTTTTATGACTGGTAAATGTTCAGATGACTAGAGATTGACCCCTTGACAGCAGTTTTTGTGACAAATGCACTTGCAGTTCAGAGACTTTACCAGGTTTGCCACATCATTTTTATTACTGAAAGTGCCACTGTAATTAAACATAATGTACCTTGTCTGTGTAATTGTCACGTGCACATAATCATTGGTAGCCTAGTGGTTAGAGACTTGCCTGAGGTATCCCTGGGCAAGGTACCGTCCTGTTACACTGCTCCCCGGGTGCTGTTGATACCCACTACCCACTGCTCCATGTGTGGGTATAAATGCTGAGGTCACATTTTGTTGTGGTGCACTTTGTGTGATAGGGTGTGTTCACAATGACAAATGGTCACCTTTACACAGATAAGTCTGAGTTTTTGTCATTTTGCCCAACCTTGTAGGTTACGTTTCTGTATGCATTTACTTGTCTTGACCATGAAATAAAATATCACCAACTGACACATATGAAGTAGAGCATTTATTTTGTTTATGTACTAAAATATACAAAACACTCACACCTGCCAATCCAGCGGCAACATAAAGTAACTGATATAAGGATACAGAGGAGCCAACATGCCCTCTTCTCCCAGATTAACAGAACAAAAAAGTGACAGAAAAGCTTCCATCTCATGCAAACTTCAAAATGGCTCCTTATTCCATGCTACGGTAAACTTTCATAGAAGAGTGTGTATTGCTTAGCTGACAGTATCGGATAAAGAGAGCTCATAAATAGACAAATGTCAGCTGTCTGCCTCACTGCATGCATTCTGTCCCACAGTGCACAACAAAGGATGAAAAGTGTGTATCTTATACTGTCACATCCCATTGCAATATCTTTTATGGTATTTGTAGGAATGAAAACAGGCTTCTGCTGAAGTTGGTTCAGTTCCTCTGGCTAAAATTAAGCTCTTTCTGGTTCTCAACTATGAAATTCCAGTTCTGCCACTGTGTTACATTCTTACAGCATACAGCCCACATGAAGAAGAAAGGATTGTAGTATAATATGGATAAACCATGGTTTATAGCACTTAGCCATTATTTCATGTGTTTAAAATGGAACCTTAGGAAGTCGTGATAGACTGTAGTGCTTTTCAAAGAGCTGTCCACAGCATGACTAACAGCGATATCTCTAGTGCTCAACAGTTATCCTCCCTATAGACAGAGAAAGTGAGATGGCTTGGTAACATTCAGCCACTACTTTACTGAGGGAAACAAGGACATGGATGTAAAGGTCTGGTTTTGAATTATAGAGACAATTTTGTATCATATTCCACAGATATCAGATCTGAAGCAGTTCATACAGTATGTCATTTTTGAAAATTTTTGTGTCATGTTCAGTGCCTTGTGAAATGATTCAACCCACTTAAAATGCATTACCATGTGTGGCAAATGACACATTTTGTCAACCAATACTTGTACCGTAAACTCATATGCTCTAACAATCAAAACCAAAAACTAACAACATTTTTATTGCCAATATATATTCTTTAAAAAAAAGTAATGTGTTTGCAAGAGACATATTTCATTTGGGATTTTTTTTAACCTGTTAAACTTTAGGCTCATCATTCAGTGAAGTTATGACTAAGGTTTTGAAGCATGCACGCACTTACTCTCCCTTAAAGTTTAAAGGGTTAAGTACATTCATGCAAAGGTTTTTGGCTCTGAAGATGTTAAAACATGTGAGTTTGCAATAAAAATGCATACAGGGAAAATACACTGTGTGCCAATATCCTGGACTTGACTAGTTTTGACAATATATGTCCAAATATTTGTAGACATCTGTGTTATCCATGGTTTCTTTCCAAAATCAAGGGTATAAATTAAGAGGTTGTCCCTTTTGTGCTGCAGAAACAGCCTCTTCTGGGAACCCTTCTGCTTTACATGAGAAGTCGACTGTTAGAATATGAAAGAAACTGTAGATTTCCTTATAGTTCCTGACTGCATTCGTTATATTTTACCAACTCTGTTTTTAGTGTAAAATCTCACTCAGCCAGCTTAAGAAAAAAATGCATCTTCCAGTTTGATTACAAATATGAGGCTATGCAAAGTTAGCCCTCAGATAAGTAAAATTATTTATAACACCCTTACCCTTCTCTCCCAAATCGCCAATCCCCTTTTGCTCTTCTGCAGATTAAGAACAATGTTATGAAAATGAACAGAGAGAACACTCGATCTGTAAATAAGACAAACAAACTTGCATGGATGGTAGTCAGTGCAAGAAAGCAGAATGCATGTCCATGGAATACTGCCATTTACGGTTTCTCTGCCAACAAGGATGACCTAAAACCCTTTATCATCATAAAAGATCTTGACTGTATCCAAGACCCTTAACAACAGGGCTTTAACACTGCTGCTGCTCCTAAGTTGCAGTGCGTTATCCTGCCTCGATCTGTAACTCCACTGACCCCCTTCCATCCCATCTCAGCAGAGTGCTGTGTTCCGACCTCTTCAGCTACAGTTCTTAAGGGGCAAGCGCCTCCTACTGAGAGTTTCACACTGTCCTTCAGCACACGATTAGCATAGAGTGACTAGGGGTCTTCATCCATGTCGTCTAAGTTTGGAGCCATGATGAAGTGTTGAGGGTAGATGAGACTGTGCTCATCAGCATATTCCTCCCAGCGTGCATCATCACTCTCATGGGTGATGTAGCGCTCCCCTCGGCGCGTCTCAAACTCACGCAGGTCAAGCCATGTCTGGTAGTCCTGGCAAAGAAGGTGTAAAATTGCATTGATCTGAAAACAAGTGATTGAACTACACTGATTTTGAAACCTTGACATTTAATCTATTTATTCAATAACATATCTGCCTATTTTATGGCTATATTTGGGCTATATTCAAGCATGACAACTACCTCAAAAAAATAGCAGTCAGGGGTGTAAAAATGCAGTGATGCATTAAAATTAGCATTGATTTTGATAGGCTTGGGATCAGAAAGGATATTCAATAAAGTATGTGCTTATGTGCCCATTAAATACATTCCAAAATTTCAAATGTAAAAATAAAAGACAAATACACAGTTTATTCTTTGAAGTGTGTTCCACTATTGTGTGAAATTCTTGCAGTGAAATCACCATGATTACCAACTCCTTTTTACACCACTGAAGCTTTAAATATACAGGTAAGCTGGACACCAAACTGTAAGCCATGCTGTCTAACCTGTAGCCATGGATGACTGAGGGACTTGTCCACACTGTACCGCTTCCTCATCTTTACTTGAAGAAGATTGTTGATAAGATCTGTTGCTGTGGGTTAAAAAGGGACATATTCTAATATGATAAAAAAGTTAAGCTCTTGAAAGATAAGATAGAAATGACTAAATGCAGAGCCACAAAGAAGACTGGAAGATTGCTATCAGGGGTTCTGAGTAAGTGTAAAAAAGGTTAAGGTGATGTCACAATGTCAAAAAAGATCAAATAATGATAATAATCATCAAAAACTGAATTATGATTAATATAATAAATTCCCATTCAGGTTCTGATATAATGTAACGTAACACTGACAATATGATTATATTCTAAACGTATAAGACAAGATAAAAGAAAAATTGTAAAAATGTTAAAATGTGTACTTTTTGTGTGGTGGGACACTGAAGGGGTGGTAGGAGGGGTGACTTGCATGAGTCATTAGAGCTTATAGGTTTGAAACTGTGGTAATGTAAGCAGACGTGGGGGTGAGCAGTCTAGTTCCTGTCTGACACACACTTAGCATCTACTGTAAGCAACTACTGCTTGCTTTAAATGTAGCCAACAAAGCATTGCAATTATTCAATAACTTAATATTCAAAGAGACCCCAGACCTTTTGTAAATGATGAGACTGCACTTTTAAATGTGACAAGAATCACAGTCTGTATTTCAAATCGCCAAAACCACTAAATATTTAACTGACCATCCTTTTATCCTCCTTAACAGTTAGAGTGTAATAAAGCAACAGTATTATAACATTCATAGCAGAAAGTGGATTCTTTACTCAACAACTAAAATTACATGGTCAGCCACATTCTGTAATATAAGAAGAAGCTAATCCCTTGTCTAGACTACAGTAAATGCCTGATAAATGTCAATAAAATATTGGTCGAATGCTACTTTAAAATATTCTACACTGTAAGAGTTCAAAATGAGACCTTAGTTCATGATAAAAATTTTAAATAAGCTAAATAAAATTGAATTAATGAAAATATCTTCTTATTTACATTGTAGTGTTTTATGTTTTGGCCACTAAATGTCAGTGTACTTGGGTGTTTTCACATACAGTTATTTTTAAATGAGTCAATGAATCTCAGTTTTGATAAAGTGAACCTGAAAGGGGAACCAGCTGTTTTCTTAACACATAAAACCACATTAGGCTGTGATTTTACAATGGGTATGGTGTTTAACTCCATGTCACTACCTGTCTAGCATGACTAACCTTTAACCACGGAGAAACCATTCACACAACCTTCATGGCTTACTACTTCAATGTGCCAGCACTGGTGTCTCTACGCGAGATTGCACAAACCCACTTGCAGCCGTTCTAAATGACTAAAGCTAAAAGAGCTGTATCATCAATAGACATCAAGGTTCTGTAACCATAAATTTGGTTTAGAAAACAAGACTCAGTGTTTTTCTAATAATACTTGGAAGCTGAAATGGTCATGGGTGAAAATGACTATAAAATAAACTGTTCATTTACCTTCTGTGGATATCTCTTTCCAAGGCATTGGTGGGTACATGAAGGCAGCATTTTGGATCTGGTCATTAATATCCTCATCTTCATTAAAGGGGAAGGTGCCACTCAGGCTAACATAGATAATGACCCCCACTGACCACATGTCCAGGGAACGATTATAGCCTTTACTGCGCAGGACCTCTGGAGCCAGATATGCCGGGGTGCCCACCACAGAACGCCGGAAGGACTTCTCGCCAATAATGCGAGCAAAACCAAAGTCACACAATTTCACCTGCAGAGACAAATGTCCAGATTAACATACAGAACAAGAAATGATCTTTTCAGTGTCCTTTTAGGGCTACCACAATTACTCAATTAGTCTTGATAAATTAATCAATTTAATTATATGATTAAGAAATTATAAATTACAAACTTATAAATGAATCAGTAATGAATAAAAATGGGGCTTTATAAAATAATATTTTATTAAAAGGTTCCATTTTTTATGTATCTCTATATCTCTGTATCTTTCTATAAAAGTTATAACACTGTAAAATGTAAAAAAACAAAATATGTGATGATTTGATAAAGCCTATATTTAATTGTAAATAGTACAAAGACAACACATGTTGAAAGTGAAAAAGTTAAAAATATATGCTCATTTTGAAGGTGATGCCAGCAAAACGTTTTTAAGTTGGGACAAGTACATGTTTACCACTGTGTTGTATTACCTCTCTATTGAACAACACATTGTAAATGTTTGGGAACTAAGGAGACCTAATGCTGGAGTTTTGAAAGGGAAATATATCATTGTATATATGTCAACATGTATATATGGCTCAGCATTAACAATACCTTATCAGATGTGCAAGTCACCCATGCCATGTGCTTATGTACCATACCAATGCACTCTAATACTATCATTAGAGATGCTGGCTTTTGAATTGTATGGTTATAATCTGGACAGTCCCTCTCCTCTTTGACCCTTAGGACACTGTGTCCATGATTTCTAAAAATACTTTAAAATTTTGGTTTGTCAGACTTCTACTTCATCTCCCATTGACTATATTAGAGAAGTATGACTGGAGGGAGCACGTGTGGGAATTCCATGCCACTACCAGCCTGTTGTGGCCAGTGCACTCATCAGGGAACCACGGAAAGAGGGTCCCTTGCTTATCTGTGCTGTTTCTCGAGTGAGAAAGCACAACAAATGGCCACACAAGAACTACTCAAGGCCTGTCTGCTGAATACATGAAAAAATAGAGATAGAAAGTGAGACTCGCAGAACAAAACCCAAGAGCCTTTACCAAATTACTGGCAAGAGTGTGGTGTGGCCTAGGCACCAAGCCAGCCATAACTGCCACCAGGAACAAGGTCTCCGCCCCATCCAGTGAGACAACAATGTTTATAAGGTGGTTCACATAAGCACTGATTACCCTCAACAGGTGGAGCGTTGCCAACACTCTGTGCTGGCCCAGTGTGGTGTGGCTGCAAAGGCAGGGCTCATAACCCCCCATAAATTGTCTTAAATATGTCTGCACAGTCATTTACAAAGTGATGAACTGCTTCCCATCTTTACTTTTGAGAGACTCTGCCTGTCTGGGATGCTCTTTTTATAACTTTATTAGTTGTTAATGTTTCACTGGGTGTTTTATTTAGCATTAAACTTTTTCAGTCTTTTGTAAATTTCAAAATGAGCCTATATATTTATATAACAATTACATTTCTCATTTTCCAAATTTGATAAGTTGTCTTTTGTATAGCCTTTTTGAAATTATGATTATCCAATTAATAATCAGACTTTATAATTAGTAGATTACCTTATTACTAATACGATCAACAGTTTCTAATCTTTTTACAGAATGCTTGACTATAGTCATAAATTGACAAGTGTTTGTGAATGAGCATGACAATGGCATGACTCTTGCCTGAGGAAAAGGTTCTGCAGAGGCCAGGAGCACATTCTCTGGCTTAAGATCACAGTGAACAATATTCTTGAAATGGAGATGTCTTAAAGCCACCAGTATCTGAAATAAAGACATGTATTTTAAATATTAAATGCAATCTGAACAAATATTTAGGTAATAAGCTCTGCTTTAGTTAAAATACTCTATGTGCGAGTCAAACTTTCACACATTTGCAACCTAAAAAGCACATAATATTTTATGACACATGTTGAGAACACATGTTGGGGAAATCAGCTTCACTCAAGTTCACAATTTGTTTTCATTGAAACATACACTCATCAATACACAGTCAGAGGCCTCTTGGCCACATCAGAGCGACTCTGTGGCTGTTAATTGGAGGCTGCAAATCCATAGCTAATGGATGAGCTCCCATTGCTCAAGCCCCCGAGAGGCCCATGCTCTAATCAGCTCACAGACCCCAGCACTGGAGCTTCACTTAACTTCAGCCTCCTGATGAGATCCAGACTACTCTTAACCCTGCCGCATAATCATTTAGGAGAATATACAAGCCAGAATGAAGGCAAAAAAGAGTTCTGCTCTTAGAGAAAAGAAAGACCCTCATGAGTTAAACAAGTCAGAGTTAGATGAGTTAGTTTTGAACCTGTGTGACGAGGAACTTGGTGATGCGCTCAGGGAGCCGGCTCTTCTCGCTGGACAGGATCATCTCCAGCATATCTCCATGGAGCTTCTCCATGACAACAAACACTCGCTCTGGGGTCTCGAACATGCACTCCAGGTTGACAATGCCAGGATGATGCAAGTTCTTCACAAAATAAAAAGAACCCATAAGGCAATATCACAATATGTTTTGTTTTGTTTTAGTTTGGTGGGTGTTGTCAGTATTTCTAGAATGCTGACCAAGTGCATTATTATAAAAGTAGAGAGTTTAGACCAACTACAGAAAGCCTGTGAACAACAATAACCACTAGACACTGCACAGTAAAAAGCAGCTGATTGCATATCAGTTCATTATCCCTTTATCTTATTTCATACATTTATTTGTTTGAGTTTTCTTCTTGTTACTTATGTAATAGTTTGTTTTTGCAAATTTTGAATAAACACATTGTATTCATAATTTGCCTTTTTGCTTTACTGTAGCATTACTGTTTTACTGTTGCATTTTGTCCATTTTAACTTGTTCGCATTTCAGAGAAAGCAATATATATTGCCCACTGTCAGAACTATCATATAATAATACATTTTAGATGCAATCATATATAGAAGACATAATGAGCTCACCTGTAATATAGCTACTTCATTCCTCAGCTGACTCTCCTGTTTGGTAGGGAACCTCATTTTGTCGATCACTTTTATTGCCACATCTCTGCCTGTCTTTCTGTGCTTCCCTTTTCAAACAAATGAAAAATTTCTATTTAACTGTTCAGATCAGGATAGTAATGGGGATCGTAAATGATGTTCTGCTCATAACTGTACCTCCATATACAATGCCGAACTGGCCCGATCCCAACACCTCATCAGCAAAGATCTGGTAAACTGAGCTGATGTCCTAAAAGAAGGGGAAACAAGTCAGTACTTCTATTAATGAATCAAATACCAATATCGAATTATCAATAAGCTGATACTGCAGCCCTGTTCCAATTCTTAAATAATAACTGAATCACAATTATTTAAGCGGTACAGAGTTCTTGTCCACAATTGCTAGCTTTTATAATAACACATTTACATCACAAACATGATTTAATTTAACATTTTAAAATATAAACATATTAGCTGGTTTAAGGCAATGTTCCAAAAGGTTGAAAAAAACTGAGACTTGCTAATAGCTGATATGACAATTTGTCGTCAACTACATGTCATGTTTGTGACAGGCCCACCATAGTGATTTTCCTGAAGTAAACTTAATACTTCCCCATTCCCTCGACATGGTTGGTAAATGTGATAAAACTTATTGACTGAGGGGTCTACTACAACTACTGCGGTAAACTGTTCAATACTAACACAAACACACACTCACCACATTCTCCTGGATCTGACTGTTGGATACAGAAATGCTGATTGACAGTTCCTCTGTAGAGGTACACAAAAGAAAAGAACATGCATTTATATGCTCTATTTCAAACAATCCTCCAGAACATCCAGTTAAATGAAACACGTACACACAAATCCCAGACAAATTCACTTTGCAGATGAACCATGATGCAGTAAATCATGAGATGGAATGGTATTTAGAAGCACCGGAAAAATATTTAAAAGCAGCACAGTTGGGAAAATACACACCATGACGGATCAGTCAAAACAGTAATAATGTAAATTGTCATTGGAGCGACAAGTTTTTAAAACATGTTAAAGGACCTTGCTTTATGTGTGTTTGTTCTCCATAAAGTAGCAGCAGTGAGCAGGTTAAAGGTGGTCAACAGCAGAGCATTTCAAGGCCCCAAATTCATCAGGATTCATGTTCTATGTTCATTTCAACACTTATTTAAGAAAATCTAATTTAAAATGCATATAAATTTGGTAAGTAAAGGTTTACTGTGTTAGTTAAAAGTTTAGATCACAGGGTTTTTTAATATGAAATAGAGTATTTCCTGAAGATCTGGCCGGATTCAGTACTAGGTTTATAGTTGGTCTTGACATGCTACTATTCCTTATAGTATAGGATGATATAAGTAGAATGTTAGGATACTTATAGGATGTTTCAGTCTACATTAAGTACATTGAGCAGTTTGTCTGGTGCAGGATTATCTGCCCGTGTTAGTTTCAGTTCATGTCCTCTTTCCAAAAAAAGCAATGTCTATTTATTTACCCCAAAAGGTTTTCTTAAACTAATCTGTCAGGTGTTTTGCTGTGAATACAATTAAATGGAAGTGCATCACAGAATTAATGGTAGTAACAAATCAACCATAAATGCATTAGACAATAGAGTAATCCTGTACATGCTTAGGTGTTGGACCAAGTGGATTTTTAATATTAACTACCTGCAAACATTTTGGTAAAATAGAACAGTGAAGAATTACAAGTACAAAAGTCCTTATTGCATTCTTCATGCCTCAACAATGAGTTGAAAGTTTTCTTAATTAAATGTTTGCTGACTGCTGACATCACAAAAATTTTAAAATTTTTAAAATTCTATAATGTTTGCTAAAAGAAAATAAAACCAACATATTCTATTTAACATGTTCAGTTATTACAAATTGATAAAGATAATATTAATAATTATTTAACAATGTTTTGACAAGCAGTATATTAAAAATAATTGAGGAACCGAAAGCTCTGAACTGGGATTTTGAAGAAAGGAATCTTAGTATCATTCATATTTGCACTTTTCAAATATTCTCTTCATCCATTAAATTTTTCAGCCAGTAATAATTGCAGCGCTCATCAGCTTATCAATTAAATATGTAAAATAAATTAAACATGTGAATTCAATGTAAATTCAATTTGCCCTTGACCTCATTCAACCCCTAATACAAAAAATATAACACACAGCAATCTTTAACCGTTTAGACTGATTAATGTACTCACTGTGGTCTTTGCCTTGACCAGCAGCAGTGCCCACACTGGGCTGAGGTGTGACTGGAACAGGCATAAGGGCTTGGCGGATGGCCTTCTCCCAGCCCTGGGCCACTTCCAGGCCCACCCCGGAGGCAGCCAGTGTGGGGTTATGGATGTGAAGGTGGGGGCCACCGGTGTTCTCCCCCACATAGTAAACCATAGTAGCAGTGATGATCTCAAAGCAGTGCGGATTGCTTCCCAGTGCAAGGCTGTTGAAGTCCTGCGCTGCCTCCACCTGCAAGATCTCTGACAAGGGAATCTCCTGCAAATAAAACCAAAAACGTCAGAGTCATTCAGATATTTACAGACTTGACTAAAAGACTTCTAACATCAAACGTTTCATTTTCCACAGCCTCTTTTCAGTGTCAGTTAAAATCAGAGTCAGCTTCAATCAACATGGATATATTCAGTTCAGTCCACAATTCATATTCAGTCAGGCCAGGCTACTTCTGGCAGAAAAGACAAAGAGAAAGTTTTCTTCCGTAGCGTACCTTCAGGTCCTTAGTATATACCACACTTCTGGCCAACACAGATTCAACAGTCTTCATTCCCTCCAAGTGTGTGCTTCAGTATAAGCTCATGTGCCTTATATCTTTCTGACATTTCAAAGTCAAATGAGGCAAGTTTGCTTCTGACAGGCTTTTAAACACCGCCCTCTTTTCAGCCCACAGCTCAATCTCGAACAGAAAGAGAAAAACGGTAGCTGCGACCAGTAGTGGTCCCCTCTGAGCTTCAGATCAAGTGCTTGTGGTTAGAATGTGCACCACGTGACCTAGCCCACTGAAGTGCTCCATGATTACAAGGCAGCACACCAAAAGTTTCTGTGTGTGCTTGAGGGCATGCGTGTGTATGTGAGTGTATGCGCATGCAAGTGCCAGGCAGGCTATTGCCAGCAACACACATCTACCACTGTGCTGGGGGGGTGGTCACTGCACACTAAATGGGAGTGGTCTGGATGAGGAGTATTTATCTGGAGACAAGACTGAAGCCCCCGTACCCCATAAAAGAGGGAGAGAAACCAAAAATACAGGGCGTATGTCTTCAAAAGAACACGCTATGACTTCCAAATGTATGAAACAGAGTCAGCGTTCAGCTCATGACTGACACATGACCCTCAGTAAGCATGGAATAAGAATAAGCACTACAAAAATAGTTACTAAGAGAAAAAAGAAAAAGAGAAAGGGGGGAAAAAAGAGGAAAAGATAACCAGCCCCCCTTAACCTAATCTATTAGACCCCTTATATTCCAAGGGCCTGTACATGAGCACACATTTGAAAAACAAAAATTGTGCAAAAGTTTTGTAGTAGTCAGTGAATAGTAAGATTAATAACTGAATATTAGCCTAAGGTTCAAGGGGTTCAGCATGGAAGGTATGTTTTATAACCTCCAAGCTCACTACCCATTGTTATTATGAATAATACAGTAGTATTTATATATTTCAAGAAACTCACACCTATGGCAGTCCCATATGGGAAGGAAATGTGTTGTCATATGTCGTCAGTATACTCCAGACAATGAATACAATATACTGTTAAATATTTTCAATATATTTCTTTTTATTTGGGGTCATAACTATTTTTGTCATAGCTCATTAAATAAAGGAAGAAAACTTTGAAACTTTGAAATGAAAAATTCTTAATACCACATTTATTTTTTACTCATTTTATGGCTCATTTCGCCATGTCTCAATCATTGTTTGACTTTAAAAACAAAAAAAAGTGAGAAATGCAGACTGTGCAGAGCTGTCGATACAGAATGCTAAATGATTGCTAAGTAAAAGTGTTAAGATTGTTAAGTAAAAGTGTGTTAGTACATGTATAATTATGTAATCACATTTAAATAGTAATAGCAAAACTATCTCTATATCCATGGTAATGAAGTGGTCTGCAAATCAGCCCTGCACACGCCTCAGAGCTGGCCTAAAGAGTGGGCTTGGTTTTACATGTGAGAACAGTTGGTGGGTTGGTGTAAGGTTAGACTCACCGGAGTTCCCTCCTAAAGCACACAGAGGGGCTGCCCACAAGAGAGCATGTACACTCTGCTTTGAAGGTGATATGTTTTAAACGTTATGGTGGGCGCCAAGTAGCTTGTTGCTGTCATGTTATTATATCATTTTTGGATGAATGCTCCAAGATACATTAATACAGACAAAACCATAAGACAAAAGGTGTCATTTTTTTCACTGCCACCCAAAAACACAGACAACTGTGTTGCTTTTACAGTGCTTACTGTTATGAGGAACTGCCTCATACACTAGTCTGTTATTTGCTTTTAACAAGGCTCTGCAGGGAGATTAAAATGTGTCTTTCAAGTGTATGTTTAAATGCAACAGCTTACATTTATGAGATTTAAAAAGTGTAATTACATGTATACAGCTACATATTTAAAGGTTTAAAACTAATTTGATGCAGTAGCGCCACTTGTTCATTCTTGCCTCTGTCTATGCTCACACACAAAAGCAAACAACAGCACTGTTCAAAGACCATAGTGTGCACAGTATTTTCAATGTGGACTAAGGAATCTTTTTTATTTTTAATAGCTCAATGGTCACAAAGTAATTGTAGTACTATAAAGTTTAGTCAGATAAGACCTCACATTATTAAGAAGTTAGTTATCTGATTGCCTGAATTTCAGTGTTACTAGAATGACCTCAGATGCACTATGACTAACAGTAAAGTGTTTGCTTTGTCAGTGTTGACAGGTCTTCCACTTTGACTACTGTGAAATTTTACATCGCATAATGTGAAACCAGAGTGTGGGGGAGGGGACCGATCATGCCATTTACTCCACTGACCTTAAAAAGCCAGTACAGAATTATAGTGACCTAAGTTTCGTTTGAGCAACTAACTGCTGACCCACTGACCACATAATAAGCATAACAAAAACTTCCCCACTTTCTTACCTTGTAGAACTTGGCTCCTGAGTCATTCTGAAACAGAGTCAGACTTTTGCTGTCCAGCCTCCAGTAGTGTCTCTTTCTCTGAAGAAAACCAGTACATTTTAAAAGTAATTTAGCAATGACCATTAATAATGAACCACACTTGGTTTAATAAAGATTCCAGGTTTAGAATTGAAAAAGAAAGAGCTTGCTGGCTACATATTATATGTGTACTATGCGTTTATTTCTCGAGATATATTCTCAGTTTACTTAGCTCAGGATAATGCCAACTCTTGAGGATCTCACCAGGTTGTCTCGACTGGTGTAGTGCACCATCCAGCCCTCTCTGACTACAGTGGAGCTTCTTCTCTTGGTGTGTTTGATGGACTGGACCACACGCATCAGTGGGATATTAGTGCTAGTAGATGGGCTAGTAGAAGTAAAAAGACATAAAAGCAAAGGAGAAATAATTTGAACTGATCAGAAGTCAGACATACTGTTTATTTTATTGATAGTGTGTATGATACTGTATTACAATGCCTGTTGATAAAAAATGGCATTTAAACAATATCAGTTTTACCAGCCAAACATCATCAGAATTAACATCCAGATTTATTTATTCAGTATATGAGTTAATTTTGACTCATTTGAAGTCATTTTTTGATCATCATACTTTTAACAAAAATGTCCCCTTAACCTTAATGTAGTTGATTAACCAAGACCATGTTTGGTGCTTCTATAATTTACACTGGAGATAAAGACTAGAAAGGCTAGCATGCTAGAAAAGTTGCATGGTGGCTAAATCATCACACACTTGCCACAAGTCAACCTAAAATAATTTAAAAACATTTTTCACATTAAAGACATATAAAATTTTATATTATTCAAGACAAAATGAAAGACAACATTTTTATTCCTCCATTATCTTTGATCAAAGCGTGGTCATTACATCTAAGCTCATACAAGGGTTTGCGCGTACTTTACATCTTAGCTACTAAAGAAATAAACTTCAGACACCAGACAAATCTTGGGTAATGAGCTACATTTACGACAATGAGATTTTTAACAATAAAAACTATCACTTTCGGCTCCTGACTTTGTGGCATAACTGTCTATGTGCTGGCCCAGTCACTGAGAGATGACAAGTTCGATCCCTGGTGTTGCCTCAGTCATCTATGTCTGAGAGTCCAAGAAAGCACAACTGTCTTTACTCTCTCTGGGTCTGTAGGATGACCCCTCCTCTCCTCCATCACTCAGTGCAATGCTATGCCAGCCAGCAGACGTAACATAAATGTCAGTCAGCATTCTCCTCCAAGTGTTATGCATTATAACATTGACTTAGTGGCAGTCTTAAAAGATGAGGTGGTCATTTTTTATTAAATGTTCTCAATAAAGTGGTGTAAAGACCATGGAGTTTTAATATGGACATTCTCGAGCCCATACAAGGTTGTAACCTTTACATCATATAGAATAGTATGTAAGTACCTAATCTGAGGAGTCTTTGCAGCTTCCTCATCTTTCTCCTGGTCTGTGAAATGGTAGCCCTGGAAGATCTTGTCATCAGGAGTAGTAGGTTCCTCACAGTCATCAAGGACTCTGCTGTTCTCACTGTTCGCATCACTGCTGTCCACTTCCATAGTGGTGTCTGAGTCTGGGCCTGGACTAGCTGGTTCTGAGAGAAAATATATAGGATGTGAGACATGACAAATGCAGATCACCAGACTCCTCAACTTTTTTTATTGAAACACCAATGCCATACCTCCATTGAAGACAACCTCCCCAAGACAGTCTTTTGGTACCTTCGATGCACATCGCTTGTGGCAGTTGAATTTACAGTCTGGTGGGAAAATAAAAACACACACAATGATGCTGGGTTAACTCTTATGAGCTTGTCCTGCACCAGTGGTCCGCATGATATTTTTATATGGTGCAAAACTTCCCTACTAAGGTTGGCCTAATGGCATGAAGCTGTGCCGATTTCACTTAGCATGATCAACTATCATTTATAATTAACAAACTTATAGACTCTGTAGCTATATTAATGCTTCAGCTTAAAGACTTCAAAGGACACTATGAGCTCTATTTTGACAAACTAACACAAAATGTAAAGAGCAGGGCATTTTATGGGTGTGTCCAAATCCATTTGGGTATTTTGATGGCAGAAAAAACAGACTGTGTCAGTGATCCTAACTCTCTTAATAATTCAAAAGTGTGTTTTGAACTTAACATGCAATGAACCAATAAAAACTGAATCAAAACCAATTTGTGATGAAATGGACCTGCTAGGTGTGCAAGGTGAAAATGTGAGAGAACATCATTTACAAGAGCAGCACTGTTCCATCTTAGCCTTTCGAGTGCCATTAGTGCACGTTCGTGCACCTATCTGTGTTGGTAAGAAGTGTCTTACAACTGCACATTTCTACCACACATGGCTTAAATAAACTTTAATAATATTTTACGCACTTTAGACATGGTTTTTGTTGGTTAAAAGTGTAGTGTCATTTCACTGCCTTAAAATAGCGACACATTAACAATGCACCCATCTATTCCTGATTTAAAAAGCACCACAGCTACGAGCGGGAAATGCACTTAAAATCATTTGTTATTTAGAAAACGTGTGCACATGGTGTGAAATAGAGTAATGCAGTGTAATTAAACTAGTTAAAGCACTTTGCAGTGGAGGCAAAGGGAGGCTCACCTTTGCACTGCATGCCCTGGCGGAACAGGCCTTTGAGAAGGCGTTTGCAGTACTGGCAGATGGTGGGGCGTGTGTAGGTGTGAATGACAAAGGTATGGGGAACTTTGACTCTCCCCAGTACCATCTTCTCCATCCAAATGGGCCGGCCACTCCAGGACGGGATCCGTTTCCCTGCTTCCTGATGAGAGCGCTGCTGCTGGGGTTTCAACAAGGGTGAAGAGCGTTAGAGAAAACACATAATCTTTACAATCTGGAGACATGTTGGACTAATTGTGGATGCAAGGCCTTTCCCATATTGCTCAGCACATGTTTTGCATTATTAATTATGCTCCCAGGAAATTGTGTTCAGTGCTAAAAATCCAAACATTTCGTCTCGCGACTTTGCTATATTTATGTTTGAATTGTTTACACTTCAAAACAGTACACGCAGCTTTAATAAATTCTGACTCAGCCCAACTCCAGCCTGACCCATTCCACGCACAGAGAGTCTGGGCACAACAACACAGAAAGGAATCCACAGAGGCTTGATTTGATTAAGTTAATTCCATTTCCAATGACCTTTCAATAAGGGTGAAAACAAAAGAACATACTCTGCACTGTGTTCATTCCAGAGAGATGCACAAAGTCTGAAAAGTGGCCAGGTATCAAGAGCTTCTTTTTCTCTGTGCTTTTTCTGGCATTACTGTACAAGAAGGGGGCAGTTCATGTGTATTGTTTCAACACTTAAAGAAGAATGAGAAGGAGGTGTAATCTTTTAATAACATACACATAATGATTTGATTAGGACAATCAAATTACTTCACTTTGTCACATAGTATAAACTAGGAATCAGATCTGTTCATATAAGACTGAGTGAAGCCTTTGTGTCCAAGTCACATCTTTAGAAACTCTGAAGAGCCTTAGTTCATTACTGGCTGCAAGCATTGCACTGTACACAAATAAACCCAGAATAAAAAGCTGTCCAAACTTACACAGCATCAGGTCTTTCATAATTGAAAAAAAACTCTTAAGGACAGAACTCAAGCGCTAGTAATAGGTACTTCAAAGCGTGTTTAATAACTTTAAAATAACTTTTGTCTGTTTTGCGCAGCTAGCTAACTAGTTTAACAGCTAATCCAGCTGATGCGTTAGTACATTTTAAAGGAATGTAAACTGTAATTTACTACATTTTCAGCTACATTACCTTAAAACCTCATCCACAATGGCTACTGTGCTTGTTAGCGTAGATAAGAGGTTTAATTTACTGCATTAAGGTGGGGGCAGGGGCTCTGCTAGATATTTGGGACCCTATGAAAGAATATATATTGAGCCCAAATATTATTTAATATTTTTTATAGCTTTCTTTCATGGCCCCCTGCTGGTGCCCCAAACCAACAACCACCAACAGTGGTTGATGCCCCAAATTTAATTTCTTCAGTTTATATTTTATTTACAGGCTGAAATATCACATAAATTGAGGAAGAAGTTAATCAAGTATACATATATATATAATGTCTAAAATTACTGTCTATATATCTAAAATGTCTAAAATTACTGTTTAATCATCTCCATTTCCATCCCTGTGTTCAAATTGTACAGTACACTACCTGCTCAGAAGTGAAGAAAGTACGGGCATTGACATGAGAGAAAACACTGCTACAAGTTTAAGAAGCTTGAAACTTAAAGGCAGAATTAACACACATAAATCATCACACACTTACCATGAACTGCATGCAGTTAAGTCATCTCAGATTTATATTGTTTCTGACACTGAATAATACTGTCATCTATGAAAAAACAGGTGACTTTTTTAGATAAGTGAGTTGTTTGAGATTACTTAAGTGTGCTAATTGCTTAAGTGTTAGCCTCCATTCTTTTTTGCTAATTGAGCCTCGAAGCTACTGTACAAAACTAAAGAACTAAACATCAAATATAAAATAGATCTTGGCTGACTGACTATATTTGGTATTTGAGAAGGGAAAATCTGCTCACATGAATTTCCCTTAATTATCATTTTAAATCTAAACCAAGAGCTTCTCACCTCATCCAGGTTGACCACAGCATGCTCCGCTGGCATGGGTCGAGGGACAGACAGCGAAGGGCCCGGCAGAGACACATTGGACAGTCGCCTTTTCCTCACTCCGCTACAGTTGTTCGGAATCTTAAAGGCGCATCGCTTGTGATAGTTCAACCCACAACCTGAGAACACATGAACGTGACACACACATGCAGAGTGCTGCTCATGTGATATGTGCCATCAGATGGCATCAAGGTTCAAAATTCCACTACTGACACTTTATAATGTTAGTTTTACTGCTGGCAGCTGCGTGTATATGCCCACAATAATCAATAAGTAATTAGATAAACAGTTGAAAAACAAAAAAATAAGTCTAAGACCAAGCAAAACATGGAAAACACCACATAAGTTGAGTAATGACATGTAGAGGTTTAACACGAGTGTTTACCGCTACTCTGAGACACAAAGACAGAGAGTTGTGTTACAGCAGGATCAATCATTGTAGTATTCGCAGAATTAGGGATGCGCTAATCATGGATTTTTATGTCCAGTTCAAAATTGGTCCACAGCCAATTTTTTGGTTGATTGTATTTACTAATTATTTGAACAGATGAAACACACTGTCCAGTACTGTCTGTAAGCCACAGTATAAATAAGTCGTTTGCATAAGTCACAATACTAATACCATTATTTGCTCTTTAATGAGCTAAGCTGGTATTTCTAATTCCTAATGGTGTCTGTTTACATAACATGAATCAAATGAAGTGCTACACTGAAAGCAACAGGTAACAGGTTATTTAGCAGAATGAGTCATGTATAATTCTGTATTCATTTTTGTAATTATTTTTATTCATAGTTGTAGTCACAGCATTCAAATGCAGCGTGAGTGCACTGCCCTGGCTCACGTTATATACGTCATAACATTTCACAGACACAAATGAGCCAAAATAAAAACTGGCTAATCATGTTTGCATGAAACTTTTGATTAAGATTGAACTTCAAGAACCAGAGGTATGTACAAAGCATGCAAGATCACTATCAGGCAAACAACCAATTTATCATTTTGACTTTAGCTGATCTGAGTTCTACCTAAATGACGTAAAGCAGGCAAGTGCACCCATGCAGCTTTTGAACAAATAAAGAATAATTACACATGACTCACTGAGTTAAGCAGCAATTTGCATCTTTGATTGAAACACTTTACATGATTTATGTTATTTAGAAGATTTATTTAAAATGCCAGCGTGGAGAACAAACGTCTGATAGAAATTTAATGTAGACTTTCTAATGTGTTTCATGTGTTCTTTTAGCTTGTACAGTGAGCTCTTTGTTATAAAAGCAGCTAATAAAAATCTAGCAGTTGCCATCACCAGCCATCAGCTATAAAACATTAAGTGGTGCTGCATCCTTTATTCCTTATTCTTTGTTATCGTAACCGTCCACTAGAGGGCTCCATATCTACTGTCTTACTGGTTAAGACCACTGGTATCACTTCATGGAACAGTTCAGGAAACCATTTAGATATGGCTTTAGTGAGATTTAAGTCTCTATATTAAATATATAGTCCATAAGCTGCTTTGCTGGCATATTCAGAAGAGTCTCCAGGGACAGAGTGTGTTGCAGCAGACTGTATCCATCAGCCTGGCTTATTACAGCAGCAGCAAGCGCTCGCTTCGCAGCCTTTGAAGGCCACATCCAACACTTGGCATAGATACACTGGGCTCCATTCAAAACCCCCTGATTTCAGCTTCAAAAGCTGGCTGGATGGAGTGGACAGGAGGCCAGTGCAGCACGACAGCGCGTGCCTGAGTGCGTGTCCTCTGCCAGAAACACTGAATTAGGATGTTCAGTGCATGGTCTGGGAAACACTTGATGCTAGCCATTTGGTGTGCAGGCAGCCCGAGATCTGAGGCCACTGTGGTGCACATCTGAAACGTATTTTTCCTGTGTATGTACACGTTGCCTGAACAGTCGTTTTAGAGTCATCGCAGCATGGGTGGACTTAAAGTGATGGAACTGTAAAAAATCAAATGCACACAATTTTCTCCTCACTCTAAATGCTGTCACTTCGCCAAGACATGTTTGGTGGCCGAAGCCCTTTTGCTTTAGTACTGGAGCAACGTGGCTAATGGATTATGGTGGCTTTTGGCCACCAGGTTAGCGTTGTGGAAACTGTATGCCTAAATTAATTGCACTTTTCACTCGCTTCTGAAAACAACCCATTAAAAAAGGACAAAGATACAGGTTTTTAAGCCTTAAAATAGCTGCTACAACACTACACTATAGCTGCAGTAAAGCTGTTGTTTTTAGCTAGGTGATGTAGGTGATGTCCACTTTTATAGGTAACAGTATTTTATTCAGTATTTTACACATAAGTGAATCTTTTTAAAATTACTCAACAACTCAAAGTAGTCTGAGGCAAGTTTGTAACAATTTAGACATGCAGTATACAGGACACTAACCTGGGAGGTATAAGCCTCCATTACATGTTATTACATTAGTAGCTCCACAGAAAAACTAAACGTGTCCTGGCAGACTGAACACATTGGACATAACTTTATTTATTTATTGTTTAGGTCATTTATTTATTTGCCAAACCACTGCGTTAATGATGAAAGTCACATTAAGCATTTCTGTGTCTTTCTATGCAATTCATTTAATTATTTAAGGTGTCATTAACGTGTTTTCTGTACCTTCACATTTGAGGCCCTGACGAACAAGGCCCCACAGCATCTCCCCACAGTAGTCACAGAAGGTGGGGGCCTTGTATGAGTGCACATAGAGAGCATGAGGCCGGATCTGGAAATCTTCCACTGTAGCCTGAGCTGCAATTAAAATGCAACTTAAAACAGAAGTCAACAAAAAGAACAGACTAAAAACCAAAAACCAAACAAAACGACACAAGAAGGAAACAAAAGACAAACAGAACATACAGAAAACTGTTTAAGGATTATAACAAATGTAAAATTTAAAAAACTGTAAAATGTGTAATTACTCAAGATGCTTTGGTTTTGGTCATGCATTTTGATTTTACTAATGGCAGCTTCAGAAAATGAAGGCACAGAAGGGTAAATTCCAACAGTGAAATTAGGCCAGCTCAATTCAACTAGAAAACTGACAGGGCAGAAAAGGCCCCACAGAAACCCAGGATACACATGTCTGAAATGATGTGTTCTTTGGTTCCACACACACACACACACACACACACACACACACACACACACACACACACACACACACACACACACACACACAC
>JBBPDA010000001.1:37931988-37955036 GCA_037974385.1 Arnoldichthys spilopterus
ATTTAAAAACTGCATTTTGTGTTTACTTGTGTTATCTTTGACTAATAGTTAAATGTGTTTGATGATCAAAAACATTTTGTGTGACAAACATGCAAAAGACACCACTGTAGATGTTGGCACATGTAGGGTTAGGAATCTGGCTGATGTAGCATGGTGTGGTTGTCTAGGGGGTGATCAAACCACAGACTGGAGAGTGGAGAGTAGTGGTGTTACCCACTGCGCTACACCAACTGTTCTTCCATGTATTTGTGAATGTCCTCCAGCAACAGCCTCTTTCAGCAAATCAACCAACTGCACTCATGTATGCTTTATAAAGTGGTCATGTCTGGAGACCTAGCATTTTTCTAATTTCCTATGAATCAGCTGTGTAATGATGTGTAACATACCACTCTGTTGCTTAAAAAGGCCAGCTTTCCATTGTTACCCCAGTGAATGATGCCTCACCTTTAGGTATACCTGACCAGTAAGTGTAAATACAAGATAGGAATACCTAATAAATCATCAACTTTTTCCTAATTATACAAATGAACATATTCAGAATACCTTAAAGGTGTCAATTTCCAACATTCTTCAAGTATTCTATTTTTTACCTGTTGTCTACATTTGATGTTTGCATGGTTTTAAATACAAAAGCAGTTGTATTTCATTTTTAAATGACAATTTTCTTTATCCCCTAGAATTAAACAGGCGGTTTTCATACTGTGCCTTTAAGACTAATAATTTTAAATCATTTTGAATGAGCTGAAACACTCCTTATAACTTCAGGGTTGGCATTAGTAAAATCGGGAAAACAGCAAATTCAAAACAGGCTGTTTATTGCCGATTAGTCTTTATTAATGGGATTTTGGACTGGGAGTGAACAGAACATTTAAAACAAATTAACAATCTAGAAATGCTACATTAGGTATTTATTTTTAAAATCATTCAAAAAGAAAAAAATGTTATTCTATTATATGGGGCCTTGAACTGTGACTAGGCTCAGTTATGGGTTTCAAAGTGTAACAGTGTTCATAAAGCATACTATAACCTTTAGAGTACGCAACCCTCACCCACACAAAGTCAGACTGCTGCCTTGAGGTCTTGGCAGCTTAGGGAAAGTGATTCACAGATATGATTCAGATGTGAGTCAGTGCAAAGTCAATGACTTTACAGTGCTGAAAGTGATTTCTTCAGATAAAAGTGATCTTATCTGGATGATTCATCAGATATACTATAAATCATCAGTCGATTAAAAGAAATTCAAAACTTGAGAGTGGCTTCCTTGACATAGATTAAGCCTTTTATCCTCACTATATCCTCACCTAAGAGACTCAAGAGTCAAGAACATTTATGTACATTGCTCCATTTCTTTTATGACAACAGATTATTGCAGCACATGCACAAAGTTAGGTAAAACACTACAGCAATATGGTTTCCAGTGTTCAAGCCTTAGACCAACTCCAGTTTTTATTAAGACTTAACCCATCAATCAACCTCTCTCACCAAAAGTCACAAATCCAGACTTATTAATTTGTTAGTAATCTAACAACTAGTTATACTCTATAGCTTTTTTATGGACAGCTATGGATATAAAGATTTTTCATGGTTTGGTTTAATCTTTGGTTTCTGAGGGGGAGTTTGGTTTGGCCAGAACTAGTTATGAGGGCATCAAGGCCTGGACCTCTGTAATTTTGGAAGGTTTTTCATGTATCTTCAATCCAGAGGTTTGGACACAGTCACTTCTTTATAATGTAGAAGCCTGCTATGCAGAAAACCATCATAAGACTACCCATTCTCATCTGACCTCAAGGGATCATATTCTCATATTCTCTTATCATACTCTTGTAAAATAAATATCCAAAGTATACTTTTTTATTAAGGCTACGTACTATCTAGCTAAATCAGCACACTAAAGCTTATAGTTACAGCAGCTTCTTGGTTTAGGAAACTAGCCATATCATGATAATGCATTATGTTTCAATTGAAAAAGATTATACTGCATTGCCTTCTCTTTAACATAATACAAGAAACATGACAAAAGCTTTTACTAGTCTATTCATGGCATAGTTTCATGTAACATGATCCAGAAATCAACAGCTACATTAGGCTATATTATGTCCTGTTAACTGTAGGAGTATTCTTACATTTAGCTAAGTTTTCTATGTTCTTTTCAGTGTGTGTTTTTTTCAGTAATCAGTAAGGACCAGGAAGCAAGAGAAAACGGGGGGATGAACACACACAGAACAAGGGAGGGCTTGTGAACCAGGTTTATTATTTATAAATTAAAACAAATCAAAGCCAGTGTGAAGCTAATGGATGATTCAGGTTACAGGCGACTTACTGTATATTCAGATGAAAATGACCAGTGTGACCAAGTGTACTCAAATAATTTCTCTTTCAAAACAAAGAATAAAGCTATTTGTTGAAATTATTGCAGTTATTTGCACCTTACTCAGTTTTGTCACTGTTTCTTCATTCATCTTCTATACCAAGTGTTTACTTCAATGTGGTCTGCTTGTGGTCTGCAAATCTACAACTTGCAAAGCGCCTAGTGCTGTACCTTTTTGAGCTCTATCACAGATCACAGTGTTCTGTCCCAGTTTGGCCAAAACATTCACATACAGCGCAAACTGAACTGTTCTGTATATTGTTAAACAGTGAATTTCAGTTGTGGTTCAGAAGTGTCACATTACTAGTAACTGCTAATGCTGGACAGTAATGTTTTCTTTGATAATAATGATAAGCTTAGCTTACTTCAGTAAACCTTGGTCTTCACTTTGAAACACTAGGTATAAGCGTTTTTTCTTTTGTGTGGGTTCAACATGCTATTCAGAATACTACTCTAAAAATTAACATTATCAAATGATATGGAAAAATATATTGGGGTAAGATTTTTTAGCACATTAGCCAACACTTGCGACTACTTTGAAACTAATATTTGAGTCGTGCAGTAATGAGCATGAGCTGAAGTGTAGGCCCGTGTGGTTTGAAAATTGACATTCACTTTACACTGTAGATTCCCAAGAATCTGCATTGAAGAGACAGAATGTGTGTCTTCCATTCGAGGCCTTCGTCCAATTGACTACGCTGCCGTGATGAAGAATGCAGATCAGCTACAGAGAGGCCGACAGACGGAATTCAGTTTGACCCACAAAGTTTAATGGCAATGGCCTCTAAGCCCTAATAATTCTGCCTGAGACATGCGACTGTCTGTGATTCTTTCTCTGAATCCATGTGCAGAGATATATTGGACTGAACAGAGTAACACTACTAGACTGATGGACACCTGCGTCTTGCGTAGCAAAGAGACAGCTGTATAAGTGTAACAGGTTTTATAGTGGAAAATGACTTCTAATGTCATTTCTTCAGATAAAAGTGATCTCAGCTGAATGATTCATTCAGGGATAAATCAGTGGCTGATTGGGACAAGTTTAAAAGCTTTCTGGCAGTTTCCTGGACACAGAGTAGATAAAGAGCTACTGTCATCTGTAGCCCAGGCGACTCCTCTTCAAACCAATGTATTATCTCTATATCAGACTAAAAGTAGATTTTCAGACAAGCTGAGATTGCCACTAAACCTGAATATTACACAAACGTACAAAGGGACGTCCTGCCTCTGGTTTTCCTTAATTATTTTCCTCTTTTATCATCATTTACTTTTAACCTTTTAATTACTTTTAAAACTTCAGTGTTGTTACATTTTGTCATTTTCATATAAATGTAATAACTAGGAATGCAAAAATGACACTGCAATGGTAACATACTTCCATGTTATTTTCTTTATATATTTTGATTTGTTTTGTTTTTCCATGACAGCACAGGCTAGTAAAGCACATTTTAAACCAAAAGTGGGAACCATGCCATCTGCAGTGCACAGCGAATGATTACACTACAATCTTGACCTAATCAGTGTAAACGTTTATACCTGTTAAGCACAGCAATCAGCAGTAGTGGTCAGAGAATTTCTAGGGAAGAGAGCTACCATTCAGTAATGTCTTTCGGGTTGGTCACATGCTAGAGGGCGCTCCTGAGAGAGTGCAAAATGAATGGCCTTTTACAGAGCGTTCAAGCATTTTTAAGAGCTGTTATTCTTCTGTTGCAGGAGTTTGTAATAGCAGGATGGTTTATTGCAGTTTTGCGCAAAATAGAAACATTTTTTGTAAAATGTCAAACACAATACAGCTGCGAATGATGTGTTTCACTGAGTGATGTTATGAGATTATAGCTGGGTTTCAATCTCTCATCTGAGCAGGGTTCTTTCAATTACATCCACGGTTTTTAAAATATATAGAAATATATATTTTGAAAGTTCTTCTTTCAAAAATCACGAAAACACATTAATTCGTTTTTGAAACCCGCCTAGAGACTCAAGTACATTTAGGACACCAGGGAGCCAGCCTCCTTTGAGCTAATGAGCTCGTCAAACAATCAGCAATTGGTAGTAAGAATGCTAGAGCCCTACTGGTCAGAACCATTTTGCTGTACAAAAAAGAGGTGTAATACAAACTTAAGGATATTCCTGCGTGAATGGCTAGAAGCATGTTTAATTTTTCACCCACATGCGCCCTCTAGTGTTCTGCGGTCATGTTTTTGGTGTAATGGGATAAAAAAGTGGTCAAACTCACTTTAAACTGGCTCTGGTAGCAGGCACACATGATGTGCACTCTTAACCTTCAGAACTATTATGTGTCATTTTAAGCAGAAATGAAATACTCCCATGTTGGTGCTTGAGTGTGTTCACAATGAAAAACAATTACTTTCACTTAAAAATATAGGATAACAGCATTGGCATAATCCCACATCAGCTCATTCCTAGTTGGTTTTAAACTCAATGTGATACAGCATGCAGGAGACTAATGAAAGTTGCAGAAATAGAAATATTAATTAAACATATTGATAAAGTAAATTAATTAAGTATTTAAGTGAAATTTCTAACCCCCTCCTCCTTTAGGTGTATGGCTGTATCACAGGTCTAAGGGGTAAGGCCCCCGAACGCAACGATGTTCTCACTGCAACAGTCCTAGCAATAACAGCACTAAGACACTTCTTTATTAAGGACAGATTAAAGTGATGGAATAAATGCTTTTTGTGTAGAATTTTAAAGGTTCATGTTTTTATCTAATTTTCTTCCTGGAAAGACTAATAAAAACAGGAGAAATTCCTTAAAAAAAAAATCTTTCAGCAGCCAAAATATGCAGAGAAAGCTTCAGTTTGGTTACAGACATGGGAGCAGACTCCAAAAAAGAGACAAAGATTCTTTAGCTTGATCAAATCAGCACGGCGCGAGAGAGCGCTCCTCTTCAGAGATCAAAGCCGCAAAGAGGAGCGCCGGAGCTGCCAGCGAGTCACATGCCAGGCAGCAGTACAGAGCACTGGCACAAACGCATAATGAGGCATTCATGAAAACACCACATAGGCTACATTATGTAAAAACCATGTCCCTAACGTCCCAGAACTCATCAAATGCTCATGAAGTGCCCAAACACTGCCAACACACATTAATGACGGGTAACGTGGATAATGAGGGAAGCAACACAGCCATATCAAAAGAATGGGCCCCGACACGACAAAATAAATAACGACGTAGTTAGGCAACACATGATCTCTTTTGTTTAATTTATATGGCCCTTTCTTCAAAAAACGTGCTGAAAAAGCATCTCAGATGAAATTTAAGTCGTACCAAAACACGCCGCTTGAGCATTTGAAAACACTTAAAAGGACAGGAGCAGGACAGTCAGCTGCAGAAGCCGCCATAGAAGCTGTATGTGGGATAAAACCAGGCCGTGACGGACGTCCTGCGGGGCCAGCGCACTCTGACCCTGCGCTCTCACATCCCCGTGTTTCTCCACAGTAGAAGCACTGCCGTCGCTTACTGCAACAAAAACAAGCTCTCAGCCTTTGAGCCAAGCGCCAAGTCAAAGCTGCCTCCCCTCTCGCTCACTGTGTGGCCTGTTTTCCTTCAAACATGCTTTATTACCACAGCCACCGAAGGCAGGAGACTATCCATGCACACTCTGAAAAAAGGAGGGTTATGAGTAGATATTCAGCCACAAATGACTTGTTATGGTGAAGTTACTGAGCATAAACCCTGTACTGTCTGTTAAACCGGAGTGTGTATCTCTGACCTCATGATGATTCCATAATGATTCGTCAGGACAGGAATTATTTATTTTTAACAAATATGATTTAAGGCTCTTTAGGAGACAATTCAGTACATCAGGGGTGCCCAGCTCTGGTACAGAAGGGCCAGTGTCCTGCACAGTGTGATAGTTCTCCGGGCAGTGGTGGCCTAGTGGTTAGGATGCTGCCTTTGAGACCTGAGCTACCCTTGAGCGAGGTTCTGTCCCACTACACTGCTCCCCAGGCACTGTTGATTGCTGCCCGCTGCTCGTGCACGTGTGATGGGTTAAATGCAGAGGTTGCATTTCGTTGTGGTGCTTGAGTGTGTTCACAATGACAGATAGTCACTTTCATTACTTTCCTTTCCTCCTCAAACACACTCGCTAAACCTGACAATTAACAGGTACGTTGAACCAGCTGTGTTTGAGAAGGTAAATCGCCAAACGGTGCTGGACACCGGCCCTTTAGGAGAGGAGTTGAGCACCTCGCAAATACATAAGGTCAGGTTTCACCATGATTTACATTTACATTTTTTTACATTTATTCATTTGGCTGACGCTTTTATCCAAAGCGACTTCCAAGACCCTTGCTCAAGGGTACCTCAGTAGTGCTTGAGCCGGGACTTGAACCTGCGACCTTCAGGTCCCCAGCGCAATGTCCTAACCACTAGGCCACCACTGCCCACATTGATGAAATACACAGACTATTAACAGAGGAACTATTTACAGTGTAATAGAACATAGACCAAGAGCAAGTGTTTATAAAGCATTTTGGATTTAATTTCATGCTTGAAACTAGTCTGAGTGTTTTATTTTATCCGTGTGCATCATTTAATAGAAAACTATTGATTTTTACTGATTATAATATTTCAAACGTAGTTTAACTGCAACCATCAGATCGAAACGTCATGCATTTTAACACCCTTAGTATTGAATGATGAGCCTACAAGATACATGATCTTGATTTGAGCTTGGTGTGGTCTCACTGTGTTAGGAGGATGTGTAAGGCAGGTGTGCTGGATTACTCCCTGTGGAGACAGCACAGACAGGAAAATCTGCGTTCATGGAGCAGCACTCTGTGCAGGATGCAAAAGCCATTCAGGACAGGAACAACAAGGTCCATAACCGCCCTTAACACCGAGAGCCTACTGTACATGCAAATGCTGTTTTTACCCTACTTTTACCATTTATTCCTAATGCTTTGAAAGTCTTACAGGAGGCTGGAATGCCTTGAAAGTTAGGGCTTATAAATTTCCCTCGCCATCCTTGTCAAATAAACAGATTAATAAACCCATGGGTCTACGTGTCTGAACTTAAATCTCTCAGCACATGCAGTGTTTTCCATTAACATGGGGCCTGGCTGAAATTGATTGTGAACGGTGGCCTTATGGGATCTAACCTGTCAGTGTTCACAGTCATTCAAAGAGGATCAACCAAAGCTTTTACTGACATTTTACTGACAAGGAACATCTGGTATGTGTGTTGTGCAGTAGACTCCACAAACCATCCATTTAACAGCTCTGGTCTAGTACAGTCGAGTCTAATCTGTTGCGTCTCAAAAAGAATAGACTGATTACAACTGACCAGGTGATTAAAAACATGCACGTGACACTGGATTCCCTCATATTTAAAATAATGGTTTGTCCAAATATCTACTTTACACAATTCTGCTTTAATCCCAAGTACTGTTGATTACCAAAGACGTGTGATGGCCAAAGCTTCTTAAGGTATGGAGTTATGTGGCTAAAACATTCTGTAGCAACACAGGGTAGAACTTTCTTTTCAACAGCCGCTGAATGAAAAAAAGTTAAGACATCAATATCTTTAAAGTTTTGCAGGAGTTCTCTTTCTGTTTGTCTACAAACACATGGGTGAAACACATTTTGAGAATCGCATTCAATCACACTAAATTAACACCTTAGGTTGGTCATGTTCAAATGACCCCTTCCTGTCAAACCTGGCAGATCTTGGCCATACTAGACAGAAGTCTGGTATTTGGGGTAAGTGAAAATTGCATACATTTTATTTTAGACTGAACCAATACTTTAAAAAGATCATTAAGGAGATAATTCCATGTCACTGCAGTAAGCCCAGGACTCACCCGAGAGGACCACCTCAATCAGATCTCCTTCATGGATATCCTCAGCTGACGTGAGCCGCTGCAGGATGTTGTCAGAGTTGAGATCATGGCGGAAGAGGAGGATCTTGTCGTACATGCCAAAGAATCCACATTCTGGGAACTGCAGACAGAAAAGAGTTAATAATAGAAGTCTTCATAACCACAGCCTGGAGGATGCTAGGAAGCACTTTGTTCTAAGCCATGATGCTAACACTTCCAGTTAAGAAAGAGTGCAATTTTTTTTAAACAAGAGTTTTCATGACAGTATCAGGAAGTATCCGAAAATACACTATATGCTTTACATCAACAATTGTCATTATATAAGGTTATCTGATGACATGAGATCCATATGCAAAGCAATCAAGAGTTTTCAAGAGTGTGACAGAAATGATTGTGAGGATTGTGATGAGAATGACATACACTGCACTACACTGTTTTTGTGGAACAGCTTCCCTCGCAAAGAGATTACCCAAGCTAGGAGGCATGCAGTGGAGAGTGCCTGGTGTTAAATACTCAGAATATTCGCCTAGCGAGGAGATGGGCTGAAAAACATCTGTTGAAAGCGAGCCCATAGCGATGAGTCACCCCAGTGTTCACCACTTCCTCAGGCTACACTTCTCTCTCCTCCTAACAGTCAATGCACAAATGATCGACACCTTTATGGCCAGAGACAAGGCTCCATAAGCTTGCACCTCATACATGCAGAGTAAAGTCAGAAGGATTTAATTTTGAGGTGCAATTTGAATAATAAGCTGAATTTTAAACTGAATAATAACTGTAATGCTCTAACACGTATGCAGCACAGGTTAATTTATGGTGCAGGTTGCTCAATTTGAACCATGTGCTAGACAGAAAATGTCCTTAATACAGTGGAATTGTACCTCAGAATGTCCCAATCCTATATAAAAGATATGATAAACATTAATTTTAATGATTAAATATTGATCCTTATACTATTTTTCATCCCTTGTTAGGGCTTTCTTACCACCTGCTCTCTGTTAACATCATTGTTGTAGAAGTGACAAAACACTAGAAGACATTATTCACTTATCGACCTGGAGCAAGTTTCAGAAGCAGTTAAATTCATGGAGCTTAAAACTGGGAAAATAAACACAATGACTGTGTTGTAGCTGTGTTCAAGCTTGATCTTTATATCACATTTTGATTAAACTAGTCAATCCTAAAACTTGTGTATGTGGCTGGGGTAACAGCATTCAAAGGCATAGACAATCTTAGCCATGATAAACAAACACAAATACAAATATAAAAATAAAACACTGCATCAAAAAGAAAGAAAATGATCAGTTTACACATACATTGCCACTTCTCTAGTGCTGTTGCTGTTGTTAAGATGATGGTGATTATGAGGCCAAGCATCAAAAGGAGAAAATCTACTTCTTAGAACAAAGCACAGAGAATGAACTGCCTTTTGGGTAATTCCTGCCAGGGCGTGGCCACAACCACCAATACTGAGTCACTTCCTCTTCCAAAGAGTCATCATAGACCCACCTGTCCAGAGGCAGCAGACAGCATTGCACAACACAAACACAATCTGAAATAACACTTGGGTTACTCTACAGAGCCCCACATCAACCACATTTGCCCTTTTCCTCAATAGGTTGAATAATATTGTGGCAATATAAGAATACTCCCACCACATACAGGCCCATAGAATATAAAAAGAAAATTGACTAATTAATTTTTACTAATTGTTTGTAAGTGAGGCCCTGTAACTATGGGTACTAGCTATGGGCAATAGATATGGGTACTACCTACCTGTGGTGGTAAACTACTATACTTTTCTAAGATGGATAAGCATTATTAGCCAAATGTTACTCTTGCCATAGTGAATTATTATCAGTCCATCAAAAAAAAAACCCACCCCCCACCCTCCAAGATAATAGCATCATATCCACATAGCATACATCCGGTTACTCAGAGGCTAGTGTCTCTCAGTCTGCCCGTGAAATCAAGTCAGCACCAGTAAAACCTGCATCAGTGCTCAATATGTTCATTTTTATGAATGCTGGGAATGACTAATTTCCTCCATTGACAGCTGCTTTTCATGTGCAGAGCTGGATATTGGAACTGCGAGCTTGAAAGCATACAGGGAGGAAAAGAGAGACAGGAACGTATGGATCAAAGCTGGACCCTGGTGAAGGCTCCTGACAAGGAACGCCATGCTGCCAACAAACAGGTCTGGAAAATCCGTTAGCCACAGCTGTTTCCCTGCTGAGTCCCTGCACACAATGCACTGTGAACAATACTGCCCGTAATGCCAGGGCCAATGAGACTCCCGGGCACTACCGCTGGCAGCCTCCCAATGTCAGCTGCATTGACTGACCACAGCACAGCTGGGTGCTGACACAAGAGCAGGACAGGTCACAAGAGGAACTGTATTAGAATCCAAAATGTACCACGTCATACAGAAGAGGTGCAGCAATACACAGACAAATATGTATTGTGGTTTTAGGACCAAGTTTTTCAACAGGAAAACAGACCTATTGAAAACTATCATTTTGCTTTTCAACGCCTTTCAATGTCCAGTTGCCAAGACAAAAACACATCATCTGGTAAAGCATAATTAACACAAAAGTTTCCTGATTAACACAAAAATGCTAGTGTGAGTGGTTTGAGATTGTAATTGACACCACAGCTCCCCCATCCCCCTCAGTCAGTCAGTATCAGTTAGTAGTGTCCTACATTTACATTTACATTTATTCATTTGGTTGACGCTTTTATCCAAAGCGACTTCCAAGACACAGGAAACAATCAAGCATTAGAGTTGCACAGGGCAACACTGAAGTGAGTGCTACAAAGAGTCCAACACATTTCTCTTAGGTGTAAAATACAGATGACAAGTGCTACAATAGATATAGATGACAAGTGCTACAATAAAACATTACTACATAAAACATGAACATTATTATCTGGGAGACGTTCTCTAGGCAGTTATCAGGTAGCTATAGTTTGTATGTGACCGATAGGCTTATGTGCTGAAGTGGGTGAGGAACAGTTCAGCTCATGGTGGCAGTTTAAAAACATGTAATGGTGCTTCACAAGGTGGAATGCATGCTAACCTTCAGCCCTCCCAGCTAATGTTTGACTGGGAAAGTCAGAGCTAGCAGGTGGAACTGGACATGACTAATTTAGGGAGCAGGGAAAAACTGGCAAGCGAAAGGATCCCAGTAGCTTTGACCAGGGCCAAAGTAAGATGGCTAGATGACTGGGTCAGACCATTTCCCAAACAGCAGATCTTGTGGGGTGTTCTGGTATGTATTCAGTGGTTAGCACTTACCAAAAGTGGTCCGAGGAAGGACGACCAATGAACCCAAGGTAGCGCCCAAGGCTAAATAATGCATGTGGGGAACAAAAGCTAGCTTGTCTGGTCTGAGCCCACAGAAGTGCTACTGTACACTAAACATAAATTGCTAAAAAAGTTATGATAGAATGGCTAGGACAGAAAGGTGCAAGATCACAGTGCCTCATAGCTGCAGACTGGTCAGAGTACTCAGGCTGACCCCTGTTCATCTGAAAGTGCCTACAATGGGGATGTGAGCATCAGAACTGGACCAAGGAGCAATGGGAGAAAGTGGCCTGGACTGAAGAATCTGGTTTTCTTTTACATCATTGGTTAAATCGTTGATTGTCTGTCTGACATATGTGTTGCCTTGCGATGGGTTGGCCTCTTGTTCTGTGTTCCTTGCCTTAGGCCCATAGTCACCTGCGATTGGCTCCAGCTTCGCCGTGACCCGAAACTGAAAAAGCGGGTTAGAAAATGAATGGATGGATCATTGGTCACGGTCAGGTGCATGTACATCACTTACCTGGGGAAGAGCAACACAATGCACCATGGGAAGACAGTAAGCTAGGGGAAACAGTGCTTGGATATTGGCATTTTTATAGATGTTACTGCTGCAAACCAATACACCACTTGATAGCAATGATATTCCCTAATGGCAGTGGCCTTTTCAGCAGGACAATGCAACCTGCCATCATAAATAATGGTTCAGGAATGGTTTGAGAAATGTGATGAAGTTCAAGGTATCGACATTGCATCCAAATTCCAGAGAATCTGATAGAGGATCTGTGGGATGTGCTGGACAAACTAGTCCAATTCATGGAGGCCCCACTTCTTAACTTGCAGGGCTTAAAGGATCTACTGCTAACGTCCTGGTGCCAGATACACCTTGGTCTTGTTGAGTCCATGCTGTGACATGTCAGAGCTGTTTTGGCAGCACTAGGGGGGCATATACAATATTAGGCAGGTAGTTATATATGCATGTTATTACTTGGTTGTCTCTGACAGGACTATCATATAGTGTTGTTAAGAACACTTGAAGCCATTTCAATTTATGCCACTGTGTGTCACGTACAGGGGAGAATACCTGTGTGAAACAGCTGCATTAGGTGTAATACGACAGCACAGTCATCAAAAAAAGGCAGGGATCAAAAAAGAGAGGCAGGTCTAATCTTGCCAAATCTAAAACCAGAAATCAGGGAACAAGGCAAAGGCACAAAATACCAGAAACTAAAAAAGGAAACTTGCAAATAAATAGGGAAGCTGTTCAGAAATACACATGAAAATGACTAGACATTGCAAAAAAAAAGAAGTCAAACAAAGAGGGCTATATATACAAGAATGTCCAAAAATTAGCTGCAGGTGTGTGTGATCACGAGTGGCCAGAGCCAGAGTGGAGATGGAGAGAGCCAAACCAAATCAGGAGATTTTCTGATACTGAGGTTTTATTTTTGTTTTTTTTTTATTTTACAAAATGTAATTTGAAAATGTATTTGATTCACAACACAATTGTCTCATAACTCCTGTATTCATAAAGAAATAATGTTATTTGGAATTAATGGGTGGGTATTTGCTAGTTTAAAAGGCACATAATGGAGGGTGTCCTAACACTTAACTCGGACATGCCATTAAGTACATTATTTTAACCATTTACAGATCATAGAGTGAAGACTACTGAAGAGCTTGCAGTGGTGAGAAAAGCCTGTTGTTTACTGGTGCAGACAGAACCCTCCTACCCATGACATGGTTTTCTCTGAATCTCTACACTTTCCACCCATGTTAGTTGGTGTAAAAAATAAATGAATAGGAATTTTGCATACATTGCTATTATTAGTACTTCTATTGGTTATTTTATTATGGAGGTTTGTTTAGATGGTTCTTTAGAATGACTTTTTGATTTTTTTAAACTCAACATTATATTATGTGACACATTTTATTCATTATCCAAACCGCTTTATCCATTTCGGGGCGCTGATGAGCTAGAGCTGATCCCAGCTGACTACGGGGCCAAGATTAGAAAACGGGTAAGAAAATAGCTGTCAGTCAATTACATTAAGCACAATAGGGAGACGTACAAACATGGAACAGTTAAAAATTTGCCAAGAAGAAGGAATCTACATGTAGTGATGAGGTAAAGAGAAACAAAGAGGAACTCAAGGACTTTTGTCATATTTTAGGAAACAGAATGTATGCACAGAAAAGCACCTCATACCCACTCTCAAATATGGTGATGGCTCTTTGTGACTTTGACATTGTTTTGCCGCTAGTGGTCCAGATGCTCTTGTGAAAATCAATGGCATTAATTCCAATAATAACCAGGAGATTTGGGCCTAAAATCTTTATGTAACATCAAAATCTGTACGGAAATTATTGTGGGAACATGAAATCAGAGTTTTGCAATGGCCCTCTCATTCTCCAGCTTTACTGTAGAGAGTACTAAAGAGACCAATCCACAAATGAAAACCCAAGAAATATAAAATAACTAGAAACATTCTGCATTAAGAAATGGCCTAAGATCCCTCAACAAGTGTTCTCTAACCTTATTAAACATTACAGAAAGTGGCTCAGTGCTGATATTTGTGCCAGAGAGGGTGTCAGTAGTTTTGAAACCTATGTTTTCAAAAAAAGAATTGTGTTACTAAAAAAAACTAATCAATCTAAAACAACATATATGTTGTATAAAATACACTATTTGCCCATATGTTCATGATTAAAATATAATTTATTATAAATGGTCATGATGTATATCAAGTTGTTACGTAGCAAATAAATTGCAAATCTACCTTTAAAGTCACAAAAATTGCTAATTTATTTGAAGATAATACTTTCCAATGTAGTCAGCACCCTCTTCATTCCTTCATGTGCAAAAACATGGACAGATTCATCTGTCTGCTGGCTTACGTAACTCCATCTGACAGCACGGCCTGGGCCTAATCTGTGTGACTTGAATTCCATTATCTATAGCAGATGAACGTACATCCCCCTATCGACTGAGAAGTCTAGCTCAGGATGCTGTGGCAGTGGCACAGCTGAGGACACTAGAAGAGCATGCACACAGCAACAATGACTCTACTGTTGGCACCCTGCTCCTGGCTTTCATGTACACATGGAGTTTAGGAGAACAAAGAGATTGAATTCCAGGCAGGGAGCCCCCAAGGCTGTTGACTGGGAAGCTTCTGAAGAGAAGACTCTCTTCATGATGCTAGAGCGCCTTTGAACCCAGAGCTCTTGAGTTAGGATTTAGAGATTCATTGTTTTGAACTTGTATAACACAAGCAGCAGTGGGGCACTGAGCATTAGTGGAGAGGTCATTAGGTTCGGAATATCGTCCGTAAATGTTTTTTAGAAATCAGAAGAAAGAGGTTCGCTTGTGGTAGTATTAATTAACACATTAAATTTTTCATTCTGTACATGCCATGTGCTAAATAGTTCATTATCTTTAAGAGTAAACGTTTTGTTAAATAAGGGATATTGACAGAACTAGGGCAAATACGCTGGCTATTGTGCTTGTTTAGGTTAAATAGTTTTATTTACTTTAACTTCAAATTGCACTTCTTTGGCTTGGTTTATGGCCACAGCTCCTTAGCACAGGCTGCAAAGCAAAATGCTTCAATGATATCTTTGGTTTTTCACCAGTTGTAGGTAAAATTACTACAGAAATATATTGTGAATCTGCTTCTAGATTAACATATGATATTATTGCACATGCTGCAAGATGTTAATCCTGTGCAATCTCAAACACGATCCCTGCTGTCCAAACCATCTCCCCAGTGCAGTCCTTTGGTCTGTGATGCATGTTCATTACTAGTATTCATAGCAGTTGTGTAGTCCATCAGGTAGTTCAAACTATAGAATGAGTTTGAAAACAAAGGGCCTCACAAAATGTGAAATGATGAAAAATGGTTAATGAAAAAAAACCCCAGATACATTGTTTTCATTGGACACCAGTGATATATATATACCAGTAATGATCTGTCGTTTTACTGTTTGCCTGCTGCTAAGCCCTTTAGCCTGCATCCCTTTGTAACAATAACTCTTTAAGTTAAAACTCATAACGTAAAAAGTTGAGTCTTACCTTAAGACAATAAATGCATATTAATCTAAGACAGCCACCATACCAGTGGTCGCTGATGCTTTCCGACACAGGGTGTGCACACGGTTATATAATCACTTGTCATATTAAGTTGATATTTAATATTTAATAATGCTTATAAAATGTCAACTTTATTACAAACCAGACATCAAAAGGTATTTAAAGATGTGTAAGTATTTTGGCAACAATACAGAATTATGAAATGATAATAGTTTAGTGCTTCTAATCAGTTTCAGACAAGTTCTTTGTCTCAAGATTTGACTACGTTTATTATAACTTCTATTCTTGATATTAGAGATTCATCTGTTTAGTGTTCATCCTTCTGGATGCATCGCACACTGTTTCCAACTAATCATTTAAAAGGTGTGTAAAAAGTGTGTTAGAATCATTTTACTTCATTTACATTGGGAACACAAATGGGAATTGCTTTATTGAAAACAGTGATTCCAAACGTTTGAATCACTAAAAAAACTCATTTACCCAAGTTCTTGGAGAAGCCAAGACAACCACAAGTCTTTGCGAAGTATTGTTTTGCGTAAGCAAACATACTGAGTTTTTTTCTATTGGATGTTTCTCCGGTGTTCTGCTTTGATTTCTGACTTGGATTTTGGTATTTTGATTAAAACATTTAATGCATTTGAGCCTGTGTTATTTCCTTACAAGTATTAAATTAACCGCCACAGTATTTAATGTGTTTATTTAAAAAATTAAGATTAAAATTAAACATTTTACATTTTGCTTGTTTCATCACAGTAAAAATGACAAATTGTTTTGGAAATTGGGATTAATGCTTTGGTGAAGTATTATGACGTAGTTCTTAATTTGTTTGGCACAAAAGACACTTATGAGTAATTACGCACTTATTTGGTCAGTGTAACTGAAAGACTGGCAGCAGCTAGAAAGTGATACATAACAGGTTGTCTAACAAGTGTAGCTGATTTATACAGGCTATAAAATGTTACTATAAACCAGTAGAGATTGGTATCAAACGAAGAAATTACTTGCCAAGTCCTCAATACTAAATTAAATTTACCAGAGTTATTTTCCTCACAGTCGACTGTGATTGTAGCTGTATGTTTAGTAAACCAGCTGCAGTAATGATGAAAATTCATGGCTAAACAAAGATTTTGAAAGATTTACTTTCTAAAATTACTTTCATATCATTATTGCTATCTCAGTAAATCAGACTCCCCTGTCTCCATATCTTATACAGAGCAGGGTAATACAGCTTTATAATGACTTGTGGATGTTTATTATTTAAACTGATAACTAATCAAGTGGATCTTTTGAGAACGTGCATTTTATTAACTGATAACAGTCCAAAAATGTATATTTTAAGGATCAAAACAAGCAAATTGTAAACCATTCCCACCTTTGAGATCACTAGTGGTTAGGAGATGTGAAGTAATGTACAGTAGAGCAGTAGGAAGCTGATTCTGCAGGGCTTCATTGACTGATGAAGGTTTTGTGAAGGAAGCAGAATGAAACCAAAACAGAACCCCCCTGGACCCCCTGAGTCCAGCTGGTTTCAAAAGAACAAACCCGCTTCCACACGTTAACCCCTGTCACACTGCGCTAGAGATTTATGGCCTAAGCCTGACATTGTAGGCATGTGGAAGGCATCCTTCCTGTGTGAGATGTCAGTGCAAGGCTTTCCTCTGGCTCTCTTGCCACTGCCTGGCCTGGACCCTGCACTTCCCCAGTGGGCAGGAGGCACCTCCTGTTGGCATGGTCTGCTCTCTCTCCACTCCACATGTTTCCCATACCAATGCAGCCACAGCTGGTGCCCAGGCTTGGGGCTGGGAACAGGCCAGAGCCCTGCCATGAGCCATGCCACCACCAGGAAGCGGCAGGGAAGCTGTGAAGACTGCCCAAACTAAGTCAACAAGGTTTATAGACACACCGAGGATATGGATAAACAGTGGGCATTGGCATAGGTAAAGAAATGGAGAGGTTAACATAGGCTATACCCAGGCAGGGCTGTTCTGTACAATGAATCATAAATGAAAGCTGGTAACCTGGCTGCCTTACAATTTTGGGTTTATTAAATTAAAAAAAAAATAAATAAATAAAAAACCATTGTTAATTTTAGGGCAGCTTTTTACATACTTTCTTAAGCTAACAATCTTTTCAAAGTGTGCAGTTGTACCAATATTGCTAGTATGGTTGGATTGTTCTGTTTTCCAATTTTACATCAATATGTTAATCCCTGGCAATATTTATTAATTTATTCAGTTATTTATTTATCTTTTATTTACTTATGTCTATCTATCTATCTATCTATCTATCTATCTATCTATCTATCTATCTATCTATCTATCTATCTATCTATCTGTCTATCTATGTATTCATATTCATAAATTCAATCAATATGGATGGTATACCTATTATTGCCTACAGATGGCAGTAGTTATAAAAACTAAGGCTTTATGTATTGGTTCTGGTTTATCATTTGCTGCACATTCTAAATGTCAGAAATACAACACATTTACCATTGTGATCCAACTGTAATGTGATGTTCTGTGATATATTTACGCCTTACAGTCAATCATACTTTGACATTGGAACTAACTATGGTCTACTGAATTGTGTCACATGTAACATGATAAGCATAGTTTTGTTAGTAAGTCAGTGATTCCCAGTCCAGTAATAATCAAATATGACATACAAGTGTAAAATGTTCTGCCCTGGGGTTTTAAGGACATAGAATTTAATTTAAGACATTTAATATTATTCTGTAATTTTATCCTCTAATGTCTTAACATCCATTTATCTAATAATTATCTGTATAAAGAACTAAAGGTTGAGTTGAGTGCTAAAGTGTATGTTAAGTATGTTAAGTGTATTATTAATTTAGTAATTTAGAAGAACTGGCAAGAGACACTGTAAGAACTTCACTGGAAAGATCTGTTTCACAGATGGTGCTCACAAAGCCAAAAATCCTTTCAACGTTCAGAAAGCCAGTCGAGGCAATCATACACATTTCTCTTATGAGACAACAGCTCTGAAAGGACAGGAAAGAAGTTCAACACACTAGAATGACAAATGTGTCTATGAAGGCCACTTATCAAATCTGTGGCTCTGAGAAAAGGCATCTGGTGTAATCCCAACTGACTGACGGATCACCTGAATCCCCTCAAAGTAAACCATACATAAGAGCGTTTGCCCAGGAGTTGTTTTGAAAAAAAAAATGACAAAAGTACATTACAAATACAATTACACTGACATCTGCTTTCAAACAACACTCCCATACTTCATGTCAAAATAAACCTAAAAGTAATTTGGCAAATAAATACACCTCATAATATGTTCAACTGTAACCTGGAAACCTAGAACACTGGTTTATATTGGATATTTGGATATATGGCACATGTCCTCATTCCTGTTCCTTTCAGCCCTGCAAATATTACATGGTATAGTAATCTGAATGCTAAAAGGCTTTCGAGAATTAAAACTGCACTAACGCCTCACAGGAGTGAACAGCTGTACAGCAGCCCTGTAATCTCTACGGCTCTCAGCAGCCTAGCCTGAGCCCGCTGGAGGCCATGGGCTGGTGCAGCACATTACATAAAACTATTTGCTCACCATTGGCCAGACTGAGCCAAGCAAAACATAGCGCAGCTGGAGCAGAGGGACCAGGAGCAGCCAACTTTGCAACCCATCTGCACCATCATTAGCCTTCATATGGTTCACATTTCACCCAAGCTGCCAGTCTACTTATGAGCCCTACCAAATACGCTCTCCCTCGTTCCCTCCCTCTACTCTGCAGTCCTCAGCCATGAGGCTAATCTCCACTTCTAGAAAAACCAAGCAGAACATCCATCAATCTAGAATTCCAGCTCAGGCTTCTCTTGATCTTCTTAAAACACATTTGCTTAAAAATTTGCTGCACTTTACTGGATTTTGCTTCAGTGAAAAAAATGCCTAAAGCACCCTTCTTTCTGTTTTTTTCCCTCATTGTGTGCAGTATTTAAAGTATTTACAATTCCATTTGCCCCTTTACATTAGATTAGATTAGATGTGCATCTAGGTTTATAGGCTACACATTTTTATATTAGTGCTCTATTGCCAATGAAAAAGGTTTTTGTTTGATTCACATAATGAACACAAGTGAACATACAGTAGATTTGGTCATACAACCCACACCTTCAGAGAGATAAGGGTTAATAAATAGGAGTAGAGGTTGGTCTTTACATCATTTGCCAAATAAATAAATTCAATTCAGCACATTTACCAGTATCAGTAAAATGTCTTCTAATAAAGACTGAATGTGAATAATTTGACTGTGTTATAATGAATCACTCTAATATGAGAAGCAAAATTAATTTCTGATGATTTTAATGTCTTCACACGGTTTTGCCAGTCTTAACTGACACTGCTAAAGTAGACTTTTAAACATAAACTCATATTTAAAACATATGATAATAAAAACTAAGAATTTATCATCACAGAAACCAATAAAATTGCCATGAATGCTGGGAAGCTCGACCCCAGCACTACATTATTTATATTACTTAAGGCTTTTGGCTGAGCGCTGAGATTCTGCTGCTTATTTGACCTAAAATGAGTGTGTAAAACACTGTTTCACTAAAATGATGATATCATATAAAATATTGATTATATAGCTTGTCAGTTATCAGAATATTTAGCAGTATAAGCCGTATAATATCAGCCAGGCACAAATTAGAACCTCCTAAAATGTTTAATTTGACGTGAGCTTCAAACACCAACTACTAAAATTATTATTTTTTTTTAAAGTAAACGTTATGACTTTAAATGAGAACACATGCAGCATTTCAGCCACTGGAAACCTTTGACCTCAGATGAGCCATAACCATGGAACACCTTACAAAACCACTGTGTAATCTAAGTCAAGTTACGTGTGAATGCCTCTACTCACTGCCAGAGTACAGACATACTGCCTCCTCCACTTGATGATGGACAAGACTTTTCACTAGCCCCAGCCACATAGTCCACATAGATCTGGTCTGTGTTCTTTCTTTCGAGACCCTTTAAACTTCCTTGCGGAGCAGCTATCAGCTCAGCAGATCACCTAAGTCAACGGGCAGACAGGAAAAGCGAGGCTAACGAAAACACCTCAGAACACAGTTTGTCAATCTGTCCAAACTTAGGCGATCGATAGTAGTAGCACTACAGCTCAGGAGGCTGAGAAAGGCCAGGCCTCCATATGGTTTTCATTGTAATAACCTGCCGCTATTAACATAATGGGAGGAAATCTCTCCATTTTCGAGTGCTAACAGTGGCTCCATTGTTGTGTCTCCGTGACATCTGGGCTTTTTTTCTGCTGGGAGAACTTGTGTCATACTGCTCGAAACTGTAAAAAAGACCTGACAAATGAACCAAGGACAAACTCTTGACTCTCTTGCTCGAGTTGGATGACGAGGGGTCAGATCCTGACACGGTGCCAAGCATCTGCATGTACTTTCGACGCATGTCATGGAGCAAATCCTTTATGTATGGTCTGTGTATCTGCCTGCCTATTGAAAAGATTTACATACAACTCTAAGAACAAGCTGCTGAGTCAACAGAGGGGTCAACATGGCTACCGCTGTGCAAGGAAATTTACAGATGTTGCTGTTAATGACATTTCCTACTTAGCAAGGAATGATAATGATGAGCTCATCGCAGCAGCTTCAGGATGTGTTTGGGTTTGTTTTTACTGGCTCCAGGGTGTCCTAGAGAGTACGCTACAATACCTCCTGACCCCGTTTTCCACCCTGTCATCAAGCATTACTTATGAGACATGGTGGGGGGTCCAGCTCACACCTTGAACTGGACAGCAGGCTTGAACAATACTGGGACAAAGTTGTGATATTTTAGGCCTGTGCTCTAAATGTTGTAATAGTGGAAAACACAAAGAGAAGGAGTCCTGAGAAATAATTATAACAATGGCTACTGATCCAGTGCATGTGAGCGGAAAAGCACTGGGCAAAGGCAGTCATTCAATAATCTGGTTTACTTAAAGGAAAAGTTTAACCATACATGCTAATGCTGCTAAAAATTAATAAAAGCAGGTAGTCACCAGTCAACATAATATCATTTGAATAATACTCATCTGTGGCTATTGGCTTTCATACATTGCTCGCATCATGAACATTATTGATTTGAAGCTATTCTTTACATTTAACATTTAAATTCAATTGCACTTATTTCAGCCAATATTCCACTTGCAATATATGTTGCATATATTTCAAAACATCTGAGAACCTCTGACGACATGAATATAGATTGTACTGGGTAATATAACCAAACTTTTTTACATTTATTGGATGATGTGAATGGCCCATAGAAACTCAGAGGCTCAGAGCACATAATATGAAAAAAAGTAAATCTGTTTTTAGGATTTGCAGCCTTCTGTAATATTGATATTGCTAAGGTCTATAACAGAATAATGTTTATTAAACTGCTTATTGTGCAGTCCCACTGGATAGCAGAATACTATTTGCCCATTCACTTTTGCCTCCTGCTATAAAGTAAAGGATTCACTTGATCCAACTTAAATTCAGAATCTGTGCCTAATAATCCAATGGCCTATAAAAGCAGGGACCCAAAACCATCTATCAGAACTAGGGCACTGTTAATTTTGTTTGGACAGTTTGATAACTAACCTCAATCGTCTGGATTCTAGCCCTACTCTAGAACTTGGCTGCAAGTCTCAATCACTGATGGCTATTTTTTGGTGGGCCGTCATTTTGAAACAATTTGATTGACAGAGTACGTTAACACTGATATGTCACACTGATAAACAGGCCAAGAAATGTCAGTGTTTTTCAAACAAAAACCTTGTTTGATTTGATGATTCGATAATAGTTGATAGGCAGGAATTGAGTAAGTGTATCTGGTCATATTGTTAGAGACGTAAATCATGACCTCAATATATAGATTATTTTTGCTGAATCCAGGAAGCAGCCTTTGTGACTGGAACAATGAGACTTTTTTGTGAAGTAGCTGGACCAAACGAATTTGGCAGGATTTGTAGACTTACAAAAAGCTATGTTATTGTATCACTCAGCAGCGACAGCTCAAAGATAAATAATCCCACACCCTACAATGAAAAGTTTAAATATCACAGGTTATCACATCTAAATCGTTTAAATAGGATTAATGACCTTTTACATGTACATTTACATGTTCTCAACTTCATTGTTCATTAGATCTGATAAATTATTACATTTTCATGTAGTACAGAAACCACAAACAGAACGCATACTCAAAACATGGACACTGACAGAAAGCATGCTGAAAACATGGATAGTAACAGGATATATGCTCAGAACATGCACACTGACAGAACGTATGCTCAGAACATGGACACTGACAGAACATATGCTCAGAACATGGACACTGACAGAACGTATGCTCAGAACATGCACACTGACAGAACATATGCTCAGAACATGCACACTGACAGAACAT
>JBBPDA010000001.1:37959715-37971294 GCA_037974385.1 Arnoldichthys spilopterus
TAAATGCAGAGGTTGCATTTCGTTGTGGTGCTTGAGTGTGTTCACAATGACAAATAGTCACTTTCACTTCACTAATATCTGCCACAATATACATGTTAAAAAAAAAAACCTCTAGGATATTTGATCCCATTTATTGGCCCGTATTATAAGGTGCTTCATGAACTCTTTTCTTAAAATCTTTAGATTTATCACATATTAAAAAACACAATCGTGCCAGATTTTGTTTTATCAGTTTAGGGTTAAATAAAAAAAGCTTATTATATACAAGCCTTCATGGTGTACTTCACACCACATGGCAATACATGGCAGTCATTGTTGCCTGCATAAGCAAATGATAAGACTGAATGATTAAAACAATTGGAAGCGTGGTGATTTGCCACACAGAAAAAAAGAATTTACAGAGACGTCAGTTTCTGTGCCACCCGAATGTGAGTAATGGCCTAAGCCTGTCCGCCTCTATAAAACTGTCTGGCTCCACCACTGATTACTGTGTATCTCTAATAAATTATATGAATAAAGTGGCTGTAGCCTGTGCAGCCTTTGCCCAGGGAATGGAAGTAACTGCCCTGGGAAAGATGCTAATTTGCTTGTATGCAAGATATTAACATTTGACTATACAGTGTTTCCAGCTGCTGTAGTGTTCCAATTCAGGCACTAAAGTTTAACATTCATAAAAGTGCCTTCTGAGATATTATAAGAAGTTTATGCTTTTTTCCAGTGTGTTTGCCAGAAAAGCTACAGAATTTCTTCATCTGAGCTAGCTTAATCATACCTCCTGACAGACATGTAGAGGTGTGGGCTGTTAAGTCTAGAGCTAAAGTTCACTCCCCCACCGTTCATATTTATACTGAAATACAGCAGACCTACTAATGAAAAATTCCTATATACATTCTGCAGCAGCTGTATATCACTTAAACCATAGGTGCAGTTATTGCAGTAAAGGCATGTTGTAATTGTACAATAGTTGTTTCTCAATCATACTTCACTCAAGCAGACGGAGAGATTCTGTTCAAAATTGATACTGATGTCCATACAAAAAAAATATTTAAAAATTGCTGAAATCGTGGCTACATCTACCTAGATTTAAAAAAATATAACTTGTGTATAACATGTTTATAACATATATTTTTTTAATGTAATGTAATTTTGTTTAAATGTAAGCATAAGGTAAAATGAGAAAAACTAAAGCATTTTAGCACCCTATTCCAGCATCTGTACAATGTGGATATTTTTCAAGCAAATATTCTGCAGATTGTGAATCCCAAATGAAAGTATATTGTTGTGCATACAGTTTTGCTTTGGAAAAAACATGTTTGATAAAACATACATTTGTGCAATTGTACCTTTTAATATAGAATGTAAGTGTAATTAATTAGGCAGCTACATTTATCTGTGTTCCTTGAACCCTAATTGTGTTACAACAGGTAACGGAAAATGTGTTAATTAGCATTTCTGACCCATGTATCTTTAAGTTGTAAATCGTACGTATAGCAAAATAGCATTGATAAGTCTAGACTTCTAAGGGTTAATCTAGCAGGCTAATTCGATTTTCCAGGATTCAAACGTTCTACATGACCTATTCAAACGTCAGCTCTTGGAAATGTGAGGAATGCTGCTTGCATGTCACTGTAAGCATGCTGAACTTTTGTCCTGTGACTGTTCCCTCTGTGGCAGCACAGCAGGGCCAGGGCGACACCAAAACAGGAAGCGCTTCACTATCTGATGTTTATTCCCCTCATCATGAACTACAATGTCCATCAAACACCAGGCACAAAGCACGAAGAAGCTATGTGCTGCTCCACTCCAGAAAGCCAGCCAGTACTACAGACATCCTGCTCTATCCTCAGACTGGAAGAGGTTACTACTTCAGTGAAGAGGTGGTGCTTTTTTTTCACCTGGATAATCGCAAGAACGGCTGTAGCCCAAAGCATACTGTACCCATTTCCCAAATGGCAGTGGACCTGACCCCAGGTCAGGCATCATCCATAAGCAATGTAGCGTAACTGATCTCTGCTTTTCATCCCTCTGTATACGAGAAGGGCACAGGACTGATGTATGGCCAAGTCATGTGGTTTCTGCATCCAGCAGAAAGTCCAAGGCAGCTCTGTGTGGTTTGTGTAGTGCCCTTCCATTACAGTGAGTGCAGTTCATCTGAAACTATAAACCTAACTGAGAAGCAAAAGTTCATCCAGGAGCTGACAAGGTACCGATGAAACATTGTGGTCAGATCCAGTTCAACACAAAAGCCCTGTCATTTGGAAGCTCTCTAAACATTTTTCTTACAAAGCGGTGTGCTCACATTTTTCTCTGTTATTGCTTCGGGTTTTGATTTTGTTTGAAATGGCTCATGCTCAGCTTACCACTTAGCGGCTCTTATCGCAGACGAGATATTACTGACACCAAACAGGACTTACAGCTCTGAATAGTATGTGCTTTTGAAACAGCTTGCCATGATGGGCAGTTCTGAAACGTACAACAGCAGGTGGAAAACTATGAGCCTGTCTCTGCACCATGGCACTTAATCCAATACAGCTCCAAATCAAGAACTTTCTGGTGTATGTATGTTGTTTGTTATTCATTTTTTTTTACTGTAAGCAGCCAGAGGATGGGCACAGATAACCAGCTCATATGACCAACTATTCAACTACAGACAATACCAATGGTAGCCTAGTGGTTAGGGCATTGCCCTTGTATTTCGCAGGTTCAAGTCCCGGCCCAGGCACCACTGAGGTACCCTTGAGCAAGGTACGGTGCTGCTACACTGGTGCTGTTGATAGCTGCTTCACATGTGCATGTGTGATGGTTTAAGCGCAGAGGTCACGTTTACTTGTGGTGCTTTAGTGTGTTCACAATGACAAATAATCGCTTTTACTAATGTAGTTAGGTAAAGTCATATGTAAAAGCCTAAATGCCCCCTGTCCAATTACAAACTACATTGATGCTACTTAAAAAAATAGTTGATACAGTCGATACAGGAAACTTAAAAATGCCCATACCTCGAGATTTTCCTTTAATATTTCACCCCAATATGTAAAATTCAGCAAATATTCAGTCAACATGTATTAAAATGTGCAGTAGTATGTTTAGCTATATGGAAAGTGTACTTCTTGCTGCTTAAAAAAAATTACAAAAATGTTTAATTTAAGGGGCGCCCAAACTTCTGCATATGATTATGACAATATATTACATAATATGGTAAAACACAAATCCAATTTGCATTGTTTTGGCCATAGGTATTAAAAACAGTACCGCACCTGAGTCTCACCATGGTAGTATGAAGACTCAGGTTTAGGATCAGCTAAGGACCTCCTACTTTTACAGGAAGGTTCCATGTGACTGGCAAGTAAATGAGCAACTGTTGTATTTGCATGGGCAGTGGTGGCCTCGTGGTTAGGGCACTGTGCTGGGGACCTGAAGGTTGCAGGTTCAAGTCCTGGCTCAAGCACTACTGAGGTACCCTTGAGCAAGGTACCGTCTCACTACTCTGTCCACGTCTAGGAAGTCGCTTTGGATAAAAGCGTCAGCCAAATATGTAAATGTAAATGCATGAAATGGAGTAGCAGGGGATGGGCCGAAATTGTGCATCGCTGGTCAAAAAGTGCAACAACAAAAACAGACCCAGGTGTAATAAAGTGGCATATAGTAGATTAGTGGCCATCAATAAATGTGTCAGCTTCTAACAAAAATTCTTGAAAGATTTTTAAAAATTAGATCATAGAACATAACAAACTTTTAAATTTCAAAGTCAGTGTTTTACTCTGAGACACTCTACAATTCAGGAATCTGCTTTGGGTTTTTTGTTTGGTTTCTCCCTCTGGGGTGCAGACTTAGCAATATTTACACGTTATTATCATTACATACAAAACCACATAAACATTTGTAGGTTGGGCATTCTGGATAGTAAATAAAATGTCATCACAACTGCTGGTCCCCCACCAGATATTCACTGTAAGTTTCTCTACAATGCACCACTTCAAATTAAACCGCTGACTTTGCTTACATCTCAGTGACCACTACAACCCTATTTGTGTTTGATCCTAAATAAGAGGACATGAATACACATGCAGCTCATTCCTAAGTACATTAATGCCTATGTTATGGACAAATATTTGGTTCACAGATGTTGTAGCTGAAATAAATTATGGTCACAGTACAACCAACCATGCAAGCAACACAGTGATCTCATCCTTTGCAGGCCAAAGCATGAATTTGTGAAACTGTGAAAGTCAGAAAAAATATTTTAAATAATATCAGCAGATGAATGCATGGCTTTAAATCTACTTGTGAATCATTTACTTTCCCTGGCTGTTCTCCAGTCCTGTAAATGTAATGCACCCAAGGCGTAAAAAAACACCCAAAGGCATATCTAAAGAGATAGCAGAATATAAAACACTTTTTCTATCTGCGCCCTGTTGACTGGACCAGCATTGAGGACAGAAGTGTGTGTGTATGTGCATGCACTCAAATGTGTAAAGATGGCCAGGATGATGGGAGAAGTCAGAGTCATATTTTCCACTGATATCAAAGCCATATGATCCTGCCGGGCTGGATCTCAGCAGATGGGGTTTTCAGCTCATCCCATGGGTTTTTGGGGAAAGGGATACAGAACAGCTCACAAAAAACATGAGTTGGACAATGTTGCTCAGTTTTGCACATTTCCATTGCAAATGGATCTGCTTTATTACTGATATAGATACTGTTTTAGGGAGCTAAACATGTAGAATAAAACTAAATAATGCTGGCTAAATATATTTTATGTAATCAAAGGGTAAAAAGTGCTTTCTGACTAATATAATTGGCAAATAGGTACATTTTGATTTGTTAATCATGGTTCTGCCCTCAACTGCCAAACATAAAATGGTCCTACATAATATACAGCTGCAATCACAATCTTGGACATTCTTGATCAAATTACATGTTTTGAAGTGAAAGGGAAATGTTCTTTATTTGTATGAAACAAATATTGCTGATACCCATTTTCAGAAAAGCTGGAACATCTTGTAAAATGCAAAGACAAGAATCTGTTTCAACTGATAAAAGAAAAGATTTCTAGTGTTTTTAAGAACCACCTTAGATGTCTATGGTAAATATTAACATATTTAGGCCAGACTTTTGCCTAAAAATAGCTAACAAAGAGAAAGACATGTATACCACTGTGTAACATCACTTTTCCTTTGAATTACTCTTGAACTTCCCAATTCATCTGCTTTTTGTATAATGTCTGACAATGGTTTAACCTGAATATTCAATAACCTTTTCAAGCTTCTCCTCCCGTTCCATCTGTGCTGCTGACATCAAATTCAAATTTTGTTTGTATTTATAAAATAAATATAATATCAAGATTAAAAAATCATGATTGTCAGCGAAACAATTAAAATATATATTTGTACTTCTGTCAATTAAATGAGAGAAATCTAGGAGAATTTACATATTGAAGACTTTTAATTGCATTTTTACAAAATCTAACATTTCTAGAAATTGGTTTTTAATGTACTGGGAAAAAGGTGGAATGTGCAAAATTTGAGCAACTTTTCAGTTGATCCTGTAGTTATTTGTTGTTGTAAGGTTTCAGAGCTTATTTCACTCATTATGCCTTAATCCAAGTCAGGTGCAGACAATTCCAGAAGCATTTTGGAATCAACTGGTGTGGTCTGATTAAACAAAAAACTGAACTCTCTGGATTCAACCGCAAAAGGTATGACGATATAAAGGAAAAGTATTTCAATAAAATAACACCTTGCGAGCTGCTAAGAATGAGGATGCACCTATTATACGCTGGGGTTGAGTGACAGCCAGATGTACAGGAAAAGAAAAGATTCTACTCATTATTAAACAACTCTGAGAAGTTACTAACCCATGGTCAGTGGAGAAACTGAAGAAGAAAAAGAGGTTGGGTATTACAACGAGTCAAAGCACAGGCTACATCAAAACTCTTAGAGAATATTTATGGAATTTCAAGAAACAAAAGTTTTTAAAAGGGCCTTCAACGTTTAGACCAACTGTAAAAGCATTTTAAGCATGTTGCGCAAGCAAAAAGTTCAGTGAATATATCTGAATTGTAAGTGTTCTGTAAAAGTGAATTCAATCTTAAATCAAGAAGAGAAAGACTGGTAACTGCCTACAAGAAATGTCTAGAGGCTGCGACTTCAGCAAAGGAGAGTCTAACTAAATACTGAATAATAGGATTCTCAACTTATGAAAATGCCACATCTTCCTCTTCGTTTTTCAGGTTAAACTCAGCAAATAAATAATCGTACATTAAAGATTTTTAATTTCTTTCCATCCAGTGGTGGTGCTGGCTTCTTAACACTTCAAAAATCATCAATTAACAACATTTGACCAGAGGGTCATTGGGTGACCAAACTTTTGCATACAGTTGTACATAATGCAAAGATTGCAGTGGTGGTATAACAGTTAAGGAGCTGCCCCTGTGATCTGAAGGCCAGCGGTTCAAATCATGGACTGGTATAAGTACCACTGAGGTACCTGTGAGCAAGATACTGTCCCTGGGCACTGCCCATGTCAGCTGCTCCTACACAAATGGGTTAAATGCAGGGGTCACACTTCATTGTGGTGCACTGTGTGCTGTGCTGTGATGTGTTCACAACAACAAATAATCACTCACTCAATCAGACACTCAATCTAAATGGCACATATACACCGGATTTTTATACCACTTGCAAAATGTAGGAGCAAATCAATTACCTCTTATCTAAAGATTCAGTTGGAAAAGAGATCCTGCGAAATTCATGCCATAAAGCAAACATGCAGCATTTACAAAAATTTCAGCCTTGGATTTTCCTCTCTAGGCTTGAGATTACTAGCTAGTGAGCATCAATGGACCTTATAAAGAACCATGGTATTACACTGGCCAAAAGGAATGTGATCTTGACCTGAAATTCACCAGACCAGAGGTGCGCAAAGCCGAGCACTGCATGCTAGTAATGCCCTCTGCCTGCTTACGTAGCAGATGAACATGAAACTGTGCAAGGTTACAGTGTGCTTCTTATCAGCAAGCAGGAGCGCATCTTGTGCTGTTAACGGGTCGTGTCAGCACATGACTGCCTGGCTGTTCTCACTGAGAACAATGGCATGCTTTTGATGGAGTTGTTCAGTGTGATCTAGTTTAAAAGTGTTGGAACTGGGTTATTTCACTGTATTATACAACAAAAGCCATTTAAGTGCTTTAGTGCAAAACCTTCTTAAACCAATGCTGATTTGTTTGCTTAAGGAAGCCATAAAGAAAATATGCAGCCATGTCAGTGTTTTCACATGAATAAACAGAGGAAGACGTATAACTGCACTATTCATCAGGTTTTTAACTGAAGCCCACATCAACGCTCACACCTGTGCTGCCTTGTTTGTGTCAGTGCATTTCCCCCAGTGGATGTGAACAGATTTAGAACTGATGGAATGAAAATGTGGTCTTTAATCAGCGGCTAATGCCCCTCGTTGCTTATCCCCTAAAGCGACTTCCTGACGATTATAGCACAGGCCAGACATTAGGCAATTAGTCTCACCCTTTTACATAAATTAATGTAATGGAAATCACATAAGACACTTGCATTCCATTAAAATAAAACTGATGGACAACTATGAAGAAATTATTCACTACGACTGCTTCCCATACAGACAGAAGCTGCATTTCCATTTTAGCTAAATTCAAAGTTAAAAAGACAACTATTGACACATATTTATATTTATAGTGCAATACTCTTCATGACCCTAAAAAACATTCTACTGTTCTTCCATGATAAGAGTGAGTGAAGATCATTTACTTATTGATACCATGTGTTTACAGCAAGCTAATCAATCATTAGACATAGGGTGCAACAATCCTTGGGAAAACTGTGATATAGCAATGCAAAAATGTATATGTAAATGTATATATACTATATACATTGTGGAGAATGAGCATCCCAATAATTATTACATCTTAGCTCCTGCTTCGTTGCAAACAACCAGCACTAATCAACAGCCCATACACGTCATGCACCATACTCTTCTTGCCACGCAACACTAGGCTCATCAATAAATGATGCCACAACTGAATACAATCATCATTTTCTTCATTCAAACTTTTGTTCAAAATGTTGTGCCAGTAATGAATTGTGAACCCAGTATCGTGAATCGTATCTCAATAAATAAACTAATCAAAACCCATTTCAACTTGTATTAACAGATTTACAAAGGAGTTTGGATTTGACAGCTTCAAAATTCATCCATTCATCCACTACAAAAGACAGCAAATAAATAAATGTACATGTAATTAAATTGTAGTAAATGTTCAAATATTATATATTAATAGCTGTTGAGAGTAGACGCTTCTTTTGTGTCTGAACGAAAGCAAATTTTTGCTGTTCAGATAGGGCCAGACCCAACCAACATGGACCATACTGTAGTTTGCAGCATCAAATACTATACGTATTACACTTATGAAGGAAAAGTTTGGTCAAATAAAAATAAACATATAAATAAATAATAAAAATATATATTATTATTAAATATTTCATTTTTTCAAGTATTCTTACTGAAAAACAGTGCTTCCATTTTATTCAAAAGATTCATGTGTGTACAGTACATTGAAGTGTACAGTACATTGGTTCCACATGAATGGAATATATTACGCAGTACATTACACCCACACAAGTGTCTTTTGGCAATAATTGTGTTGATGTAATATATTTTGTTCTTGTGGACCTGGTGTACACATTTGAATCAAGTACATTTATAACAGTTTGTTTCAGTACAGCCATGATATGTTTGGTGTCATTGTTTTTGAACTTCAGCCATGAGGCTAATGTAGCTAAAAGCAATGGAGGCTAAAACCCACCAATTAATATCATGCTATCTGCCTCAAGTCATGTAGAATAGTCTTATTTATGTCATTTTAGTAGTGTTATCAACTGCAGCAGTGGTATCAACAGAAGTGGACAAAAGTATGCCACCTAACTCCAAACAAGAACAGCAGCCATCATGTAGTTTAGAGTCAGTTCTTGCATCCAATTTAATGATGAGTTGATGTAAAAATAGACAAGAGAATGAAATGTGGGGGTAAATAAGCTTCTATTATTTCAATAAATTAGACTTTATATCTTCTGCAAAACTATCAAAACAAATTTCTCCAGACATTCAGATCAATTGATTACATTTGAGGGAATTGGGGGGAAAATTGTGTAAAAAGAAAGCATACATAGACAAAGAGCCTCTTTTAGTAACCTGATATGGGAACTCCTACCTTTTGATCGATAATGGAGCAGACCAGGTCTTTGACGGCGTTGAGTGACAGGTCGTGTGCCTCCAGGTTGACTGTCTCTCTGGTGAGTCCAATCTGCAGGAGGAACGACACTCCATGAAGAGATCCCCTGGAGAGTGTGGGGCTGGGCGCACTGTGGCTGCCGTTGGACAGGCGGCTGTAGAGGGCCACTGGAGGGCTGGGTGACGGGGACGGGGTGGGGGGCGTCGGTGGGTGCTGTGAGTGGAGGTAGGCTTTAGGTAAGGGCGTCGGAGGAGTTGTGCTGCTGCAGGCAGACATTGGCTTTCCTCCTGCGGCTGAGATGACTGCTGTGTAAAACTGGAGGTGACAAGCTTGAAATCTGTGGCTCAATACCACTGAGCTTCTGAGTCAGCAGGTATTTTATGTGGACATTGGATCCTTTTACAGTATGTCAACAGTGTCTGAACTGCTGCAGGCTTGCCCCGTCCTTAGCATAGGTTCTCGTCACTTTTGTTTTTGCGACTATAGCGTGATGATGCGTATAGCATACCCTAGAGCTCTTGCTGCACACCTCAGTGCCTCTGGTGCTCTATGGAGAACATGCTGCATTGAGGAGAGTTCCGTTCATCCCTCAGCTGAGCAATCATGACCCCAGCTTGAGTCTTGATAGAGCAACGGTCATCCTAGAGCGAGGGCCATTCCTGTTATTTAAAAAGAAAATGAATGTATATAAAATATACATTGTATTTGCATTTTAAACTGTGTTATTACAAGGGATGTAAATCACAACGTTTATCACAATTCCATCCTATGTCTGTAATTTTAGCCAATGATCCAATAATTTTTGCTACTTTAAAATTTAAACTTTAAAATGTGATTCGGCTGATTGGGTTCAATACTGCGGTCTGCAGTCAGTATGAAATATGATGAAATTTCTCACAATCTGCTAAATTTCCATGAACTTATAATAAATACAGCAGCGTAGACATAAACAAAAGCAAATTCTACGTACAAAACACTGCACAGAGTAATACTAAGTCAAATTAATTGTAGAATAAACACACACCTTGATTTTTATGACACAGCAATACATAAGATCATGCACTACTTTGATATGGACTGATTCCTTGTTACACACCTAGTCATTACTACGGTTAGTAATACACGGCACATGCAGTGACTAAATGGCATGTGAGACTGTTTCTAGATCAGTAGTTTCATGAATAATTAATAATACACCTCATTAAATATTTCGGAATAGGAAAATACAAAACCTTAAAGCTGCATAATCCACTCTCAAGAAAATGTAAGAAAAGCGTTAAAAATGAATATTTATAGTCACACTTTTCTACTGTAACCGTTATTCGTTAAAACTAACATCTGGAACCACAGCCATTCCACATCTGGAGAGGATCCTCCCACTCTTGATCGCAGAGCTGGCAGAAGACCACGAATGCCAGCAAAACAAGTTATACAATGGCTTTGTCTGCGCTCAGTAAAGACTGCACACTAATATACACTTCAAGTAACAAACACGAACACTCTCAACACAGGAACGGCGCACAGTGAAAACACGGACTGCCTGAATGTTTAGAAAAGGCGTTTTCTTCTCCGTAACAAGTGAAGTGCAAAACCACTTGAAGCCTGTGCATGCAGTGGAAAATGAAGATAAGGACCTCATTCTCGGATTCGCCTGCCCGCTAACAGAAGCCCTGAGCCTGGAAATCTCGAACAGTACCTGTTTGTGGTCGCGGATTCCGGACTTGTGTCGCTTTTGAAAACTTTTCCTCGGTTTCTCCAGGTGCTGAACAGCTACTTCATGCGCATCTCGTTCACTTCCCAGTTGGGCCGACTCCCTCCATCTCCGCCTGAAAGGGGAATAAAGGCGATCTGGGCTTTTTGCACTTCGGGAAAGCGAGCACGAGTCTTGAGCCCGAAACGGCCCTATTGCAGCCCCATAAATGCGATGGGTTTCAGTTTTTTTCCTGCCTTTGCTCCGCGCGCATGCCTATCCTGTTCGCCGTTTCCGTTATGTAGACGGAGGCTGCGGGCGTTTCAGCGACCCCTACTGGCCAAGCGAAGCAATTATTAAAGAGCCAGCTGGAGCTGCAGCTATCCCAGGTACACACACACACACACACACACACACACACACACACACACACACACAGCTTCAGCCAGCGCTGTCTGGAGCTCAGCCAAGCCGAGAGTCTGCTGGTGCTGGACCTTCACGCTGACTAGCCGACCAGCCATAACATTAAGACCACCTGCCTGATACTGAGTGCGTCCCTCCTGCTGCTGGAGCAGCTCCGACTGTGCTGCACTGTGTGTTCTGACCCCTTTCTATCAGAGTCAGCAGCAC
>JBBPDA010000001.1:37972555-37983688 GCA_037974385.1 Arnoldichthys spilopterus
ATACTTTAATACAGGGGTCACCAAATCCATTCCTTTGGGGTGGGGGTGTCTAGCACAGCTCAATTTCCTTGCTCAAACATGCCTGATTCAAGTAATCTCTTAATTACTAGGTTTAGTGGGTGTGTTTGAGTAGGGAAAACCAAAGATGCCAAAAGAGGGGGGTGAGGATGATTTGATGTCCCCAGCAGTGACAGGGGGTCCTTTGAGAGAACACCATCTAAAAATACAGGGTGCCCAATATTATATTATTTTATAAGGCCCAAAATGTTCTAGTGGTGCCCCTGACCTGACACTGGCCCTCCAGAAACAAATTTGGGCACCCCTGCTATAGTTACAATTATCTAAAAGTGCTTGGTTGAACCTAATGAAGCACTGATTAGCCAATGCAGGTATTGGGTGGTAGAGCCAATAATTCTGAGCGGAGAGGTTTGGGTATGTTAAAGATTAACAAAGATTAAACTAACACACATACACACACAAGTATAGTATCAATATTATTTGTATTTATTCTAATATTACTATTTTCTTTCTAATACTGCAATATTTTCTCAGGTGTGTGAATTTTAATTTATTTAATAACATGTAAATTAACAATAGATTAAAGACTCAAGTAAAAACAGCTATTACAGGTATAAATAACTTTGTTTTTAGTTTTCCAAACATACAAGCAATACATGACAGTCAATACTGTGGAAATGAAGGATCGATCTTGTTAGCCCAGGCCATGAGGCCGCCTCTTATGTCTTTCACAGCGATTTGCTCCACTTCTGATCCAGACATCTCCTCCAGGATCTGCACAGCCTTCTGAGAATCATTCCCCAGTTTACACAACACAAGCACTAGAGAAAGAGGAAAAAATGGGAGTGAAGGACAAAGTGTGGTTAGCTCAATCCTCGTCTTATACAAGCTTTTTTCACAACACAAAACACAATTTTGAAGGGTGGGGATAGTGTTTTTCCTCTTGTGGCTTGTGGGAAAAATGCTAGTAGCATAGTTTTATAAAGTTGGACCCATTATTCAGCACCTACCTTATTTCAAGCCCTGGTATTAAGTAATCTTATCTTAATTGAAACACTAACTCAAATAGAGCTTCTCATCTCTAATAAAAACACACCTCGTACAAAGGCTTGATTATGGAACAGAGGGCCAGCTGTTTCTGATGACCAGGCTATTTCTGTGTTGGAAAATGACTGCTTAGCAACGCCATCACCTCCATCCTCATTGGTCATCCAAGAAAAGCAAGTACTCTGGCAATGCAATGTTACAAAAGCCTAATTAGCCTGAGGAAACTCAGATTACCACTCTTTTGTTCCCTGTGTATGTAGCTGGCCCAGTTATCCCATGAAAGGTAGCTGTAGGCATGTGGTGCACAGAGGGAGCTCTTAACTGTATACACAAGATAAGATCACTTAACACATGTGGCTCAATACACTAGCAATGTATCAAGTCTTGGATGCTTGCCTTGCAGCAACACACTTACGTGAGCAGAGAACAGCACTGCGAAAATACAGGCAAGGGGGTGGTTAGGACATACCCCTGGCTACTAGTGTAGTCTCAGGCCCACTATTTAAGGGTCTGCACGATACTTACAGTAATGTTCAAGAAAATGTGATAATTTCACACTGCACAATTATTTTTCTAATTTCTTAAAACACATTTTTGCAATGTTTCCATTTTCTGTTTACATACTGATATTTTTTGCCATAAGTGAGATACACCTTGCAGGATGGGATGGAACGTCCTGGGCGATGTTTGACAAAAGCGTAACTTGAAAGTGAAAGTTGAAAGTGACTATTTGTCATTGTGAACACACTCAAGCACCACAACAAAATGTGCACATGTGGAGCAATGGACAGCTATTATCAGCGCCCGGGGAGCAGTGTAGCGGGATGGTACCTTGCTAAAGGGTACCTCAGTGATGCCTGGACCAGGACTTGAACCTGTGACCTTCAAGTCCCAAGGGCAATGTCCTAACCACTAGCCCACTACTGCCCCATGTGCTTGGAAGGTTGGGGTTTAAGTCCATACAGAGTATCCCTCCCATTACCATTCTCCAATACACAGCTCTAGTTTGACTACAAACATTAGTTATGTTCTATGCCAGAGATCCTAGATCTCCTATGGTATACAAGCTATATAAACATCTCTTCTCATATTTCATTTGAAACACCCATATCATGAAAAAAAAATTGGAGTAAAAGTGTTACATAAAGCTTCAAAACATACCATTCATTCCACAATCCCTACATGGATATTAAGCTGAAAAAAGTAGCCTGTTCTGAATTAACTGCTATCATCATCATGAAAACCAACACATTTACATATACTGCATCCACCTACTCAGCATAAAGCATTTTAGCCCCACCTGCTCACATTGCCTTTAGGAGTGTTTCAGTCCAGACTGCCTTTTGAATGAGGCACAGTACAAGGGAGCCAATCAGAATGGAGGTCATTTGTATATATCAAAGGCACAATAACAAAAAGAGTCTTGGTAGTTGTTAGAGATAAAGAAATGTTTTAAATGTTCATTACAAATAAATTATAATTGTAATAAAATAATTATACAAATATTACTTTGGTACATAAACCCACAAACATAAGTGGACCCCAGGGATGAAGCGTTACCATTTATTTGCCATTCGAATGCTAAGCCAGGAATTCAGTCTGAACATTCTCCACAAGATGGAGTTCTGAGTGCTTAAATCGCTGTGTGTGCTGATCTCATACCTGTTACTTCTGATTCCACACTCATCCACTGTTTCAGCTCACTGATCTTCTCCTTCAGCAGATTAACATGATCAGTCTTTCGCTCCTCTAAACTGGCAAGGGGAATGTCTATTTGTAAAATAACAAAAATCAATTTTTTAAAACAGAGTGCAATCTCTTATTTCTTGTAAACAAGAAACATTTATAATATGTTCAGTAATCATGGCCTGTATTTACTGAAAGATGAAAACTTTTAGAAAGCATACTGATTGAAGTAGGCAGATGACAAATATCCACCTCCACCTTGGGCCGAACATCAAGCAGGAGATGAGGAGTAGCATTGTCCACAATGGATTTATACTCCTGAGGTAAAGATGACAGTTTAGAAGTGAACTGGTAAAAAAAGAAATCTGACTTGGGAAAATATATGTTAACAAGTATATATGGAAACTGAAATACAGTGCCACACTTAAGTCTATAGTGCATACATGTTTCATACCTGTACAGAGATTCTCTGTTCAGAGGTTAGAAGGTTCAGTCTTCGACACTGTAAAAGGGGAGAACAGTGATAATGACTATTACATTTTCACAGTCTATGGTCAAATGTAACTGTTGTAGGTTGGTACTGTGTGGCAGATGGCAGGGCTTTTGTGACTGTTTGGTCAGATCCTGTTTAATACTATGCATCTATGATCACAGTAGCTTTGTCTGAAAGTATGAACCTGAGCAGAGACTTCCTACACTTCTACACTGGCTTGTATGCTTGATATGCCCTAGTACTCAGGCTGTTTTCAAAGGTAAAGACCAGGGCCACAGTGAAGCCTGTGTCTGCCACTGCTCTGAATAAAAATAAACTTCCTATTAGAGTCACAGTGACCTCTTGTGAACATTTATGAAGTTGCATAGAGAGAGTACAACAAGTAACTTCAAACCACACAGAGGGAAGCCAGGGTCTCGGTAGAGGTGTGGTCTACAATACATAAAGGTGCATGCCTTATATCCACTAGGAATAAATGCTATACATCCACTAGGTAAAACTAATTATTTGTAGTGGTAAAATATGCATCATGAAAATATCTGGCTATAATCAGTGTACACCAATCAGCCACAACATAAAAACCACTGACAGGTGAAGTGAATAATTATCTTGATTATTTTGTTGCAATGGCACCTCCCAAGGGGTGAGATATACTGTGGAGGAAGTAAACAGTCAGTTCTTGAGGTCTATGTGTTCAAAGCAAGAACAATGGGCAAGTGTAAAGATCTGAGTGATGCCAGGCCTTGTGGAGTTTTCCTGCCATGCAGTAGTTAGTACCTAACAAAAGTGGTCAAAGGAAAGGTTACTGTAGCTCAAAAGTGAATGCTGGCTGGCTATGAAAGAGAGGTGTTAGAAAACACAGTTCACCATACACAATATTAGGCAGATAGTTATGGCGGATTGGTGAAAATTGACACAAATTAAAGTAATGAATAAACATTTAAACCCAGTTCAAATTTGCTGGCTGACAAATTGGTCTCTCATAGATCCTAATAAATAATGATAATGTAAGTTATGAATAGTTTCTTTAAAATTAAAGTACATTTGGACCATAATGATTATTTACAGATCATTAAGTGAGACGTATTAGGAATCCCCCATAACTTCAAACCAGACTATACCCCTGTGTAAGAGACAACCACTACAGTATGCTCACACCATTAGCTGCCCTTTGACATGTGATCCTAACCTTATCCGTCGCAGCAGAGCCACAAAACTTCTCATAGTCCTGCAACTCTCTGACCGTGGGCGTCTCTCCACACACAGCACAGCTTGTCTGTTTGGGTCTCAACTTTATAGAACGAAACCGGCCCTCCAGACCATCAAACATCAGCAGCTGCTGCCCGAAAGAGGCTACATCAGTCAGTCAAAGAGTCATTTTTACATGCTGTGTACAAAACAATGATTGTTTTGTGTTTTCTATGAAGGATACATCTTTGGCCAGAGGCAATCTTCAGAACCTCTAAAGCTTGGAGGCAGCCCATGATCCCAGGCACTGTAAGGAAAAGGCAGATGTTTTTATATTGCAGAGGTTCTGCCTTTGGCTTGAAAACTCAGGGCACCTATAATTATCTATGGCAGACTTGGTCACATGTAGGAGAGTAAACATTCTACATGAGTACAGTTTATTTATACACATACATATTTACTGCACTCAAGGGGCCTGTTTTTCAAACACACATTAAGTCTTAGACTAAGAGGGGCTTTCAGAGGGAGTCCGGATAGGCCATGTGCAGATGTGTTAACTGGCGTCTGGTAAACCTAATGGGAGTTTTAACAGCAGAGCAGAAGGTTACAGTTAAGCTGAATCAGTAAAAAGAAGCATTTGCACATACTGCAGGGGTGAGCAATCCTGAACTTTGGAGATCTACAATAACAATCTTATTCGGATCCAACCAAGCTCTAATATTCAGGTACCCCTGAAGGCCTGGATCAAATGTGTTTTATAAGTTTTAATGATTTGAGACCAACAGATGAAGCAAGTTGAATCGACAGGTTTGCTCCTGCTTGTTAGAAAAAAGTAATATTTAATATTATACTCTATATGACATACTGTGAAAAACTAGTAATGCACAATGTTTTTTGTTGACATAGCTGCAACAATGATAATAAAACACAACAAAACGGTGGAAAAACACAGCACTAAAAAGGTTAGGGATGGGCCAGTGTGGGATTTGTATTCTGATGCCGGTATTTTTCATAAACATATCGGCTGATGCAGATATTATTTTTTCCAGCAAATATGTACACAAGAGGATTCTGAGATCATTGTGCATACCTAGTTTTAGTGGTGTATTAATAATGCATAGATATTGTCATAGATCATTTTTTTTATATATACTGCCAGTGAAAGAGTGCTGTTACTGTTGCCAATGATTTTTTCCTACTTGGTGCACTTTACCTATGGTATTCACACTCTGACACAGAGCTGGGCATTCTAACAGTATTTACAGTGATAATGTATTCCAGAGTTTGGTAAAATATGTTTTATAAATATATACCATGGACATCAATATCAGTTAATAAGCATGTTTCACTACAAAGAAAGCATAATTAGGCCTGGGTAATTTGATTTAGTGCAGCTTAGTGTGTAAAATGATAAACAAAAATATTGTAAATATTGTTTTTTTAATGTCATACTACTGGTGCATTTTGTCTCCATCCATCCATCCATTTTCTAAACCGCTCCTTCCGCTTCCGGGTCGCGGGGAAGCTGGAGCCAATCCCAGCTGACTGTGAGCCTAAGGCGGGGTACAGCCAGGACAGGAGGCCAACCCATTACAGGGCAACACACAGACAAACAACCATTCATACACACATTCACACCTACAGGCAATTTAGAGTTTCCAATCAACCTATTGCAACCCTTTGGACAGTGGAGCACCCAGAGGAAACCCACGCGAACATGGGGAGAGCTTACAAACTCCGCACAGAAAGGCACCCGTGGCCGACCCGGGGACCTAACCTAGGACCTTCTCGCTGTGAGGCGACAGCATTAACCACTGCACCACCGTGCAGCCCCAAATTTTGTCTCTTATATTAATATATTATATTAATTTCTTGAAGTATTTCTTGAGATTTTTAATATACATTTCCCACCCCAAATTTGACATTTTACTGCAATAGTTGTTAGTTGCTGTGTGCTTCAAATTGTTTTGCTAGAAAAGTAGTAAATCTGGTGGTTTCTGAACCGTGTAAGGTTTCCTTTGGTGTGATTTTAAGAGAGGAAAATGGAGAAAAACAATTTAGTCCAATCAAGATAAGCTGTGTGAGGTTGGTGAGACATTTTGTAGCAGTACTCAGTAAGCTTGAGGTCATTAATTGTATTAACGCCAGTTTAAACATCTGATTCAGAAAATATTCTGATACTGAATGTTATCAAGATTGTCAAGCCCTAAATTCAACTTTTCAAAACTTCAACTGACAGCATCCAGCGTTTTAAAATTCCCACTGAGCAAACTGCCACTAAAAACATTCCAAAAATGTTGTGTCAGCGTCTATTTTAGCTTTAGACTCACCCACTCCCAAGACTCCACCATCTGAGCAGTTGGTAACCGTTTCAGGCGGTGGGGGAATAGGATACAAACACCTGTAGCATGGCCCACCTCTGTAGTTGTATACGGTGAGCTATTAACAAGAGAGAATGTGAACTTTTTTTGTTGGCTCTTATGACCAAAAAGGATGCAATATGAGTATGGAGGTGTGGCTGCTGGATTCATTTACGTCTGAGAAGCAGTCTTACCTGTCCCTCCATTCGCAAGGCACTAGCAGACACTAAAGGCTTGCCGCTCAAAACACAGGCATCATTGACAAGGTACCGTGTGGGGACATTATCTGAACAGTCAGCCACAATGTCATACATAAAGAACAAATCGTCAAGGACTCAAAAAAGAAACCGCCATTATTCTGCATCTTTTAAAAACATGTACGTGATACATAAGGATACTGTTGGATGAGTTGCAGGGCATTGTCAGATGAGAGCTGGAGCTTATATGGCACACACTGCACTGTTGAATTCAACCTGTTAGTAAAAGTAAAATTAAAAAGAAAATTTGCTTGTTATGGGCAGTCAACCAGTTCTTAAGCACGTTTGCAAGTTTGGTGGAAATAAAGTTAATTTTTTTTCACTTTTTTGGTTTGATAATACACAAGTAGATACTTAGTACTTGTCCCATCTGAGACATGGTACTAATGTGGTATAAGATTAGTTAGTACCTGCTTAGAGCCTGTGCTGCAGACTGGGCTTTAGACAGACCCTGAGTGTGTTCTGTATGCAGCACCTGTCTGTGCAGATTACTCAGTTCCACTTCATCATAGTCCAGCAGCCCCAAACGCCCTGCAAATACCAATCAATCAATGGTGCACAGTAGCTAAACATTTTCCCAGTTCTTTATAATCTCTTAGTTCCTGTTGGGTGATCTAGACACCGGAACAAGTCTGAAATCTGCATTATTATAATTAATCATTCCTGAAATTTAACACATGCTAACTCAGCTACCTGCTAGGTTATAATGACTAAGTGAGTTTACCTTGACTTTTAAAACCATTAACAGAAGAATTAAATAAGATATCATTCAATATCATTTCAGCAGCATCTGTCAAGGGGTGGGATATATTAAACAGCAAGTGAACAGTCAGATCTTAAAGTTGATATACTATAAGCAATGGATAGGGGTCTGCTTCTAGCGTCTTGGAGCCAGATACCATATTATACCTTCAGAGGTCTTGTAGGGTCCATGTCTTGATGGATCAGAGCTGTTTTGGCAACATGAGGGGGAGCTACACAATATAAGGCCAGCTAATCTGTGTATATTGCTCATGGTGCATAGCTCACCAAACTGATACTTACATCCAAAACATAGATAATCACTAATGACAAAGAACACAAACTGAACCAGCCAGAACTGCTCTCTGGCTGCACTGTATCCATTGATCAGAGTCTTCTACCATTGGTGGGGTCTTCGTATGTTTACATACTGAGGTTTAGATTAATCTTTGCATGCTTAAACATAAAAGCATGATACATAAATAAATCACGATGTGTGTGGCATTCACAGAGCAGCTATGCTAATAAGTATGAACAATTTGGGGGGAAATATCTTTTTTGTTGTTTTTGGTTTGGTTTTTTTGTTTTGTGGTTTTTTCAAATCAGAATTCCAATTGCTCCTTAAATGTGATTTTTTTTTCAACCAGGCCCTTTTTTCACCAAGCTGAGCATTATTATATTTTACTATCATTAGTCAGTGTTGAATTATGTAGGATATAAAGATAAATTGCAGCTCTTGTGATGTAAAAAAAAAGGCACTTATAGCACAGTGTCAAAACTGCAGTTCACTTGCCAATGTGTGTTATTACACCTGCTATGGCAAAAGTTACTGTTCTTTATACAGTGTCAGTCACTGTGGGACTGTAGTGATGTCCTCTCTCCCCATTTCCAGGAGTTTTCTTTACTGCCCTCCAAAACTGTAACACCCTATTTCATTAAACAGTCGTATATATTTAACCACTGTTCTTGTTTGGATGTTATTTTATTAATTCTCAGTCCTGACACACAGCTTTAACAGGATACTGCCTAGAACCTACCTATCCCTGCAGCAGCGAGGTACTGTGCAAGAGGACAGCCTAAACCTCCACATCCCACTACCAGAGCAGATGTATTTGAAAGACCCATCTGACCTGCAAAAAAGAGGAGACAGGTTGTGTGGCCTGATTTTCCAAACGAAATGTAAAATGTGCTTCAGATCATGTTCGTTATCACCTTTAACACCGATTTCAGGCAACAAGAGCTGCCTACTGTATCTCATAATGTCTCCGTTGGTTAACGATGCTTTATTCAGAGGGGCCAGAACAGACACTTTGTCTTGCAAATCTGCTAATAAAGAGTTGGCCTGCTGACACAAAAAGCAAAACATTCTCAGATTAAAACTGTGTGGTGAACACAAAAAGAAGAGCAGGTTATCGTGCTATTAGAGACTGCATGGCTATGGCTGCAGCTGCTGCGGCTGGGTACTGAGCTATACACGGGAAAGCGGCTCGGACCTTTTGGATTTGGTCGAGTTTCTTTTTTAAAAGAGCAATTTCCGTGTCTTTTTCCAGAAGCTGTTTCTTCATGCTTAAAACGTCGTCGTCCATATCGATAACTAACTGTTTAAACCAACCAGGCTGCCCTCAAATCCTCGCAAATGTAACTGTTCCAACGTGCAGCTACGCTCCAACTTTTTCCTGTTTTCCAGACGTCATCAAACACGTGTTTTCGCGCGTCATGGCCTCACGTGCTTTCGCCAACCAATGAAAAAACAGCTGGTACAATAAACTTTATAATTAAATAATATTTCAACGTCTTTCTTAAAATCACCCACATCTACTTTGAAAAATTTTGGAAATCTATTTTTTTCATAATTACGCCCAGAAAGACTTTGTGAGTTACAAGTCAGAGTATTAAACGTAATATAACCAAAAACATTTTGGGTTTTAGACTTAACTGCATAGCGTACTGAGCATTTTAGGCCATTCTAGTCCCTGGAAGAAAACAGATGTATATTTGCAAATAAACTTGCCCCCAGTCTAAGGCTGCATAATATGAACAAAATATGAGAATTGTGATTATACCACTACATATTGCGAATGCCATGATTTTCACTATATTAAAGGGTCAATATTACGCTTCTCTAATGAAGGTGACTTAAATTATGTAAATATTGTTGAAGCTTCACAATGTACATTTACCCCCAATCCATACAGTCAATATACTTAAAATAAGCTTTAAAACAGACCCTTTTCAAATCATTTTTTCTGAGACGTCACAAACCCAACGTATTTACATATATCTCCTTATTTGGCCTACAACATATTAACCCCGCCCCTTCACATGGAAGTTCAAGGAAGTTTTGTGATTGGTTAGAGGTTTATTTCCATATTGCAGCGATATCAGTTATTGCAGAGATTGATATTGCAATAACGATGTACAGACGATATATTTTTCAAGTCCAATCTGCAGTCAATCTGCAGTCAAATTCGCTGAAAATGAGACTTTGGAATATCGCCGTTTATTTATATATGTGACACTTGTGTTTAACACTTCAACTGCCCGGTTTGTAGCGTGTGTTAGATGTGTGTCAATTATATACGGGCAGACCAAACGCTGGGGGGCTCGTGATCGTACCCCGCGCCTGTGTTTAGCCAGTGAGACCCAGGCTCGTACTCGAGGCTTACGGGTCCTCCCTCGAGTCCCTCACATGATCTGGAGCTGCGGTGTCGCTGAGAGCGAGCGGAACGCTCCGTGCGTAAAACAACTTGCGGAGACACGAGCGCCTCGACCTGAGCCTGCCATGTGCCTGTTAACTTCGCTCGGGGTCTTTTTGACCCTTATGGTCTCTGTCAGTGCCCAGATACCGTGGACTCAACAAAAGGTACAGTTTTTGTCTTTTATACACCTATGTGCGCAGAATCTCCCAGAACCAAGTCTCTCAAACGGATCGGTTCGCTGGTTTTCCTCAGTGTACATTAAATTCTCAGGTATTCGGCGATGGTGGTACGTGTAACGTGTAATGTCCAAATGTACAGTTCAGCCTGTTGATGGCGTCCTCCTTCTCTTTCAGTTTGATTTCTGATTTGATATAATACACAATCTAGACAGAGTTTACCATGTCTGCTCTTAGTGCTTATTGCATAAGAACCACTCTGGCTAATAGTGGACTTTGCATTAGGTTTCTCTCTTCTGTACAGCCCTGTCTGCCCAGGGAGAGAGAATTCACGTGTGGTCATATTGTCTGGTGGCTTGGGCATCCTCGTCCCCAGGGTCTCCACCTTGTTGTTCAGTCTATCTCTATCTCTCTCTCTCTCTCTCTCTCTCTCTCTCTCTCTCTCTCTCTCTCTCTCTCTCTCTCTCT
>JBBPDA010000001.1:37988217-38002394 GCA_037974385.1 Arnoldichthys spilopterus
TGTAGCAGAGAGTGGTCCCTTGTGGTTCTCCTGAAGTCAACAACCATCTCTTTTGTTTTGTCAACATTCAGAGACAGTTTGTTGGCTTTGCACCAGTCCGTTAGGTATGGCTGAGTGCAATTTTCCTATCACAAAAACAATTTCAGTGATAGTCTTTATTACCAGCACTGCTGTCTTAAGTCTGAAATGGGGACATTTAACCTAATCGTGCAGAGCTTTGACTTACCACTAATGTAAATTTATGTAAAGCATTTTTGTTCACACCCAACTGGCAATGGGGCAGACTGTGCCCAGATATTAAGCTTCACCAAGTTATATGTAAACTGGACCTTCATTTACAGAATAATAGCCACAGCTTAAAACACAGTCACAATAATATTCAGAAACATTGCATTTAGATATTTTCTCCAAATCTTTCAGCCCTAGTTTCAAGACAGTGTCAAGTAATTGGTCCATTAGGAGCAAAAGATCAATACCAAAGACTTGTTGCACTATATTTGCTTAAGTGTTGCTTAATATCAAAATATTGTTCATTTAACCTTTTCATGTTACATTAATTTCCTCTTTGTTTTATGATCGATTTTACTGTGCCAGTAAATTTTGTGCCACAATTTTTGGGGGTGGGGGTCTTTGCGAATCAACAATTTTATTATTATAAATATAATATATTTTATTTTATTAAGTTATGTGATTAAATGAGCTTAAGTAAGTGTGCTAATATGAATAAATAATATGATCAGACATCAGTTTTATGGAGGATTGTTTTACCTCAGTTGCAGGCACCTCAGCTCTTTTTCCAAAACTGACATGCTGTTTTAAAGGAGACGTTGTGCTGCAGCACCTAGCACAGTTTCCAGGCAACAGTTTTAACTGAACATGTTGTGTCACCAAAGTGAAATCCGCACTCGCTTTAAAATGTATGAGACCTCAGCCTACTTCTCACAGATGTGAGAGGGTTACATCCACTGATGTGGCTGAAGCCTTCATTCATTATATGGCTTTTCCAACTTTAGTCTTGGAGGGTCCATGTTTGGAAGTTCCCTCCTCAAACATGCTCTCTAATCCTGGCAATGTACAGGTGTGTTGTATCATGCATGTTTGAACAGGGAAATCACTAGACTATGCTAGAAACTGGCCCTACTGGACCTGTTATATACCAATCAAATGTGCTGTATTCATGTCCGCTGAGATCAGTAGGCAATTTGTAGGGAGGTGCTTAGAGATGCCACCCCACTCCCTTTTTTAGTGAAATTAACAAAAGTCATCTCACTTGTTATCCTACCATCCCCCTATAGAGTAGTGTCAGTGACCACTGGGCTATCCCCCTTTTTGGACATTGGGCTAGCCCCCCGTTAAAAGATAACAAATCGTTTACTGATTGTGATACTGCCCTGTGTTCACTGGAAACCCATTGAAAACTGGAAGAACCTGAAATTCATTTGTTGCCAAAGGAAACTGCAAAAAAAATGAACATTCAAGCCTGTCATCTTCTGATAGATACTCAACATTCCACACATTCCACATTCTTCAAAATAAAGGTTCCCAAATGTTTCTTGGAAAAAATACTTTATTTGATATAGAACCTTTACATGATGTGGCCTTTACTTGTTCTTCAAAATGTTCTTTGCTCCCATACATCCCATTAATAAAAATGTTTTTGCAAAGAATCATCCCTTAAAAGTTTCTCCAGGGAGCCACAAGTGGGTCTTCTATGGCATTGGCCAAAATAATCCTTTTTGAAATCAGTATTTTTTTTTTAAGTGTAGCTATTTACTAGCCATTTGTCGATAGTATGGACTCTAGTAATTTCCCTTAGTGTGAGAATTTTAGATTTCAGAGGGCACGTTTATATAGATATGTGCAGATATATTTAAAGCATGGACTGAATGGACTTTTTATTAGATGCTCCTTCTCTTTGCAGGAAAAACTGAATATTTATTCTTCCTCAGAATTCAAAGCTATTTAAGCTGTATTTATAAGTGAGCAGTTCATGAATAATGATTGAGGGCTGATGATATGACCAAATCTAAAAGACGTTTATTTATTTAACAGGAATGTGTTTTTCATTTTATATGCCAGCAAACAAATTTAGATACATCACACAACATCTTTTACCTTTATAAAGTGTGTGAACGTATTTATTTATTATTCACATACACAAAATTATATAGACAGGACCAGGTATCTATGAAACAGTCTACTGGAAATTGTGCACAACTATGCACAGTGCAAGGCAAGTTACTATAAGTCAGCTCCCCACTGAGTAGAACACAGAGGCTTAAAATATGTAAACTACAGTGGGTATGTTAGCTTGTAAGCTTTAGAACAGTGACTATCAAAGTGTTGGCTGTGTGTATATATTATAGTCTTTAGTTATTTAAGTCAGGACTGATCTATGCACAATAAAGCCTAATAATACATAAAAGCAAAGCTGGTAATGATTATGTACAGATCACTTAAAAAACATATTTCAAGCATAAGTAATTGTGGGCAATATGGTTAAAATATCATATTGTGATACTGGACAGGAATACCTGTCACAATATTTAGGTTAGGTTTAACTATTATTTAGTTTATTTAGTTAATTTAACCTGGGTCCTGGGTGAACCCCGCCTTAGGCCGATAGTCAGCTGGGATTGGCTCCATTTTCCCTGCAACCCAAAATGGAAAAAGCGGCTTAGAAAATGGATAGATGGATGGATAAACATCAAGCTGGCTTTAAAATTAAAATACTGTAATTTAATTTTTCATGACACATGCAGTTGATGATAACCACAACTTTATGCTCAGAAAAGCATATTTACTTTAGCATAGTGCGAATTTCAACATATCATAAAGCTCACATGCTTATCAACACTCTCTCTCTCTCTCCCTCTCTCTCTCTCTCTCTCTCACTCGCTCTCTCCAGCTTTACCACAAAGCAAGCACTCTGAGTTCCACTGATCTGAACAGTATTTTGACCCACACAAACATTGACCACATGTGGGACAAGACCCTGAAACCCATGCTTGTGGTGCGTTACCCAGGCTCTGCAGGAAGTCAGACAGTGCAGCAGGTGAGTGTGCATCAGTCAAAAGAAATAAGGCTACAGTGAGCTGAAAGAACATGACCTCAATTTAATATCTTGTTATGTTCTTTCTCTTTCTCTCCCTACAGCAAATTAAATCTACCCTGGGCTCGCTGAAGGCAGGCTGGAAGGTGACTGAGGATCACTTCCAAGGCCATACGCCATACGGCCAGATGCCTTTCACTAACATAATTGCCACTCTCAACCCCACAGCCAAGCGGCAGCTAGTGCTGGCTTGCCACTTCGACTCCAAGTACTACCCCCCTCAGTGGCATGGGAGGCAGTTCCTGGGTGCCACTGATTCAGCTGTGCCCTGCTCCATGTTGTTGGAGCTGGCCAGAGCCCTGGACCATGAGCTGAAAACTCTAAAGGTGAGGAAATATGGAGTCTGATAACAACCTCTGACTTTATAGCAGCATTTTTACACCTCTTCTCCATCTGTTGCATCTTTTGCACCTGTGGCACCATGTTACCACAGACAATCATTTTGACACATTTTGTGTGTCTTATGCTACCGATGCCAAATATATTTTAATCAATGCAAAAAAGTTTTTTTGCCAGGAGCTGGCCCAATTGTGGTATTCTATAGAATCCATTATTGTGGGGGTTTATGTCCTTACCTTTTTTTGTTTTTAAACTGAGTGTTACAGACATCTAAGAAAATGATTTAATCAGGGCTGCACAATATGGGCAAAATATCAGTATTGTGATTATACTTCTACTTATTACGATTGCATTTTTTTTTCAATGTAATAAAAGGTCCATTTCATATTTCTCTAAAGGAGAAAGCTTAAAGTATGTCTGTTTTGTCAAAGCTTCACAATGTACACTCACTCAGCTCCCCACCCACCCCCCCATCCTGACAGTCCATATATGTAAAATAAACAAATCATAGTTTTTGCAAAAACACAGAACCAACACATTAACATATATCTCCTTAATTAGCCTGCGACAGTTTAGCCTTGCCCCTTCACATGGAAATACGAAGGAGTGATATGATTGGTTAGAAGCCTATTTGCATATTTCAGCTTTCAGCAATATCAGTATGGCAGAGACCAATACTGCAATAAAGATGTATATGTGGCATATTGCTGGGGGTTAAATGGGTGAGATATGCAATACAGAGGAGTTTTTGTTATTTAAAGAAGTTTCCTCCTCAAGTACCCTGCCCACAGTACACTATCTGACATAAACTGCACACTTAAATCACCACATCTCTCAGAACCAACAGGTATTTCACAAAACAGGATTTCTCACTTTAGCCAGGTAAGTTAAGCCTATATCAAGCCTATTTAACAGCTACTGGACATTCCAGTTTGACAAATGTGAATTTGTTGAAACCTACCCGATCAGGCCTACCAGCTAATATGTCAAGAGCTTACAGTGGAATAGGTCTAATATTGTGTTGCATTTCTTAGTAGTTTGTAGTTCTGGGATATTCTAGCTTTGGGATTTGCCTGCCTTGGTTTGACTGACATCTGAATGGCAGTTGCTGCTTTTACAACTGCAAAAGGGGGCTGTTTATTTGACAGCATTACAATGAGCCTGACTGGACTGAAGAAACAACTAGAATTTAGATGAGTCATCAGGAGAAGAGGAAAGAGATGAATACAAAAGAAGGATGACCCGCAGAGGGAGAAACCAACAATCACTAAGCAACTATAATATCACAGTGGCTACTGCAACACCTCAGTTAACCCCAGTTTGTTGGATGGAATCAAATGATACACATGCAATTAGAATGCAGGATGATGTGTATTCATGTCTTTGCCACTAGATGGCTGTATGTGCATATTGTGACTTGTGTGTGTCTGCCTTAGGACTCGGAGACAGACCTGTCTCTGCAGCTGTTGTTCTTTGACGGAGAGGAGGCTTTGTTTCAGTGGTCCTCCACTGACTCCTTGTACGGCTCCCGCCACCTGGCCCACAAAATGGAGAGCACTGCACATCCCCCGGGAGCTACAGACACCAATCAGCTGCATGGCATTGTACGTTTACTCAGAAACAAACACAGCTGCTAACTTAGACAGTATGTAGGCCAACTCTAGATTCATATGCAAGGCTTGAACTATTGCAGAGCTATACGCTACCCACCAGAAGTTTGGAGATGCTTTGCTTTTTTGTAATATAGTATTGTAAAGTTTTTTTCAGTATAAACAGCTAAAGTATATTTAGCAAAATTTTGTTTTATGATCACAAAATGTTTTTCTTCATATGAAGAATATGTTTTGCCTTAATATTTTGATAGTCTTTCTTTAACAGAGTTTTATTAAAAAATATATTGAAACTGTGTAAACACCTTAAAATGCACTTTCCCATCCCTGGTCCTGAAGCCACACATTTTAGGGCTTTTCCTGCTTAAACACACACAATACAAATCAGTAAGGAGTTATTAATAAGCTGATTAGTTGAATCAGGTATGTTGGGAGCTACAGAAACATTAGAATATATATAGCAGTTTGCTTCCAGGACCATTACTGGGAACCACTGTCATTAGGGTTTGAGTAGTTATAAGTTCTGACATAAATGCATGGGATGTGTCATGACATGTCACCCAGTGGTAGAATTAGGATCTTACACTCAGCCATTTCATTTACAAAATCATTAAAACGTTTTTTAGGGAACACTATTTATAAATGAGATGTGTGAGTGTGAAGAACCTTTGTAAAGTTTAAAGAACCTCCACATATTGAAAAGGTTCCAGGGAGAACTCTGAAATTGATAAAGACCTTCACATTTTGTGAGGATTCTTTAAACATTAAAGCTCTACTCGCAGAACAGAAGCCTTTTTAATGTTTAAAGAACCCTCGCAAAATTCAAAAGTTCTCCCTAGAACTGTGACACACCCACTTCAACCCAGGAAACACTTGTTAATTAGCTGATTAGTGATACGGTGTCTTTGAAGCAGGGAAAATTAAACTGTGGAGAACAGATTGTCCTCTCCTCCTGGACCAGGGTTGGGAAACCTGCTTTGGGAATCAAAAGAGTTTATCTTATGAAACTGCTCAAAATACAGGTCCCTGCAGTGTGGGTAATTACACCACTGATATCATTATTTACAAGGTAATTTTTTGTCAGTTGTTTCTTCTTGTTTGGTGTATTGAGAAGAAAAGAGACCAGATCAAATCAGCTTTTATTGAAACATCCTTAACTAATTTTTGCAAACAGACAAAGAAAATTGTTTATTGACAACAAGGTCTGAAAACTTTGGACGGGCAGTGTAGGTTAATAATTACATTAAATGTAATATTTGTTTTGTTGTTATTCTCTTGCACAGTGCACATTATGAGTAGTGGTTATTATGTTAATTACTGGTTGCACCTAGCACATAAGACTAAGTGGGCTTATTGAGAGAACACACACTGTTAGTTGTCTAAGACAACCAGGCCTTAGTGTGGAGTCTTCCCATGAAGTAGTGCCACAGACAGTGGGTAGCACATGACATCATGTCTTTTCTCAAAGACCGGTGGGAAGCAGAGACTTTGAAAGCTTATCTTGAAGAGTGAAATACGCCAACGCTGTTTAGGAAAGATTTTCTCTACCCTTTCTCATGCTCTCTCTCCCTCTGTCTTTCTGTCTTTCTTTCTTTTCTATTCTTCTTTCTGCCCACTTCCTCTCTGTCTCCCCCCTTTTCCGTTTTTTTATACAGGATCTTTTTGTTCTGTTGGACTTGATCGGTGGTCCCATGCCTCGTTTTGGAAACCAGTTCTCAAATACTGCCAGGTGGCTCTCCAGACTCCAAAATATTGGTAAGCCTTTCTCTTCCTATTCTAATGCTCTCATTCATCTTTTTTCTTTTTCTACTCCCCACTCTGGCAGTGCATCTCCTCTCTCTTCTTCTCCTCCTGTCCTTCACAGGGAAGCAGATGGTATGGATCATGGAGCAGAGTCCTAGCGTTAGAATAAGGAGGAAACTCTGTGCTTTTCTAAACACGTGTCAGAAATTATAAATACTTGTGGAACTGAATGGGCCATTTTAGGTTGTTATCAAAGTCATTTAATAAATTCTGCTGAACTCTAGTATCTGATATATTGTAATATATTCACAGTTATATCTCACAGTGATGTTCCGGATTTTTCACAGTGACTTGACCTGAGTGTAGCATGATGTACTAAACAAAACACACATGTGCCTGATCATTTGTTTATACACTTTCCTTGACTTATTATACTGAGTTCCCAAAACTGTGTGGTCATTTAAGACTTGCGCATATTCTAACTGATCTATCCACTTGTTTGCAGAGCGGCGTCTGCATGCACTGGGGCAGCTGAAAGATCATCCTAATGACGTTCAGTACTTTTGGCCTGGTCTGCCTGTGGGTCCAGTTCAGGATGACCACATGCCCTTTCTCAGCAGAGGTAAAATCGTGATGCCAGTTCATTTACAAAGCTTTGCCTTATTACAATAATCACATTTAGAACAATTACATTTGTAAACCCATTATATTTGTTGCACCACAACAAAGTGAAGTTATATATAAAATAGCAGAAAGAAGGCAAAACAGTCTCAAAAAAGTTGTCACATTCTACAATAACACCAGAATAGGTGTAGATACCATAGACCAAATGGTTGGCAACTACACCTATTTCAGCCTCCTTGACATTACCATCCTGGTAATACAGTTCTGAGCGACGTAGGTGTTTTAGCTGCGGTTTGTAGCGGCGGTTGATTGACTTGATATGACGCTACATTTGCGTTTGTTTTGCTCGTTAAACGCCAACCTGCAGCCCAGACTGTAATACTGTGTGTTCACCTGAGGGAACAGTAATCAGTGATATATTTTTTTAAACTGTGCGGTTTGAGCTTTATCCTGCACTGTATTAGTGAAATATAGGTCAGTTGCTTTATTTAGTCCCCTTTTGACGTCGTTGTGTTGAAAATAATGGGACGGCTATAGTCCTCCAGGGCTAAACTAACGGTATGTAAACGCAATGAAGACGTTTTCTTTGCGCTTATACGGATTTCGGCAAAAGACGTTTTTGACGGCATCCGATTGTTCCAACGTGCAGAAAAACGGTCTGCGTTTGATCTGCACTCACCTGACGCCACAAACGTCCGAAAAACGCTTAATTCAGACGTCCATGTGTCCACAAGGGTCTTAAGGTGCAAGTAGTACGAATGTGCTAGTAGAAATGTAAGACCATTTAAAGACTTGCGAACATTTCTGAGACTCTTCATGTTCTCACAGGGGTCCAGGTCCTCCATCTTATCCCTACTCCATTCCCCTCTGTGTGGCATACCTTTGATGACAATGAGGAGAACTTGGACCGTGCCACAATCGAGAACCTCAACAAGATCCTGCAAGTGTTTGTGCTGGAGTATCTTAATATGAAAAACCAGACCCCACAGGCCCCATAATGTTCCACTACGTTCTCTCCAGAATACTACATCAGAAAGCCCTTCTGTGAGAACCCCTTGCCAAAAGCACCAAATAACCCCAGACACCTCTGTATTAGAATTAGGCTTCTCCAGAGTAGGTGCTGCGTTTTATGTGTATTATATTAAAAGCTCATTGTGTTTTGTGCCAGAGAAGCAAATTTGAAAAAATTATTCCTTAGTATATTTCAAAGCCTTTACGATGAGTTGTGTATTGCCCTTTCTTATTACACTGTTTTATGATTTTTTAATATGTCTTTAATTTCTGCCATATTTTGTTATTCCGTTTAATATAATATCAATATCATATTTAATATCATATTTTTTGCAGCCCAAAGTCAATGTTTTTATGTTATAGTATGTTCAGAAAGTATCTTGTGCTCAGATTAAGTTGTCACAGTACCAGATGCAGATATTTATCTTCTCTATGTGCCTATACCTGTGCCAGAGAACGAAACCTTCCTAATTGTGTGATCTTTGCCTCAGACGTCCATGGAGTAATGCCATGTCTGTTTTTAAAAGAGAGCTCTATGATGTAAAGCGCCATTTTCTTTAAAAATGAACCATTAATGTTCGTTAAATAAAGATCATCATTGTAAATTTGAATCATGAGCCTTTGTCATATTTCAAGGATGGACAGTGACATTATCCTGTATGTCCACAATACCAAATTAAATTGCAAACCTGCAGTTATTAGTGTGAGGTGTGAACAGTTTTATATAACATTGTTATCGTGTACATACAATAAAGTATATAATACATAATTTATGTAATTGATACATACATATATATATATATATATGTTCTAAATATGGAATGCTTTGAATAGGATAATAAAGAAGAATTTTATTCTCTTATTACTTATTTTTATTTATATTTATGTCCCTATAAAACCTTTGATTTGTTTTGCATTCAAACAATCATTATTTGACAGGACCACTATAGAAAGCACCCAACCATAGCCAATATTCACATCCATTATACATCCATTATAACCAGGGGTGGGGGGTAACAAAGTACATTTACTTGACTACTGTACTTAAATACATTTTTCATATGTATCTGTATTAATTTTTTGGGAAACATGACTTTCACCACACTACATTTGACAGAGAATTATTGTGCTTGTGACACTACATTTCTATGAAGGTTCTTGTTACTCATTACTTTAAACATAGCTTTGACGTCAGCAGAAGCATTTTCTTTTCCAAAATGCCATAGGTCATATTGTGTTCGTCACAGTAGAAAAACCCATCACATTAAACTACTCCTATGCTGTAGGTCAAGTTCAAAGTAGGTGCTGCAGTTTTTGAGCAGTTGAACTTGACGGTTGTAATGGTGGCTGCTTCTACAGCAGAGAAAGATGATAAAGGTAAAGATCGCCTGGATACCTGTGGCCATATCTAAAGGTTATGTTTGAGAGTTTTGAAAGCACAGGTACTGTCCAGGTCTATGCTTGTGGTAGTAACATTTACATTTACATTTATTCATTTGGCTGACGCTTTTATCCAAAGTGACTTCCAGGACAGAGGAAACAATCAGGCGTTCACATTGCATAGAGTAACACTGAAGGTGATGCCACAAGAAGACCAATGCATTGCTCGTTGGTAGTTGAAATTTTTATGCTATGATTGGTCAAACCTCTGTTTATGGATTTTTATAGATGTGCCCACCAAGAGGTTGCTTTGGGATAGATGCTATGTCTCAGTTCACACCATGTGTTCACTCAAGCATACTTTTTGCATAGGTGGAATTGATATATTGCTCCCTATTTATTCCATTATATCTGCTGCAGTAGATACTAGAACAGCTGGAAAATTGAAAGTAGTATGTTTTTGAATATGTGATGAAACTGATCAGATGCAATCCCCTGCTGCCATAGACACAGTGTATAAGTACATACAGAAACCTGTTCGTTTGGAAACCATTTGTGACATAATACTTGGTCAATGGGACATGGGAATTCACTGTTGACTACTTAATTACTTATCCACCAAAAATGCCAGTTTACGTTACTGTCTAAAGTCCTTTTAGAAATACATGCCTTAATTTTTATCAGATACACACATTAGTAAAGTCACACAAGGGCAGTGGTTTCACATGACCCAGTCCCAATAAGACAGAGTGGGGTGGGGGTGTTAAATAAAGGTTTGCAATGACAATGGCTGTCCTTTTGTCCATTCAACTGTTTCTATAGCCTTTGTAGGAAATACCACAAGCTTTTATTGTAAGGTTCTACAAGCAAGTATAGTGCATTTAGTAGACCATTTCAGAGTCATAAGCTTTTGTAAATGTAGCAACCACACAATGTGCTGACATTAAAAAGAAAATGTAGTTTTTAGTCCTCAAGTATTTTTAACTCAAGTAAAAATCTGACTGAACAACTTTCACATGTAGTGGAGTTATATTTGACCAGGACCCAAGTACTGGTGTTAAATTGTGCAACATGTTATACTACAATAAACACTGTATGTCATGCTCTTCTTAGTATATTGTTAGTGCATCTGGGCTTGATTTCATATACAATATTTATTTTTCTTCATTTAGCATCTATAAACAATTTAAAAAGCTGGGACATTTTCAAATTCTTGTGCAGTGTCCCCTCAGAAATTCCAAGATTTATAGATTATTATTTGGCTGCTTTCATGAGCTGGATGGCTGCCATCTCAATATGAATGTAGATTGTTTATATGATGAAGCCGAGTGGGGTCACATTCCTGCATCAGTCTCTTTAGTGGACAATTCCTGGAAATTTCACATTATCTGTCTCAGTAAGTATGCAGTCATGTTGTTATGCAGTGTTTACCAAAGACACTCATGCAAAACACCCAAATTCCCTACAAAATATAACAAAATATGCATTTGATAGTTTTGTGTGGATTCCCGACTGGTTGACTCATCATATGTGATAAATAATGTGTTTGTTAAATGATTAAAATGTGCGTTCTTTGTTTACTCTTTTCACTGTGTTGTTTCAGGGTGGACGTTGTTGTTCCGAAAGCATATGCAAACAGGAAGCTTGGACAGTATTGGTGTTTTTCTAACTATGGTGGAGCTCTCTGATAGCCTTGAGCTTCACCACCCATGATAGCATAGGCGTCATTCCCAGCACACACACACATACGCACACAGACACACCCTGTTACTGCTTTCAGAAGAAATGCTGTAGTCGGCATTCCCATGGTTCCCTAAGCTGACCTGCTATGAATTCCACTGTGTCACAAGTCCTCCCTTATGAAGAACAGGCTATAATAAGTGTTTCATAGGCTTTGAGCCATGACCTGTTTCATTAAGCAAATGTTATCCATGGTCCTCATTAAAATCTATAATTTCATTTCAGCCATATGCTTTTTAATTATAATTTGATCTGTCAGATCAAAGCATCATATCATTTCTGTTTTATTGAAAATGGCTTCCTGCTCTTTAGAGTATGTGAAAAATCTATAGTAAATGTGCCAAAAGAAAAGCTGCAAAATTATCTGAAAATAATAACTATATCGAAGGGTCCATAACATGAGAATAGTCAGATAAGAGTTTAATATTGTACCTAAACACTGTTACATTTACACCGATCAACCATAACATTAATGCCACTGACAGGTAAAGTGATCTAGTTATTTCATTATAATGGTATAGTAAAATGCAAATGATCATGTGCTGACCATTCTGATCAAGCCTAATGATCTAGAAAATGGTTTCACAACATTTGCATGACCAAACAAATGTAAAATCAAGCAACATTAAGGATTCATCAGTGTGTTTTTTTGTAGTGCAAGGCTTTTTGTAATTTGCAAAATGTCTCACTACAGGAATATGGAGCTCATGCTACATTGAGGCTATGCTGATTTCACACTTGTTCTTGTAAACTCCAGAGCTGTGCCAGAACTGAAACTTGACTTCCTAAGCACCTGTCCTGAATGTAAAGACTCTCTTGAGTTACTGAGCATGGCATCCACCAAGCTCAGGAGTTGGAAGAATACACACTGAGAATAAAGTCTTTACCCTGCAAGCTGAAAAATCCATTTTCTGATGGAGTAATTGTTTAACATTTCAGCTTTGTTCAGCAAATGTTGTACTGAATTAACATAATTATTGCCAAAAGTGAGCCAACTATAAGCCAAAATGGGTTTCATTTCTGTACAAAGAATTCAATAAATTGCTTTTTTAAAGAGTAGGTTTAATCTGTAGACAACATGATTTATGCACAGTGGTGCATGGAGTCTAATTATACATCCTGATCTTTCAGTTTCTGGTTAGGGTTGATCTGTCTTATTGGGTAGAGTGGTCAATCCATGACAAAAGGCATAGGTAGATATGCCTGTGTTTGTTTGTTTTTTTATCTCAATGTATAACAAACATTGTTTCCATAAAATTTAGGATTTTATATAAAGTGCAATAAAAACAAGAATGTCAACTGAAGTTCAAAATTGAGATTTCCAATGTTTTCACTTAAATGTATTTTGCAAATATAAACTAAATAAGAATTTAACGCCTACAACACACTCAAAAAAGCTGGGATGGAGGCTTGTTTACCACTGTGTTGCATCACCTTTGCTTTTAATTACACTCTTTAATCATTTTGGAACTGTGGAGACTAACTGTTGCAGTTCTGTAAGAAAGATTTTTGCCCATTCTTGCTTGATAAAAGACTTCAGCTGCGCAGGCATCCATGGTAGTTGTTGTATGATTCTCCTCTTCATTAAGCTTCATATATTTCAGTAGGAAACAGATCTGACTGCTGGCAGACCAGTCAAGCACATGCACACTGTGTCTACAAAGTCAAGCTGTTGTAGCCGAGCAGAATGAGGCCTGACATTGTCTTGCTGAAATAACCATGGACTTTCTGGGAAAATACACCACCCTGATGGCAAATATGTCTCTCTAAAATAAAATAAAAATGCTAGCTATCTAGCTAACTAGCTAGCTCAAGTGATGTGTCTGGGGAATTGGAATTAGTCATATTTATTAAAAAAATTCTCAGGTAGAGAATTAATGAACTTTATGACCTATCTGTCTCATGCACACACAAATGAATGCACACACAATGGATAGTATGGGGATCCCGTGGCTAGGGAGCTAATAGATTAAAGACAACTATTATGTCTAATTGACTCTGTTTTGCTTTTTGGAAGCCAGTAAAAGCTTAATCAGGATTATTTTTCTTATTTGCTGTGCAGCCCATAAAGCAACAGCTCTTTGGTATGGTTGTGTACAATACAAATCAATGGGAAGTGCACCAGTGTTTTCCCCCATGGATTGGGTGTGGTATAAATGCACCCTGTTGCTATGCTTTGATCATTTGAAGTGTCACTTTTGGCAGATCATCGGTCTTTCCCACCAGTCACCATTACAATATTCCCACTTACACACAGTAACTTTTAGTCAATTATGTTAGCTAAGGAGGCCTCCTAAAGACTTTAGGTCTTCACTCTGCTTGTCTTTTGATGTGATTTGGGTTCACCAGAGTCCCTGAAGCCCTGCTATTCTCCTGTTATTATAATAATCTGAATCTGCAAGTTGCTGCCTGAGCCAGTTCATTCCTAGTCACTCCCTGATCTTCCTCAGTACACCCATGTAATGGCTGTAAACTGAACTTAATACAGTTCAATACAGCTGAATGCTTTAACATGATAGATAGATAGATAGATAGATAGATAGACAGACAGACAGACAGACAGACAGACAGACAGACAGACAGAGACAGATAGATAGATAGATAGATAGATAGATAGA
>JBBPDA010000001.1:38006285-38018474 GCA_037974385.1 Arnoldichthys spilopterus
TAGATAGATAGATAGATAGATAGATAGATAGATAGATAGATAGATAGATAGATAGATAGATAGACAGACAGATAGATGTGTCACGATCCATCTTTTCTTGTAGAAACTAAGGCTTTAGTGAATGTTTTTTTATACACAGTCATGATCCTCTCACCTGTTACCACTTCACCTGTTTATTGTGGAAAGTTTCAGAAGGGCATAACTTGAATATTCTATAAACTATTTTGCTGTGTCCCTTTTTTCTGAGTGTGTTGCCAGTATCACATTCAAAATGTGTTTATACTTACAGTCACATTGATCAATCAAATAATTAAAAGTTATTTATTTGTACTTTTCCTATTTAAATCAAATCCAAGAGAATTTACAAATTGCAGGTTTACATTTTATTTCATTTTATAAAATGTCCCTACTTTTACAGAAACAGGGTTTGTATTTTCATATGTAGGTCATACAGACATACTATATGACCTATAGATGAAAATACTGGAACATGTGATCTTTTTTTGTCAGCTTATCTGTGAATGCTTGTAAGCATTTTCCAATTTATTCATTTTCACTGAGTGATTATGTATGAAGGGTGGTAATGCCTCGTTTCAGTATTAGTGACAGCATTCAAACAATTGACCAACCACCAGAGAGAAAAGGTAAAAACAAAGTTTCATTTTCCAGTGTTTTATTGTTTGTGATATGTGTGAAGGTATAATTACAGGTGCACTCTAACTTCCTCTCCAGCTGTTAGGCAGAAGTGCATGGTTTGAAGTTAGACTTATGCCTGATAATGTGTGGTTTGTTTTTAAATGGAGAGAGGTGAATTGTACAGCAGTCCACCTGTTTCTTATGGCTCACACTGTGTAAAACAGGCCTATGACTGTGTGTGAGAGTATGTGCAGCTTCTAGACCTGTCCTGACAAGGATCATACAACAAGAGACCATCCATATTTACCTTGAACACTGTGTGTGTGTGTGTGTGTGTGTGTGTGTGTGAGAGAGAGAGAGATAGAGAGAGCACAGCTTCTAAACTTGTCTTGACAAAGATTATAATGAAACAGACCATCAATGTTTACCCTGAAGAGTGTATGATTGTGTGTGTGTGTGTGTGTGTGTGTGTGTGTGTGTGTGTGTGTGTGTTTGTGTGTGTCCTTCAGAGGGCACCACTGAGGCATGTCAGGACACCAACCAACAGTCATCAACAGTTCATATTCATTACAGTGTGCAGGCTAATGGCTGTGACCAACCTTTCATTTCAGATTTGATAAATGTCATTAATAATGTCATAGATAAACATCAATGCTAACTTGTAAGGAAAAATCATATTTATACGTGCTATATTTCTTCATTTCTAAATTCTTTCAAAGCTTTATATTTGTGTAAAAAAATAATAAAAAATGGCAAACTGCATACACCCATGTTGAGATGTTGTTTTAATTTAACATAATGTATTTTTAAGTTTATTTTTATGCCTGTATCACTTATTTATGTATGCATTGATTACTGTTCACTTGCTTTGCACTGTGCATTTCCATTGGCACAGTTTTGGATGCAATGACATTTAAAACAAAAAAATAACTAACATATAGAGAAAAAACATTTTCTTTTTTAAACTAACAAAGGTGGAATTAATCGTGGTATAGTATTGATATTTCTTGTATGCTGAAAAGGTTTATAATGCGCTTTGTAACACAACCATTCATATACAGTCTGAATTAACAGAGTTTATACATCATCCATCATCTGCACCATCCACACTGTAAAGCCCACATTGTTTATTATTTTGCTTTCTGCTGCTTTCCAGCGTGTTTCCACCGCCCCCCCCCCCCTTGCAGCGTGGGCGGGGAGTGCTTATTCCTGATTGGACGAGCCTTAGCGTAATTTGATCATTTGCCTACCTCGCACCTCCTGTGACACTGCGAGCCTCAGAGCTGTGTTTAGAGCTCGCATGTGTTGGAGTCGTAGTGTCTGAGTGATACGATCGAAGAATGAGTACAGTGTGTAGTCAGAAAGGCTCGAGATTTTGGAGACAGTCAGGATTTTGTTAGACTTAAGCACTAGAGAATTTATTTTCTTCCAGTGTGTTCAGTTCCAGTGGGAATGGAACCGATAACGAAGTGGACACCTAAGCAAGTAGTGGAGTGGATGAGAGGTGAGTGCGCCGGCCAGTCCACAAGCTACACTCAGCGCTGTTACTGTTCTGTCAAGTTTTAGGTTATTTAAAACTACTCGCACATGCTTGTGTGTATGTGTGCGTGTGTGAGAGAGAGCGAGAAAAAGAGAGAGAGAGAAATAGAGAAATAGAGAGAGATAAAGAAAGAGAAAGAAAGAAAGAAAGAAAGAAAGAAAGAAAGAGAGAGAGAGAGCAAGAGAAAGAGCGAGAGAGCATGTGCCTGTGCCTGTGCCTGTGCCTGTGCCTGTGCCTGTGCCTGTGTTTGGTGACTCGCATTGTTTACCTGAGAGTTTCGTAGAAACCGGCTGCTGGCGCCCCAGAGCTGGCCTGCTGCTCACTGAATTGTTTGCTCAGTTTTGTTGAGCCGTTGGTTTGGTGATTATACGAAATGATTACAGACAGAAATAAGTGTGCCATCGTCTTTAAGTGTTTAATAGTTCTTTTAAAAGTTCACTGTGCTTGACATTTGGCCACTGTCAAAGTTTTGTTCGTGTATTATTATTATCATCATTACTGTTAGTTATTGTCATTCAGGTTATCTATCTATCTATCTATCTGTCTATCTATCTATCTATCTGTCTGTCTGTCTGTCTGTCTGTCTGTCTATTTACTATAAGCAACTAGTGGCCATTTGCCAGTCTGCTTATTAACTTAGAAAGTATTTCTTATATTTTTCTGCATGAATTATGACCAGAATCGATAAAACAAACTAACATGAGCACAGTTGTCTTCTGCAGCAATCACCTCATCCCATTAACAAGCAGTACTTAAAAAAAAACATCTACCCTACCTGTCTCACGGCATGAAATCTACTGCTCTTTACATAGGTAGCACATATGTTGAGTTTGGCAATACAGGGGCATTGCTTGAAAATTGGGCCCTATGAAAATATAAGGTTGGTATATAATATTTTAAGTAGTTTTCTGAGTGCCCCCTGTCAGAGACACACACACCCCACCACCTCCACACACCATTACAACAGAGATCCATGTCAGTTGATTCACTTTCCTAATATAGTTGCTTATATCCTGTAATATTTTTGCTGCTGAGCTTGGATGCAGGTCAGGGAATGTTCCACTGAAAACTGGTTGAAATAGTTTCACACTTACGAATTCGGCTTCATTTTTTTCCCCTACTTGTTCAACTCCCACACTTGCTGTGAGACAGCTGAGTGCCATTCATTCTTTTCTACATCTGCAAAGGCATTTCAAACATCCAGAGTTGTACGGCTACTGTAAAAGAGCTGCTGAGTGTGTTACATCAGAACATTTTTGAACAGGGATTATAATTCACAACAGAAACTGTCATACCAGAGTCCTCATATCATTTGCTAGAAATGGTTGGCTTTGAACTTTGTATTGTTTAAAGCAACTTTTAGAAGGCTAGACCTGATAAACCCAAGTCCATTTGCAGAGATGGGTTGATTCAATCTGATGTTTAGATATAAAACATTTTGGATGGGTTTCCCAAATAACTATGCCCTACCCGATTTTTTTTGTCCATGCCCTAGAAGTAGTGTAGGAGCGTGGGAAATGCAGTTGGTTTACTTTTGGGAGCTTGAGCCTTGATTAGAAGGCTGCAAATCCAGTGAACCACATCTGGATGACATGCTCCAGGAGAACAGGGGGCAAAATACAGTTTAAATGTGACTGTTACAGGCCACCATGGTTTCGTCACCTGCTGGTTTCAGGTGACATAGTTTAAGCTCCCGCATAATAAAGAGAGTGAGTTCCTGAGTGAGAGATTGAATGTGTTTGGGTGGGGGTTCACTATGTGGATAGTTAATGCCACATCTATGAGAAAATGTCAGAACAACCAAGGCCATTTTGTTCTTTATTCATACCCCACCAGCAAAACCAGGTTCATTTGAATCTTCCTTGTCAAAGGCTATACCTCCCCTTAGAGTCTGAAGTCAGAGACCCTCTTAAGAATGAGAATGTTGCATGAAAGTGCAAAGGTCTTTATGAAGTTTGGACACTCTGTGTATTCAGGCATGCTTTAAGAATACCATCTCACTGTATCAAAATTTCTTCATGATCTAATGTGAAAATAGAAGGTGAATTCCAAAGGCATGATGCATGTTGTTCAGCTGGATGTCTAAGAAGTCAATGTTTAACAGTGTAAAGCATGTTAAGCAGGTCCATCTCAGCACGAGAAACTTTTGAGTGCTCTAAATTACCAGCAAGGTGTTCTTGTTATGCCTTCTGCATACTTAGTTTTGTTTTACCTCAAAGCAAATTGAGGACTTAAGTTCACTTATAGACATTTTTTATACTGATATGTATCAATGATACTATGAGCACTGTGTTTGTTTTTCTTCATTCAATGTTGATGGTATCATTACTCTTGTCTAATGACAAATCGTGATGCCATATGCTAGACTTAACATCTATGAAATCACCATATGGCTTCTGTTTTAGAGACTCATACATATTTAATGCATCCTTTGGTTGTGGAAACTGGAGAGGTGTCAGGCTTTTCCATTGTGTATTTTTATTACCAATGTGTATCTTTTTTATCTCAGGCCTTAGGGTAGAGTTTGTAATGGGTAAATGCAATAATTCTAACACATACATTTGTGTTGTTTTTACTTTGTACAGTGTTTCATTATGCCAGTCCAATGGTTTAGAAGTTTTTGGCCAAATTTAAAGACTAAATCATATCACAACTTAAATAAGTACTTCTATGAGATTCTAAAATAAAATATTAATTTAGTATAGTACAAGCCATGAACTGTCAAAATGCCTAACTAGCTGTCTTGCTTCCTAGCTATATATAGACATGAATATTGGAAAAAAACAATCCGCCATAACATTCTGATAACTGACAGGAAGTGAATAACTTTGACTGTTTAGTTATTTCATTACAATGACCTCTGGCATCCGGTTACTAGTCTCAGTGAGTGTGTTTCTTGCTTTCTTTTTAATATGAATTGTGTTCATAGTTTGCAGCTTCACAGAGGACCTTTCCAATGATGCACAGAATCTCTTGACAACTGCATGAATCTGTGCTTAGTTTACTGCAGCATGGAGAGGTGATAAGGGGTCACCTTGTGTGTGTGCCAGGCTTAAGCGATCCTACTGGCTTTGTATTCAAACCTGAACATCCCAGCATAAATCTGCCAGATCATCTGAGCTTAGCAACGGCAGCGCTTGGCCCCCTGCTCGCCCTAAGAGCATTGGCCTCTAAAAACACCCAGTTTAATGCAATGGGAAAAAATGCAACCTCAGGTAGGAGATCGGGCATGGGTCAGTGCTCCTCCATGGCTGCCCAGCCAGGCAGAAAGGTGGACGGGACACTGCGGCTTGTGTTGCTGCTGAGAGCTAATCCATTAGAACAAATGGAATGCCCGTTAAACTCACAACTAGGCCAGAGTTTGGGAAGGCCTCGTAGCACTGTTATAGCAATGTATGCATCAATGATACATGGGTTCTTTTCTCTTTTCTCAGTGTACGCACCAGTGTTTGATCTATGGGCCTTTTTCTCTTGTAGCTCCTCTTTTAGAATCGAATGTTGGAGGTTGTTGTAAGAAGTATGGTTGTCACAATTGCTTTTTGAACTTGGTTACGTGATTTAAAAGAAATGATTCAAATGTTCCTTTTTTGATGAACCAGCAAAGATTACAAAGGTGATTTTCATGTCAATCATGCATTTTCTAAATTTTGTCTGCTATCACTTACAGTATGACATTGACTTTGAAATTATTGTTTAGCAGTTCTTAAAGGTCTGTTTTTGCAGTGAAGTAATTTGTAATCTTTAAAATAGTGCTTTGCTGTCGATCACTTTAGTCCATTTTATCATTTGGCCTTTTTGAGAATTTGATTGATTGTCAGATAAGATTATTCAACCACCTTTACCTTCAACAATGCCAGCCCTAGAGAGAAATATGTTACGTAGAGTAATGCATTTTTCACTTACAGCATTGTGAGTTAGTGAGGGTATAAAGTTTCTTTTAACAGAAAAGCTGTTTCATACAAGCACCACTCCCTTCTGTCTCCATATCTGTCTATGTTTACATAATACACAAGGAGACAGTGCATTGCTAGGTCATGTAATAATTGTAGAAAGCTTTAATCACCATGGGTCAAGCAAGTAATGAAACTGCAACCTGATACTTCAGGCCTCACACAGAACAGCTTGTCATAATTATAAAAGTAAGCACATTTTCTGCAGTCCTAAGTGATCTCATCATACTTTTAGGACGTCCTGTTTCCTCATTGTTGTAATTCCACATTTGACTTATTACTTAAAGAGCTGATCTACACCATACTTATAAAATTCTCAACATTTAAGCAGCCTTATATATTGAATGACCCAGTGATAATCATTCTAGAGACACACTTAGCTGGGTATGTGTGGCTTTGATAGCACACTCAACATATGTTTAAATTACCACGAACTATGAGTGGAATGTATGCTCCTGCCATGGCTAACCTCCGATCAATCAAAAATGAAAACTGCTTAAAATATCCTGTTTTTGTTCTTCCTCTCATGCCACTTGTGGCTTTTAAACCATTTGAAACCAAAGGCTAAATGACCTTCCTAAAGTTAGCTATATATAATGCTTCTTAACTATTAATTATTCTATTTCACAAGAATTTTTTTTCCATTTATGTTTTGGCAGTAGTTTTGTCAGGAACATGCATCTTCATTTATTGTCACCCAAGCTTGGCCTAACTGGAGAGAAAATGCTAAGTTCCTGTCTGGAACATGTACTGACTTGCCCATCTTTCCTTTTTGTGTCGGTCTGATTCAGTTCAGCAAGTCACGTTTTGCTCTCTTTTTTTAGCTTGAATAACCTATTTCACACAGTCCAGTAACCCACAAACTCTTATGTTATATCTGAGTATTTGGTTTTGCAGCAGTTTATGTAGGTCTTCTCATCTATTATTTCGGCCACATACAATGGCAGTATTTCATAACTGTTGTAGCAAAACATATGTTATACACACTCATTCGTTTAATGATCTTTATATTTTTAACCTTTAATTTGATCCAATTTATCCCAATGCCTTTTGAACCACTTCTTTTGGTCAGTTTGCTATAAAATATTCAGAAAATGAATATTGACCTGGCAGTAATGATATATAATATGAGATAGGAATCATCTTCCAGTGATCTCACACAAGTGTGAAACAATGGAGCACAACAGGACAAAGCCAACTGAGAGAAAACATGGAAAATACCAGGTAGACACATAGGGAAATCCCTTTGTTACTGCAGTAAACTGTTATCTCCCAGTACTTTCCTTCCAAATTAATAATTTACTAAGGGTTTACAGTGCAGCATGACAGTGAGCAGAGATAATTCAATGGCTGTCTGTCAGCTGTTTTGTTTTATTAAGCTAATGACTACAGATGGAAAGTTGCATGTAGTGCCCAGTCCTTAAATAGAAGTGCTGCATGCTTTATATAGTCACTTTCCCTTCAGCAGAAGTTTTCAGTTCATCCAGTTGCTGCAGTTCAGTAAAAACAGTTCATTATAGTTTTATTTTTTTAAATTACACCTAATATGAATCTGACTATAAGCATGCATACTTTTTATCAGAAAAAATCTTTAGCTGCCAAGCCTTTATGTGAGGGAATATAAGGGGACTGCACATTGCATGCCATCAGTCAGGGAGTTAGTAAGTATACTCGTTGGCATAATATCACAGTCTAAGAATGTATGTAATTGCTATATAAGCGTATGTGACATTGATCACTATAGAAAGTTGTCCAACAACTTCAACTTGGCAGACCTGTGTAAATAACTGAGTCAGTGCTTCTAAATTGTGGTGAATGCACATTCCTTCTGTAGCACTCAAGAGCTTTGCATTGTTCTGAATATATTTCTGTTTCTTTTCCATTTTATAGAACAATAAGAACGTTTTTTTTTTTCTCCTGTGTGTTTTAAAGGTCAGAGCATAATGCCCATGTCGAACACCTGCGTTTAGGTAAACAGAGGAAGGGTGGTACTGCACAGAGCCATACAGAAAAAAAATGCCAGAGGACTATGGGAACTGCCACAAGTTATCAGTTTAAAACAGGACTTAATTTAGTCATGGATACTATTTGTTTCTATGTTTTGTGTGGGACTTTTTGTTGGCATCATTATTGATGTTCACAAGATGTTGAGCCTAATTTGAGTGTGTATAACTGTCTAGATTGGGCCTGATCAGTTAATCATCATCAAAATCATGGACAACTGTATTTTTCTTATTTTTTCAAGTAAGACTTTATTTTAGACACGATTCACTCCCTGATGCATATAAAGCTGCAGAAACTGTTTTGAATTTCTCATTTATTGTGATGTGATAAAAGCCAGCACATTTACATACATCTACTTATTCAGCCTACACCACACCTCTTTAGCTCACCTGTTCGTAAAGTTACAACCCATTTAAAAGGGATAACATGTTTAATCTAAGGCACATACATTCAAAATTCCTGATCAAAAGCACTGCATCCCTACTTAGTGATGGACAATGTCCTACAATATAAAACCTTTTGAGCTTTTGTCTAAGCCAAAAATCTGAAATTCATTAGTAAGTCAATGGAATTCCATCCTTGTGTACATAGAGGATAGAGACTTCAGAAAACGTATAATTAAGTCTGATTATATATTGCCTTAGGTTTCCATTTTCTGTTTATTTGTACATTCTGCATTAATAAAGTAGATTAAAAAATGTAAAAAAAAATTTTTATTATTAATTTGTATTATTATTAGGCTGTTGATGAGGATTAGATCCTCTTGTGAAATGTTATGTCAATGGGTTTGCTTTGTCCTGGTGTATTACAGTAACTGAGAATCTTCTCCTTTAATGTTTATCTTCACATTACAACAATTACTTGCAAGAATAATCTAGCATAAAACATGAGATAAGAGTATAATTCTTTCAGCCAGCTTTTAACGTTTACTTGACCTTGCACAGGGTATATCTAATGTTTAACACTTGCCATCAGTGTGGATGTTGACGGGGCTCAAATTGTTTGAATAATGCCAGTGCACTACTGTGGTCCTTTGAGGAAATGTGTTGCTAGTGAAACTATAAAGCAATTCACTATAATGCATTTTTAATCATTTTTCATTAAGGCTATATGAATGCTCCCCTGAAGGCAGAGTAGTTTTGCGGGTGTTTGTTTATGCGTGCATGTGTTAGAAAAAGAATGTGTTGTCTCACAGGAGTGACTCAGTTCTCTGTGGATGTCAGAGGCGTAGGTCATGCTGCCACTCACACACTACAGCCTGGTAGATAGTGACTCATAAGGATCAGTCATGTTCAGAACCGCGTCAGTCCACTCCCTCCACATTCACTCGGGTTCACACACTTCTGTTTAATCAGGCGTCAAGGAGCTCGGCTGTATGAGAGCATTTAATATAGTCAAAAATTAAACTAAACCTTCTATGGCAGATTAACACATGGCACTGGCATGCATGCATGCCTGCTATTAGCTTCTGCAGCTGTGCTTTATTCTGCATAAGAGGTTTTCAGAACTTTAGTTGGGGAAGTCCTAGGTCTTTATACAGTGTTTTACATTTGTTATAAATTTGACCTGATAAGCCCAAAATAAAACCATATTGATATGTAATTTTCATTCATGGTACTATTTTACTTTTATCGATACGTTGAAAGTAATTTTGTAACTATACAGCTATGAGAGGATTTTTTTTGTCATTATAATTATTCTTGACTAAATAAAAAATCCTATGTCCATATCAACCTATTTAATATTCAATTGATCAAAAATCCAGCAAATCATCCAAAATGTGACCAGAGCTTTTTGAGCTGCCCCAGTTGGCCTGGAATTGGGTACAAATTAATATTTGGTGCTGGGTTTTGGAGGGAGTGCACTCAAAGCAGCTAATGAACTCTCATTCTAGCTTAAAAACTGCATTAGTGGACATGTTGGCTAACCTTCTATCTTCAGATAGAGGGGTTCCAGCTATACTTCAGCTGTGCCCCCATTAATCATCCATGCTCCAAATATTTGATAAAACTAATCTCTCTAGGGGAAAATGTTTTATGAGCCTCTCTTGGCATGATAATGCATATCAAGCTTAAAGCTGGAAGCAGTCTGGTGAGCTGAATGCTTTATTCTGGATCATTTTTTCATGTTTTATAAACATATTTTCTCTCATCCTCTATGAACTGATCTCTTCATTTGTGAAGGCTTTCAATTTTCATCTACATTTTGTAGGAAGGGATTTTATGGTTTTGTTGATCAAAAGCCTTGGTTCAGTATATTTCCTTATGTATTAAATTAATGGTGGTAATTATTTCCTGTGCCTGCATATAAGGGCTTTAAAATGAGGGTTCCTATAGAGCTGTGCATGCTATGTTATGCAGAGGGGGATCGGCAAGTTTTACTAGTCTACATTAATTCTGTGTTGTGGCTTTCTGCGACGTCTACGACTGATCCTGCTGTAACCAATGTGTGCAACCGCCTAGAGTGAGCCCAATTCCTTTAAAGTTCTCCAATGTTAAGCCAAATGCACAACAGCCCAACATTCTTCAGTAATCACCAGCATGTACCATGCTACAGCTAGTGGGTTAATGGTATGTAAAGAATAGTAATTACCTGCAGTGTTGAGGACTTGCTGAACTGTTTTAAAGACCTAAATGCCATCTGCATAGAATTCTATAACCTTCTATAACCTATGTTTGTCACTGTAGCTTGAAAAGCACATTCTATTATGCCCTGGTTCAAACACTGATATTGGACAAAAATAGGCCAAAGTATGTTTAATATAGTAACAAAAAAAACAATTTCTAGATAAATATATAGCCCAAGTCTACAGCAGCTCCCTTGGCAACCCCAGGCCCTTCAGTTTGAGCCACTAATTAAGATTATCTAATATTTCAAACACTATTTGATATTTGACCTCAACTCTTTGGAATAACAATGGTAAATATCTTGGTCTTAGGGGTGGGCGATATAGCAGAAATATCTTATCACGATATTTTGGGAAATTTTCTTGATATACAATATGTATTAATAGATAAATAAGATAATAAAGAGCCAACAGTACAAATATGTTTTGTTCAATGTTTTTCACACAGCAGTACAATATGTTCTCTTAAGCAAGACTAATGATGCTGTCCTTAAAATTTAACATGAAGTTTGACTTTTTTTTTTAAGTACTAAAGTTTTGAGCATAATCATTAAGCATCAGCATGGAAACCACTTTGTTCTAATTATTCCCGCTGGCACATTCCATATCACTCTAGCATATTGATGTTTGTTGGAGGTTGTTGGGTTGCTATGTTAAGGGCTTTGATGGTTTCGGGAATACGCAAGCAGAACAATTTATGAATGGGAAAAGAATTACAGCATTACAGGCGTTTCTCTGTCAGTTATATGTAAAAGTTATGCTGAAACTAGGGTGGGACAAAGTAGGTGTCTCTGCCTCTTAGACTAAGTGTAGGAGGTTTCTCTGTAATTGTGGTTTTGCCTTGGGGTCTGTGGTACTAAGACAGGACTGGTAGGTTGGGGAGTGCCTCATTTCCAAACCGCTTCTGAAATGATGTTCATCTCCTGTCAACTGTGCTGTTCAATCTCAACAATAGTTCTAACGCTGAGGTTCTAGTCTCTCGGTTTCTTTAGCAGTTGTTTATGAGTGATGAATGGCCAGTGACGTTTGCACTGTGGTGAGTGATGAGTGCTCATGTGCAGTCCAGTTCAAAGTGCAAAACCACTGGCATTTTTGTTCTTTTGTCCCTTAAAAAGCATTCGTTTGCCATCCCTATAAATTTTAAAGGAAAGTTTTGAGAGACAAGTCTGAAACTTTAGAGCAATGATTTTGCATTTAACTCTAAATTGACCAAGGCTGTTCTTCTTGAGATCCTGGGGTCGACTGTTTCACACAGCACAATTTCTCTGCTGGGTACCTAACACAGAAAGGGAGGACTGCCAATAGGAATGTCCCTTACCTTTCCTCCTTTTAGATCGGCTTTTTTTTTTTTGAGGGGGGGGGGGGGGGGTTTCTAATCCAGCACTTTTCAGTCTCATCTCCCCCTCACAAACTTCAGCTGTACAGTCAGTCTC
>JBBPDA010000001.1:38030016-38070433 GCA_037974385.1 Arnoldichthys spilopterus
AAACATTTTGTGTGACAAACATGCAAAAGAATAAGAAATCAGGAAGGGGGCACATAGTTTTTCACACCACTGTATACTGCCATTAAGGCAAAGAGCGACATGCACTGCCATTAAGGCAAGACCATGCCATTCTGTACACAATACAACAATGTGGCTTTGTAGACACAGAGTTAGTGTGCTGGACTGGCCTGCTGCTAGTCAAGATCTGTCTCCTATTGAAAATATATGGCACATTATTATGAGGAAAATCAAATAATTGCAACCACAATCTGTTGAGCATCTGATGTCTTGTATCACGCAAGAATGGGCAAAAATCCACAGGCAAAATTGCAACAATTAGTATTGTCAGTTTCCAATTGATTTAAAATAATGCAGTTAAAGACAAAGTGATGTAACACAGTGGTAAACACACCTCTGTCCCAGCTTTTTTTGAGTGTGCAAGCTAGTGTGTGTGTATGTGTGTGTGTGTGTGTGTGTGTGTGTGTATGTGTATGTGTATGTGTATGTGTATGTGTGTGTGTGTGTATGTGTATGTGTATGTGTATGTGTGTGTGTGTGTGTGTATGTGTGTATGTGTGTATGCGTGTGCGTGTGTATGCGTGTGCATGTGTGTGTGTGTGTGCTTTCTGCACCACTCTGAGAAACTATTCCTCTGCATGAATTTCAGGTATTAACAACTGGATGGACGTTTTATTGTCTATGTTCCAATACTGATTGTAAAAAGGGCTCTGACAAACTGCTTGTCTGGCAGCTTGCAGGTCAAAAACTGTAGCAGTGGGCCAGATAAAGCCTGTTCTCTCTGGTCTCTTCTAATGGCTCATAGAGTCTGGCAGTAGTGCAGTATTTTTGTGAGTTTTTTTTTGTAAGTACCCCCCTTGACTCTCAGAGTGCGGTAGTTCAGATGTTCAGTGATCATTCTTTCCGAGGCCTTTTCAGAGTGGAGCATGGGGTTGCCAGGTTTGGCGTCTATATTAAGCAACATACGTTTTGCCAGACGGTTTTTGGAATCTAAATAGGGCAGTACTGTTCTAAACAGAGCAAGTGGCTTACATTATAAAACGCATCAGCAACAGATGCTGAATGTAAAAAGTGCAAAGGAGAGACTGATCTCCATACAAATGACTTACTTGAATTTGCAGCATAACACAAAGGAAAAATTGTGTTTATGGTCTTAAACAAACTAGCAAATGCACCTTCAAGCTGTGTTTAAAGTTTAACCAGAAAAATCTAATTTTATTTTGCCCTGGAACTATGTGGAATGGAAGCTTTTAGACACCTGTTAGCATTGTGTGAAATGCATTGCTAAAGGTTTACACACTTGACTCTGAATGTGTCATTGTTAAGTGGCAAATGTATGTTTTATAGTTGCCATCTTAAAGCCTGGATTCTATCCATTTTGTTAGTTTTCACTGATTCTTTCACTAAGATGTCTGTTTATCTGAAGGTGTTCCAAGAACAATGAATGTAAGAGCAGGAAAAAGCCTAGAGAAGGAAAGCAAGCTTTGCATGCTTTCTGGGAATATGTTGGTGGCCCCATAATCATTCTTGCACACAATAAGATGTTGTTAATGGACTAGATACCTGGTTTCCTCTACTGAAATCCTACCACAAATTACTGCTGTTCTGTCATTCCTTGCTACTAATAAAAACAAGGTTATTTTATGAGAGTAAAAAATGTTTTTAAATTTGACATGTTTAATTTTTAGACCATTTCTATTGTTGCTTTCTTCATGAAATGTTCAAAGAAAGTAAAGGGCATCTGGCATTTTTTAACAATGTACAAAAATATTTTTTAAGAATGATATTACTGTACTTTCAACATTTTAAAAATTTTTCAAACAAAATGTTTCTTCCCTAGAACTATGGTGTGGAAACGGATAACTTGAAGAACCTGGTGGTGAGAATGAGAGCGGCGTCCAACAATCTGCACATGGGTACATCAGAGCGCCGGAAGAGCCCAGGCTATGATAGCAGCAACACCCGTAAACCCCCCAACGAGTTTCTTACATCTGTGGTGGAGCTCATTGGTGCGGCTAAAAGCCTTCTGGCATGGCTTGACAGGTATAATATTCAAAATATGGAATGTTAGATCTGCAGCATGACTATATAAAATATGACACTGTCCCTGTTGTAGGAAAGCTTTTATCTAAAATTGTAACTACATAACGGAAGAACACCTGGAATGTGCATTAATGTAGCAAGGTTTTATGCCATGTTGTTTTGGGCCATTTCTTTTGGTTCAATTGTCATAAAAAATCCAGAGACTGTAAAAGGCTGTTTTTTTTTTTCCAGTGGTATAAAACATAAAAATAGAAATGTATTTTTAAATAAGTTAATAAAAAGAGAGTTTTGATATGACAGTTGCGATATGTACATCTCTTGATGCTGGGAAAAGTGTGATTGCATATCTGGTCATAAAGATATTATCATTAATAAACTCATGTAAGAGTACAGAGTGTTGACATCTTTAAGTGATCACAGGCAAGCACAGCAGGGGCCATTCTTGAATTTAAGAGATTTTTCCACTGAAATGTTCAAGGACAGATGAAACTAGATACAGTCTGAACTGCTCCTTCAAATCTGTCCCTATACACAGTATCAACCAAATTTGTTTAATGAATGAAGTATTTATCACTATGTGTATTAACATAAAAACAGTACTTTGATTTGACATTTGACTATTTATCCTAAAGCAGCAGACCAAAGAAATAAATGCTTGTTGACCATCTTAAATGAATAGCTGTTTTATGTCACCTTGTTTACCAATATTCTTGTACTAACCCTAACTAAAAGAATGAGTTCAGTGATGTGGTAGCCTCTCACATTATGTGGTGGGATGGTTGTGGTCTGCTGGGAGAGGAATGGGGACTGTTTGACCAAAATAGGATTTTTTTGCAATGGGTTGACATAGCAACACGTTCAGCCCCAGCCTCAGTTTTTATGACCGCAGGCCGTTAAAGTCCAGCCACGCGGCAGTGGAAGTTAAGAGTTCTCCTTTGTTATTGTGTGGCTCCACCGTTATGGCCTCATTGCAGCAGCCTCTTGTCACCCTGCTGTCCCTCTTTAAGATTAATGTTCTTTTCTGCACAGTGATAAACAGTGTGGGCGGTTATGTGTGTATACACGCTTCCCGAGATGTTTAGCATGGAAACTTCTAAAAAAATCTAAAGACTACGTCCACATTACAAGTCTTAAGCTTGTTTTTGTGTGAACAGACCTATGACCGGGAAGCACTTCTGTGTAAACTATTCAGTAACTAAATGTACACAATTCACATGTGACATAAATAACAATATTGCAGTGTAGTTCAAGTTAGCCCATGCTTATGAACTGCAGATGCTGAATTAGGACGACAGTGATTTGTGCAGCGATGTGTTAAAAAACACGCACACAATGATATGTTTACTATAATACAGTTTTGGATTCCTTTAGAAATTCCTGAAGAAAAATCCAATTTGTCATTTTTATGTAAAAATGGATTTATGTCCTCCTGCTATATAATGAGAACATGGCCTAAGCATCTCCTCTCATGTCCTTTCTCTTCACAGAACCCCTTTGACTGGGATCAGTGACTTCACCACCACAAAGAACAAGATCATTCAACTGTGCTTGGAGCTCACCACCACAGTCCAGCAGGTCTGCTTTTCTCTCCACTCCATTACATGTCTCTTAAACAGACGCACTGAACATCCTACCAGACTTGTGCAAAGACATCTGCTATCCGCCTTTGCTACTAGCTGTATGAGACTGTCTTTCGGGCTTTCATATGTGCATAAAGGACTGATGGAAACGGGGACCTGGTCCAAGCCTGAAGCTAGAGGTCCCAACACATGATATTTTGCAGTTGTTTGCTTTGGGGCTTTTCCTTATAAGTTCATAGAAAGAGCCCCCTGCCACCCCAGCACACCAGCCACAGTTTCTGAGTTTACAGTTTCATTAAAAAAATACTTTGGGTGCTTTTTTGAAGCTGGCGGCCAACATTCTTTAAGATTATTTTCCATGCTATGTGGCTCTACCTGGGCTTCTGCAAGATGTTCCCAGCAGGAGGCTTCTCTTTGTAAGCTTTTATAGCAGCACTAATTGAGATGCAGGAGGCATGTTACGCTGAGATGAACACCACATTTATTGTGGCACTAATAAACACAATAGATAAATACCTGTCCGAACACTTCACTGGAGTATTTTGTTTCATAGTTTAAGAAAAGTCTAAAGGTTGAGCTAGTTCAGTTTAGTTTCCTTTTTGGACATTTTCCCTCACTACATTTTTTCTAATGATTGCAGAAGACTGTATGTGTTTTCTTGCATTGAATTTTTCTTTTTTTTGTTTCTCAGGGGCTATTTTAACTTTGACACCAGTACCAAGTATTATGTCCAGTACAGTCATTTGGGTACCCCTTGTCAATTGACTTCTTTTGTTGATTTTCTAAGAGAAAACAGAGACCAAGATTAGTATCTTTCTTCATCAATACTCTTCAAACAAATGAATGTTAAGCGTAAGTTCCTACAAAATAATTTCAACATAATTTAAGGTCAAATGTGTTCCTAAATAAAATTCTTGACCTGTGAGTTAATTTGCTAATGAGCATGCCAGTCTAATTCATGCTAAATTAGCCTGTGCTGTTTGGTTTGTCAATATACAGAATGCAATATCAGTGTAGCCTATTTAATTAAAGAGTGAATATTATTAAAGACTGGAGTATTGAAACAAGACTGAGCTGTTGACACATTTTGCACCACTTTAGGGCACAAGACCTTTATAACATTTTTGGAATTATGCAGTGCTTGAGGCCTAGTATAGCAGAGATGGGAGTGAGCCGTCTGGTAGTCTATAGCCCAGTCTGGAGTCAGGTGATCTCCTGATTGCTAACAAGCATGACCAGTCAGTGTGTCTTATAGCAGTGAAGCAAACATTAAGACACAATGTACTGTGTTATCTCTCATGACCTAGACGAAGACAAGACACTGTATATCTACCACAAGAAAAGCTATGATCTAGTCACTGCTAGTATATTGCTTTAATAATAAAATGATGCAGAATCTCAAACCATAATGTGGCTAACTGGGCAGCTGTACAAATGCTAGTATGTTCAGTTGTTGTGCCAGCACAGTTTGATTTCTCTATCTGCCTCTTTCCTTCTTTCATATACAAAGCCTCTCCCATTTCACATCAAAAAGTTGACCCACAGAGTCACCTGATCCCTATCAGCTGTTGTCTGATGACATCCATAAGTCAGGGATCAGTTTCTTCATCCAGTGTCTTGTCTGATCTTCAGCCCAGTGTGTACAATTGGGAAAAGAACTAGATATTGATTTACCTTAGTATTACTTTTAAAAGGTTTTGTCGTCTGTATGTATATGTTTCACCTAATTAATTGTGTATTAAATTCATTTTTATTTATATTTTTTAAATTGTATTAATGATTGTAATAGCATTCACTGAGATGAATTAGTAGTTAAAATGATTTTTTTCTCTATGTGGTGAGTGGTATAGTAACTACTAGGAAACATGCATTTAAAGACACATTCTTTCCTAAACTTCTGCTTTTTCTTACCCTTGGAAAAGTATTTATGGAAAAAAGGAAAACAACTTCAATTGACAAATTGCTTCTTTGTGTTATGTATGCAAAGAAAATCATTGTAATTTGAAGTATCTCATTTCCAAGTGATATATCAAATGCAGACACACACTTTCCATGTCTTTTTCCATTCCATTGGGCAGTGGCTTTATTATTCTGTGCAGAAATAATGGTCCTAAATGGGCTGCTCCCTCATACAGATAGACACCCAGTAGTTTTAGGCTCAGAACTATGCTACAGATTGTAGCTCACACACAATAGTGATGCTACTCATGGTGAAAGCCTGTGCTGGCACACTTCTTCCAAATCTTCTCATTTTTGCTAAGCACTGAATCAGGATAGTGGTGTGACACACATGAACATCAGCACTCTGTGGTCAAGGCTGTGGCTGCAATCAGCTGACAGACAGGTGCTTACTGGACAAGTGCCACTAATGGTATGCTCCAGCTAGGGGAGGTCTCCCTGTCAGTAAGTATCCCACTGATCTGTACACCACCTTTCCCTCTGCTTTGTTGCCTCAGCTGTGAGCACAGCCCCTACTACTTTAAGGACAGTCAAGTCTCCTGTCAGGGAGAACTGAATAAAACTTGAAATAATTTTTTTTTTTTTTTTTGCACAAATCCTGTTTCTGGAAAACTGTTCAGAAAAGGCAATCCAGAGAAAAGTCTGTGCAGGGCAAGGCTGGAAACCATTGTTGAGTGTGCATGACCTTTTTGCTTTTATCTGTTGCATGAGAAACTATCCTGCTACTGTGATAAATATAACCAGATAGTAATTCAGAAAATCATTGTCACTTACTGTGCATCAGTAAATGCAAACTTAAACACTCTTACACAAAAGGAAAGCCTGCTTCAATGTCCATGGCATGGGTGATTTGCATATGCATGAAGATACCATTGACATGGAGGTGAATATTGTGATTCATCACATCTTTGTGGTTATTTCATCAAGACAGTGACGGGCCTCATTATTCACATGCTACAGCAGTGTGGCTTTATAGACACAGAGTGCATGTGCTTGACTGGCCTCCAAATTTGTCTCCTGTTAAAAATATATGGTGCATCATGAAGAGAAGAATCATTTAATGGCAACTACTGACTGTTGAGCATCTGAAGTCTTGTTTTCAAGTAAGAATGAGCAAAAATTCCATTTGTAGTCCATGTATGGAAAGTTTTAAAATCAAGCAGTTTGAATTAATTGTTTTTGTGATGTCATGAAAACCAACAAAATTACACATATCCACCTATTCAGCCTACAGCAGTTTAGCTGATGTTGACCCTTAACCCACTGGTTCTGCAGGTTGACCACCAGGTCAGGTGGATTTGGACCAGGTTATTACAAGATTTCACAGGTGCAGGCAGGTCAGAAAGTGAATTCTGACTTACAGAAACATTGCTCACTACACAGTAGCAATAGCAGCCTGTTTAATTCAGAGGAAACAAGAGAGGTTGCAAAGTTTGACATGGTCATATAATAATTAATTACAACCTTTGGTCCATTATTCTACATAAAAGAGAAAACTATAGGCACTTGAAATTTAGGGGTCATGATTTATCCACAGTGGGTCGTTATGGCTGCAGATCAAGCAGAAGCACACCCCCTTCCACTTATTTATCCATTATTTTGCATTTATTTTATCAGTTTGACTTCAAATAGTTTGAGTTATATAAAGTGTTTTCCTGCATGCTTTGGATGAAAGCCTGCAGCCACACCTGTCCTTTAAAGGAAGAGTAAAGTGGTCAAATATTTTAACAATAAATGAAAATAAATAACTCCCATTTAATGTTCTGCAAAGAAAACTCATGGCAACTGGTGGCTACTGCAGTTGTTGTTGTTGGTCACTTTCGTATATTTGATCATTCTATAGGCTGTAAGCATAAGTGTCTTACAAAATGTTGATGCCAAAACAGTTTTACTATACAGCACTGTATCTCATAATGTATTTCATACAGTATATGCAATACTAAAGGTAAAGATGACCACAGATGAGGGTCCTTCTCTCTGAAAGTGTGACTTACTAGATACTGGTGCCTCCTGTTTATCTTCCACTACAGTTTGGTGTCCCTCCTTTCAGTCTTCTATAATTATGTTGTCTGAGCACTAACAATTCAAGACTCAAAGCTGTGTATTTGTGGCTGGAGCTCATCTTCCACTGCCTAAATCTAGATCGCTAATTACACAAACTCTACCCTGACCTTGATTTTGGTTTTATTCCTTGGTTCAGAGGCTTGTCCTTGATTCTTTGGTTTTGACATCATCTTCTCCCTTTTCTCCCCAGGACTGCACTGTTTTTGACATGGAGGAGAAGATTCTGGAAGTTGTAAGTCTTTATTCATGCTTATGCATCTTTAATTTGCATACATTTAGGATTCCTTCAGGACAGTTTTCTGTGATTGTATAGAAAAGAGTGGGAAAAGAGAGTGTGTGTGTGTGTGTGGGGGGGGGTAGCATGTAAAAAGAAAATAATCCTTCATTAAATCAGTACTGTGTTGTTAGCCATGATAGAGTATAATATGCTAAGCTGATACTCCACTTTTTATCCTAGTTTAACATAGAATGTTTGTTTACCACAGACAATCATTTTGCCACTGCTCTGGGTGTGTGTTGAGATAAGTAAAATGCAGAGAGGATTTTTTTTTTATATACTATTTTCTTATAAAATATTTAATTAACTAAATATTTAAAGAACTGATGAACATTTCATTCCAGTAAATTCAGTACATTGTTTTATTCAAAGTGGGATTTGATGGAAGTTGTCCAGCAGTGTTAATACTGGGAAAGGCAAAGCGTAATGCTCTGCACAAGGATTAACTGACAGGCTCTCAGCAGTGTTCTGTGTTTGGTAGTAAATGCTGGCAGCAGGATCGGAGGCTGCTGCTGCTGCTGAAAGAGAGTGGCGTAATGTGGCCCTTTCCGTCCATCAGCATTTCCTGTTAATGACACTGTGCAGACCCAGTCCCTCGACTTTAGACTTCCTCCCTCTCAATCGCCCCACTGAACTCCAGCCAACCCCTATCATTGTGGCCCCTTTCCTCCCCTAACACACATGATGACATGTTTGCAGCAGTTATGCAGGCAAGGTTTAGCGGAAAACTCTGGGCTGCTCTCCTTTGTGAAGAACTGGGAAGAATGACTGTGTTTTAAAGTAATGTGTGGCCCAACACAATTTGCCACGTTTACTCTAGCTCATCCACGTGTACACACTGGGTATGGTTCAAAAGAAAGTTTATGGTGTGTGTGTGTGTGTGTGTGTGTGTGTGTGTGTGTGTGTGTGTGTGTACTGTGTACTAATAGTGATGTAAGAATTTAACAAGCATGTCTGAGAAGAAGGGCTCTTTTGTGCATCACCAAACTGCCCTTCCTAATGATGCCAGAGTGTTGTGATTGGGCTTAATGAAGGGAGAGAATAGGGAATCCTTTCTCCAGTTCTTAACACCATGTCAGAAAAGGAGGGGTAATGCCATGCTAGCAATCTTTTCTTTTCCTGGCCATATTGGGGTAAAACCTACTGGTCATTGATACTGTTCTTACATTTACAGTCATATGTTTTTTAAATTTGTGTAAATAGTTAAAGTGAAGTTGACACTCTCTCTACAAGGAGCAAACTTCAATTTGGCACTTTTCTATAAATATGAAAGTTTTTATTTATTTTAACACATTTATTACATTGGGAAAAGCATAAAGTGCTGTACCTTTCGCACAAGCCACATTTTTCTCATACTGTTAAGTTCAGCAAATAACTTCAATGTGCAGAAGTAGGTTGTAGAGGTGTACTTCACTAAGAACATCTATAAAACATGTGATTTGACCAGGAGTGCCCAAAGTTTTATGTATAACTGTACAAACTGTGGTCAAAAGTGTGGGGACATTTTGTATTTCTTTTGAGATTTTACAAATGGTTTGGTTTTTACAGTTACTTTTTAGTCCAGTATGAAAAATACCTCTAAGGATTTTATTAGCAGAAAACCTGTTTTGCTTTGGGTATATTGGGTGTCTTTCTAAATAATGATTTGGCATGATTTTCTCTTTGTGGGAAAATCATCTGTGAGGAATTAGTATAAAGACCAATTAATATAAAGACCAACTAAACATTCTTCCAGTGAAAGGGGATTTCTTCAAGCCTTTCAAGTCAAGAACCATTTAGAACCTTTATTTAATAAGAGTGTAGATTTGAAAGAACCTCTGTGAGCAACAGTCCTGCAGAAATTAGAGTGTTTAGTTATTTTCCATTGTGCCTGGGCTGTTGTCTCTTTCTAATTCTATGCACTATTCTTGATTGCAGTCCAAGGTGCTGAACAGTATCTGTGACCAGACTGTGAGAACCACTTCTGATCCTCTAATGAGCCAGTCAACGTGCCTGGAGGAAGTACAGCTGACCAACATTAAACCAGAAGAAGGGCTGGTGAGGACTCACTACCCTCCATATTTTCTGTTAGATAAACAAGGACATTGCTTACGTGCTTTGCTGAAATCACTTGAGTCCTCAACAACCGTGTTTCAGTTGCTCATTATGTTTCTGTGGTGGTTTGTGAGTAAATAACACAAAGCAAACACCAAGCCTGCTGCTTACTTTTAGAGCAATGCACAGTGCCTGATGTCAACCCTCTGTTTCTCCCTCTCTCCCCCTTTAGGGGATGTACATCAAATCCACCTACGATGGACTTCACGTCATCACCGGCACCACTGAGCATGTAAGACTTTGATTCAGTTATGGGCTGCTGTCTGATGCCAGGGGCTGAGATATATTTAGCCTGTCCAGACGCAGAGTGTTCTGACAGCATCATCACACCAAAAGCGGACAGGGCTTCTTCTGATTGGCAGCTCTGGGCAGTTCTAAGCGAGCAGTTCTATTGGTCAGAAGGTTCCTTTAAAAACCAAACACAGACTAAAGCCATCATTGCCTTGAAGTTTCATTTGTCACCACTGAAAACAAAAACACACTGTAATTTTACACTGTTTCTTACTCATGGCTTCTTGAAACAAGGTAAGGCATTCTTGTTGAAATGGCACTGATTCTGCACTTTCAGTATATACCAAATATGTGTATAAGTAGAGATGGAGTTCAGCATTTCACATACTGCGTTGCACCAATTCCAGTAATTCAGTTCATAAGCATATTGTAACATCAAGACAATACTGCCATGTTGCCTTGCTGGGCTTGCACTTTCAACATTTCCTTTCATGGAAATGAAACTGAAAATATGCAAAAGTGCAGATTACTTAAAGCTATTGATACAGAATGTAAATCGAATGTAAATGTAACTCATGTTGGTTATATATCTATAGAACTGTGGTGCAGTGGTGGCCTAGTGGTTAAACCTTGGCCTTGGGACCTGAAGGTCGCAGGTTCAAGTCCTGGCCCAGGCACTACTGAGGTTCCCCTGAGCAAGGTACCGTCCCGCTACATAAATGCTTGATTGTACCTGTATCTTGGAAGTTGCTTTGGATAAAAGCGTCAGCCAAATGAATAAATGTAAATGTAAATAGAACTATACAATGTGCCACTTTTATGTACAGTTATTGTGTTTTTGCACTCATTTTATTTATCAGCTCCATTTACTATATAGATACTCCTTGTAGTTAAGAGTTGCAGTCCCTATGCATTATTTGTTAGCCTCCTTTACTCCATTTATCAGTGTCCAGGACCCCCACAGGACCACCTGTGAGCAGGTATTATTTGCATGTAGTAACTGCGCAGTGATGGCCTAGTGGTTAAGACATTGCTTTTGTGAACTTAAGGTGGCAGGTTCAAGTCCTGGCATGGGCACTACTGAGGTACCCTTGAGCAAGGTACCATCCCACCACACTGCTCCCCGGATGCTGTTGATAACTGCCCGCTGCTCCATGTGTGCATGTATGATGGGTTAAATGCAGAGGTCACATTTCTTTGTGGTGCTTGTGTGTGTTCACAATGACAAATCGTCACCTTCACTTACTTCACATCTGCAAGGTGAAGCAATAGGGTATGTGTGTCTAATAAAGTGGACAGTAAGTGTATACAGTGTTCAAAAGCTCTAGCAGTGCTACTGCATCTAACCACTCTACAATGTACACATGCAGACGCACATACACACACACACACTCATTCACACACTAACAGTCCACTACCATGTCAGTGTCACTCTTTGGCTGAGAATGATCGACCACCCAAATAATGTATTACTACTTAGGTCCTAATAGGTTAAGGTGGATGTTTCAATCTATTCTACTCTTCTACCATTTAGTAATATGATTTCTCAATGCTCTTGTTGCTTATGTTAATTACAGATTGTTAATTTGTTAATTACAGATTGTGATCTTACAAAGATAAAAAAAACTTTTATTTTGTTTGTGATACAATCTACTTTTTTGAACAAGCAAAAATGAAAAAATTCAAAGGGAACACTGGTCAGATGTTTGGGTCAGTTAAGTTAGACACACTGATGCACATTACCTTCACCTTCCTCTGTGACTGTATTAACTAATGAAAAATGACTTCAGATATATTTGCATTGCAAACAACAAACCGTAACACTTTACATATCAGCCTTCACACAGTGCTCATTCATCAGTAAAAACAATCCTCTTTACAGCCTAATTGTTTAAATCATTTATTGTGGGTAGAAGCATTTTTTCTCTCCAAATCCTGTCAATATGACAACATCCATGTTATGCACAGACACTTGTTGGTATGTACAAAACAGGAGACAAGGAGGGGCAGATAATGGGGGGCGTTGTGAGAAGGCCTCCTCCTCTCTGTGGGTGGCAGAGCATATTTGTCTTTATGCACTAGCTACTGGTATAATCATAATACTGACAGGCTGGGAGAGAAAAACATTTTTTATAAAGGCCAAGATGAGATATAAATGCTTCCACCTCCACTGACAGTTTTGAATCACAGGCTCAGTAACTTCTGACAGAACTTTGGTTATATCATGTCAGAATTTGAAGTTTCATTCCAAAAACAAATTCCCATGTTTGAAACAATGAATCATTCACCTTTTACCCAGTTTATGACTAATTACAGTTATTGACTCATACTGACATTTGCTAGGCTGGTGTTGCTCAACCACATGCTTGTTTACTGTAATAATCTGAAGATTTAGCCTTTTTTATGAGTCGAGACTCACTCTGTGTATTCTGTTTAATTTCAACCTCAAAAGGGCTACTGATAATTCAGTACAGAACAGTCCAGAGCATATGCTCTCTGTTGATTGCCTTTGGGTGCAGTTTTGGCAGCTGTGTAGGTGTTTGTGTTTTTGTTCTGATATTTTCTTCTCAACTCTTCCTTTCAGTCACCAGCAGATATGTCCCACAAAATCCACGCAGGTGATGAGGTGATCCAGGTGAATCAGCAGACAGTGGTAAGCATCTCTATGCCCACATGGTTTTTTCAACCACCTCGTTTCCCAAATATTCTCTCAGAAGTGACTGATAGCATGTGACTTTCTGTTGTTTTGCAACATGCCTGCAAAGATCCTTCAACATTAGGAATATCTTCGTTTTGCATAATGGATGGAGCCATAAAACATCAACTTCTGCTCAGCTTTTTCTGTAGAATCTACTATTTCAGTATTTGCCAGATTAACCTGAGTGTTTGTTTCAGCCAGTCTGTAAAGCATTTCACAGCCCATCTTGTTTGCTGAACTGTATTCTGTTTGTTGGTTGGTTCGTTCCACTGTTACAGCTGCTAACCAAAAAGCATGCTTAAGGGCAACGACACATTCAGACTAGACAAAGAGATTGCTAGTCAAATATTATTATATAGTTTAAAAATATTATCTAATGTTTATTTTCTGTTTTTGTATTTGTTAAAGTAGAAAACTACTAAAGGTTGCTGCAGTTTAAAGCTCAATGTTACTTAGTAACTGGGGTTGGTTGATATGGTTATTGTAAATTGCTTCAGTCAGCTTCAGGCACAAGACACATCAAGGCAGAGACACAACTGTCAGCTGTTGTCAGGCTATTAGTGAGCAACGGTGGGCGACCATTGCCTGTTCGCTGTAGATGTTCCTCATCCGCTCTTTTTTGCCCATTTTAAGCACATTGAATTGTCCTCAGCCATGAAAGAGCATGCACAAGGAGAGAAACAAAAAATAAAGCAATGCATGCAAACAGAACTCTCAAGATGACACACCTACATAGAATAGCAGTATTTTATAGTTTTTGCTATTTGAATGTAAATTTGAATTTTTAACCAATTAATTTGTAAATATGTTATTCTAATGAAGAGTACTCTAATATTGTTATGAATGAATATTAATATATGAGGGTGCTGAAGATGCTTTGATAGCACGCTTATATAAAATATGAACATTTTTACTTTTTGTCAAATAGTTATGAACATGCTCCAACTATGCATTTTACTTCACTGTTTAACACAGGCTGTAAACAATCACATTTAGGTTTTTTTTAACCCACAGAGTAACAAGATAGTGATCACTGATTAATGATCATCCATAGTTGGCAGTAGTTCTTCAGTGTTTTCTTGCTGTGCCTCACATTTTTAAATTAACTGAGCTATAAAGCACAGACTTGCACTCCTCTGGCATTGTCACTTTGAAATTACAAGTTGCGTATTTTATATTAAATTCCAAAAATATGTTAAATGTTTGTGTGTTTCACTGCAGGTGGGCTGGCAGCTGAAAAACCTGGTGGCTAAGCTGAGGGAAGACCCTAAAGGAGTTGTGTTGCTGCTGAAGAAGAGACCAGCAGGCACATCAGGCTTTACACCTGCACCCCTGAAAAACATGCGCTGGAAACCCCCACAGGCACAGGTCAGACCCTCAAAAGTGTAGCCAAGTCTTTATCTGTTTCTCTCTTTCTGTCTGTCCTATATAAAGACTCTCTCCCCTTACAAACTGCTCTCTCTGTCTTTTTTCTCTCTCTTTTTCTCTCCCTCTCATAAAGCCCTTTTTTCCCCCTTCATATGCTTAATGCAGGCATTTATTTATTGTCATTTTTGTAGTGTAATTCACTTTGAATGTATAACAAACTCATATGATGCAAAGGGACAAAGACGAGTTTTTACAAATAATGTGTATTACATCATAACCTGGTACTGATGTGTTAGGCTTGAGCACTGAACTTCTCTTTGTCTTAATGTGTTATTGTACTGACCAAAAGAACAATTCTAGTCTGTTAGTTTCTGCTTGCTGCTCAGCAAAACAAAACCAAAGTGATGATGTCAGACTGGAGCCCATGGTAACGGCTGTGACAAGCATACTGTAGATATCTTTACCTTTAGTCTAGATACCATCAGGCCTTACATTCCACAAGCAGAGTGTGTAGAGGTGCACATTACCTTCAGATAAGGGTGAGAATGCTCTTCCTTCTCATGTGCTCCCTACTGGCTTTAGTGCTTTTCCATGTGAAAAGAGTGCCTGGGCTGTTGAATAGAGTTGTGTAATTCCATTCATGTGCTTTGAATGGTATGGGCCCACCCTTCTGATACATGAACGGCCTTACCACCCTTTTGTGGTTTGAACAGAGTCCCAGACTCTAGAGTTCAACATTAAATCCTCTGTTCAGAGATGTATGCAATGATAATCCTATTCAGAAGATGAATTTATAGGAAAGTTGGGCCTTCTGAACAGTCAGGGTCTGACTTCATTGCTTTAATGGGACCCAATGAAAACAAAAGGCTTTTGTAATATAGCACCCAATTTGGCAATGGTACAGGTGTCCTCAGGTGTCTCCACACCCTACAGAGACATAATCAGAACAAACCATCACAGTGTTGGAGTTTGTACCTGAAATTAGAGGGACCTCCAATTACACAGAGGCTTCTCTGAACATGTCCACCTCATTCTTCTATCAAGATGTTGAGATTTCAGCTGATACGGGTCATATTTCAGTATAATTGCATTTGTAGACAGGTCACACATGATGATTCAGAGAAGTGACTGGCTTGTTTTTATCTGTGGTTTGGTTAGTCAAGACGCCTCGCCATCTTTTGAGTCATAGAGACAACCAGGTATACTCCATAAACATCAAGTTTTTGCGTTTTTTTATCTTATTCCAGTTTTTGTTTTTTTACACAATGTAGTGAATATGTCATATTGTACCTACATTTGGCCATCACTCTTTTCAGGCTACCTGCTTTCCAGCACACTCCGCACACAAGAATGTTTTGTTCTTGGTTCAGGCACGTGACCATACAAACACAGAGCTTGATCTTAGATTACACAGTTCTCTTCTACTCTAAGTACAGTCCATCAGCCAACACAATTAATGTCCAACATTTGTTTCTTCTGTGTTCTTATATGGCTTCAGGGTGATAAACTGATCTTCTGTCTACTATCTAATGTCCTGCAGAGCTCTTCATCCCCAAGTAAAAGCCAGTCACCAGGCAGCAGCTCAGAATCCAGCAGCAGGAGGGAGAAACCAGCTATCCTGGACCTGTACATCCCCCCACCTCCATCAGTGCCTTACACACCACGGTGAGAAAAAAAACAAGATTTAACTGCATTCCTGTGGGTTAAGGAGTGTGTCTCAGTGTCCCATCCCTCAGGCACTTCTGACTAGTGCTTATACATTTGTACAAGAATAGTATATCACTAACTAGTATATCAAGGTCCCTGCTCAGATAGTGACAACATCCAAGACTGTGCACAGGTCACGCTCGGACCTATTCCAGTTCTGATAGGGAGAAAAAGGAACAGGGTTAAATCAGCCCTTGGGGTTAATCAGTCAAACTTAATTCAGATAAGTCATAAGCCTGAGATTACTCCGAAAAATCCCACGCTGAAGTTAGCAGTGTTAAATGTTCGATCACTGTCCAATAAGTCACTTTTAGTTAATGATCTTATTATTACACATAGGTTATATTTTTTGTTTTTATCTGAAACATGGACAGATAGTTGCTGCAGTGCAGCAGTTCTAATTGAAACAGCCCCCCCAAACTTTAACTTCTTCAGTGCTTCCTGTGTTGGCAGGAGAGGTGGGGGTGTAGCTGGATTATTTAAGAACTCATTTCAGTGTAAGCAGATCTCACTTGGTGAGATCAGTTCTTTTGAATATCCGTGTTTTGTGATGAAAGGCTCTCCAAGAATCTTGTTTACTGTTATTTATAAACCCCCAAATACAGCCCTATCTATATGGATGAATTCTCTGAAATGCTGTCAATCATTTCTACTTAACTCTTTTATTTGAACTGGTGATTTTAATATTCACATTGATAACACTAATGACAGCATTTCAAAAGAACTCTCTGCTCTGTTTGACACTTTTGGTCTGGTACAGCATGTAACATGCCCAACTCATGTCCGAGGTCATACTCTGGATTTGGTCATCAGTAAGGGTGTTCTTGTTCCTACTGTTAATGTTCTGGATTTAGCTCCGTCTGATCAATACTGTGTTTTCTTTGATGCGCTCATTGCTCCAATCACTCAACTAACATCTATGTCAAAAAAAGGTACATTAACGACAACACCTGCACTTTATTTATGGAAACCATGTCAGTGCCACCTAATATAATGGCAGACTCTGATGATGACCATCTCACTCTGTTTAATTCTGAAGTTCTTAGAATCTTTGATGCTATTGCACCTGTGAAGGAAAAAACTATGTCTCTGGTAAACAGAAAGCACCATGGTGAAATGACACAGTGGTTGCAAACCAGAAGAGAGAATGTAGAAAGGCAGACTCAGTGTCTGAGTTTAATGCAACCAACAGCAAAACTCTTGAAGATGTAGTACTGCATCTTAAACCATCTACTTCCTGCATCGACATTTTACCTTCAAACTTTTTTAAAAGTGTTTTCAGCTGTATTGCATCTGAAATGTTACAAATTGTGAACAGCTCACTTCTCTCAGGCTCGTTCACTACAACAGCAGCTGTCAAACCTCTCCTGAAAAAGAAAAGCCTGGATGCCTATGTACTCAACAACTATAGGCCTATCTCTAATCTCCCTTTCATTGGCAAAATTATTGAGAAAGTAGTTTACAACCAGATCAATGCTTTCTTAAACCTAAACGGCTGCTTTTTCAGTCAGGCTTTCGCCAGCATCACAGCACTGAAACAGCTCTTACAAAGATGGTAAATGACATTCGTCTGAACACTGATGCAGAAAATATATATTTGTTGGTGCTACTAGATCTTAGTGCAGCCTTTGACACTGTTGATCATAATATTCTCCTAGTCAGGTTAGAAAACTGGATCTGGCTCTCCGGAGTGGTCCTCCAATGGTTTAATGGTACATGCTTCCTCTTGGCCAGAGTTGCAAGCAAACAGGGTGAAATGGTGTTTAGTCATTTTGCTGCCCAATGCTGGAACCAGCTGCCCATGATGATCAGGTCTGCTCCAACTGTGGCCAGCTAAAAACAGCCTTATTTGCCAAATCCTTCAATTAGTATTCTGTTTTATCTGTTTATCTATGTATTTGTTTTATATCTTACTTTTATCATGCACTTTCTTTTATTTTTTATTTTCATTTATTATTATTTTTATTTGTTCTTATATTTAACTTTTATAGGTCTCATGGTTTTCTTTCCTTTTATTTTAACGCCCATCTATGTAAAGCACATTAAATGACCGTTGTGTACGATAATGTGCTATATAAATAAACTTGCCTTGCCTTGCCTAAATGAAATAAGAATCACGCTGACCTTTCTTAAATAAATAATAAATAAATTATTTTTGCTTTCTAAAATAGAGAAATGAGGACCAACTCCTTCAGCATTGTTAACAGCAAACCTAAAGGCTCAGAGTCACCTAACTCCTTCCTGGATCTGGAGAGCCGTCGGCGCTTCACTATCGCAGAGTATGACAAGCTGTCTGTCTACCCTGTGGAGGCCAACGTGGTTCAGACTCGCCTCAGAGAGAAAAGCTCCTCACGTGGTCAGTAACAGAGACAAATAAAGCACAGTTAACATTTAACATTATGGTATTATTTACACCAGGGTTTCCCATCCTGGTCCTGCAAAATCTAGTGTTTCCCTGCTTTAGAACACCTAGTAGAGCTAATCAGTTCCTAAGCTGAAGTGTGAATGTCTGAGCAGGAAAAACATGTGCAGGGCATGGGAAGGGGACTATTAGTTTTACTTTATATGATGAGCCATTTAAAATATAGCTATTTCTAGGCCTGTGTTAAGCTCTATGGTCTCTCCATAATGTTGTTACAGGCAAGCCACGGCCTCTCTCCATGCCAGCAGAAACGTGCCTGAATGTGAGAGATCCCTACTCCAGGCCTTGGACACAAGGACAGAAAGGTGTGCAACATGCTTTTTGTACAAAAACAGCTCCTCAACTATTTCCCATCACTTTGTGTGCACTTTAAGCTAAACTCTTTCATGTCTAATTCTCCACAAAAAGAAAAGCTGCACATGCAGTGAATATAGCTCTAATGTGAAGTAAAGCTTTCACTTTTGCATTACATCATTAGGGATAATAATTAGTGCTAAACCTTAGTCACACTCTTTTGATAGACACATTGTGAGACAGCTTTAGACTCCACATGTGTTGCACACACAAGTCTAGAAGTGGTAATATTTTTATATGACAATTATTTAAATTTACATAATTACATTTCAGTTAAATAACAGATTAAATCCTGCACTTACAGTATTACGTTTTTCTCTTTTTTTATTATTTTGGTCTCACACAAGATAAAAAAAGAAAAATAGCAAAAATTTAAAGGGGGTTTTCTTTCCACAAAGAAAGAAAATCTGTGCATAAAACAATATATTTTCATTAAACTCAAATCATAGCAAAATATCTCTCTTTTCTCACAAATACAAATGTGCCATGGATTCAAATGTTAGAATCTGCACTTTCAGCAGAATTTCTCAGCTGGCTTCAATGAGCCACAAGTAAGTTATAACTAATCTGAAATGACACCATGCTTTTGTTATTGCTGGCTACTTCTAAGGCAGTGGTAGGGAACTCAGATTCTTGCACACTTTGGTGACAGCGCTGCTCAGATGCATGAGCTTGCACTTATTTGGCTGGTTTAGATGGTTTGTAAGAGCAAAGAATTTAGTAAAATGTGCAGCACTCAGTTCCCCACTCCCGTAAGGTTTGAATAAAAATATACAGGATGTGTTTCTCCCCCACCTGATTACAGATCCTCTAATCTTTGCTGACTCTCTGTTCTTGTCCAGGTGAGGATCTGTTGTACAGATACCTCAGCAATGAGCGCATTCCCACTATAGCAGAAGAGATCCCTACCACAGGTCGATCGTACAAATCAACAGGGGAAAGATACATAAGGGGGGTGGACCATGTGCGGAACAGCCGGTTTCTTGTCAACGTAGACCTCCACAACAGTGCAACCATCCCTTATCAGGAGGACTTTACCAAAAAGGTCCCCATGACTTCCACTCCAAAAAGGCCCCCTGCAGAGCCCTCACTACTGGTCAGTTGGATCACCAGGCTTAAGCTACTGACTCATTAACTTGGCCTTGCCCTTGTCCATTCCTGCTTCAGTCTAGCTCTATGTGGTGTCATTCTCTTCAATTTTCTTTCTCCTAACCCCCTTCTGCCTCCTTTTCTATTTAGTCTTGAGCATCTTCTGGCTTTTTTCACTGTGTGACCAGACTGCCTTATAGAACTAAAAGCTTACACTTGTTCAAACATGTTGCTTTGAATGTTTGGAAACACTGCAGGGAATATAGGAATAACATGACCTTGAATTTGCTTTTTTCAAGAAATTAAAGGGCTTGAAACATTAATTATACAGCACAGTAAGTCAATATTTAAATGTATGCATTAAGCCATTTACAAGATTTATCTACCTCAGTAACGTCCGTAAAATTCATTGTATAGGAGTAATGCAACTGCACTGAATAGATCAGAGCAAGTTTGGCTAAGTAGCTTCACTCCATTCAGCACACTATTGAACCCCACGTTTCCAAACAGTCAGAGTGAACCACACAGTTATTGTCGTAACAGCCTCTAAATCCTAATCCCTTAAACTTGACATTTCAAATGGAGGTTAGAAAGTTCATCATACTGTTGATAAGAATTAGCTGTAACACACAGCTGGAGCAGTGGGCAGACTACTTACTGAGTCCTTTCAGGGCCAGATAGTCTGGCTTCTTTTGTGTTGTATTCCTTTTTTCATTTTTAAGTTATTTTAATATAAAGACTTTTTCTCGCTATTGATTTTCACTTGCCAAAGTGTTTTTCTTTGACTTATTTTTATTGTGTATTGCCTGCTCTATGGTCAATTAACATAACGGGTTTTTTTTCTAATGCTTATCCTTATGTTTCAAAATAGGGGCATTTTTTCCTTTATCACAAAGTCATTGTTGCCTGTTACCTCTGGTTGCATCTAAAAAATGCATCTAGTCAATATTGTTTGTTCTTTTGCCTTCAGTAAAGTGACTGATTAGCCACTTATATGAAGGAAACACACACATAAAAAGTGTAGGTCACAATATGACCTGCTGATTTTGAACCTGCACACTCCTTGATTCTACACAATTCAGTCACAAATTGTGGGAACACTTACTTTAATACATGGAGAAAAAAACAAAACTCCCTTTCTGCCAGTTTTCCAGACACAGTTCAAAGCCTAGTTCAAAGCTAATTTGCATTGTCTGATAAATCTGTCCAGGTCTAACACTGGGTCTCTTCAGTGTCCAGAAAATTGGCCTTTTATTGTTAAAAGTGGAATTGTTAAATTGCCTTGCTTGTGTTTGAAGTTGACTGATTCAGCTTTTATCATCCTGGTCTTCTGCTGTGATTATCTCAGCCAAAAAGTTAAAGGTTGAACAGTATTAACTCAAGTAATGTAAGGTATTTATGCTCTATTTGGAAACTTTTTGTACTTTATCTGAATTTTGTACTGTCAGTGGTGTGTTATCATTAAAAGAGCCATTCCAGATTCTTTTTGTATTGTCTTCATTTAATTGCCCTTCAGCAACTGTTTACTGCACTGTACTCCTGCTCCATTTATGATTATTCTTAGCCTACTGTTAGCAATATGTGTCAGTAATAAGGTATCAGGCCAGCATAAGATTTTATTTAGTGAGCTGTATGGGTTCAATATCAAAGGCAACATCTACTGCCACAGGAGGCACGTTATCAGTAATGTAAGTGGAAAATTACAAATTACTTGTCACTTGCAGATGTTAATGGCATGAAGAGTTTTACAAAGAGCATCACTAAAAAATACTATATAATAATGAAAAGAGCTTTTTATAGTTTTATGTAAAGGTATGCCCACTTCACAAATGGCTTGTGAATAGCACTAGCATTAACAAAATATTCAGAAAACTTCTGTTATGCTGTGTAGTCACATTGCTGTGCAATTGGAAAGGTAATATCCCAAATATATAAGACCGAACTTTGGCAAGTTGTTAATCAAGACAGATGATCCCATCTGAAGTCAAATTTGCAGCTATCAGTTATTGTCATTCTAGTCATGCTAGAGGGAACTAACACTGCATGTTTGCACTGAACTTTGCATTGAAATGAGATCAGTACAAAATAAATGGATAAAACACAAAAACGTGGTGCAGGGTCTTGTCAGGAATGACTGATGAATGATTTTCTGCCTCCATTCTCTTCTCATCCTTCTTTTCACCAAGTTCACCCCCGTACCTCCTCACTCCTATATCCCTGTTCATTGCCCTGGCATGCCTGGGAACTCTCAACAGTTCCACTGATGCTTCTGAAGTTTTCTCTAAGCACCTGCTTCGCTTTAACTTCTCTAACACAACACTAAACCCTGCTCATCTGTAAAAAGGGCCATGTTTGAAATGTTCCTCTCTTTTCTTGACAAATTGCTTAGTGTTAATCTTTTTGATGAGTGAAATGCCCTGGGAACGAGGGGGAAATATTTGACTGATTTCTTACAAGGCTCATTCAGCTTTTAAGAATCACTTATTTCTCTAATTTGCACGAACAAATACAAAGCCTTTTTACTCTTATTGTTATCTTCCAGAGCACTTGCCATGCTTCAAGCTCATCCACATTATGCACTGATCACAGTTTTTTTAAATAAATGGACAATACCATTAAAAAGTTTTCATTCACAGTTTTCAAAGAAGAATGAAGTTCTACTAAACTGAACATGCAGGAAACCAAATATTTAAAAAGTGATCAAATCAAGGGTAATTTACTTGACAAGAAATTACATTAATCACTGAGTATATTAAGGGGTCTAAAGCTTTGATAGCACTAGTGAATAGTTTCTGTTTTCTTTTGTAAATTAGAGTTGTTTGAACATGCACTTTAAAAAAGGGACAAGTCTAAAATAAGAATCTGATGTTTTTGTACAAAGGGCTAAAAATGGCCAATATCACAAATTTGCTTACATTAAATAGAAATGTAATTTAATTAATGATTCAGTATCTGTTTTCTCAAAATTCTGAACCTTTCTATTGTTTTTTATTTGAGGTTAAAATAAAAAATCCCAGATTTTCCTTGAATTCTCAGAATTTTAGACCCCCCAATGTATATAGTGGAAATACAGTCAATATGGCATGTAAGCTTATATATTGTAGTATACATTGGTAAGTTATTATTAACAACAATTATGTAGTTATTTATATATTTTATATATAAATATAATTGGCTATATAATTATATAGCCAAGTGATTTCACGTTTGAATTGCAGTGTAATATGTATTTATTTATAACAAGACCTATACGAACATTTGTAAATATGCAGTTTGTGATCAGTTCAAGATCAGGTCAAGCTCAGGCCCCCTACTGCTTACTCAAACATTCTTTGTAATGTATTTTTGTGTTCCACAACAGGACTCTGACTGGACATCCAACAGTGCATTTATCAACAGGTGAGTGGCTAGCATTCATAAGCCCCAAAACAGACTTCATGTGTCTGCTCAGTCTGCACATGATCTGCACCTCTACTGAATGCCTGCAGGCCAGACCTATCCTAATTGATGGTGTCAGTTCTGCAGAATGATTTTTAGTCAACACTTCAGTTTTGACAGGTGGCTTGGAAGCTCATTCATGGATGTTTATTGCATGCAGTAGTGGGCTGACATCATGGAGTCAAACATCTAGACAGATCAGAGACAGAGCCGTAGAGGGGTCCAGGCTGGCACAGTTCTAAGGTCTCAAATTCTGTTCACTAGCAGCAGCTTACAAGATACCTCACATCAGTCCAGCATTACTGACATAGTGCGGAGTGTCACTATGGGTTCATGCTCCAATCTGAAACCAACCCTCATGGCCTTCAGTCTAAAGGTGGAGAACTTAAGGCATCAGTATTATAAAATAATATTCAATAAATTGTGTGCTCTCTTTGGGGCTAAAATAAAATTTGTATTTGTGTATTGTATAATAGCCCGTTCCACCACTAAAAGAAATGGGCATAGCAATGTGAAAGTCTGCACATTTCTTAAAACTGTAATGAAAATGTATCTGGATCTGACCTCCCAACATGACATACAAACTCAAGATTGGGACATTCTAGCTCATATCTATATCTATGAGAATCATTTAACTTGCTAATTATGACTGAAGTACAAATGCTGCATTAATAATTATATTATCTGGTCATAAATGTAAATGTAATAAGAAATTATGTAATTTAAATCATACTTATGAGATTGAAACAACCCACCCCTGGTGAAAACACTGAGGTCGGCTTATTATTAGAATTCCTTATGGACCTGTGGACCTGAGCTGTTAAAGTAATTAAACAATGGGAAAAATCACCACCACCACCATCTGTTTTTTTTGTTGTTATATTGTCAACCACCATCCATGTACAACACATGCACACACTCTCACAACCACACACATAACATTTTTTGCCTCAACCCATAGTCCAACATTCTCTTTTCTCAATAAGGGTTAAGTATGACATCAGTATGTTTCTCTTTTTTAAATAGTCCTTTTGGCTAGCTAGTATTTCTAAGTACAGACAGTCCAGAACCAAACATGCAACAAAAACCTCTCCTGTACAAATATATACAGATAGATATCAGTTGAACTATATTCAAAGTGCGCTATTTACAATGAATAAACTTAACCAAGTACTTATGGGAGGGGTAGACAAACAGTCTCTCACCATAGGGGTTCAATTATATGTATATGACAATTCTATGAAATAAAGATTTCTCATATAAGTTATGTTGTGAGACACTAAATGATAAAAATGAAATAATGTTATAGTCATTATTGTGAGTACACTTTTTCATTACTATGACCATATAAATATTTGACTTCTTTCACCCAAGGAGCAGAAACCGGCTTCTGTAGTAATCATATTTCCAGAAATAAATTCTAAAAGTTTAACAATATATCCTTATTAAAGCACAACAACTGAAACATGCCTCTTACAGCATAAGTGGCCTCTGTGGACTATAACCTGGATACGTTCCCTGGTCATGCCATAGTGACCAGTGTCTGGGTCACATAAAAATAGCAGAACACTGCATATGACAAAGGAGGAAATAAAGAAAACACTACAGCCTAAAGATCATGGGATCTCTCAAAAAAAAGAGGTGTGACTTCCCTCGTTATAGGAAAGACTGATGACTAATTCATTGCCCTCTTTCTGCTGTCCTTTCCATATGAACCCACAACGCAACCCATGAACATCTTAGGAACCTACATACGTCAATAAAATGGAATAAATGTAAAAGTTGTGCACTGATATGCTCAAAACACTCTGCATACTTAGTGGATATATTGATTACAAAGAAAGAAATATGGTAAACATCCCCTAAAATTGGAGGACTGTGCATTTGTTGAGAGTCTATATTTAGAGTGTGTACTCTACTCCTCTGTGTGTTTGGACATTTTTACAGAAACATTTGAATACACATAAACAAAGATAATATACCCTCGGAAGCCACAGTGTATGCTTGTGAAAAAGAAATTATACCCTAATGCTGAGCGAATTGATATGTTGATAATTGTAGTTAGAAGCTACAGTTGTGTATACAGTGCTAACCACAGGCTAAAGGACTGACTCTGAAGGGTTTTCTAATCACTGTTTTTATTTCTCCCTCAAGACTGAAGGGTGCCACTAAAGATATTTGCTGCTTTAAATGATCTCTCTCATGTGTGTTTTACACTGCTATGTATACAGACCGTTAGGCTGCATTTACAAGTGTTTACATTGCATTGCATTATTCAGGAATAATATTTTTCCTCGTATGCATTAACCAGGGTTGGGAAGTAACAGATACAGATATATAGAAAGCATATTCAGGGTGAATTACAGAAATTGAGTATTTATATTCAGCTTATGTTACATTCAGAATACAGGGATTTTTCCATTTCTATGACATTTAGAATACTTATCCACTATACAAAATATTTTATTTCTAAAAGAAAAACATGTTTATTAACTATTTTAAAATCAGCACATGATGAGAAACAGACGAACAGACTCTAAGGAGGGTCTCAACTCTGACAAATCTCTGTGATGAGCCAGTGATTTTTGTACGGGTTACTAAGCTGTTTCAGTGATGATTGAACTGAACAGTCTCCTCGGCAGATTGTGGGAGCAGCAATGGACTTAAGCAAAAGATAAGAGCAAACATTTTGAGAAATTCAAAAGGTCATTAAAATAAGCAGGATAATTTTTATGAAATACATAAACAGAAGGATGACAAGTAGAAAACTGCTTACAGTGAGAAACAGTAAAAACGATCAAGTAAAAAATTACAAAAGCATGTACCTTATCAAGATATATTCAGAATGCATTTTGAGTCTTTTCTGAGTCATTTGTGATATGGACTATAATACTGAATGAATATAGGATGGTGTATTCAATATTCAAGCATGACTACTTTTCCTAACTATTCTGACAATCTCTGGCATTAACTTTGATATGTCTTCATCAGGTACAGCACTTCCGGAATCCGATCCTGGTCATTCTCTCAAGCGGTAAGACACACTTCTGTTCCTCCATGTACTCAGGGATAGGCCAAAGCCCAAATGACCTTAAGAAAAAGTTATTCTTGCAAAGAAATGCTTCATTTGTGCACTTTATTTTTGTGAATCTTTCTTGAATTTGGCTACAATGTTAGACCAACATTCTGCGATTGTAGCACTCTAACCTTTGATAAACACAGCCCTAGGTTTGCCAGCACTGCTGTGTATTTTACTTTTAGTTCATGTGTTGGTCATGTTAGTGGATGTAGCAGCAGTTACGTAAACTGTTTGTGAGTCAGCTGCTACAGAAGGCTGTGAGGAAGTGAGGAATGTGCCTGATCCTTGACCTGTGCACCTTTGACATCAGAGAAACCTGCTGAGATGGTGGCAGACTCAGAGATGGACTGAGGTTTCTGTACACATGCTTTAAAAGCAAATAACCCATTTTAGGCTAAAATGCATTGGATTTTTGACCCCCAAATAGTATTAATAGTACTGACAGGTGCTTTTTCTCGTCCATTGTGCGCATATCTACTGTTCAGAGAGTGGTTCCAGCACAACTAAACCTTACTACTCAGAACATTTAGGATATATTGGAACTTTAACAGTCTCTGGTACCAAACATTCATTGGTGAGTTCCTCACTGTTTCTTTATTTTCATATGTGCAGAATGAGTCTCTTTCAAGTGAGAGGGTAGCGGTTTTCCCCACACCAGCATGACAGGTGCTGGTCTCAAATTACCCAAGTGTGACATGAACTACATGAATATATGAGACCCTTTGGCTCGCTTTCCCATGGACACCTTATTCACCCTCTACAAATGTCATAGGAAACCATGAGTTATTGTTCAATTTGTCATACTGTACATTGGGGATATGTGTACAGAAGCTCAGTTCTGATGATTTTTTGCCATCCCTCAGCTCAGACTTTGAGATTAATAATATAATGCCAGTGCAGTTGGGTCAGTATGCAGGTCTGCTCTAGAGGAATGTAAATGCATGGGTTCTATTGTGCTGTTTTCACCATCAGGTAATGTTACAGCTAGATGACTGCAGTTATACTGCTCCATCAGCCTACTGTAAGAGTGTTAAATTTTAAAAAACACTATTTTTATTCATTGTTAGATGCAAAACTATTGCACATATGTATGTTACTGGAAACACAATTACTTTAAAGTAAAAAAAATAATTTCCCCTTACCAGATATTTTCAGCCAAGACTTGAATGGTGTCAGAGGTTTGCATCTTTAGGTTTGCAAACTGCATGCCTAAACTATTTGACTGTACTTTTGTCCCCGGTAAGTGGAAAATGAAGAACTTTCAATGCCAGACAACACGACAATTTGCATAAACAGTGGCTCATAAGGAAGCTAGTGCAGATCTCCTCTACACTACTGTTAAATGCAGTCCTGGGGCCTGATTGCATCTCTAGCTGAGGGCTTGACACAGTTGGAGAGACAGCGCAGAGAGACTGGCCTCTCTGTCTTACCCCTTCCCCTACATGACTGGCCCTGGGAGAACATTTAGTTAAGTGGCGTGACAATCCTCTGCATGGACCATTTAGCCCACAATGGTGTGACCAATCACCTTCCCATCAAATCGTGGGGGAGCAGGAATAGAAGTTGCTTTCACGTGCATGAAACTGCATTAAAAACTGCTACTAAGATTTGCTTAATCCACATGAAGAACAAGATTACAAGGGTCATTCTTCACATTTAAAAAGTGAAAAGAGAAGCTTTAAGCATTGAAGAGAGTAGTTGGTACGTGTTTCAGTATCCTATGTCAGTTTACAACTGGTAATCTGAGGAGATCATGTCTCACCATAATAGCTGTCTTTCCCAGCACTGGAAATATGACTGGTTTACCACTGTGCAATTTGGATAAGAAAGAAAAGCCCACATCCTATGGACAGCTTCCCCCATCAGCTAACCCTCCAGAATTTGTGTGTGCGCGTGCGCGTTTGTGTAGGCATGCGAACAATGTTTTGGCTTACTCCCACAGATTGCCGAAGTCTAGATAGCTCCCTTTTTTTTCATTTAAGAATGTAAAGGTGGTCCTTGGACATCTCCCACTTGTGGCTGTCTTTAAAAACGTACTGCATTTTAGCACGAAACCGAAGAATGAGCGACACCCCGTGGCCGTTTGGGTATTACAACCACTTAGGTCTATGAAATCCTAGTCTTAATTTAGTCCTGTTTGAACCGTTTGGGAGCTGCGGACTGCATGATGTTTTCCCATTTCTCCCCAGTACTAAAGAAATAGACGTTTTGCACCCCGTCATGTGTTTCCGTAGGCCCAGGCCTTGTCACCATGCTGTCTAACATTATTAGCAGTGTACGCAGTTTTCTCTCCAAAAGAAATGGCTTTCAGACACAGTTGTGCTCGCTGAGGCGCCGGCTCCAGGTAGGCGGACAATCAATGTGAGAAATGAGGCCGTGTGCTGTGGAGGAAAGCTCAGTTTGAGTTGTTTGGTAACGTGAGTGGAAATCAGCTGCGGCTCTCTTTCAACCACACGCCCCGACCAAAGCTGAACTGACTGTCATGAGTTCCTTTTTCCTTTTTCTCAGCGGGTTTTTCGTTTCACTCGCACCTGTAGCTGACGAATTACTGTGGCTCGGGCTCAACACGTCCTCGCCTTTGTTTTAATGTTAGTGTGCGGTCATGTCCACCGAGGCGCCTGGGTGGAAATAAAGGCCCGGAAGAGCCTTCGGTGTGGACACTGCCTTTCTGCTTTTTTGCGTAACACATAAGGAGAAGTTTTGAGAAATGAGTTGAGCGCGTTGGGCTGTTAGAGGAGCGTATACATGATTATTTATGCTGAACTCGAGGGTTTGGTCGCCTTCTTCCTGCCCGAGTGAGTGAGTGAGCGAGCTTGGCTGTCAGGTACGTGGCACGGGAAGTGTGTGAGAGAGTACAGGCCTATAAACGCAGGTCTGGGATCCGTTTACGCATTTTACGCGACTGTTAGGGGGGTGTAACGATAAACGCTGCCTCGATTCGATTTTCAATTTGGTTTATTATTTTTATTCTATGTATTTTTATGTACACACACTGGATTGACTGATTTCATAAACCGTAGTCTTTCTGCAAAATAATTACATTTTAAGATTTGTATTTAATTATCCTCTATTAATCCCCAAGAGGAAAGTGTTCTATGCATTTTACCTATCTGAAGAGCACCCAGAGCAGTGAGCAGTCACAGCACCTGGGAAGCAGTTGGGGATCGGGTCCCGGCTGTGTGGGGTGCTGCTAGTTCTGGGAATCAAACCAGTGACCATTCAGTCAAAAACCTACTTCACTAACCTGATATAATGGTGCAGTGCAGCTGTTTATAAACTCATAATTTCAGATGGCACGTCTCCATTTCACCCTCCAAACGTCTCAGCCAGTCACAAAGGCTTCAGTTAATATTAGCATATGAGAGACCATATGAAGAGCTCTCTCTTTTGAGCGCTGATGTTTTTGCTCTCTTAAACTGTACTGAAATGATTACACTCATATTGAATAGTGATGCTTTGATGAGACATTGGCTGAATCAGAAACCGCTCAGTATCTGTTTAGTGTGCTGGTTTACATGATAAACTTCAAGGCCATATAGTGCAGTTTTCCAGTATGGGACATGGCTGAATCACTACTGTCCCCTTAAGTATTGTAGGTGCAGGACCCTGTATTTTAATTCTCACAGAATGCGCTATGAGTAGGTGAGTGAGTGATTGTCATTGTGAACACAACACTGCACACAGTGCACCACAACAAAATGTGACCTCTGTTTTTAACCCCATCTGTGTATCAGCAGTGGGCAGTTGATGTAGGTAACGCCAGGGGGAGCAGTGCTTGAGGATGGTACCTTGCTCATTTGTATCTTAGTGGTTCTTCTACCTGTCTGGTATTTGAACCGGAAACCTTTAGGTCATAGGGGCAACTCCCTAACCATTACACCACTACTGCCCCAAAAAGGGAGCAGGGAGCTTGTTTTGAATCTTGGTTCAGGCTCATGAAAATGACTCTTAGGAGCTGTTTTAGGGAGTTTGCAGGCTATTTATTCATTGAAGTGTTCAGTTTTAATGCTTTCCCCAAATATTTAGCTCACATTCAATAAATAGAGTGAAAACTGATATTAGAACTATGCTATTAAATAAAGGCATTTGATTAAATGACATTTGAGTTTTGCTTCAGCAGTGTGGCTTGCAAATAAACCCTATGTTCACAGGTCAGTGGTTTTCTGGTGAGAAATGATCAGTTAATTCTGGTCTGAGGAAATAATTTCCCCTTGTCTGTCCTTTTGTGTCACAGTAGAAAGAGGAAATTTGACTGAGTTGAGGAAATTGAGCAATAGCTAGCTTCATTTAGCTTGTGTTTCTCAATATGTGCATCAATAAAACCTTTCCTCTGTAGCTTCATGCCTCAGCTTCTTGCCTTGTAAGTGCAATTGCTTATCACTACGTGTCTAATGTCATAACGCTTATTCAGGAATCATATGATGAACACAATGTACACTCTCTCAGCACAGACAGAGAGAGACACAGCAGCTTGGTTGAGTGAATTGCTCTTGCCTTTGGGATTTATTTGGATGTATTATTTTGTTTGTTTGTGTATGTCTGTTTCTTTTGTCTGTTATTTAATCTCTAGTTTGTGATGTCATATCCCATCACTTCCCCGAGAACTGCATGTCTGAGGTTGCGGTTTAGTTTCGCACATTTGTTGCATATTCATGCGTCTCTCTGAGTTGTTTTGTTGGCAGCCTCCTGCCAGGTTCTTTGTGAGCAGTTCTTGACATTGTTTTTAAATGTGGTTTTGTTTCAGGCCTCTTTCCCTATTTCGCTAGCCCCTAGAAAGGGTGTCGATGAATACAACCCTGTAAGTACAGCACAATGTGTCATTTCTTATGTCACATATAGTTTTCTTGTCTCTGTACTGGAAACAGATATATTTTTAGAGAGGCTGTAATTAAGACTGATTGCCTAGAGAACATCTGATGAGTTAATGACTTATTTCAGGACGAAATAATAGTCTTTTAGTAAATAATAATAATATATAAATTATAAATGGCTGACAAAGTTACTTTCAGGATTCTTACTACTAATTGTTTTTGGCAAATGTTGAATTAAAAAGATTTTAATCAATCACTATTCAAACAGTCATTACTTACAGCTTACATTGTCTGTTTTAGCTTTTTTACAAACCTCAGACCTCAAAACCTAATGATACTTCAAGATGTGTCCACGATTTATGATTGTTTGTAATGTGTTTTGCAATATCGTACATCTTTACTGTGACATGAAATAAACCATTACCCTCTCCAATCTCCCTATGTCCTTCCTTTGTCTGTCTGTCCATACATGTCTAGGTGTCCCTCAGACACAAGTCTAAGAAGAAGACTCGAGAAGGTAGGCCAGTTTCTGTTTGTAAAACCTGCAGAGCTTTTTGAATTTTAAGTAAATGGCAGATGTCTGAGAGGTGATTTGTTCAAACAGGCAATGCAACAATGAGCAGAAGGAGAGTTTCGGTGAAGGAGCTGGACCCAGTGGACCACCAGGGCTGGCTCTATAGAAAGAATGAAGGAAAAGGCTTCTTGGGTATTAAATGGAAGAAATACTGGTTTGTTCTGAAGAAAACGTCACTCTACTGGTACACCAACCAACTGGTCAGTGAACTCATTTTAACACCATGTGTAGAGTCACAATTTAGTAGCTGAATAAGCTGTGATAAACATCATCATTGCGTCATGTTTCCGGAGTTATTATTGGGTAATTTTAACTTTGGAGCATAGCAACTTACTGGTAATGCAAATTCCATTTGCTGGATTTTTTAGATAATTGCAATATATGACTCAAAAGACAAAAGTTCTTAAAGTGATGTTGGTTAAAATAAAAGTTTAATTTATTTTCCATACTTACAAAACATTAAGCATTTTAACACAATTATTCTTCTGTCTTCAGGCTGAAAAAGCAGAGGGCTACATTAACCTGACTGATTTTCTGATTGACCGGGCAATAGAGTGCAAAAAGAAATAGTGAGTGGCAGTTTGTTCCTTTGGGCACATGTTTGTCATATTAGGACTAATACACATACACAGTAGAATGTTGTTCCAAGTTTAGAATCACAAGAATGAGTGTACTTAAGTACATAATATTTTCAGAATAATAAGCTTCTATAAAGCTGCTAAAACCGCTATACTAACACAGCAGAGTTAAATATAACGTCTTTCTGCTTGTTTTAGTGTGCAATCTCTGCTAATTTGCTGAGTTTAACATGCAAGAAAATAATGAAACATAAAATGTTCCATAACGTTTGCTCAGGCTATTCAGCGATTCAGACATTGTGCAATTAATTGCACTGAAATGCTTTTTGTAGAGAATGTGTGCTTATCAATATAGCATTTAATTTGAGTAGAGGTCCCCAAATCTTTGATTGACACTTCCTAAATACAAAAATAATTTTATGCTGGAGTACATTTTATATTTCTTTTCCTTATGTCAATCTCTTTTGCAGTGCCATTAAAGCATGTCACCCAAAGGTCATGATATTCTACTTTGCTGCTGAGAGCAATGAGGAGATGAAGATGTAAGAGTGCTTACATTGTATATAAATAGACTACAGTGTAATGACGTAAGAGTGAGTTTTTACTGAGACTGGGTTCTGTTTCAGATGGCTGAATAAGCTTGGCCTTGCATCCATTCAGTACGAACCCTCAGAGAGGAATCCTCCAACGGGTGAGTTGTCAATTAATTTGTTTAACCAGTGATTTCAGTTATAGCTTGTCACATGCATATAATGTGGCAAATGTAATGTTAATTTTACTATTCAGAATGCTACAGTGAAGCAAGTGATCATGAGGAGGCTGAATCCACAGAGGCTCCCCCTCCACCCTACTCTGAGCAGCTAACCCACGGCTCAGTGATTGTAAACAGTCCACCAGGCACTGGACTTTCAGTGAGTTCACTCGTCTACTTATTACTCTCCAGTATGACTAACCTTATTCTTGCAGTGTTTGTACCTCTAGTCTAATCAAAGGGTGCTTAAAATTGAGTCAAAGAATTCAGATACATGAGTTCTGCCTAAACATGTGCTTTAAAAATTTGTCCAAACCTTCTCAAATGTTTTTCAGATCTGGTTCAAATGTCAGTTGAGTTTCTCACAGCCCATCTCGTACTGTTCATGGATATTGTACTGTACTTAACCCTCCGTTTGTTTTTATCCTGTCTTATTTTTTCTCTCTACTATTATTAGCTAAACAATTAAGTTGGCATGCTAGAGTTTTTTTTTGACAACAGTATCCTCAAAGTAATTAAAAATGTCCAGTTTTATTAGGCCTCTGGTTGTTGGTGACCAGAATCTTCTCAGACTACACTGTGGTTCACATTCAAAGCGTACTCTGGGAGCAAATCTGGTCTAAAACACTAATACTTGCTTACAAAGCCAAAAATTGTCCACCAATTTTCCAGTTTACCTCTCTGTAATGATCAAACCACATATTACAGCTCACCCTTTTGGGGCATCATGCTTAGTATGACTGGACCCCTCATCAGAAATAAAAGATATCAACTAAGCGGTGGAATGAACCTCCTCTAAAAGTCAGAAAAATATATTCATAGTTATAAACATTATAGTCATAAATGATGACTAAAGACCCATCACTTGGAAGAATACTTAGGACAACAAACTTTCTACTACAAACTATATATAATTTTTAAAAATGTGTAAAAGTTTACCATCAGCTCAGGTAGAATCTTGGGTGGCTAGCAGCTTTTAATGTAAGTCTAGGTTTAGTGGTGTGACGAGTTTTCTTTGTTGACTACGAAGCACCCATGTACATCGCTCTGTATAAGAGCAGCTGCCAAATGCTGTAAATGTAAATACAGTATGTTCTTGGACTTTATTTGGATTTGAATCATAATTTGTGATTAAGGCTAAAAGTCTTAAATCAGCACCAAAAATTTTAATTTTGTGGTAAAGGATTTTGTTACAATAATATGTACAGTTTAATTAGCTATAAAAGCTGAAAAACTATGTAGAACAACTAGGTGAAGGGTTATGGGAAATTTCAGAAGCTGTATCCCTACTTTTTCTGCTTTATGTTAAAAAGTGACAACAATTTGGATACTAACAGTACATGTTCACAGCATATCCCTTTTGAAATTAATAGTCCATATTTGACATAGCAAGCTCAAAGTCTTCTTAAACCATTCTTGCCTGTAACTATGGAGATTAAGTTCTCTATGCTTTAGTTCTTGTTGTGTGTGTGTGTGGTGTTTTTTTTGTTGTTTTTTTTTTTTTTTCCAGTTGTAAACAAATAAAATAGTTACAGAGACAGTTTGTGTGCAGTGGACATATACCACTACTTGGATATCAGCCTTGTTAGCGGTCATCTTAAAAATGATAAATTATTTTTTGTGCTTTATAATGTTTTCAGTATTGTTGTATATAAATGCTAAAGTTTTTGGCCCTGGCACTAGCATATTTTTATGACTCTTCACATTCCTCTATACATTTTCTAGGGGAGCCTCCCTCCTCCATATTCATCTCCTGTACCCAGCGAGGCCACACCATCCTCACCAGTTAGCACTATGACATCCCACAGCTCTGTGTCTTCCCTGGCAAAGCACCGCCAGTCCTGGCTAGACCTGGTTTCTCAGGCCAGCCTGGCTTCTGCAGAGACTGTGGTGTGTTCTGCTCAGGTTCATGCACAGAGATCAGCTGGGGAGGAGTTCTCAGGGAGCAGTGAGGCTGCTGTGGCCACAAGAGACAAGATTGAGCCCACAGGGCATGCCCCACTTTATTCAAAGGAGAATGTGACTACGAATGACTGCAGTAAGATTTCACACCTTTTTAAATGTCTTCAGCACTTTTTATATTTAATTAGCAAATAAAAGGAAGCATTATTTCACAGTTGAGTGGAGCTGAGACATTTGATTTACCTCCTTGTGTAATTATTGGATGACTCCACTTGGGGGGGACAACATACAAATCACATTTTTGTAAAAATGCAGTAAAAACAAGAATTGATATGTTCATTCTCTCGAACCCCAATTTAACTAACAAAAGTCCAAAAGAATATTTTTGCTGAACATGTATTTTGTTAAAATGAACAAATTTTAATTTTGCAACACACTCAAAAAAGTTGGTAAAGTGGCATGTTTACCACTGTTTGGGAATTGAGGATATTTTTTATTAATGCAGTTCTGCATTTGGAAGCCACTCTGTTGTAGCACATGCAGATTGAGTCGTCTCAACATGTGCTGCCACTGTGGTAGTGTTTGCATAATAAAGTTTTGGGTTTCATTTCTTGAAGCAGCAACAGCCTGTTAAATATGATAATATGTTGGAAGTGACTGACAGTTGTAATTTTCATTAAGTTATTCACCTCTGCTTGCAAAGACTGAACCTATATGCTGGTTTATGGTTCTTTTACATCCAATCCTAGTACACCTAATACACAGTTTACCTGATAATTGTGGAATTTCTAAAAGTGGTATATTATAATATTCTACACACTCTTAACCTTTGCCCCATCTTAACATTTTTTGAGTGTGTTTCGGTCCTCAAATCCATTTCAAGTAATTTTTTGTCCTACGGCAGTTAAATAAGGTTTAAGAGAAATTGCAAATTGCAGGATTATTTTTTTTTCAAAATGTGCCAGTGTTTATAGTCATGGGGTTTGTACCTGTAGCCTGTATATTATGTGCCAGAAATTGTATTATTGTAAGGTCAGCAGAGAAACTGAATGCTATTGTTCCCCATATAGATGGCGAGGAAAGCACTGCTGATGAGATGGAGAAATTGTACAAAGATTTGAAAAGGGCTAGCCTGTCCCCCACTGGTGAGCGGAGACCATCATCAAAACGGGAGTTCAGAGCATCCTTCGTAAAGCGTTGCAAAAACCACTTGGTCAATGAGAAGTTGCACCTCATCAGAACCCTTAACAGCACACTGAAGGTTAGGCTTTTATATCTGACCCTTACATTTTCATTTAAACTTGTTTATTAAATCTCAGCTTAGCTTGATTCCAAAGCCCAGTACTCAATGTTTTAATCCAGTTTAGTTCCAGTGACTTGTTTGTCATTTTTGCATGAGTAATATAGGAGATCTTTGTCTTGCCTTTAGGCCAAAGAAGCAGATGTGCTGTCTCTGGATCAGGTCCTGTCTGATCCTTCTCTGACTGCCAGTAAATTCAGGCAATGGAAGAAAGACAACATAGTGCTACTACATGAAATGCATCGGCGGCGTCCCAGTCAGACTGAGCCCCAAGAACCCCATGTTTTAACAGCTGCAGCCCCACCTCTAACAGAGACCAGTATATAAACAGTGTGTAGGTATTCTACATAATTTTTTGAAAAGGCATGTAGGCACTGCCATACTAATGGATTTTAACATGGAGCTGCTTTTATTTATAATAATGAAACCTTTTGAGTTTCCCGACATGCAAATCAGCCGTTTTTAAAACTGAAGGGCTTCTGCTCTTCGTATTTATTTTTTTAATAATCTTGTCTGTTACTACCCTTAGTGTAATTCTCAGCAAAAAGCTGAAGAGTCTGGTAATAACATTTATTATTGGAAGGGAACATTTAATATTGCTATTTGGAATCTAACATTTAATATTGTATGGTCCGTTTAGCACAAGCCACATTCTAGAGGCGTTATATTTTTGGTCAGGATAAAAATGTTTAGAATAACTTGCTAAGCAGTTTGTCATTTTGTTAATAATGTCACATTCACACTCTTGTGAAGTCCTAGTAGATACTCCAGTAGTTATGATTAATTCACTGCTGAAATTTTTATAGGTTGATTGCTGTAGAGTAGAGCTACATTAATTTGTTTTTCTGTAATGCACATAAATGCCACACTGTATAAACCATATAAAGTATGAGACTTGACTGCATAGATCCTGATAACTTGCCTAGTCTGTTTACATTGAAGCACAAAGGGTAAATAATTCGTGTGATCTTCAGTTTGTATAAGTTGTTTGTTCTCTTTTTTTGTTTTTGATTGTAAATAGGTATCTTTTTAATGAATTAACTGATTTCGAACCATGTACAGTTTTGCATTTTTTTCCTTGTAGCAGTTTCACTGAACTGGAAATGGCATCTTTCCAGTTCAGTGAAAGAAGAGAATAAACACTCATGTTCAAACTGACAGTAAGTCATTTTTTTAAAATGTCTTCTGTATTCATTTCTATTAGTTTTAGCTGCTGCCTGCTGCTCCACGTGTACACGTGTGATAGATTAAATGCAGAGGTCACATTTAGTTTGTGTTTGCTTGAGTGTGTTCACAATGACAAATGGTCAACTTTCACTTGAAATCCTCACAGTAATATCCCAACTACAAAGCCTTCCCAGAAGAACAGAGGCTTTTTACTGCAGCAGCGGGGAGATTAGGAGAAACATTGAATGAGCAGGTGCCTGGCAATGACATTTTGGAATATGTAAATTTGGATTTGGACCTTTGTTAGGGCACATTTAGAAGGTAGGGCATAAGAACTTTGCGCTGCAATGCCATTGTTAGCCTGTAGAGGCAGTCGCCCACCGCTCGGATTTGCCATTTCACCCCCTTTGCGACGATCGATCGATCGATAGATAGATAGATAGATCCCGAGGGAATTGCTGCTATTCTGCGATGAGTGTTGCGCACAATATGTGATTTGTGACACCGTTTTTTTGGCTGGGTCGACCACAGCCAGCCTGGTTGCGCTAAACTACTGATAGATTTGTCCTGATCAAATCTCTGGTTCTTTTCGGAGTCAAATGATGAGGCATCGATACGTTTTGCATGCAAGTTTATTGAGACGAAAAAGCAGAGGAAAAAGATGTTGCTCACTTCCCCTTTCTGTTCTCTCTGCCTCTCGGTCTGCAGAGCAGCACATAAACAGGCCCCTTATCTATGTTTTGGGACACCCTAGGCCTCGTGAAGAAGAGTCACACAGAAGAGTTTTAATGTCACAGCAGAAAGTAACTTACAGTTACTCACAAATGCACAGAATACGTCAAAATGTATAAAATACGTCAGTATATGAAAAACAAGGCGTGACCACCCAGAAAGTCTAAAATAGAACTTTACCCAAATTCCACACTACGCTGAGATATAGTGCGATCTATAGCGTCAGCAAAGCGACAACGTGAACCAATCGCAAAAACCCTCATCATCTGAAAGCGCCCTCACACATTCAGTGCTGTTTATCTGACTGCCACTAGAGGGAAGGCTCCTACAGCAAATGAGTCAGCACACTGCTCAGTTTCAGCAGCCGGCTGAATAAACTGAACAAGCACAGTTTAATCCAATACAATCATTTAACGATCCCGAGTTTCTGCAGCAAAGAATCAGTAAGAAACCCTACAGAAAACAAAATAATGTGTCTTTCTGCCTAGTAAATACAATTAACCAGAGCCTACAAAATTAACCCAAGACTTTTTACTGCTAACAAAGTGTTGCCTTTGGCATCAGTGAGGTGGCAATGCTACCAACATGCATCCATTCTTCCTTCTTTAAGAGTACATGGTGAGGCACAGCCACTGTAACAAGAACACAGGCACAGATTATGGACTTGACAAATGTGATTACAAGAGTGGTATTGACGTGGCAATGGCATACAGCTGTTTTAAAAGTACCTCTTCCTCCTTAAGGTGCATTTCTTGTCCATCTGCCAGTTTTCTGAATATTTCTTTGAGGAAAAGGAAAAGAAGTAAAAAACAAAAACTGACAATAACAAAACAAGACATTTTATGTTAAAACAAGTATATGTGCAATTTAAATATGTCTTTGTGTGGAGAAATAAGGTAGAAATCTCCATCCTCCTTACTGGCCATACAGCCCACCCGAAGAGCCAGATAAATGAAGTTTTCTATACTGATTCGCCCACTGGAATCCCCGTAGCGTAAAGCCATCAGTTTCAGTAGGCCGTCACTGACACGCAGGCCTGCAGGAATACACTGCAGTGAGCTCCATCAACTAAAACTATTACATTTGGAAATGCTTAGAATCAAAAAGTCTATGCACATAAACTATACATCTATACATAGATGAACCATAGAAAAAAACATTCAAGCAACCTGTTGCTTCCACTACATGTTGCAGTTCGATCAGGGACAGAATGCCATCTCTGTTCTGGTCCATGCGGAAGAAGATTTCCTGTGGCGACAACTGATAGTTAAAGCATGTCAGTGGGACAAGAGGGGTATTTCACAAAGCAGGATTTCTCAGTTTTGGCAGGAAACGTAGATCTAAAGTTAAACCTGTCCAACAGGAAAAGAGCTTAAGGACATTCCTAATAGACAAACCTAAACATTGGGCTTCAGTCATGGCTAATATTCTGTTTTGTGTCTGTCTGGACATGAACATTTAAAACCTTAATTTCAAAAATCAAAGCCAGTGTGTGCTTACCTTGTACAGACCAACTTTATTCAACAGCTGAGACAGTTCTGCTGCATTGAGTGTTCCAGTAATCGAGAGCTTTTGGCCAGCAGTTAAAGAACACCTTGTGAACCCAAATGAAAAAAATGTTTTTTTTTATGGTAATCATGTATGTACACAACTTCTTTTGGAAATTGGAATAGAGGGTGAGAGGTCAAGGATACATCCATCAGTGCAATGATGCTGTGGCAAGTGTCTAAGCTGAAGACTCCTGATTTTTGGTCTCCTGGAAGAAGATCAATGTATAAAACAAAAACTCTATCACACAGCAGAACTTTAGTCACATCTCATTGTCTATGAGAACCCTAAAATACTGGACTAACCAGACTTACCTCCCACAAACTCACTCAAAATTGTCTGCAGCTGCTCCGCCTTGATGTCTTTATACTAATTCCAACACAAGAGAGCATAAACCACCCATCAGGTATTAGCTGCAAAATGTTCAACATATATAGTTGCTGTTGAAATAAAACATACTGTCTCCATTTATTTATTTATTCATTTTTGTATATTTTGTATATTAAATACCACCTCCTCTTCAATCTGCAACAAAATATCATGATGACCAGACCAATAGAAATGGTCCAAAATCACTTAAAATTGAATCTTCTTTTTTTATGTAAATACTTAAAGAACATTACAAATACTTAT
>JBBPDA010000001.1:38070533-38084405 GCA_037974385.1 Arnoldichthys spilopterus
CCACGCGAACACGGGGAGAGCTTGCAAACTCCGCACAGAAAGGCACCTGTGGCCAACCCGGGGATCGAACCCAGGACGACAGTGCTAACCACTGCACCACCGTGCCGCCCCTAAATACTTTAACTCAGATAAATACTTTTTTTTCTGCTCAACCATCACAGTCTTAGTTTCATTGTCAATTTTGGGTGCCACCCTGTTAAACTGTTGCCCAACTTGTGCCCCCTACCCGAAAATAATCTGGATCCACCCCTGGGTGTATTAGGGAGTAGGTGAACAGTAATTTCTTGAAGCTGGTGTGCTGGAAACAGGAAAAATTATCAAGTGTAAGGACCTGAGCCACTTTGACTGGGATGTAATTGTGATGGCTAGACGACTTGGGGTCATCTCCAAGCGGCAGGTTTTGTAGAGTATTCCAGGTATGCAGTAGTTAACACCAAAAAGTGATTCAAGGAATGACAACTGGTAAATCAGTGACAGGGTCATAGACACCCAAGGTTTACTGATTCAGGTGGGGAGTAAAGACTAGCCTGTGTAGTCTGTTCCCTAAAAGGTGCTCCAGTTGCACAGAATGTTAATGCAGTGACAGAAAGGTGTCAGTACACCTCAGTCAGAGCTGTTGTGTAATAGCTGATTATAGGGTAGATACTATGTTCACTGTATGGCCTCTGCTGTTAGACAACATGGAGCATAGGGAATAAACGGTGGCTTCCGGAGGAAAAGTGAATATAGAAAGCAGGAAGGGTAGAGCAAATGTCCCCTTTTATGGTTGATGAATGTTAAGCACTCTGAAGGTTACTGTGACCAATAAAGCTGTTAACTTGCACAAGTTTAACCATTCATTGGTTGCATGTAACAATGACTGTCACTGAACTTTTATAGCAGTTAAAATCTTTAATTTTGGAAAAAATTAAAAGCTTTATGATGTGTTTATCCCTAATGGTAATGTTAAGTAAAACAAACCCACTACAGTGAGTTAAAAATAAAGGAAGCCTCACTACTCCAACCAGTACACTCATTCTTTAAGAAATGTTCGTCTTTGTTTGCAAACTTCACTGTACGTTCACAATGCTCTCCCACTAAGAAAAATGGTGGGAAGCACATCATGGTGAAAATGTAAGGAAGCTCTGCTGCAGTGAGGTTAGTGCATTTACTACTCAGCAGAGGGGCCTTTTAAGCCATTTCCTCCCATTGAATTTGCAAGCTAGGCCTCACTTTACAAACAGGATGTTATCCCTGCCAACCGTCAGAATTAACAATGTGAAGGTTCAGACAGGAGCCCAGTATGAAAGAACATGCTTTGTAACACATGAAAAATTATGCTGTCACTTTTTTCATAATTTCATCAAGAAAAAAGTTTAATTTCTACTTAAATCATTCATTAAACTGTGAAAGCCCTCTTTTGAATGTCTGCACACTCTGGTCATATAAAAGCACATCCTTGGTGGCATGTGTTATGGGTGTGTTTGGAATAACCCTTTTGTTGACATTTTTGTGTTGTCTACCACACAGCAACTTTTCTCTTACATCTCTCTTAATACTTATACTATAGTGTACAATACATTGTGGGAAATCAACTGCTCAGTGCAAACACCATTCACATATATTACATACTATTCACAATACATTACAAACCATATTTACAGATATTGGGATTTTTTCAGAAAATTCAGTATAAACAAGAATGCGTGCTTTGTTGCATGTTTTGAAAATTGATTTCACTCATCAGTTTAAATGTATTTTGTAAATATAGACAAATTTAGAATTTGTGTTATATCACTTTTCATTTTAATTACTGTTTAATCATTTAGGAAATTAGGAGACTATTGTTGTAGTTCTGCAAGAGTAATTTTTGGCCATTCTTGCTTGATACAAGACTTACCAGACCAGTCAAGCACACACACTGTGTCTATGAAGCCATGCTGTTGTAGTGCGTGCAAAATGAGGCCTGGCACTGTTAGATGAAATCATGGGATTTCCAGGAAAAGATCCTGCCTTGATGGCAGAATATGTCCCTAAAATCCCAAAATGTCCATGTCAATGAGACCTTCAATCCATGCCATGGGCACTATCACCCTTCACCAATACATGACAGATGTTGCCTTCTGCATATTTTACTGATAACAGTTTGGATAGCTCCAAATTCATTTTTCTGAGATGAGCTCACGTCCAGAGCATTTAGTGGTGTTTCTGTATAAAACTGACGTTTGGTTGATTTTCACTTTGGGTAACCATTTCACGTTGCATTTTTTTTGATGCAGCAACAGAATGTGTTAAGTGAGAGCAGTTTTCTGAAGTCCTCCCAAGCCCATGTGACAATATTTACCACAGTAGCGGGATGGTTTCTAATGCAGTGCCTATGGTGTTCAAAGGTTTCTGGCCTTATCCTACAGTTACTGAGATTTTTAACAATATTATGAATTACAGTAATTTGTAATGTTTCTTCATCCCAACATTGTTTGTCTGTGTTGCAGGTGTCTATCTAGATGAAGATTTGTAGATCAGCTTTGTTTATGTAGATTTTCCTGAGCACTCTAAGACAAAACAAGCAGTCATTTATCAAACATGCCATGGTTTTATGTTGATTCTCTTGTTTTTTACATCCAGGTAAAGTAAATGATGCAGTACTCCGCAGACGGCCTGTTGTTTTCAGCAGCCATAGGCCTAGATGTCTGGAACAGTCCAAACAGAGTGGCCAAGACAATTGTTTGTTAGGGTTTTTTTACTTTATACAGGAACTTGCTCAGAGGAGTGACAAGAAGTCCGCTGCAAATTCTTATCCCTGCGTAGGTTTCTCCACCAAACAGGATGTGGCTGTTTGTTCACGGCGATGTAGCTTACAGACCGTTCTGTCTATGGCTCAGTTCTGCATCTGAGAGAACCCTCGATGCGTGGAATATGAAATATTCCTAAATATTTTTATATCTGTATAGAGGGGCTATTGAAAAAAACATTTTTAAAGATGCGCGCGCTGCTGCTCGCGCTCTACGCTCTCATATCGTTGTGGCGGGCGGAGAGCCACGCAGCCACTAGATGTACGGCGCGAGCCTGCTTCACCCTACACGCGCACAGGGAGCCGTTCGACGTGGCCAAAGCGAAATGCTTCGACAGCGGTGGCTACCTGCTTACGATGAGGCACGAGGTGGAAGCCGAGGACGCAAGGGCCTTGCTCGAGCTGGCCAGCGAGGCTGGGCTTTTCGCGAGCGGCCAGGAGAGGTTGTGGATCGGGCTAAAGCTGGAAAAAGGCAACTGCGTGCTAGGTGAAGAGCGCCTGCGAGGATTCCGCTGGTTGTTAGGCGACGCGAACTCGGGCGCGTTTTCCAACTGGGGCCGTGAACCGCACAGCACATGCACAGAGGAGCGCTGCGTGTCATTGCGCGCCGCCGCCTCATCCGCCCCCCTCTACTGGAGCGACGGCTCGTGCAAGGAGAGCGCACTTTACGCGTGCCAATTCCAGTTCAAAGGCATGTGCGAGCCGCTGGCGCTCGCGGGACCAGGGGAGGTCACTTACAATGTCCCTTTCTCCCAAACTCCTCTAAAAGGGAGCGACGCGCTGCGCATGCTGCCCCACGCCACGTTTGCCGAGGTCAACTGCACGAGCTCCAGCGAGACCCAAGAGTCGATGTGTAGAGATGCGAACGGCGCGTTCATATGGACCAGAGCGGGACCGTTCTGCGCGTCGGGTGAGGGCGGCTGCGCGCATCAAAACGGAGGTTGCAGCCATTGGTGCATGGATGACCAAGCCGGAGGCGTTCGCTGCGCTTGCCCGCATGGCTACGATCTTGGCAAGGACACGGTTACGTGCTTTTCGAAGGACCCGTGCCGGATTGCGTCGTGCGAGCACAAGTGCGTTATCGTGGGCACCGATTCCAAGTGCGCGTGCCTTGAAGGCTTTCGGCTCGCGCCGGACTGGAAAAGTTGCGTGGACGAGGACGAGTGTGAGCGGGACGTTTGCGACGGCCACAAATGCCACAACAGGCCGGGCAGTTTCGAGTGCGAGTGTAAGAGGGGATTCAGAAAAGACGCGGGGGGCGCCTGCGAGGATATCGACGAGTGCGCTGGTGGCGCGTGCGGAGGACACGCCAGGTGCCTCAATTCGCAGGGCTCTTTCTCGTGCTACTGCGCCACGGGCTTCCGGTCGTCAGAGGTCAGCGGGGAGTGCGTGGACGTTGACGAGTGTCTCAGTCGGCCGTGTGAGCACGTCTGCACGAATACGGAGGGCAGCTACGCGTGTTCCTGTCGCGCGGACTTTCGCTTGGCCGAAAACGGCATTAGCTGCCTCCAGGTGATCGCAACGACCCCTCGAACCCATTCAGCTCCTACTGAAGCCCACAGTACAGGGCTCGACCAGTCCACCACTTCCGCCGCCTCCGCCGCGGTCATGTTGACCAGCGAGAGCAGCAGCACTGAGCGCAGAGAGATCCAGGCCAAGGCGAGGGTGTGGGTGTGGGTGCTGGGATCAGTGATTCCTCTGCTGCTTCTAGTCGCACTCACGTCTGTTGTCGCCGCCCTCCGATGGAAGCGCTCGCGCAGACATGCAAAGAAGAAAGGCCCCACCGCGGACAGCTACTGCTGGGTCTCATCGGGCTTCCAGGCTCACCAGGACACTGAAGCGCGCTGACGCTCAGAAAACAATCCTACAGGCTTCTTGGCTCGAACGTGGGCAATTGAATGCGGTAAAATTTTCCTTTATGTGGAGGTTCTTTAAACATAAAAAAGTCTTCACACTAAAATTAATGTACACAAATCACGGGTTAATGAACGATCAGCTGAAAGTTTATTTTTTTTGAAAGAAATTCAATTTTTGGTGAAAAGTCACCAAGAAGCCCACTGTTGTTTGATGTTGTATATTATATTGTATTGTATTATTGCTGTAAATAAATATTTTTTTTACACTGAATTGAGTCTTCCGTTCATTCAGTTCCTCTTAAACAGCACATCTATAAATATCACAGCTTTGTGTGTGTGTGTGTGTGTGTGTGTGTGTGTGTGTTTGTGCTTCTACATTGCAAAAATGGTCCAGCCGGTTTCCTCAGGACATAGTACTGCATCTGTTTATGTAAGCGTAAAAATCAGCAAGGTCATCCCTTCAGGTTATTGTGGATATTGTGACATGATGTTTTAATGTATTCACCAAAAGTTTATAACATGAAACCATCACACATTATCTTATTAGATAAAAAGTTATTATATATTAGCTTAGTAGCTAGCGTTCTGGTTGTGATAGCTGGTGTTTTGTTTTGGTGTTTGTCTATGGCCCAAAATTGATTTAAAAAAAAGAAAAAAAAGATAAATATATAAGTGACTGACAAGTGATAAGTGTCAGTGGTGGCCTAGTGGTTAGGACATTGGCCTTGGGACCTGAAGGTCACAGAAAGTCCTGGCCTGGGTGCTACTGAGGTACCCTTGAGTAAGGTACTGTCCCGCTACGTAAATGCTTGATTGTACCTGTATCTTGGAAGTAACTTTGGATAAAAGCATCACCCAAATGTGAAAAAAACATTTTGACTGCTGATGAAATTTAGGATAATAATGTGTAGAATTAGAATATAGAATTTCATTTGAGAGAACCTTTAGTTTAAATCAGCTGTATGATTCACACTATTCAAATATCAGTTTTCAAATCATTAGTCAGACCTTTAAATGTAAGTGATCTTCACAACTGGTGTACTCAGATGTCAGTGTACAGCTTATTATATGCAATACATCCACATAGCATGTGATGCAGTGCATCTGAATTTGGTGTACACTATTAATAATGAGCTACAATAGCAGGATATTAAAACTTTGTCCCTATTAATACATAAACCTTTACTATAACCTTGAGTTGCTCATATCCTCAACCACAAGGCACAGCCCTGTCTGCTTATAAAGCACTGGCGTCATTGGCTAAGCAGTATTTCCTGGAAAGTCTTAACTGTACCTACATTCTTAAGAGATAAAAAGGTAACAGAATGAGTCTTACTCATAAAAATCACATTTGGTTCCCCAAAAAGATCTTAACTGAGCTTTTTATTAAAAAAATTAATGATAATGAAGAATACTGTTTCAAAGAACCTTTATCTTTATCTAGAGTTTAATAACATTTAAATGCAGCTAGTACTCTAGCTACTTCCTAAAAATGAATTTAATAAAGGCCTATTGAACTATTATAACTCAGAGAACTCTTTAAATGTTTAAATGGTTTTTTGCTTGAATAATTGATTTTTCTCTTTAACTGAGAATCTATTGTGTGGTTCTGTAAAGGAATAACACAACTACAAACTGCACCAGCAAGTATTGTACTATGGTTATGGGTCAAGGAACCCTTTAGTATGATGAAAACCCCTTTTAGTTGTTGTCTTTTTTGTATGTTGCTTTGTATTGTTAAACACTAGGTATTAGTGTTTTATGTTTATAAGATAAAATATTGATCCTCCAACACCTTAAACCAGGTTTCACAGTAACAGGACTGACACAAAGAGTGCAAGACTCCAGTCAGCTAACTGATACAGCAGTAGTGCTTAAAATGTGTGGTTTACAACTTAGAAAAGACTGTAGAAGGAATTTTATCTTAACCGTTTATCTGGTTACTAATAAATTATTGTACAAAATGCAGTAAAATAGTGGCAAACACAGTTGCCAGTCCGTAGTTTGCCTTAATTTTACAGAAGAATGTTTTAGTGTAGAGCTTTAGATTTAAACACATGGAAATATGACAAAATACAATTCTAAAATCATGTCAGGTTGCTACCAACATTTTATGAGCCCACCTGGAATGAGGGTGGTGTTATTACATTACATAAGCTTTACTGCAAATCTAGCAGTCAGTGTATCCACAAAACTGTGGGTGTAACTTGTGTGTCTGTTGCACTGAGGAATGGCTAACAACACAGGAATGCCACAAAAGCTTATTAGGAGGGGCTTCCTTCCTCTCTTTCCTTTATAAAGTCTTTCAGCAGCAATGGGCCACTCGTGGTAGCAGGCAAGGTTTGGACACCAGCACTTTGTTTTGCACGTGAAGACGGCCATTCGCTTTTCCTACTGTGATCGTGCAAGGTGTGAGGAATGGACTCCTACAGACAGATGATCCTGTTTCTCTTTTTAACTCCTCTCCATGTGGGACAAGCCCTGCGCTGTGCATGCACAGAGAATTTGGGAAGGTGCGCAAGCCTCCATAAAATGCCTGCAAACTTCCAAACTGCCCAGAGCGAGTGCAGAGCAATTGGAGGTAAATTAATTCAAGCTGGGTCTTCACTCTCCAATGATACCATCGCAACCCTGCTCATTAGCACAACTGGACACTTCTGGACCGGATTGGAACCAAGGAAAACATGTTCAAGCAATCAGAATGATTCGGTGGAGTGCCCTCAAAGGTGCCTGTCAGTTTCCAATGGTAAAAAATGGACAGAAAGCGCATGTGAGGGAATACTCGATGGGTTTTTATGTGACAGAGTTCCCTGGGACACCACATGCTCGATGGACAAGACGGAAAATGTTATACTACTCAATAAAGATGGTTGCATCAGTGGTCCTTGCGAACACAAGTGTGAAATCATGCACAATGGATACACATGCCAATGCATGGAGAACTTCAAACCGAGCAAAAAAGACCCTACACGCTGCGAGCGTTTCTGTTTATCGCCCACCTGTAAGGTGTTGTGTTCGGGTAAGGATTGCTACTGCCCCCCAGGCTTTATCAGAGATGAGGGCAACTGTGTGGATGTAGACGAGTGTGGTTCTAACCACAACTGTGAGCATCTGTGCATGAACACCATTGGGAGTTACGTATGTTCTTGCAAGGAAGACTTTGGTCTTGTAAATGGATATGCTTGTGTTCCTAATCTGAGCTTAACAACCACCCTCCAAGGCTTGTTCATTACCCCCTCTCTGAATTACACCTCAGGCCGAGCAGCGCTGGCCAGCCCGGGAGAGTATGTTGGGATTGTGGTGTTTATCATGGCTGCCCTCTTTGGCCTCATAATGCTTGCTCGCTATTTAACTAAACAGAAAAGTGATGTAGGACTGAAGGACTGTGATGTTCTTGACGAAATTCAACAGGGATTGTAGAGTTTCTTGGCCAAAGACTTGTGGATAGTTACTCCAATAATCAAATGTTTCAATGACCTGTGAAGATCTCAATGAATGTGCAAAAAGTCAGTTATTAATGTACTGAGTAATTGCACTATTCTAATTTCTTTTGTATGTTGTTCATATTTTTACTGTTGCATTTATGAATATTACACATGGGAAAACAGTTAGTGGCGTACTTTCTTAAAAACTGACCCCATTATGTATCTTTGTAGCAATTAAACCTGTTTTTTATTCCTAAAATGACACAATAATAAACATTATTAAGTTATACAATTCTATACATTTATATAAATAAATAAAGATCCAACACAGATAAATATGGTATACCCCAGATGCTGATGACAGAATAAAAACACGCACTTTGTAAATGGGTCAGGATAGCTGATTGTACCTTTACACACACTTGAACAGACTTTTATCTCAGAAATATCCAACACAGTCTGGACATTGTTTCCAATTGAATAATCTCCCAAGTTTTCATGTTTAATTTACACTGCAACAAGTTTAAATTGCTGTGCAACCATTTGTCATATTAACTAAACAAAGCAGTTCCTCTGCTGCTTCTTTATATAAAGCTGTAGGAAAGTGAATCTAACACTTCCTATTTAAGAAACGAGCTTTAGAGTAAGGTAATAACAGTGTTGTTAATTTCTTGCTGCTTCATAAAATAAATAAAATTAATTACAAACCCTCTCACACTGGCTTGTGTTTTGTAATGGCTAAGAAGGTTCCTCTTATACCACGAAACGTTAAAAAAATACCTATATTGAGAAAGTTGGTACTTTATTCAGTTATATTTAGGCAAAGCTGGGCCAGGCAAGTCCCATTCTGCAGCCCATGATTAACACCATCACTCATGTCTATGGGCCTTAAATTATTGCATAGTAATAAGAATAAGCAGATGACACTTGCCATGGTTGGGTATTGTTAACATGTTGGCCTTGTCCATTTTTGCATGATAAATACAAGTATGATCAGGGTTATTTCTTCTATTTCTTGTAGACTTTCTGCTGAATTTGTTCCAGCAGGAGGTCAACTCTTAACTGATTGCTTTGAGAAATAATTTGAATGCAATCCACTTCCACTTTATATGGTTCCACCAATATCAAACACATTATATAATGGCAAACTGAGTGAAGTATAACTGAGAAATAAAGCATGAAAAATGCATGCCTTCAACAGATGTGCTCCAATCTTTGCCGTTGTATAGTCCAAACGATGTGCACTGTTACTCCAACTATAATGTCCATGTTAATTGCTACTGTTTAAAAGCGTTGTCGTTGATTTAACGCTGACTGCTGTTCATGTGAATGACAATGACAGTGACAAAAACACAACTGTAAACTCAACAGTACTTTGACCTGCACCATACTAATCACCCAGTAGCTCATCACGCGGACGCCTCACATACGAGCAGAAGAGTAACTGAATTCACTTATGTCAAACTCAGTTTAAGTCAAGATTGTTTATTTATTTATATCAGGCACAGTGGACGTGAAGCGATCAGAGGAATCGCGCCGGTTCAAGCGAATTTCAGTGCGTGGAATTTTAAGGTAAGTGTTCACGCGCCCCCCGCAAGGGTCTGCACTTTCACCAAGCTTTCTTCAGCAGAGATCGCCGTTAAAGCGGTGGACGGGGGCTACAGCGGCGGCGCCAGCAGCAGCAGCAGCAACCAGCAGTGCAGGTGACGCAGTTTCTCTCACCGTGCACCTTAAGCGGGAACATGAGCGCCAGCAGTGTGTCGTTCGGGCCTTCCGCTTAAGCCGCTCTAACCGGAATAACGGTACTGATTATGAGGCGCTGTTTGTGTTCTCCATGGCGGTGCGTTCACCGTCACACCCTGCGCGGTGGCGAGGAGATGCTAGCTGCACGCTGAGCCCCCCACACAGCACGGCGACGACATAAACGCTTCACTCGCTGTCTCTTTTCTTCCCGTCGCCCTCGTTTCAGAGCGCACACGCCCGATGACTTTGATTCGGTGAAAAGATGTTTCATCATGCTGATAGGCAATCTAAGACATCTGGGTTTGTCCGCATTGCTGTCTACGGCCCGATTCTCATCATATTCACCACCTCCACCCCTCCTCATCAGCTGGTCACCGCCTTCCCCGATCCTACAATAGGTAAGAGGCTTTTTACTCTGGAACAAAGACTCAGGAAGGACGGCTAATGTCTCCATCGCTATTAGGAGCAGCAGTGGGAGACATTGTTAATGCAGTGGTGATGAAGAATAAAGGGCAAACTGACAGTAGCTGGCAGCAGAGGTTTTTAACCTAACATGTTTATACACCACCCCCCAGCTTCTACCCTGCCTACTACCTGACAGCGCACCCTCCTTGTTCCTTCTAGTTTCCTGTTCGACCTTTGGTCAAGAAGCAATCATTAAATGAAACAGTCTTTTCTCAAGTTTTGTGTGTGTGTGTGTGTGTGTGTGTGTGTGTGTGTGTGTGTGTGTGTGTGTGTGTGTGTGTGTGTGTGTGTGTGCGCATGCGTGTGTAATTGTTTGTGTGTGTGTGTAATGTTCAGTTGAGCAGTTTTGCAGAGATCCAGGTGTTCCAGAGCATGGACGCAGAACACCAAGTAATGGTGTGTTCTTTGAGAACTCAGTGGCTAGATTCTCTTGTATAGAGGGATACAGACTAAAGGGAGCTGCGAAGATCACATGTACACGCTTCCTGAATGGGTCGGTGGGTTGGAGACCAAGCCTTAAACCAGTGTGCCTTCCAGAAGGTGAGTTTTTAGAGCAAAAGGTTCATCTAGGGCAGCAATTTCCTTTGCTGGTCCTGCTGTACACCTGCTGTGCATATTTTTGGTGTTTTCATGCTTGCACACATGATCAATTGAATCAGCAGATGAACAGGCCCTTCTTGAGGGGAAGTTTGTGGACCAGAACAGGGAATGTAGGACAGATGTACTACAGGACAAGTATTAGGTACCACTGATTTGGGATGAGGGATAGGGGAAGACTGTTATTAGCCTCTTTTTAATGTCCTGTTTAGTGGCAGAATGCTCCATATTGTCAATATTGTGTGATTGAAGAAGATTGAAATGGCGCTACTGTCACTTTCCCATGCTGAATGAAGGGGTTTTACAATCAGTTTTATATACATAAACCGAGCTGTATTTTGAAACTAGTAGCCTATAGTTATCTTTTTTTCAACATCAAGGGCACTCTATGATGTGGGATGTCTGGGTTATCATGCTATGTTCAGGTTCAAAATTACTTTCAAACAGTCCATTTTACATTACGCTCAATTATAAGTGAAGACGGTTCTGTGTTGTCTTGTAAAGTTTTCCTTGTTGTTCCTTATCAGAACTAATATATCAACTACTATGTACTCCAGTAATTATTACAAGACATAAGTAATCACTATAAGACAAATTTGTACTCAGAATGTCATGTCTACACAGCTAAAAAGATAAAGCCGAAAGTGTAGCTGTTTTAGCTAACTGATGTGTGACTTTGGAGTGTAAAAGAAATTCAATGAGATCCTTAGGGTTAATGGAGTTCGTTTAGAATTATGTTGATTTTTGTGACATACCCATTTGATTTCCAGTAAATGTTACAAGAAATGTTAGATTAGTCTCAAGATAAGCCAACCCAGTCCCGGGCCCTTAAATCTTAACTAAACCAAGATATGTCAAAAATGATCAACTTATGGCTTTAACAATTATCGACACTCATTCATTCCTTTCATAGATTGTCTTCCTCCATACATTGAGGATGCTGATGTTGCTAATAAGACCTACAGGCCCGGGGATAGCCTTGATATCAGCTGTCATGAGGGATTTCAGATACGATATCCTGACATGGATAACATGGAATCAGTTTGCCAAGAGGATGGAACATGGGATAACCAGCCCATCTGTCAAGGTATGATGTAATCTGACTGTAAGCGTATTCTGTGAGCATGCTGCCTTTAGAAAGTTACCACAAAATGAGGCACACCATAAGGGGCATTACATATAGACACACAACTAATAAATAGAACATTTCATTATGACCTGTGTGAGGCTTAAATTTATCCTCGGGTAACTAGCATAAAGCAAACAAAAATATAAAAATGTTATCCCAGACTTCTGTCCTATTTAACACCAGATGGAATATGAGCAATATGTTACTGTGTGGTTTATAAAGGTACTAATAAAGATAAACATGTGGTTTTTGGAGTGTTCTTAACGGTAAACAGTAAAAATAAACAGAATATGGTTTTCCTTACCAGACAGTGTTTAAACTGAGATGCTGCCTTAGGCAACTTTTACATTACTTCTACTTCTCTTCTCCAAAACATTTGGGTCTTTGCTTTCCTCTCAGGCTGCCTGCGCCCTTTGATTCCTCCTCACAGTTACATGAACATCTCTGAGACTGAGTTTTCTCTACCAGTTGGAACAGTGGTCCACTACCAGTGTTACCCTGGTTACAAGCTAGAGGGGGCAGAATTACTGGAATGCATGTATAATCTCATCTGGTCAGATGTGCCACCCCGGTGCCTTGACGTTGAAGGTGATCTGTCATAGCTATATTACAAAATGTACACACTTCTTTACAGTTACTTTGGAGAAACATTACCAAATTGCACAAGTGAAAACCGGAGAAAGTAATTTGTTTGTTGTACTATTACTTTCACAGTATTTTTGTATGCTGTTGTAAAAGGCATGAACTGAAATTAACTATGTTTTTTTCTTTACAGTATGTCCCTTACCTCCAATGGTAGAGCATGGGGATTACATGTGCTACCCACATCCATGTAACCGCTATATCCATGGGACTGTGATAGAGTTCTACTGTGATCCTGGCTATCATCTTGCAAATGATTACAAATACATTACATGTCAATATGGGCAGTGGTTTCCTCAAATGCACATCTACTGCATTCAAGATGGTAAGTCCTGCAACATTACAGACAAGAGCTAAAAAAGGCATAATCCTTTCCATAATAGTCGAGGTAAAGAAACAAAGTGTTGGAGAAAATTTTAAAATGCCACAGTTACTTAAATTTAATTAATAAATTACTTAAATTCTGTAACTGTGGCATAATGAATCATATAGGATTGTTTTTATGAAGTTCATGAGTTGAATCGCATATGTCACACCCATCAAAACAAAAATGAACATGGAAAAATAAATCTACACTCTTAATCATATATTCGTTCAATTGAAGAGCCATTTAAGAGCCTTTTATTTTTAAGAGTGCAAGACTAAAATCAAGAGTCAGGCTTGTTAGAAACCACAACTCATGGAGTCTTGATTTATTCCTGCAGAGACCACATATCCAGGCTTTCAGGACTCCTTACTGACCACATGGAAAGTGGTGGCATTCACTGCATCAAGTGTGCTGTTAGTTCTGCTTTTAGTGATCATGGCAAAGGTGTATCATTTCAAGTGCCAGACTCACCAGAATTCAAGGTACAAAGAAATACAGTGGTTCCCCACCCTGAATATGAATACCATGTGCAGCACATTTTGAAGTTTTCCTTGCCCAAACACACCCTCTTAAGAACAGATAAGAGATGTCTGGCGCCACGCAGATACGTTACAGAGCCCAATCGCAGGGTGGCAGTAAGGGGACACACCTCCCTCGTTGCGTCAGCGAAGAATGGAGGCGCGCTTTGCGAGACTAGACAAGTTGATTGGCCCTGGCTGAATACAGGTGGAAATTTGCGTCAGCGGAAAACGGGTGGGTTTATACCGTCCTCCACTGACGCAAAATGTAAACAAGCCGCGGTGGGGGCTACACGTGTAGCGGTTAGCCTAGCCCGCGAGATGGTAACACGGGCTAAGCTAGGGGCCAGCCTGTGGGTC
>JBBPDA010000001.1:38092474-38131194 GCA_037974385.1 Arnoldichthys spilopterus
ACTCCTCAGCAGGAGCAAGTGGGTTTAAAGCCGCAAAACTTCAAACCAGTAAGAGGGTATCAGTGTGGGTCAGGCTGATCCAGATAGCAGAAAGGAATATATATACAGATTTATCTTCAGTATTAGCAATTTTACAAACATCAGCAGGCAGGATATTTTAAATGAAGTTAAAGTTAAATAAAATTCACCAGGGAGTAGAGGGAAACAAGAGTGCTAATGAAACTAAACAAAAAGTAGAGCTGAAATTGAGATTCCTATAAGAAACCAGAAGTGATATCTGGGGTGTAGGATGTGGAGGTAGATGTTGAACACAATAGGCTGGGCCAGATAAAGCAAGAGGAACGAATTAAAAAAAAAAAAAAAAAAAAAAAAAGACAACACTGAACAATGCACATGATAATGAAGAAAAACAGAAAGACAGTGGGATGTGTTATTAGAAGTCAGTTTCAGTTTCTACATAAGTAAACTGGACCCACATTTGCCTTCAGAACTGCCTTAATTCTTTGTGGAATAAATTCAACAATGTGTTAAAAACAATCCTCAGAGATTTTGATCCATATTGACATGATAACATCATGCAGTTGCTGCAGATTTGTTGGCTACACATCCATACATCCCAAAGGTGGTCTATTGGATTGAGATCTGGTGACTTTGGGCCCCATTGGAGTACAGTCAACTACAGACAAGTCACTGTCATGTTCAAGAACCCAGTTCATAAAAGGATGGAAATGGCCAGCAACAATACTCAGGTAGGCTGTGGCATTTAAACAATGCTCAAGTGGTACTAAGGGGCCCAAAGTGGGCCAAGAAAATTTCCCCCACACCATTACTTCACCACCAGCAGTCTGACTTGTTGACACAAGGCAAGATGGATCCATGCTTTAATGTTGTTTATGCCAAATTTTGACCCTACCATCTGAATGTCACAGCTGAAACTGAGACTCAGAAAACCAGGCAACATTTTCCCAGTCTTGTATTGTCCAATTTTGTCAGCCTGTGCAAACTGTAGCCTCTGTTTCCTGTTCTTAGCTGACAGGAATGGTATCTGGTGTGGTCTTCTGCTGCTGTAGCCCATTTGCTTCAAGGTTTGACGTACTGTGTGTTCAGAGTTGATATTCTGTATACCTTGATTGTAATGAGTGGTTATTTTAGCTAAAGTTGCTTTTGTATCAACTCGAATCAGTCTGCTCAATCTCCTCTGACCTCAGACATCAAGGGATTTTCATCCACACAGCTGCCACTCACTGGATGTTTTTTCTTTTTCAGACCATTCTCTGTAAACCCTAGTTGTGTGTGAAAATCCAAGTAGATCAGCAGTTTCTGAAATACTCAAATCAGCCCTTCTGGCACCAACAACTGTGCCATGTTCAAAGTCACTTCAATCTCATTTCTTTCACATTTTGATGCTCAGTTTGAACTTTAGCAACTTGTCTGACTTTCCATCTTGTTCTATCAGCACATATCATTCTATCAGCACATGTCATTATTATCTAAAATGGATATAATGTTTTAAATAATGTTTGTATGACATTTTCCGTCTCTTATTTCACATACCTGGCAGCAGACTCATTTTCGTCCTGCGCTTTGATTGGATAGAAGGGTCTCCCCTTCTGCAGTTTGATAGTCTACTAAGGAGATCATCTCTGTGATTGGCTATGTTCTTTTATCCTGCGATGTGATTGGCTGTCTCTCTGCCGCTCTAAGAGTTTGGACCAAGAAGTGCCGCGCCCTGTTGTCTTTTAAGGCTTAATATAAAGTTTGCGTCTTAACTGTAACACGACATTCATCACAGAGGCTTCCTTTCCGTGGTGGGTGAAAGAGAATGATAGCAATCGCTCAAGTAGTGAGTGACAGTGTGTTTGTTAGTTTATTTGTTCTGTCTGTAAAGTCTAGGATTATTTTTCTGATATTTGTTACAGAATGTTTTTATCGCCATCTAGCGGCCAGACTGAGTGTCAGAACAAAAATGACCTTGCCCTACACTTCAGGATCGATGGTATCTCTCTAGTACTAAACAAAAATGCAGTGCATACAGGGTGCAGTACTATTTAATACAACACGATACACATACGGTACAATACATAATAGACAATTTACAATACATAACATACAGAGGTCTTTACAGACTACAATGTGCAATACAAAGTATACACACTATACATTATGCATATGATGCAATATAATATATTGTACAGTATAGAATAAATGACACAACAGGACTTAACTGAATGATGAGGAAACAGCATGTATTCTAAATCAGCACACTGACCTGTATTAACAGTCTTTTGTATAACTTGCAGTTGTATTCGTCTTCCTTCGATGGAGTGGGACACTAGGTGGCACAGGTGTAAAGTGAATTAGGTGGCACGGGGTGGGGGGTGGGGGTGGTGGGTGTACACTCCCTCATCAGGTCATTACTCAGATTATTCTGCCCTCACTGTCTGTGAGCACTGTTTTGGATCTACCTTCTGTCATTTTCGCCCGAAGCAAATGAGAAACATCTATTTTCTTTCCAGCTCAGAAGTTCCAGGCTGGATCTTTCAGTGGTGAAGAGTGTCCACATATTATAACCTGCATTGTAAAGTTACACGGATGTAGTGGATCTTCTTGCCTGAGCCTCTTAATGCACCCAGTGTTTTCAAATATCCAGTCTATTCAGATGTGTTTATTTTAAATGCAGGCTGTTAAAAAATCTCTTATTCTTTCGTTGTGTATGAAGCATTAATTTGAAATTGATTTTCCATCTTTAATGAAAAGTAATTAAGAAAAGCAGTCGTTAAAGTAAAATTAGAAAGACAGCAGTGGCCAAGTTCAGGTTTACTGAATTCATGTGGTGACTTGCGCCTCCTTATCTATGTGTTCAGCCTAAAACAAAGAATTTATGAGCCTATAATTATCATGTGCTTGGGTTTCAAAGATGATTGACTGTAAAAAAAAAATCTCGCAGGTGTCTTAAATTTTATGTTAAAAAATTATGCCTCGGCAATATCATTGTTATTATTGCGTCTAAATTGTACATACATGTTGAAATAGTTTGTTGTGAGCTCTCTCTGTAAGCCTAAACCTTCCATTAGCCGGAAAAACTTGTAAAAGTGATATTGAAGAGATTGCTGTGCGTTATACAAACACTGCTTGGATAAAGTTGTTCAGATGTTTTGGAGTTGGTTTCTACTGCAGTCCTGTAGCAATTCTGTCCTCTGCGAAAATGGAGCGTGTGCGCGCATACAGAGGCGCGATTACACGTGTGCGCTTTACGCACGTACACACAACCACACACGCAGAGAGAGAGAGACACACACACGCACGCACACACACACGCACTCGAGGGAAAGCAGTCAAGCACTCTCTCAAGTATACGGCAAAAATGCCGAGGGTGAGGGGTCTTCAGGGTGAGGGGCAATGGAGCCTCAAGCTCTCCTCACATCATCTCCAGCGCGTCCTCTTTGTCATGATTTTCTTCGCGTGTCTGAGACCAGTTCGGTCGCATCCTCAATGTTTGGACTTTCAGCCCCCCTTTAAGCCCCCTTACCACCTGGAGTTCTGCACTTATTACGAGAAGTTTGGCTGCTGTGACCAGAAAACTGACAACCTCATTGCGGAGAGGTACTGGGACATAATTGACCTGCTTGGAGATGAGGGGTATGAACTGTGTGGTGACTTGGTGAAAGATATCCTCTGCCAGGTGAGCACATTTAGTTTTACTGGTTTACTTTAATTGGGCTATAAATTCCTCAATGGTTTACTAGTCATGCATTGCACTATATTAGTGTGGACAACACTACAGCTTCCTCTGTCATATGCATGGCAAATATCACTCAGCATTTCAGATTAATGTACTTTTGGATTACTTTCCCTTAATGTCATATAGCAGTTTTGTATTCATTTAATTTGCCATGCTCCACTGTTGCCTTCTGGTCTTCACACCTTACCATTCATGCCTGGAGTGTCAGGGGTTACTGCACTTACTGATCTATTAAAATGACATCATCCAAGACAGGTGTGCACTCAAAATATGCAAATGCATGCAGTGGAATTCAGATCTCTCTTGAATTCATATTATTGCTGGCAATGTTTTAGGAGTGCTCCCCTTATGCAGCACATCTGTATGATGCTGAAGACCCATACACTCCAGTGCGCCACCTCCCGGGACTGTGCTTTAGCTACTGCACCAGCTTCCACACTAAATGTCACTCAGTGGTCAAGTACTTGACGGACAGCAAGATCCTGCAGGAATCGTGTGAGAAAGACCGTTCACTTTTCTGCAACTTGATCAATCTGCCTGACCAGGACTACTGCTACCCCAACGTGATACAGAACAATGATCTGTACAGTAACTTGGGCAAAGTGGTGGAGGACCGGAAAGGCTGCCTGCAGCTGTGTCTGACGGAGGTAGCCAATGGGCTGAGGAACCCTGTGCTGATGCTCCACAGCGGGGACGGCACCCACCGCATGTTCGTGGCCGAGCAGCTGGGATTCGTTTGGGTTTACCTGAAAGATGGCAGCCGTCTGGAGCAGCCCTTCCTGGACATGAGCGGTGACGTGTTGACCACGCCATGGTTGGGTGATGAGAGGGGCTTCCTGGGTCTGGCCTTCCACCCTCAGTACAAGAACAACGGACGCTTCTTCATCTATTATTCCATCATGGTCAACAGCAAGTTGGAGAAGATTCGCATCAGTGAGATGAAGGTTTCAACCCATGACATGAACATGGCAGATGCCAGCTCTGAAAGGTAAATTAAATTAGAGTGTAAAAAAAAATAAAGGTGTCTTATTAGGAGTTACTGACCAGAAAAGCAACTTTTTTTAGTTGTTAATATATAATATATGTAAAATATAACTATTTTATATTTCTGATTTCTAACAGGACATTTTAAAACAGCATTCCAATCATTGCTTTGTTGGCTTATTTTAGGATGCTTCTTGAAATTGAGGAACCAGCTGCAAACCATAATGGTGGACAGATTTTATTTGGTCTGGATGGATATCTTTACATCTTCACTGGAGATGGTGGAAAAGCAGGGGACCCGTTTGGAAAATTTGGGAATTCTCAAAACAAGTGAGATCCACAATAATTCCAGTAGAAATATGAACTCATCTGCATGACTGAAATTTGTCCTAGGGCCAACATAACTTATTATTATAAGTTTTTAATATTTTTATAGGCCATCCATACATTGTTCCTAAATCTCAGTGGAGTTAATGGAAAGCAGCTCCATTATAAAATTCAAAGCTGTCAAAAAATTCTTGTCAATCCACACTTTATTTTTTCCTTCTTTTAAGGCAAAAACTTTAAATATAATCGTTATTTCTGTATTTTAGATTAATTCAATGATTGTTTCTGATCACAGATCAGCTTTATTGGGCAAAGTTCTTCGCATTGATGTGGATGGACGAAGTAACAATGGAAAGCCCTACAAGATTCCTCCAGATAATCCGTTCATCAATGAGCCAGAGGCCAGACCTGAGGTCTATGCTTACGGAGTGCGGAACATGTGGCGCTGCTCAGTAGATAGGGGTGACCCAGTGACCCACTATGGCAGGGGGAGGATTTTCTGTGGTGATGTTGGGCAGAACCGATATGAAGAAATCGACATTATTGTGAAAGGAGGAAACTATGGCTGGAGAGCTAAGGAGGGTTTTGAATGCTTTGACATGAAATTGTGTCAGAACTCTTCACTAGGTGAGCAAAGCTGCAGAGTCTGATAGTGAAATTACTTACAAACTTAAAAAGTTAAAAAAGAATTGTTTAACTTTTTTAAATTAAGTTAGTACACAAGAAATACTGTTCACACCCAAGTTTGTTGGTCATTGTTTTTTTTTTTTCAAATGTAAGCATTCAACAACTGTGTAGAACTTAAAATGTTGGAGCTTCCAGAATTTGCTGGAAAGCCCTACAAAACTCAACCTTTCCTCTAGGTAGTGATTTACATGCTTTAGACATGGGCTTTTGTGACTTTTTTAGTTCATAGCTAAGGTGACCTTCTGATGGCTGAAGATATTTTTGATATAACTTTGTATTAATATTTAGGAATCAATATAATTTTCAGATATTCATATTTTATGCGTTAAAACAAGAATTGGAGATAAATGATGACCTAGACACCAGTTAACATTAACATCCTTTGACCATTCCAAATTACAATTCTTGACCTACCTAACCAGTCCTGATGAATCAGTTAAGGCTAACATTAGGTTCTAAGACTTTACATCTTGAATAGTATCCAACATTTTGTACATGCCACAGTTAATAGTTTTTATGTTATTCAATTGTAAAAAAAGAGAAATTGCAGAGGCTATGTTTATTTCTTTTTACTTCAGAAATCTACAAAACATTGATTGGTGCACAAACTTTTGCATACAGCTGTATGTTAATAATATACAATGTGAATAGGTAAAAACAAAAAAGCTAAAGCAAATTGTATAAGTGGCTCTTTTACTTTTCACACACCTTTCTAATATGTTTCTTAAACTGACACTTTGCAAAATCTTTGATTGTTACATTACCCCCATTTTTAGGAACCACTTATGGCTCATGTCCTTCAGGTGAAAACCACAACTTCAAAATTTCTGTTTCATGGCGCAGTTACACCTGCCAAGGGGACAAATCACTGTCTAACTTAACATATTTTTGCAGATGACATTCTTCCCATTTTTGCCTATGCCCATCATGTTGGAAAGTCAGTGACTGGAGGCTACATTTACAGAGGATGCGAGTCACCCAACCTAAATGGACTTTATATCTTTGGAGATTTTATGAGTGGGTAAGAAACAAAGCTTTTGTAGAAGTAGAAAGCACAACTCAGTTTAAGGCATTTCACCTTAAAACCAAGGTCTCTTTTTAAAATATAAGCACTTAAATCTCAGCAGTAACCTGTGGAATGGTATTGGAATAGAATTTCATTTTAACCAATGAACCCAGTTTAACCATCATACCCAGAAGGTTTGATTAATGCTTTGGTCTTCATCCAGACGACTATTGGCTCTAGAGGAGGATAAGAACAGCGGGACCTGGAAGGAGAGGAATGTGTGTATGGGTGACACTAAGACCTGCTCGTTTCCTGGCCTTATCAATCACCACCACAAGTTTATCATCTCGTTTGCAGAAGATGAAACAGGTGGGTGTCTGCCAGAGTACTCTAAATCCTCAAGAAATACTGGGAATTACAGTAAGGCTGCAAATGGCATTTATGCAGAAGTGATTTATTTTTTTTCTCCCTTTGTATCATCTTTCGTGAAGGAGAACTTTATTTTCTGGCAACTTCATACCCAAGCGCCATGTCCCCCTTTGGAACTATCTACAAATTTATGGACCCATCTAGGTAATTATATGATAAATATTCCAATTTGGACAAATGTGTAAGATAAAAAGGCACAGAATGTTGTTAAAAAAAAAACCCTAGACATTTCTTCCTCTAACAGCATAAAACAATCCAGATTGTCTAATTAGAAACAAATGTATGTTTAATATGTACTGTTAAAGTGGTCATTTTAAAATGTCTAAAACAATTATTGCTACAGAAAATTCTTGGTCTAATTCACTTATAAATTATGATGGTATCTGTTGAATCAGCATGAAAGTGTAAATATTTGGTCAGCTAAAGCTGTCTTTGAGGTATGATATCATGCCGGCACAGAAACCATTTACTACAGGAGGAGTGCTTTCAGATCATAGTATGGTTAAAATTCTTTCCTCAGAATTCTTGACTCTTCAGCTCATGCATAAGCCAAATGGCCTTTTTCCAGTCTTCTGGAAAGTGCATGCTAGAGTGCACTCATCAGCAGACAGATCCACTTAAACATCTTAACTAATCATGCAAATCATCAATCATGAAATCAATTTCAGAATAGTTATTGTATCAAGTAACAAGACTCATTTTGCTCTGTGCTAGGCAATAACATCCCTTCACATGTTCCATATCATTTATGGATAGGATTTGAAAATTAAAATGATTAACTCGCTTGAAAAAAAGTTTGCTAAAAATGACTTCCTAAAAAGTGTTTTTTCAATGTGTTCCTAAAAGTTTTGTTGATTTCAATCTTATCTGTCCATTGAAATACCTGCCCAGCCATGTCAGCACATCCCAAATCAGTTTTACTAATCACTACACCATGCCTCTGTCCAGCTGTTCCTTATTCTGCAGCTCTCTTTATACACTTTCACAGACCAGTGGAAATATGAGGAACTGGATGCCATTAAGAACAGAAGAAATTTATTGCTCGTTATAGGGTTCAAAGCCCTATCAAATGGACTGAGTTGAGCAAGCTTTTCCAAAAGCATCAGTCATAGATTTAACTTCTTTTTAGCTGGAATATTCAATTTGGCTCTCAGTTCACCATCTGTATGTCCTTTAGGTTCTCTACCAGTACAGCAGATATGTAAGCTTTCGATATGTCAGAGATATGAAAAAATATAAAAGATATGAAAGATATTGGTGGTTCAATAACAATAATATATTGTTTTGTGGTTGCTGGGAGCTTTGCAAATAGTGTGTGTACAAATAGTTTAAAATTGCCATCTGTTTACAGGAGAGCACCTCCAGGGAAATGCAAAAGTAAGCCACTTCCTGTGAAAGTGAGAGGGAAGAAGGTGCCATTTATACCTCGTGAATGTAAGTGGATGTTTTCCACTATATATATTTAAATCTAATTAAAATATAATAAAATATAAAATTGGCAAGTGTAAGGATCTGAGCAACTTGCGCAATGGCCTTATTGTGATGGCTAGATAGACTGAGTCAGAGCATCTCCAAAATGGGTTGCAGGTACACAGTAGTTAGTATCTATCAAAAGTGATCCAGGAAAGAACACCAGGGTCTTGAGCACCCAAGGCTCATTGTTTCATGTGAGGAGTACAGCTAGCCTGTCTTGTCCAATCCCAAAGATGAGCTCCTGTTGCAAAAAAAGTATGTGCTGACTGTGATAGAAAGGTGTCAGAACACACAGTGGACCACATTCAGTGCTGTTTTGGCTTTATGAGGGGGACCTACACAATATTAGGCAGGTGGTCATTATGTTATGGTTGATCAGTGTATATAGATTTGGCCTTTATTTGTCAAAAGTTCAAAGTCAAAGTTTTTGTTATTTATGATTTATGATTTATGATTTTTATTCCTAAAAAAGAGATTGTTTTGTAGTCAGATTGTTTTTGAACAATGTTTTGATACTTAAGGAAGTTAAAAGTTTAACAGTGACAAGTTGTAATAGATTAATTACTGTCTTCGTAAATATTACACTTGTAAGATTATATTAATTAGCATTTGTGCATAATGGCAGTAAAGGAAAAGACTATGTCTGTGCACCCAAACAAAGGTGGCAGTTAAAACAGAAGATAACTTACGTGTTGTTCAGGCTTGTAGTATGGCTTCAGGCTGAGATACAAGTGAATTCTTTTTTCATGTTTTAGTGACTGTCCTGGACACCAGTGAAATACCTACAAGACCACCACGTAAAACGATCAAACTTACCACCAAACCTCCACTTACCAGTCAACCTACAGTGGCCTACAACCTACAACCTACTTCAGCTATGCCAAAACAAAAGCCCTTGAATAGGACATTTTCAATTAAACTACCACCTACTTCTACTCCTCCTCTGAAGACCATATCACAAACCAAGAAGAACATTGTTGAAAAAGATGAGAGAAACCATAATGTTTCTTTGAAAGCCTTGCCCAAAAGACAAAAAACTAAATCAATAAAAACAACAAAAACAACAAAAATTAACAAATCAGCTGTCTGGCCCCAGAAGACTAAAGAGACTGAGAAAGAAATAAAGAAGTATGTGACTTCAAAACCCAAGGTAGCAGGACCCAAAAAGGGACCCAAAACAGTACCTGTGTGGTCTCAGAAGACAAAGGAGACTGAGAAAGAAATAAAGAAGACAGGGACATCAAAACCCAAGGTAGCAGGAACTAAAAAGGTACGTGTGTGGCCCCAGAAGACTAACAAGACAGAGAAAGAAATAAAGAAATCTGTGACTTCAAAACCCAAAGTAGCAGGACTCAAAAAGGGATCCAAAAAGGTACCTGTGTGGCTCCAGAAGACTAAAGAGACTGAGAAAGAAAGAAAGAAATTTGTGACTTCAAAACCCAGTGTAAAAGGACCCAAAAGGTTGTCTGAGTGGTCCCAGAAGACTAAAGCAGTAATGAAATCTGTCACTCCTCAGCCTAAACTAAAGAGCACCAGCAAGAATCAGCCCACAAGCAAAAAGCAGAAGGAAAGCTCTCTTTTAAAAAAAGTGAAGATACATTGAATTCCTCAGGTAAGTGCTGCTGGCTCAACCTGGACCTGAAATAAATTAAGCTTTAATACAGCTCATCAATGCAACACTGAAATTGCAAAATTGTGTTGATCATGTTGTGTAAGAAGGTGGAAAAGCAATTCTTTGCCACGTATATAGATGCCCAGTCTGCATGCCATATGACTGTTTAAATGTTGATCCTAGTTTGGCATGTGGTAACATAATAAGTACAGGGCAACAAGTTTTATTTCATATCAAAACAAAGCCAAAACGGGGGTAACTATATATAGACAAGCAAGAATGCACTTGACTGTTTTTTAAAAACATGATTCTTTGAAGCTAAAATATGCTGTTTTGTACAAATTTTACAACAGTCTTTGCTAGCACAGAAATAATCATTTTTGATCTAAAAGAAAGTTCTGTGAAACCACAGTGAAATTGGTATGGTTTTAAATAAACTCCAGTGAACGATCAAAGAGCAGCACACAGAATGCGTGATAAGGTATGACTGGCGCTCTTTTATGTTTTATGTGACTTTAAAAAATGTGTTGGTGGGGGTGAGGGGGTGGGGGCAAGTGCCACTGAACACTCTGGCCATACAACATATGAGCCACCTTCGTATGTGGTCCTAAACCATAGGTTGGATGTTTTACAATGTAACCTCAGTCTAAACAGTCATGTCCAAATTAATGTGGCTTTTACAGTACTGTGCAAAATCTCTGAGAAAATTATATTTAAGAGCTGTTTAACTGAGCCATAAGTGTTTTTTAGCCAAAGAATATGTAAAATACAAATACCATGATTAAACTAAACAATGATGTGTATACTGTATGTGTCAATGTATGGAAGCCCAGTATTACTTGTACTTCCCATCACAATGCTGGTTTGTGCTCAATTAGATCTTCATTTCATGTGATTAAATCTGATGCTGCAGATCGAACTTCACACATACCCATGCAATGGCTAGAGGCATAAGGGGGATGCTGAGTCCATCTAACCAGCATCATCAACTGTTTTTACAAACGAAACAAATTTCTTTTTTTCACTGCTTCCCTCTTTGCATTTATTCTAATGTTCACTTGTGTTTTTGCTGGCAGAAAGAAATTCACTGCTGAGAAACTTGTAGTACTGCATGTCACTCTAGATCAACATTTGTCACAAAACTGCACTTGCAGGAGTCACTCTGTGAATACAAACAATGGAAGTTATGGCAGGGACAGTGACATGTTGGACCTCCTTAGTATTTATGGTGACACTTCTGTCCAAGCAAAATTTGGGGGATCATATTGTAACTAATCAGCTAAAATGGATGAAATTGGATAACATCTGTTTCAGTAATATCATTCATGTCACTGACCCACCACTCCTATCTCCAACTGTGTATCAACCAACACTTTTGCACAGAAGTAGCAGCCATTGCTCCACAAAAAAAATCACAATTAAAAATTTCTCTTATTCATTGTCTGCATTATCGTAGGCTCAAGAATTTGTTGGCATCCACAGCAAATCAGTCAATAAATGGAAATGCAAACGCAGTGGTCAGTGATCTTTATGTCTACTTCTGTATGACAGGGTACTGCGTGTAACATCTTCATTATTGTATTTTCTCACATGTGGGTCACTTCAGGATCATGACCAGTTCACACTGTAATTTAATATTGGCCAAATTATTTTAAAAATCACTTTAACAGCCAACAAAAAAATCAGATCTTAGCAATAAAGCTAGCCTTTGTCTGGCAAGGTTAACTACCTTCGATTTCCCGCTGCTGCTCTTCGTTCAGTTGGTGGTCCTTTGTTAAAAGCAAACTAACTTTACTGCTAATTAAGTGTTAATTTTACCCTGCTTACAAATATTAAAGCTGCTCAGCTCTTTTAACGTGTAAATAATAAAAAATTGCAACTAAAATGAGATTGTGGTGAAGGGCATGTTTTTTCTGCCACCTTACGGTAAAATTTATATTTTGTGTTTGAACTAGCCTAATAAAATATTGCATTAATAATGCAATAATGTGCTTATTACAATGTCATATGTCTGTACTGTTAATCCAAATGCTATAAAAAACTGTGAAACACATTTGAAAGCATTTGATCATACTGACATGTATGAGGGTTTCAATTGCAGGTGGCAGCTTGGCATATACATTGTCAGGTCTTGTTGATAATAGCAGGGAGATGTTCTCATTATTAGAGCAGGGCTGTAGGACAGGGCAGTCAAGCTGAAGAAGAATGTTTACATTTCTCCAGTTGTGTTAGAACTTGATTCCCTGCTTTTAGACAGAAGAGGCTAATGACAGGGATTTACGATGGAGCTGGAGCATGATGTGTGTGTGGGAAAAAACTCCACTGCCATCAGAGAGGGGCTTGAGCAGGCTACTGAGTGATAGAGCCAGAGGGTAAAAATGGTGTGCATGTGCATTTAAAAGAGAAAACTAACTTCCTGTCTTCTGTGCAAATCCTCGGCAAGTATAGTTTTGAAAGAGTAGAACTAGCCCAGGCTCCTTTTTTGCACTTTAAAGGATATTGGGGATTAACACTTCAGGGGGGTATTTGAGCCAAAATAGTTGGGTATAACACACTCAAGAAAGTACATTTAAAACTGCAAAAATGCTCTTTACTTTTGAAACAAATGTTTTTGCCTCTGATGTAGTCACAAGATTCAGGTTCTTCAGAAGAAAACAAGTATACAGCTCTGTGCATGGTGTGTAAAGCCACAATGCAAATCATAGTACTAATGACAGGCTGTAGTGTTTTCAGGCCTTTTATCTGCTGGCAGCTTTTCAGAAACCACACTTGGGTGCCATTTTTTGGTTAGCGGGAGCAATTTGGACAATTGCCCACCAGTGTGAAAATTACACACAAGCGTAGTCTGCAGGACTGTCTGCAATTATGTAACAGTTACTTAATTTCATTAACATATTTTTTATTCATGCCACACTTAAAGAATAGACATAATAAAGACTACAACAGACTAAATGTAGGTATCTCAAGTGTTAAAGAATAGCCATATGACAACAGAAATGCAACTGTCTGTTTTCCAGTGACATTTCTATTTAAAGCAGTGATGTAGGAGGAAGGTCATAAAAGAATAAACCACTACCACTTGCACATGTGCAGTCACTGAACTAAATTTAATATAAGGAAACTTTTGGAATATTACTTCATTTATCAAGAAATTTTGACACAATGCAAAGGGCAGCTAGCCTTTTTTTTCAAAATATCTAAAAACAATAAAAACAAAACTACAAAAGATATAAGATTCATAATTATATGTCAAAAAGCTTGATTTTGTTGACATTGACCCACATTTGTGTAAACTATATCTTAACTCAAGCCTTTTTATTTATTATTTCATAATTTTATGAATAAGTACAAACATTTGTCTTTCAGTAAAATGATTCCTTTAAAACTTATTCAAGGTGCACAGTCAGACACTGTTGTTGTACCATTAAGGTTACATTTAAATTGTTTATACCATTGTAAACAAAAGTATACCTGCAGAGTACCATTTGCATATTTGTATTTCAGTCTCACCTTACAGCAGATACGAGTCAGATGAGACATGGGACCCCAGACCATTTCCTGAAAATTCCCAACCATGATCCTTGGAAAAAAATTGCTGCTCTGAACATCCTGCTTACTGTGCATGGAGGTGAAATAAACATGTGTCCTCTTTCAAACAGGTTCACTACAGTTCAGATTGTTTAAACTTCTTAATTACTATCCAGTGGATATGGGCATTTCAGACATTCTATAGCCCTTACACTGGGCAGTGGTGGCCTAGTGGTTAAGACACTGCCTTTGAGACCTGAAGGTCGCAGGTTCGAGTCTTGGCCCGGGCACTACTGAGGTACCCACTACACTGCTCCCTGGGCACTGTTGGTAGCTGCCTGCTGCTCCATGTGTGCACGTGTGATGGGTTAAATGCAGAGGTCACATTTCGTTGTGTGGTGCTTGAGTGTGTTTACAATGACAAAGTTTCACTTTCACTTAAGTAATGATGGTTAACACACTTCTCAGTGCCTTTGTGTGTATTCTATTCCCCTTGTTGATGAAGGGCATTTACCACTTTGTGTCACCTCATACTCATACCCCAATGAAACAGAAAGTAATTTTATTTACTTCTTTACAAATAGTGTGAATAACTATGGAATAATAATGGACAGATTATAATAATTACAGACATGGGGTTTTGTGAGAAAGCATTATGATATACAATTACCAATCAATAATGCACAGGAAAGAGTGGACACAAATGAAAAGTATGGGAAATACCCTATAACAAGCCAAAAGATAATTGTCATAACCCTGATCCCAATAATAGCAGGCCAGTCCTGACATCATGGTGAGATATTTCACACAGCAGTGCTGGCTTCTGCTTGAAGTGAATCTGATGAAGTCTTTCAGCCAGTAAAATTCAAAGGAAGAGCATGACCAAATGAGCAACAAACATACCAATAGCAGTTACCTGCCCAGTTCATTAAAGATTTCATTAATGAAACTGCAGTCAGTTAATAGTTAAGAGAGTAAAAAATGTTGCTAAAGTGGATCACAATCATGGTTTTAATAGTACTGTTATTCTGTATAAAGTATTTTGGTATTTACCTGCACTAACACAATGTCTCACAAAATTGCTTTGTGTTTTTTGCAGTATGATTTCTTGCTCCTCTGTTAATCAGCAGTATTTTTCACACTTGGTTGTTCACCACAAACATCAGCTGTGCGTTTTCATCTTTTAGTGTCCTGTTTTTGTGTACTCTAAAACTAATTAAAAGCCAAGGGCTTCCTGCAATTTACAAAGAATGTGACCTGGAAAGGACCAGAGGAAGCCTACTTCTGTGTGAAAACTGGCCTGTAATTGATCTTAGTGCTGAAAGTATCTGTCAGTACAGTACAGTACAGTACAGCCTAGTTAAAAGTGATCCACCATTGTAAGACGTGAAATTCACAGGACAGAACAAGACTTGGAAACCACAAATTCCTATGCTTCTTCTGCAAAGAAGTAAGATGGTAGTGAACAAGAATGAGGAAGCGCCAAGCTGTAGTATGCTGGACTTTTATGATGTCATTAATAAGTATCTAATGATTTATGGCACCATATATAAGGAGATTGACAATATAAAAAAGTTGAGTTTGAAATTGCAATATGCAATATGCATTATTTAATAATATATTATCAACGTTTAATGCTAAAATTCCACCTTTAAAAGTATCAAGAAAAGTATAAACAAAAGTTTAGAGTTTAATCTAAAGCAGACTACACAACTGCATGTGTAAAATATGTATGTATGTGCATTATATCTTGTAGTGCACCATAATTTTGTAGGTGTTAAGAGAATAAGCCTGACTCCCTACTCCACCAAAAAAATGAAGACGTGCTATTTTTTATTATTTTAAGATTTCATAAGCCTGAAATAAAATTCTTTGATGTTTGGGCAAAGTTTTGCACTGTGACGAGTTTAAATTATATTTTATAATTGCATATTAGATTATACACTTTTAGAGGGGTTGAACCCCTCGCCCACCACTAAACACTTTAATACTAATTAGAAATCATTCACTTGGTAAGCTAATGTTTAGCATTGCACAGGATCACTGCAATTTAACTTCAAGTTATGGCCATCACACAGCATTTAGATTTAACCAGCACAAATTAATAACATTCTTCCATGGCCTGTAGGTGGAGCTATTAGCGCATACACTCAAACACTGTTGATCTCATATTCTATGCAGTGTCTTTGAGATGCATGTGCATGAGAGTGACCTACTCAAAAGAGAGGTGGTGTAAATGTTATGTCAGAGTATATATAATGTATAAAAATACTATAATAAAAATGACAAATCCAGAGGACAGATAATTCTCACATTCACATTAAAGTGTTAATTACAGTTTTATTAAACTAAATGACAAAAGTGCAAGAAATATGGATTAAAAACTTCCACATCAGATTTTACTTCCCAACATACATCAACTTTCCAACCACCATAAAATAATGCAAAACACTGCTTGAAAATATTCTTAATTATGTAACTAAGTATTATTACTTGGCACCATCATTTACCATATAAAGTGTAAACATTAGCACCTCTAAAGTTGGAAATATTTCAGTCTCCAGCAAGTGTGGTATCAAATGGTAAAACGCTGAGAATTACTGTCCAGCCAACAGAGGAAGGCACTTAGTTTCATTAGGCTATTTTCATTCATTTCAATTCAGGTTCTCTGAGCAGGGCTCAAACTTTGTAAAACAAGCAGTTTTAATGATGAGCACTGATTAACTGAATGCCTTACACATTTGAAAAATATACAGATTACACATTTTAACTGTAAAAGTAAAATGACATGCACCCTGTGTGACTATCCATATAACATCACTTTTATTAAATGTACTCATTGAGTCATGTACGATCGTCTGTCTTTATTTCAAAGAGGATTTATTTTATGATTGGTCAAGGTGAATTTTAAAACTCTGTGATGGCTCACAGCTCATTTGACAGAAGCTTATAAGTCTTGATAGTACTGTTGCACTTGTAAGAGATAGTTCTGTGATTCATAAGCAGAATGATAGCATTGGTGTTGTTTATGAGTTATGCAGTAATACTTGTCTGTAATGCAGCTCACCTACAGTGGTGCTTGAAAGTTTGTGAACCCTTTTTAATTTTCTATTTTTCTGCATCACTATGACTTCAACATTGTCAGATTTTCACAAATTACAAAAGCAGATAAAGATCCTAGACAAATATGTGAACCTTTAGTATGAATAGTTATGTTGAAGGTGAACTGGGTCACGTGACCATCAAGAGAAAGTGGTCACATGCTTTTATTAAAAAAGGCAAACTATCAAAGTCAAAACATGTTGTGTCAGTGTAAAATGGCACAAACAAATGAGACCACAGAAAAAGAGTTGATGCTCATCAGGCCAGGAAAGAATACAAATCAATCTCTGAAGAATCTGGACTCCTCAGAACCACAGCCAGGCAGATTGTGTACAGGTTAAGGAGATTAAAGACCACAGTTACATTCCACAGGAGTACTTAGAGATCACAGAAGGCCACAAGATCAAAGAAACCCAGGGTAACTTCTAAACAACTGTAGGTCTCTCTCAAATTGGCTAATATTAATGTTTATGAATTCACCATACCAAAAAAAGAACATCAATGGTGCTTGTGGCAGGGTTGCAAGTAGAAAGCCACTTATTTCCAAAAGAACAAGGTGAACATTATTCATTTTGCTGAAGATCATGTGGAAATAATAAATGAAAAGGCTGTGTCTAATATTTTCATCTGATTTGTTTGATTTCTCTTCTTTCTCTGTAGGATTTGTGTAAAAATATGATGTTTTACATCATGTTTATGCAGAAATATAGAAAATACAGCAAAGGCTTTTCAGTATAACCTTATTACGAAATGCTCAGATAAGTGTTTACCAACTCTGGAACTCTAGTCCACCTGTAGTCCGCAGTTTAACTTTTTTCCATCAGAGTCAGAGTCAGAGCACGGAATACATGAAATGTGGGTTTTTGGGACTGATGTTGGGAAACACTATTTTAGCATGTTCTTTAACGGCAGCTTCCTACACAAGGAATTCAGTTTCTACATATTGCTAATTAAGTGATTCAATGATTTAAGGTTAAACAAAGTGCAAATGTAAATCACTTACTGTGCACAAACATGAAGCTTGGATTTTATTTTATGTTAGATCTACCTCATACTGTCTCAGTAACTAATCTTATACACAGGATCACCAGCATGGAGGATTCCAGTCTTCTTCACAATGTAGTATTGTCCAAGTATTGGTGAAGTTTTCTGCGAAGGGTCTGTCAGCCGATAACTGGCAAGCAAGAAGTAAAATGGCAAGGACAGAACTGTAAAACACCAGTAGTGTGCTTGTCCAATACATTAAAAAATGAAATACTGATTAAACAGCCACAAGCCAGATCATCTTTATTCACTGCACACATGGTCACAATTTTAATTATGCATAAGTGAATCACCTGATATACATCTGCATTTTTCAAAAAGGGCTTTTCTAATGATTTTTTAAAAGCAATGTTTATAGACAGAACCATAATATGAGATCTTAAGTGATTCTTCAAACATGGTTATTTTCTTGTTATTCATTTTAGTAATACAAGCACCATGTATAAACTCCATGGTGAAGACTTGCTGTACATAGTCTAGAGAAAAAATCTGCTATTGTTAAAAGTCATTGAATCTCTTTTTACTTTACCTACACTGTGTATATGGTTGGTTGGTTGACTTACGTTCTCAGAGTGTCCAGTGGCTCTTTTCTGCTGATGACTCCAGTTTCAGGATCAACAGTGGTGAAAATACACCTACACACAATAAATACACACCAAACAGCTGTCACAAAACACACTATCAGTTAGATGATCAGATATCAGTGAATGGCCTGAATGAATACCTTCCACAGCCCATGACTCGCTTCAGCTCCACTTGACCAATCTGTACATGATCCCATGTGTCCTGTTTTGAAAAGCCAAATACAAAACAAAATAAATTGTCATAGACAAACAGTTGACCATTATTAAATAAAATTAAAAAGCAAAAGCAAAAAACTATTATTTCCTGAAAATGCAATATTTAGAACACTTTTCTGAAAATATGTTTTCCCATTTACATATTCAGGAGTGTTGTAAATACAATAGCCATTATACCTCCATGAAAGGATCACATTCGCTAACCACGATGCTTGGTCGGAACTGACAGACAGACAAGTCACGATCTACTCGGCTCCCCAGATCCTTCACTGAAGCCTCAGACATCAGCATGATGGGAGCAGCATCCGGGTATGCCACCTATGCAAACAATATAGAGCTAAAGGCCAGCAGCACACAAGCAAGCATAGATTTTTCTTTGGCATCCAAAAAACATCCCTTTGATTTTGAGACATTTTCAGATCAGGGAATCAAAAAGGGTGCATGATGGTGGTGAGTAACTTTCATTAGAGACAGCAATTTGGAAAAACAGTTATCTGAGCATCTTATTAATAAGTGCATATAAAAGGAAGGACTGTTCCACATTCTCACATTTTGTCATGGTTGGGATAAAACCTTGTATCTTTGAAGGGCTGACTTTAGAGGAGAATGATAAAACCTTAACTCTGAATGATAATTAATGAGAAATACACCCCCCAATCCCCCCAAAGTGATTTTGGCCATTTATATTGGCGCAAATTTAAGCACTATATAAAGCGTGACTGGCATGTTCAAAATAAAAAAGCAAGTATAGTCCCAACAATGACGGCCTGAAATACAAGTATTTTACAGTACTATTTTTCTACTTAAATATTAGGTTTGCCATAAAAGGCATCATTCTGAGATAAAGGCTTGAATGTAATATTGGAACTACCGGTGACTATATCAAACCTTTATATCTTTGGGAAAGGCAGGCTCTTTCTCAACCGGCCTCCTGGCCTGCAGGTGGGGTTCAAAGTGCACCAGGCGATAGGTCTTATCCGCTCCAAAATACTGAGTGAACCATCTAGACGCTTCGTCTCCACAGTCTCTACCTTCGGTGTCTGAACTAAAGACTCTACAAGCAGAGTGGAAATAATTCCATTCATTTTCTGCATATCATTCGAAAACCGAATGTACACACACATGTTTAAGTAGCTAAAATATTTTGGCTTTATATGCTTGTTAAGCAAGGTTTCTTGGTTCAATCTACAATAAGGGTTGGGTCATGGCACACCATGAAATATGTTGAAAATGTGATTTTACAACCAACACCCTTGCATACTATACTGCCTATAGGTTAAAGCCATGATTGAGCATGGGTAAAATGTGTTTTTACTCTAAAAATAGCGAAGTGCAGAAGGCATTACATGACAACAGGGCATTTTGAAGCTACCTGCACTTGTAGATGGGGTTGGAGGGCTGATGGAGGGGTACCCTTAACTCCTCCATGTCAGGACCATTGATACACAGCTGACCACCCTCACAGGTCAAGGACACCAGAACCAAGCGAGGCTGCTGTCTTCCAGTCACCATGTGGCCGTCGTCCGTAATGACAAGCCAGTGGCTGCAATGAGATATATGTATAGTGCTTGTCCTATTTTCCATAGAAGCATGTAATACTGAGTGAGAAGAAATCTAGAATCAATCTTTGGGTCCATAAACAGTTAGAAATAGGAGGCATACGATCTCACATCAGTCTAATGGCCTGCTTTGTTAATTTCACCACATATTATCTAGAAGTGCCTTAGTACATAAGTAAAGTTAATGAACACATGAGTGCTGGGGTAAAATTATGTACTTGTTTTTGCAACTGTGCGCCGTAGTGATAGTAAGCACTAACTGGGTGCAAAGCACGTACTGCGTCATCATAACATACTTTACATGTACTGACGACTTGGGGTAAACCAGTGCAATATGCAATAGATAAAAACACGCTTGAATTACTGCAACTTTCAGGGGCACGTGCGCGAAGCGTGTTTTGCGTGGACAACTTTGCACCGTTTATCTGCTGCGTCCATGCAAACAAAACTCACCGATCCTGAAGCTCCCCGCATTTCAGGCCCATTCCCAGACACTCGGCAGCTTTCACAGTCACCGCTTTTCCAGACTTCAGAGGATGAAGGAGTAACTGAGAAACAACTCCCACCCGAGCCAGCGTCTTCTGCCTTCGCATGTACTTATAGCCAAGTCCGAGTCCAAGCAAAGCCACGCTGGTTCCAGCAATGAACAGGGCAGCTTTCTTATTCTGAGCAACAGCGTTAGCTAAAAACTCCATGGTCGGTCGGATCAACACCAGCCTCGGTTTATTTATCAGGTAAACAGAAAATGGAGTCTGTAGAAACTGCGTACTTCAGGATAGAAACGCCACTGCAGCGCGAGGAAGTTAAGCGAAACGTATCCAATGTGAGACAGGCCTAGTTTTAAAGAGACAGGATTCATTTATTTATTAAACTCCCAGAGAAAAGCGATTAACGGACTCCTGGCCAGTGCTGGGGAGTAGTGAACAAGTAGTTAAACTACAGATTGCAGTAGTTTGCTGGAAGTTCAGCTATATTTATTTTTGCATAGTGGCTGAAATAGTTTAATTACGTTTTAGCCAAATCATAAAAGGACAGGCAAGTAGCCAGATATAAGCGTTGCTTAGTGGTAAGAGCGCAACGTAACTGATAAAGGACCTGCTTGTCGTACCCGATTGGAACCGGAAACCCCTATTTGGACAGCGCATGCGTCATCTGGTCAGGCAGAGAAATTAAAATAATATAATTTGTAAACAATTATTTTCAGTTTTAAAGGTTTCAATTATAGGATTTTAATGTAAATGTAACATAACCCAATAATAAATAGATGTATTCTAATCATTATTTTGGAATGGTCTTTGTAGGGATTAAAATGTATTATATCAATTTCAGTATAATACATATTAGAATGATTTCAGGACAGTTGTTACTGTACAGATTTTATTAATCTACATTTATAATGAAAACAATGCAAAATGAAACTTTACTGGGTGATTACATAAAGAATTATCCTTTTCCACTGAACAACGAGGAAGTCCACCCCTCCTCCCAACAACCAGGTACTGTGCCTAACCACAGTTGATGTGAGGAAAACTCTACGCAGAGTCAACCCAAGAAAAGCTGCTGGACCAGACAACATTCCTGGCAGGGTGCTTAGGGAATGTGGCAGATGTTCTAACTGATATCTTCATAATCTCCCTGAACAACGCCACTGTTCCAACGTGCTTCAAGACTACGACCATTGTTCCTGTGCCAAAGAAGTCTCCAGTGTCCCGCCTCAACGACTACCATCCCATTGCACTCACTCTCATCATCATGAAGTGCTTCGAGAGGCTCATCATGAGGCATGTCAAGACCCTGCTGCCTCCTTCACTGGACCCCCTGCAGTTCGCGTACCGCTGGAACCGCTCAACAGACGATGCAATAGCCACCACCTTTCATTTGGCCCTCTCGCATCTAGACAAGAAGGACACATAGCGACAGCGAATGCTGTTCATAGACTTTAGTTCAGCATTTAATACAATCATCCCCCAACACCTGACTGAAAAGCTGAGCCTGCTGGACCTGAATGTATGTAATTGGGTTCTGGACTTCTTGACTGAGAGGCCTCAGTCATATAGGATTGAAAACAACAACTCCAGTACCACCACACTGAGCGCTGGTGCTCCACAGGGTTGTGTGCTCAGGCCCTTGTTGTTTACCTTGGTGACTCGAACCACATCATCAAGTTTGCTGATGACACGATCATGGTGGGTCTTATCAGAAAGAACGATGAGTCAGCATACCGGGAGGAGGTGAAGTGGCTAATGGACTGGTGCAAAGCCAACAACTTGTCTCTGAATGTTGACAAAACAAAAGAGATGGTTGTTGACTTCAGGAGAACCACAAGTGACCACTCTCCACTCAAGCGTTAAGGTCGTCAAAAGCACCAAATTCCTTGGTGTTCACCTGGCAGAGAACTTCACCTGAACACCAGCTCCACAGCCAAGAAAGCCCAGCAGTGTCTTTACTTTCTGAGGAGACTGAGGAAAGCCCATCTTCCACCACCCATCCTCCCCATGTTCTACAGAGGGACCATTGAGAGCATCCTGAGTAGCTGCATCACTGTCTGGTTCGGAAATTGCACCATCATGGAGCGCAAGGCCCTGCAGCTGATAGTGAGGTCAGTTGAAAAGATCGGGGTCTCTCTCCCCTCCATCATGGACATTTACACCACACGCTGCATCCGCAAAGCCACCAGCATTGTGGACGATCCAACTCACCCCTCACACAAACTGTTCTCCCTCCTGCTGTCTGGAAAAAGGTACTGAAGCATTCGGGCCTTCACTACTAGAAAGTGCAATAGTTTCATCCCCCAAGCAATAAGTCTCTTAAACACTCAGGGACTGTCAACACACACACACACATTTAACTATTCCTTAACTTTATTTATTACCCACACTAAACTTTGCTGCTACATTCTTCCTGCCCCCTGTGTCATTGTTTAAAATTCACAGTATTGTATTTTTGCACATCCTGCTACCTTGCACCTGGTGGTCCCATAACTGCACTGGTCACTCTTTGTTTGTACCTGTCTGTCTTTGCACTGTCCTGCAATATTTGCACATCTTTGCACACAACACTTTATGTTGTTAGTTGTATAGTGCTTGTGGTCCTGTGTGACCATGTAGCACCATGGTCCTGGAGGAACTTTGTTTCATTTCACTGTGTACTGTGTGAACTGTATATGGTTAAAATGACAATTAAAAGCCTACTTGACATGACTTTTAGTACCATATTAACATATTTATTAACTAGCTTTCAAACATTTTTCCAATCGATATCTTTCTCAAATCATGTGTTCTAGTATATTACAGCTGGAATGACCCTGTATGATTGCATTAATGATATACTAATACTAAATGTGCTGGAAATGTTTTCATTAAATGTTTCATTAAACAAATCTATACACATATAGCTATAAACAAGTCTAAGATGTATTAGTCTGAAATTCTTCTGCTGTAAATATTATTCATGATACTCATTGAGTCTTATTCATTACTGCAAGCCAAAACTAACTCAGAATATGTTTCCTGTGAGTGCAAATGTCATTTGAAAGTATTATTGCGGTTTATGACAGGTTATTTTAATGTAGCAGCTTCAACAGTTATCGGTCTGGCTGGCCTCCTAAATCATGGGGCTTTCAGTTCAGTTTCTTTGCCGAGCTGTTAAATGATACAGGTTCTGATAAAGAAATACAACCAAGCATTTTAAATGGGGTCCAGATATATTAGTGACAAGGCCATTAGTGTACAATGCCCAGGGCCCTCTCACTAGCAGGGGCTTCAGGCGACCACAAGGTCAGGGAGGGTGCAAATGCGTAGAGCAATCCACTACAGATGAAGTTTAGATGAACAAATAGCCATTGATTATGTACAAATGAAGAAACACGACCCAGTGTGGGGCTATGTTTTGGACCAGGGATGCTCAAATAATACAGGCCTGGAGGGCTGGTATCCAGCACAGTTTGGTGGTTGACAATTAACAGGTGAGTAGAACCAGGTGTGTTTGGGCAGAGAAATCACCATGCTGTGCCAAACATTGGCCCTCCAGGACCAGCTCCATGGTGTGGAGTAATGATGTTAAAAATCAAGTTTGTCTTAAGACAAAAACAGATCATTAAGTTACAATGTAGACACAAAGGGATATTGAACATTACTCAGGTTAATATTGTTTATTGAAACAAAATGGAAAACAAATGTGAATAAAAAGGTGCACATAAACATGAATGTTTGTTTAATTGAGCATCCAGATATTAATTAATTAATTAGTATGTGCCAAAATGCTTGTACCCAAGGGGCCTTTGCAAGAACAGTGAGCCCTCCTTCATTCCATGCTTTCTTCTGGTTTGGAACTGGAATTTAAACAGTGGAAGATTCTGAAACTTAAGTGAATACACTAGAGTGCAAATCACACAAGAACATTTATGTCTCTTTATTTCCTCTCTCAGTGCTTTAATGCATTTCCTGTGACAGCAGTCTAAACCACTTCCTCCAGATATTTAGAAGTGCAGTGAAGTTTTCCATCAAAGACTTCAATAGTTGAATGATTTAACATTAATGGAAAAAGTATTACTTATTTACGTAATAAAAAATCCAATCCAACATGTACAGATTTTTGTAGACATCTGAAGACAAATATAGAATCACAGAGTTGGCCTAGTTTCTTGGCAGCAAGGCAAAAGCCAAAACTAACATGTACATTGTGTCCTACCCCCAGTGACCTGCCGGTCAGGGCTATTTTTGCCTTCTTCATGGATGTAGATATCTATGGCCATGGTAAAAAAGATTGCAACAGATGCTGCCGCTGTTGGGAGCCAATACAGGCATTTGTTGCAATGGCTCTCCTTCTGTTGCAGTGTCATGCAGGTCTAATAGCTCAAGGCAAAGTCTTGGGCACGAATCACTTTCTCCTTGGCAGCATCTGAGGGTGGCACGCTAGCCTGTGTGGGCCAAACATAGCCTGGTCAGCAAGCCCATTCTGAGTCAGAAGGGAATACACAGGACACTGTGTCCAGATCACTGCTGAGAGCACAAGGAGGGACCTTATGGGATAACGGCTGTATTTCCTATAACGGCAGTTCAGAGCAAGGTCAGGTTTACTCTTTAGGCTTACAGATGCTGCACATAAATGGCAAATAAGTGCTTGCCTGTTGTTTCCAAAGACTGTATTATATGTAAGACCTCCAGATGTCGACAGTCAATGGGATAATTATGCTGGTCCTGTGATCAGTGTAGTTGAGTCTAACCTTGCTCTGTTCAGCCTCATCACAACAGAACAGTCTGACATTCATCATCTTACGTCATCTTTTGTTCTCATACTTCACCCCATGCAACCTTTATCAGGTTAATATACTGTAACTGTCTTCAGGAGGGGACACTATTCTTGTAAGAGGCTGCACAGAGATGGGCAAAGAACAGAAGGCATGTTGGCATGCCATCTGGATCAGCGATTACATTGCGGGTGTTTCATTTTCATGGTCATAGTCCAGCCTTGTACAGTACACTGAATGGACCCTGCAGCATTTGTAAATCTACAGTACATTGAAGATGTTCTTTGTCTAAAGTCATACAAAGAAACCCTTTTAAAAAAAAGTATAATCATAGATTTTTCAAAAGAACACAATCAGTAAAGGAAATTGTGATGATATGGAAACATTCAAACAAAATAAAACCTGAATACATAAAACATCAAAAATAAACCAGTAATACAGGTGCCTCACTTCATTAAAGTAATGTAATCTATGTGCGACAGACAATTTTAAATAATATGATTCACAGACATCAAATCAATTTGGAATACAATACATTTGCAATGATAAGTGGAGGAAAAATATGTAATTATATTATATTTGTAAAGCACAGGTAGAATACTGCTTTTGCACAGTGTATTGCACCATGTCAAGGAGTATTGCCTAACTCTGAAGTAGTGTGAAGTTTATTATTACTCTCTGTAAGGTTTATATGGTCTCATCCTCTCTGTAACACATAGAAGCAGGCTTGTGTCCTTAAGACACAACAATTGCTAAACTACATTAGCTTTCTTCTTTGTGCTTAAATGAATAGCTCAGCGGAAAAACTAATTTGCACAATTGTCCCCTTACCTCAAATGTACAGTAATATGTCATATGTACAACCATATGCAAAAGTTTGGCCCCCATAGTCAAATTCATAGATTTTGAGTAAAAATATCTTCTGTAGGGAACAAAGTTAAATATGGCTTTTTTACTTTTCTGTTAATTTTAGTACGCAGTCTGTATTCATTTGCTTAGTTTAACATAACGCAATGTGCAGATGTGTGACTACTCTTTAGCATGTGCCTATTTTCACTTACAAAATTAACTAAATATCATTTCACTGGGGCAACAAGGTTAAAGTAGCTAACAAGTAACAGAAGCATATAGCTATTGCCAAAAGAGGCGAAATTTGAACAACAAGCTTGTCTAGACTCATTTTTTGCTACATTTGGGGTCAGGACAAAATCGTGTAAATTAAATTTTTCAACAAACTACACCTTTAAGTTTTAATTAGAGCTATGCAGCATAATTACAATAATGCATGCACACATAAGAGAAACATACAGTAACCCAGTGTTTTCAGTGAACTTCTACCTATCAACACCTGAGCTAGAGGTCTAAACGGAGCTGCGCCGCTTGGAGAGGAGTCTAAAGGGGGAAATGCTCCTCAGCTCTGTGGACACAGTGCTAACAGCCGAGCAGCGCTGGGAGTTACACATGCAGCCTGTAGAGCCAGGCTCAAAGAAGTGCAGGGATGAGATGTCACCCTGTTCCATCAGAGCATCACTGAAGGACATGTCTTGTGGAAGCATCACCATGTTCTCCCTGCTCTTGTACCACAAACAGGAGCAGATGGTCTGGAAGTGGAGTACCTCGGCATAGACACTCTTCAGACCCCGTCTTCTGGTGTCCTGCTCTGCGGCTGGTGGATCCTGGGTTTTGGCCCGGCGAGGAGGAGGAGCTTTCTGTTTTTCTCCAGAGAGCAGGGCCCGCTGCTCGGCATCCCGCCTCTCATCCTCAGCATTCATGGTCATGAAGCGTAGCACCACTAGGTTGAGGAAGGCTCCAATCACTGTCAGGCCCATCAATATGTAGACAAAGCAGAAGGCCACGTAATGAGGGTCATTGTGAAGGGCGTTGTGCTTCTGTAGGGCCACATAGTCACCAAAGCCAATGGTGGTGAGAGTGATGAAGCAGTAGTAAAAGGCATGGAAGTAGGTCCAACCCTCATAGTAAGAGAAGGCGGCTGCCCCCACGCAGAGGGTACCTACGCAAGAAAAGAAACCGATGGTCACCATGTTGGCCATGGAGACCTCCGGGCGCCGCAGACCCGCACATTTCTTGGCTTTGTGGAGTAGGAAGCGAACAAAGGTGTTGATGCGTTCACCCAGGCTCTGAAACATCACCAAGGTGAGTGGGATGCCCAACAAAGCATATCCCATGCAGAACGCTTTCCCTGCATCCGTGCTGGGAGCAGCATGTCCATAACCTAAAATATAAAAATATCAAAGTATCAGAGTGTCCCCAGGTACACATATTATGGACAAGAATTAAACGGTAGTCAACAATTCAGAGAACCAATTAGGAATTGACAAGGAAATACTAATGTAAGATAACACAACTTTTTTTTTAAACACTGCACCTCACAAATGCACTGTTAGTGATGGAGCAACAAAATTTAGCATGACATATGACATGAAAACTATAACTTACCACATGGCAATCAATGGTACTGAAACATTATGGGTTCAGTGTGCTATTTGGGGAAGAGCCAAACAAATACTACAAATGTGAATTGCACAGTTCAACAAATAAAACTTCTGTACGTCTACTGTACAAATTCCACTCTTGCACCCAGGCTTGAGTTTGTCTTCCAGATCCTGTTGATGCTACTAGTAGATGTTTTAGTTAGCCTTGAGGATTGTACCAAATACGCTTCCTAAAGAATTTTTATAGAAAAATAAATAAAACTTTCTATTTCTATTTAGAATGTTTAGATCCATACAAAACATAGTATAACATTTAAGGTAAAATTGCACCATAAATGAATGTTAAGGTAATTTGAAGGTAATGTTAATTTATTTGGGTAGCTAATTATGTCTATTTGTTATATGTAAGCTAGGCTAGTTATGTAAACCTTGATTGAGTCAGCTAGTCCCAGTACCCACTACATCAGATTACATAACACCACTGCAGCACTGGATGGAACATGACTTAGTACTTACATCTGACTAACTAATTAGCTATAGACAGGGCTTATGTGGCAGATGTAATGCATTATAGGGTATTTTATGGTTTGCATGTTGGTTTCTTAGTATTTTCAACACCACTGAATGTAAAAAAAGGCAAGCTTCTGTGGTCCAATTGCAAAGAGGAACTCCTGTTGCACAAAATTTCAATGCTGTCTATGATAGAAATGTCAGAACACACAGTGCACCACAGTCAGAGCTGGGGGGCTAACACAATATTAGGCAGATGGTATTAATGTTATGGCTGAATGATTATATATTATTGTTCCTGCAGACCAGGTCATATCAGGTCTAAATAGATTTCCAGCATATGTCAGCCTACTTGTTTGAAGCTGTTTTGTGGTTGGTGCTGCTGTGGTAAGAGCACCGTTGAACTGTAAGTGCCAAAATATTCGAATATAATACAATCTGACATGTACTTTGTACATATATCTACACTGTGCTTTGTAATTTGCAACTACAGACTGCAGTCCATCTGTTTCTCTGTATTTGTTTATTTGTTATCTTCTACTTCATCAATGGTCAGGACCCCCACAGGGCTACCAGTCAGCAGGTATTATATGGGTGGTGGATCATTTTCAGCACAGCAGTGACACTGGCCTGGTAGTGGAATGTGAGTGTGGGTGTGTGTGGGTGTACTAACATACTATTTCAGTGTCACTGCTGTGCTAAGAATTATCCATCATCCAAACAGTACAAGACAGTCCACCGCTGCATCAAGAAATTCTATTCATCATTGCCGACAGCAGTGTGAAGATCCCATTGATGCAGAGGCATATTTTAGATTTTAGAGACACATATTCTCCCATTAAGACTTCATATTTTCTCAGGAAATACATGATTATTTCAGCAAGATGATGCCAGGCCTCATTCTGCACACGCTACATTAGTGCACGGGTGCTTGACTGACCTGCCAGCAGTCCAAATCTGTCTCCTATTGTGATAGATCTAGGAACACACACACACACACACACACGCTTAAACAAGCTCATTAGAGATGTGTCCCAGGAGGCTTATATATAGGGATGCATCGTTGCATTAAAAGGTATTAAAATATATATTTAAATATTTCTTTTGGGAATAAATTCACCTTCACTATTTACATTTGTCTTGGAATCAAATGTTGATGCATATGTTTATATACCATAAATGTAGTCAGACATGATTGTATGCTGGCTGCTTTTGACTGAGAAGTGAATGACGTAAGCAGCCTGGTTAAAGTCATGAATGTGTTTTTTTTATTCTGACCAGTGGCATTAAGCTTGTTTATAACCTACCGCATTTATTTATACATACTCTGTTTAAACACCATGTAAATATTAAGACTTTCATCCATTACACTTCGCTTGCTCAAAATTATTTCAGTGACGCTGTAAATGTTCCAAAGTGGGGCAGACTAATACTGCTTTTGATCTGAGATATGTGCTCATTTTATGTGCTGTCTTCAGTCTTCCATGGTAAACGTCACAGGCTAAAAGAGCTTAGGGCAAATGTCTGTAATGCAAACACTCCTTATCCAAAGAAAATTTAAAAAAATAAGTAAAATGTCTTATTTGACATCATCCATGAATGTGGTCGTGTTGAAGGCACTGATACACTGTGTTACTAACCCTGTTCCATAATTTCAATAATAGATTCAAATGCACATGTCAAATCCCCTTAGGTTCTGCATACAAGCCAAACATTTTCTACTGTTTTTCCTATTTAATAATAAACTTTACAGCAACAATCAAATTAAAACACAAGCTAAAAAAGGCCTTTAGGTTTTAAACTCTGCTGTTTAGGTTTATAGACAAGCCACTGGTTCCATGGTTTTACAAATCAGAATATGTTTGTAATTTTAATGGTAGTAATTTAATGTAGATTCTAATAACATCACTATTAGAAAAAGCCTTGTATTTTGTAATCATTTTCTCTGATTTAAAAAAATTGTTTTTTCATATATATATATATATGTGGTATGTGGTAGGTTTTGAAAACTTACCATATTACCATCATCATCATTAACTCATATTTGCCTTCTTCATATTCTGATAGCTGTTGACAGCTTCCTGCCGCTTATACAATGGCACCTTTAAAAATAGGCTAGTTCAGGATTTCGTGGAAACCCACCGGCTCATCACAATTATCACTTCCATCATGACTCACTAATTGGACAGGTAAGCAGCATCGGTGCATAGCATGAATGTGTCTGTGCTTAGTTTCTTCATTACGTTCGCCTTAATCAAGAATTTCTCTTTCTTATTTTCTCATAGATGTATAGTTTTATAACAGTTATAATTTTATCCTGAGTGAAAACAGGGGAAGGAATAGTGTAAGAGCAGGGATTTTCACCCCAGACCTACACACTTAAAAGCTTTTAGAAGGCGTCTTCATGGACTGATTCTGGAAACAATGTCTAAAATGCTGTAAACCCAAGGGGCAACCTTGACATGTCATCTATTCAAAATAATGTAGCCTTTCTCAAACGAGATTTGGAACAAGTGCATATAAACAGAGAGATCACCACACCAGAGAGGTTCTACCAAGCACTGCCAAAGTGTGATATGAGGTTTATTGCCACAATGCTGCTGCCACTTCAGATGATGAGATATTAATGTTGGGGATTTTAATCACTGTCCTGTTCTATTATCACATCGCACATTCTCCACATAATGTGTGGTGCTGTTCTCGGAATTGTCTTGATTGAGCTAAACCAACTCCTCAGTCTCGTTTTAAAGCTAAAGTTTCAGGACAGCATCCTAGGGAAGCTTTTCTACACTCTACAGGAGAATAAAGGAGAAAGACTGAATAAAAGGTGGCCATGTGTGGCCATTTAATAGAGATGCATACAGCAACAGCATAGCACACAATACTATTTCCCCTCTAATATGGAGATATTTTTGGACATTAATTAAGATGAAGTGCTTAGAGAGAGAGCGACGGAGAGAAAGAGATAGAGAGAGAGAGTGGGAGAGAGACACTGAGCCCTACCTATGGTTGTTATCACAGTGATGGCGAAGTAAAAAGACCCGGCGAACTTCCACTGCACTCCGGCTTTGTGCGGCTTTAAAAGCAAAACCACCGTCTCAATTTTGTCGAAATCATATTCGCTGAGGTTGTATTTGTTCCTCAACTGCACTTTCCGATAATCCAGTAATCTCCTCTGGATTTTCTCCTGTTTGGACTCCAAAGCGTCAAACACTCCCGCTCCAATTAGCAAATAGGACAGGGTGCAAATAATTAAGGCGAGCGTCCGCACATTCTGCCTCTTCATTTTTCCCCACCTAAAAACGCCCCTCCGTGTGGAAAGCGTGCGCGCTTCGCGGACAACCTCGGCGCTTCATGTCTCTGTAGAGCCTCTCTGACTGGCCCCCGAGAGTCTCGGACGGAGGGTCCCCGCGCCGCGCAGACGTGGTCACGAGGGCACGCGCTCTGGGAGCTGTTCTTTCAGCACCACCCCCGAGCGGTGGGTGAGGAGCGCAGTCCTTATTTGGTCATTTGTGCGTACGAGTTCAGCGCGCCGGTCATTAGTGCGCGCGGGGGGAAAGGGACTGTCCATGCCTATGAAATCATGAGAAGCCGTGGGTACAGTTTGTGCCAGTAGAATAGCTGGGCTGTCCCAACTGGAAATGTAAAGAGCTTGAGAGACTCTCTCTCTCACACACACACACCTTTTAAGTTGAACTGCCTTGATATAGAATATTCATTTAAATCACACATGGAAAAAAGAAATACCCTGTAATTCTCAGTAAAGGAAAGCATATTAATACTCAGCATTTCATTTAAACATGTTTCTTAACAGCCAAATGGCTTCTGGAACATGTTTCCCCTAACGCTGATTTAGGCAAACTTTTAAAATGTATAGGTGTATTAATCTGAAAAAAACATTAATATACATTTACTGTAAAAGTACTTATTTAGTGTGTGTATATAAATAATGGGTCAATGAGTCTATTCAGGGATTTAATTGCTCTTGTTTCTTAATGGCCAAATGGCTTCTGAAACGTTTGTTTTTCCCCAGAAACTCGGCACGTTGCACAGATGCAGTGAATGTGGGACTGTTGACCGAGTATATATTTAAACTGATATGGTTTCCAGGCGTCCTAAGTTGTTGTCTAGCAACATAATTAGTGATCTGGTCCTTTAGTCCTTCAGTCAATAGCAGTGTCTCTTTGTACATGCGTGTTCCCTTTGCATTACAATTTGCCATTGTGAAACGCACTGAACATCAGCACGCACGTCAGAGTGGATCTTCATCTTATAGCTAGAGGACAAAAAGGAGGGAAAAAAACAAGAAACAATAAAGGCCAAACTGTCACCTCATTTCCAAATAAAAGGACATATATACAAATGCAGAGTGCTTTTTTTCAGACAGCATCAGGATTGTGGTTCTTTATTTTTTAGAAAATCCTCTTTGTACACCTTTTTCGGTCCATGTGGCACAATAATGTATCTCAAGGGCAGTATGAATGGCATCCAAGCCTTCGTCTTTACTGATATTTTATGACAGGAATTCCACATTAGAATCAGTTCAAATCATTCAAAAACAAAATTTACAAAGATATGCTAAACAATTTACACATATGTAGCACTTCATTAAGAGAAAGCCTGGATGGTCAAATAATCAACGAACACCTTTTCTTCATTTTTCACCACTTCACAACTAGTTGCGAGTGAAAACGAAGTCAATCCATCCTCATAAACATTAACCCACATCACTCACTGTGACAGGGAGATGTTTTTCCCTAAATCAAACTCAAGGTGGTAGCAATTAGCACTGAACAGAAAAAGTACAAAAATGTGATATGAAGTCATTTTTAAAAAGGCTGTGGCACTATCGACATAAATATGATCTCGACTGAATGCTCATGTTCAGCAAAGTGTCTATTTCACACCAAGTGCCATAATAAGAGATGCTGAACACATTTATAGTGAATATACACCACTGTTTGTGCTGTAAAAAGTTGGATCGTAATTTCTACCTTCCTCTACTTTGTACCACTGGGCCCCCGAGCAAAGCTCTTAACCCAAAAGTTTCACCATTCTCCTTACATGGCAACCTTTAAAAAAATACAACCTGTCCAATGGCCCTACCATGATTAAATAACATTAAGAAAGGCTAAATAAGAGGTACCTGGACACCTACTGTAAAGTGAAACCATTTGTGATAATGATACAGATACACCCTCATGCAGCAGTGGAAGAAGCTAGCAGGGTGTTTGCTGTCACTGAGGTTATTTCAGAGATGTAATCAGTCTCTACAAGGCTTCAAACTCGTCTATCCTCTGCTTGGTGTTGCCCATGCGAATCTGACGCAGGGTCTTGTACTTGTCCCTTCCGGCGCGCATGTTCTCCATGTGCAGGATATCGTTCTGGGTCTTCTTGGTGTCATCCCGCGCATCAGCCAACTCTGAGCTCAGGGCCTATGGCACAATTTGTTATGTAGAGGTTATTTATAAAAGTTATTTATAAAAAACTATAAAACAAGAATTCTTATAGCCCAAGGAACTGTGAGACAATCCCTGAAAGTGGAATGCAAGGCCCATCTGATGTACTGCGGTATAAAGTTATACATAAGTTGAACTGATGAACTGGGCTTCCTCAATGACCGGTTTGGCTATGGTTATGATAACACACTGACAGACATGAAAACACAAGAGAAAAAAATCTCCTGCAAAAGTTATGAAAATTGAGCTCTTGAAACGTTCCATAGAACCCTGTGGTACTCTACCATTACCAGTGGTGGTGGCAGAATGTTATGTTACTCTTTTAAATAATATGGAATATCCAGTTTGCTGATCTCTACCAACATAATATAAACACAACAGGGTATATATATATATAAATATATATCTCACCATGAGCTGTCTCTGCACACGCTCGTTTTTCTCAGCCTCAGTGAGACGATCCTCTTCATTGCGGTTGTGATTGATGGTCTCTACCAGGAGCTCAGCACTGTAGGACCTCATGTTCTCATCATGGTCCTCATGTTCCACAACCTCCACTTCCTCCACCTGGACATCTTCCACCACCAGCGTGGATGGAGCCGGGGGTGGAGGAGGCATCATCACAAAGTGCAGCTCCTCTCGGGTCTTCATCAGGTCTTCCTGGACCTCCTTAGCCTAAAACCCATGAAAGAATGAGATTTACACAGCAGATCTGCCAATCAGTACAGCTGTGGTGGTTTTAAGATTTTATAATATATAAATCTATTTTATATTAAATCTATTTATATAAAAACACACACACACACATTTTCTTCCACTTATGACACTATATAAGTCCACTTAGAACATTTGGGGGGTTTATGTATTAAAAACAGGCATATTCATTTTAACCCCTGTTTTGATTGGCTGCCCCCTTTACAAATGCATTGCATTGTGGCCTAGTGGTTAGGACACTGCCACTGGTTCGAGTCCTGGCCCGGGCTCCACTGAGGTACCCTTGAGCAAGGTACCGTCCCACTACACTGCTCCCCGGGCGCTGTTGGTAGCTGCCCGCTGCTTCACGTGTGCACATGTGATGGGTTAAATGCAGAGGTCACATTTCGTCACAATGACAAAGAGTCACTTTCACTTTGTGCCTTGCTCAAAACACAGCCAGGACTGTACGGACTGGGGTGTGAATGGTATAAAAGTGATAAAAAATATGGCTTTGGTGGAAAGACAGCATGAATTTCTTATGGTTCAGTAAAAGGATAAATGAATCTCTGTTTAAACATATTAAAAATGTTTAGGTTGCTTTCACATCTGCAGCTTTTAGTCAGTTTAAATCAAACTGCAGTTTGTATCATTTGGGCAGGTGTAAGTAATTGCAGACCAAAAAACTATACTGAGACCCTTTAGAGGAGGTGGTCTCGGTCCAGTTCCAAAGTAAGTGTAAGCTGAACAAATATTGAGAAAACAATGTTAATGTGTCAGGCTTACTGAACACCTATTCGGTTTAATTTACTGAGTTGTATAATATTAGTTCACTTGTTCTGCTCAGACATCTGAGGGAGCAGTGTTTGCAAAGCGTAAAGCAGTTCAGTATTTTCAAGACGCTTTCTTGAAATTCTTGACACTGCTGGTATAGTGAGCAAATAATCACCAAGGTTATAGACAAATGTCAGTTCTGCCTTTAAACTGAACAGCAACATTTCTCCCACAAAAAAAGCACTAGTCCTCAACATGGGAGCGTCCTCCTCTATTCACTTTTGGCTTCCTGCCCCAGACACATCTGACCAATAAGCAGAGAGAACATTATAAAGTGGTTTGTAGTGACGCATTTTGGTTTGCTTGGACTTTTCTCTGAAAAGAAACTAAATGATGTAAAAAATTCAAGAGTTTACAAACTCATTAAATGAGACAGACCAGAACAAATGAACTATATGTGTGTAATTGTCCTTGAACTCACCCTGTTCTGCCATTCGTTGGCTTCTTCCTCCTTGACTCTCTTGGCCTCTTCCAGAAGGGCAATTTTTGCTGTGTAATCAGCCAGTTCAGCAGCCTACAGGGACAGAGGCAAAAACATTGGCCTTATATTCACATATCTTCATATATGAGCAAGTCAGATTCCATTTACTGTCCTCAGCCAGCCTAATCTTATTTGCAGAGTCTTTATGACAAGTGCTACAAGAGAGAGTAAAGGTTAGAAATCTCTTGATTGGATATATAATTCTGAGAAAGTGTGCCCCTCACTCACCAGAACTTTGTTCTTTTTGCTAGATTTCTAGGCAACTGTTTAGAAAGTGGCATAGCACCGTTCTGCGACAATACAGATAACTCTAGATGACTGAACTGTGACTGGCTGACATGTATATTAAATTTGAATTATATTTATCATCTACCATGTTGTTTTTTTATGTCATTTTTCTGCAAAAACCCAGAAGGCCAGAGTCCCCAGTTTAAGAACCACTAGTATAGACCCTGCACATTACATTGCTTTAAATGAAAAGGCTACCTAGAACCTTATAAGCATCAATTGAAAAATTGGTAATTCTATTGCATCACTTCAAAGAGTAAGGGCAAAGAGACCCAATTCTAATGTCAGGTTTAGAATAAGTATATGAGCCAAAAGAAAAATCTCTTTAGAAGTGTGTACCAGCTTGAATGCTTTTTTAGTTTGGGGAACCCCCCACACTCACCAGCTGCTCCTGGCTCTTGGCTTGGTCCTCAGCTTGCCTGGCCAACTCCTCTTTAGCCAGTAGAGCCGCCTGTCTCTCAGCCTCCAAACGAGCAGCCTCTTCCTCTACTTTTCTCCTCTCCTCCTCCAGCCGCTTGGCTCTCTCCAGCTGCTCCTGCAGGTCTGTGTAATGCACAAAGGCCACCAACAGGGGGCAGAAGTTATTAAACAACAGTTCAACAGTAACCAAGGCCATTAAACATCAAGTGGACAGGTCAGTATATGAAAAATAATCACCCAGGCCTAAAATAATTTATTTTCAATTCATTTTGATACCTCTAGGTATACTTTATTATATTCTAAAAATACAGTAATATCTAACTTTTTAAAATGGAGGTATTAAGAACAAGTAGAACAAGAAGTTACACTGTCCAATGAAATTCTTACTTGCTTTTCCTCCATTGCCAAAATTAACAAACAAACAAAAAAAAAAACAAAAAACAGAACAACAGTATGGATATCTGGTGTCTAAACCTATGATTAAAGCTTGGAAAACCAAATTGGATTTTCAGAGTGCTGCCAGTTCATTCAATCACACTTTACTACCCACATATTGATAAACGCAGACACAATCTGCATTCTACTCAATTCGAAAAGGCATTAAACCACACATATATTAATTTCTTTCTCACTACATCTAGACATCGACTGTATCCTCTGGTGACCATATCTATCCAATTTGTCAGGGCAAATGGGAAGATGGAGATGATGCAGTCCAAATTTGTCAAAAAGGTGTCAATATTGGAATAAACACAGCTAGTGCTCGAAGAGGTAACTCCATTGCCATGACAGCTGGCAGAAGAGCGCTTCAAACTGTCGCAAACCGTACATACACAGCACTGAAATTGACCTTTGTTTAAAGAGAAAACAAGTTGGTGAATCCAATAATACTAAGAGGAGTGCTAGGACTTCTAAAGGTCTACTCAACAGCAAAACATATAGTCTTTTCTGTGGGATAGGTGTTCTTCAACGAAATGCAGACTTTAGTTGTGTCACTTTGCAATGCAAAATATATAACAGTTTTTTGATAACAGTTGTAATGAGTGATCTTTTAAAGGTTAAGGTACAACTGAATATAGTGTAGGCATGGTGTAGGCATAGTGACCTACACGCTGCAGACTGTGTGTACCATCATGCTTGTAGCAGCCATTTCCTGTGGGAACATGATCTACCATTGCAGTTTCAGAATGATCCTGACCCAAAGTGGTGGAAATTAGGAAGGCCAAAGGATGAAGACCAACGACAAGCTTTCTCAATGATGTGTGTATACCTCAAGCTAATGATGAAAAACAGCTGACTGTTTCTGACCTTAGTTGTAAAATGGATTATCTGTCTAAGAAGTATCTGTCTAAGGTCAATTCCCTCCCCTGTGGTAATCAATTTCTAAAAGACCACAAAGGTGACTGATGAATTAGGAAGGCAAGTAATGACTGTCCTCTGGTGGAAAGTGCACAGATTCCCATGCGACACTGCAATATTTACCAAGAAGGTTGTCTTGGCTTCGTCGTTCAACACCAAAAAATTTGCTAACTAAATCTCCAACTAAACCTTACTGTCACAGAGCATACTACCAGATCATGAACTAGATAGGAGAAGAAGAGTGTACAGATAAACTGGGGGTTTATCCCAGTCATGTCAGAATGAACCACGTTCTCCTGAAGAACGTTCACCGTAACTTCCCCAATGCCTGCAAGACACTCTGTTGATCTTGTTGAAGATATGGACTACTATGTTGTACACCCTGTGGAATGTGCCCTAATGAAAAATGTGACAATCTACACAAGATGATGAATGATTAACTGCATGTTTAAAATCAGACTCTGGACTGGTAAATCTGGCTTACTGGATTATCTTATAAGCTTGCAGATTGAATTTGTCTGTAAATACTACTACATATTAATATATAATAAATTATTAACTAATGGTCATTTAGCTTATTTTAACAGCATATTAGAACCTAAAAGGAATTATTTGTCCACAAAATCACCATGCCAAGAATGAATGAATAATAATTGAGATACAGCAATTTCAAGTCTTTTGT
>JBBPDA010000001.1:38154511-38200821 GCA_037974385.1 Arnoldichthys spilopterus
AAATAACCTGGGAAACAATGTCACCTTGATGGCATCACATGTCTCTCTAAAATATACACCTTTGCATTTAATTTCACTTTCACATATGTTTAAGTTGCTCATATCATACCATAACAGATGTTGGCTTTTGCACCATTCTGTGATAACAGTCTGGATGTCCCATTTTGTCTTTGGCACTGAAAAAGCACACGTTTCATGAACTAATGTATGATTTTCTCTTTGCGTAATAGTTTCAGGTTAGAAAAATGAGAGAAAACTAGAGTTCTCAAAACTGGAGTTTAAAAAAATGCAATACTGCCCCTATCAGATAAACAGTACTTCGTTTTACAGATTAACAGCAAAGTCTTATCTTTGAGAGGGAGAGGAAAAAATCAAGATCTACTCTTGCTTCAGATATGAAAAAAAATCTACGTGTTTCTGTGCATCTGTCCACTGTTATAACAACTGTGGGTTTAATAGAATGTGAAGCTGTTCAAGAAGCCACTACTGAGAAAAGGAAATAGACAAAAAATGTAACCAAAACATTGAAACTGGATTACCAAGACGTGGATGGAGGCTTTATGGACTGATTGAAGTAAGTTTGTAAATGGAATTATTTCCGATTTTGAGAAGCAGAAAAAACAACTTCCAAGACTGAACTATGGAGGTGATTCCAGCAAACCTGGAAAATAGCCCTGCAGATTTATTTATAAAACTGAAACCATATCTAATCAAAAAAAGACAAGGCAAAGAATAAACACATGTAACACAAAAGGATTTGGTATTAAGTTTCTATTAAATATACTTTCTGGGTTTTTTTCACTGAAAATTTAATAACTTGTATTTAATGACAATTTTGACATGAAGTTTAATAAAGAGCAGGGTGGTCTCTGATTTTTGCACCATACTACAAAAAGTCAACTTTCGTGACACTGTAATAAAATCATCTAAAACAATTTTAAAGTTTTAAACACTTCCACTTTTAAAAGAATATATTTTTAAAAAGTCTATGGTAGAAATACCTATAGCAAATGTATGTTGCCAGTGAGTGGAATAGTCATATGTGGACATCAGTTTCATCTTTACACTTTGGTTTTCCCAGCATTCACTAATGTGAGGTGTGATCTTATTACAGATGAAGATGTCATGGACAAAAGTCAAATGCCAACTGCCTTCAACAAAGCTTGTGTTAAGAACGTCTTCACAGTCATCCTTGTTCTCATCTACCTTCTGTTAAGTACGGTGGCTGCATTTTTGGCCTACCAAACTATTTCTGACTTCATGGAGAAGCTCAATCATCCTGTAATGTCTGTATCGTATAAAGAAGTTGAGGAGTTTGCTCCACCAGGTAAGTTCAGGAAAACAAACAGTCGTTTAGTGATTTTGGTTGGGCAGTGTATTTATACCATATGGCTTTTATCTTTTGCAGGAATTGCACTGTACCCAGGGAAGGCTCACTTACTAAGCTGTCAGCACCACTATCATGACCACATTCCACCAGGTTTATCCAAAGGCCACATAGAAGAAAATGACTGTGTAATAGAAGAAGTGATTTATAATGACCCATACGCCAACCACACAAGAGTAAGTGGTTTCTGCTTTAATATTTGTGCAATTTGTCAGTAATTGTCCATTTTAACTTTGTCACTATTTACTAATCCCAGCTGTTGATCCCTGTACTGTACTCTTTTATCTACCACCGCTTTGTAACCAGGTGTTTCACGAACATGTTAGTTTGTTTGGAATGACTCATTGGCTTCCAGTGCTGTGCAGTGTTTTGCAGTATCAAAAACGTGTCTAGTCCTGTTCGATGCCACAACTAGCAGATGACACATGCTAGGGAATTGCTTGAGGACTTAACAGCAACTCTGCTCAGTTTCTGGGGCAAAGTGTTAAAAAACATTTCAGCCTGACAACTCTTAAAATATATATATGCTGTACATATGAAAGGATAACACGTTTCCACGGAATTCACCATAGAACTAACAAAAAGGTGTCTGAATGGAAAAAAAGTGCAGTACATGGTTCTCCAGGACTGGAATTAAGAAGGGCCACTTTGAATCGTGTGTAATATAAATCACATGCTCTTAAAGCGAGCGTTGGTGGTTGAGGGTCCAACAGATGTTCGAAACAGGGAGCTCATATTTCTCCAGTTCAGTCAAAATGAAACTGAGGAAGACTTCAGTGCCATCAGTTACATGCTGTTTGCCCAGTTCAGCGATATGATGAAGAGGTATGGAGCTCAGCCATAAAATGTCAATTCTACATCACTACCTCATGTAGAGAATACTAGTGATATACTACACATGTACTTTCCTCACCAGCTCAAACAAGGCTGCATTCATGAAAGACTGTGAAAAGAATTACTCAATGTGGACTTTCTCTGGTGGGTTTCGTACCTGGGTCAAAATGTCTTTAGTCAGAACATCTGGAAGAAGAAATGAATCTGTAGAATTCAGGCAAGAGGTAGGCTGATGTTTTCTTTTTAGGTACCAACAATAAGTGTCTGCTATTTTTGATAGTTATTTAATCGGTAACATTATTTTACAGTCCAGTGTTGTGAAGTACAATGACAGGAGGCCTCCACAAGAGCAAACAAATGAGCTTTTCTTTGTTGTATTCCAGTGGCGAGATCCATTTATACAACAAGTCAAAGATGTAAGTGAAGGCTGTTATTATATACACTGAATGCTTTTCATGATAATTGAGAAATATCTATAAGATAAGATCTATAAGATTAAAACTCATCAACAACAATAAAGATGCTTCTCTGTGATGCTGTAGGGCAAAGGCCTCATTTGATGACAGCTAAATCTATCCAAAGATATCTTTACTGGAAATTTGGATAAATAGACAATCTAATCTTGATTTTCCTTTTTCGCCAACAGATCGTCACCGCTAACCCCTGGAACACCATTGCCATTCTCTGTGGGGTCTTCATGGCTCTTTTTAAAGCAGCAGACTTTGCGAAACTCAGCATCAAGTGGATGATCAAAATTCGAAAAAGGCACATGAGGGCGAAAATTAGAGAAATGAACCAAATCAGCTGAAAATAATCTCTACTCTGGTATTCTTGTCCTCTGTTTTTTTAAGTAAATGAATTTTAACTTTAAAAGACTGAACAGTTTTATACTTTTATAACAGAGTTTTCAAGACAATCTTGAATTATTCTGCTTTACATTTTGTTGGGCCAGTGAATTTTAGTGCAAAATAACTACTGACATTGTAGAATATGCTTCATTACATATAAAAAATAAAGGGATAATCTGTGCAATTGTAATTATCATAATGTGTGACTGACAAATGTAAAACTGATCACAACATGGCAGCTGTACTCCTTAATATGTTTTCCACTTGTGCCCTGCGTCTACGTCAGATACCGCAGTCTGGTATTAAAATAATTTAATGTAATCATGATCTGTTGTGTGCATTTATTATGATGGTAATCGATGTCCCCCAGCGGGTATCGCTTTCAATTATTTCAAGAGTGCCAGTAGAAATTCTCTGCAGTATGACAAAGGTTTGATTTACAGTATGAGGAAAGTTTGATTTTTTTACCTCTTTATCTCAAAATAATGGGATTCTTTCTTAAAATGTTGCTTATTTTGGTAATGTTGCAATTTCTTTGATATAAAATATGACTTTGCTCTTTAAAAATCATGTTGCAATAAGAGTAATTGAAACTTTTTAGAAAGTAACATTTCTAGATAAGTGCACGATTAGAGTGAATTAATTATTTTTGAAATACTAGCTTAAAGTCATGGCGTTCTTTTCTATATGATGAAAAATAAACCAAGATTTTTGCGTAGTAAGTTATTATTGGCTGTACCTTTGCAATACTGCTGAGGAGCACAGACCAAAATGGGGAAAACACGGGAGCTTGTTTACTTATCAATATTTTCGTCGTCGCTTAAGTAAGTTTGAGACCCTTATTTTGAAGTGTGTCCGCTCGGTGGCCATTTTTAATAAAGAATTGTTTTATTTAACTTCACACACGGCGCATGTTATAACGTTTAGCTTAACTGAAGAACTTGAAAGTAAATAAAGTACAATGCCAATGGGGGAATCAGACGAAGTATAATCTTCCTAATTGAAAAGGTATATTATTCCGCTCAAATACTTACGTGTTGCACATGCAGCTCGGTATCGGTTTGTTTGGCGCCTGGGTTAGCTGTGTTAGCTATTTGGCTAAAATGGGCAACAGTCTTGCGCGTTTCAAAGCTCGCCCCCTCTTATTCATCATGCTTACAGTATTAAACCCGCAGCACGACCTGGGCTGTCGTCCTGGTAGGGCTGTGTGACAATTATCTATATAAACAATATAGCCGGACATGTTTGGTTTAAACATAATGCTATGTTAGCCTCACTGCTGGGTAGCGGGTAAGATTGGTTCTGTTGTAGCATTTAATCTGGGTGCGAAACTTGCCCCGGTTTTTTCCATATAATGTCCAATATCCAAGACCTCGTCAGTGTCACAAATTTGGCTTCTGTCTGAAACGTTAAAGTGTACGCTTTGTGGTTGGGAGGCTGGTGTTTGTTGGGTAAACTCTTGGCTAACTCTGGATAGGTAACTGCTAGCTGTAAGGTAGCTTCAGCGCCCAGTGTCTGATCATGTCAAGAAAGGAATTCCAGCGTCTGTGCCGTTACATGTTTTTAATGCTCTGGAGTTACAGTGGGACCTGCGACTCCAGGACAGTGGGAGGATCTGAGTAAGATGTGCAGTATTACTTGGTGTCCTATCAGATTATAAAGCGAAAAGTCCTTTATATTCATCAGTGCCTGTGTAAACGTATTAATCACAAAAGGGTATTTATTTTTAAATGTGTTACTTTTTTAAATGAACTGGAATGTTTGTGCTTCCAGAATAATTGCTGTTCTGCTTTTAGATAGCAAATATGATAAAAAGTACAAGGTAGATGAGGATATTAAATAAGTACAATCTTTCATTACAAGAACAGTTGAAACTGCTGAATGTGTTGTAACATTGCTATATATATATATATATATGCTTTTTGTATTTAGAATACAGCTGAAGAGTTCATTACTGAAGGTTTATTAAGGCAGCATTTGATGATCCTAAAACCTACTTTGGAATATAGTCTGTCAGCCATGAATGTGCTAATCCATTCAGTAAATACAAAAACAAAAATGTAAATAATTTCTGAATGAAATAAATCGAATATCTTTTTCCAAAAAACTACAGCCTATCTGTTAGATAATCAAGTTCAAAAAGACAGTTACAGTAGTGTAAGCTGAGAAAGATGGATGTGTCCACCTTTTAGCATCTTGTAGCAGTGTGAGGCAGCGTCTGAACTGTGTTCTGTGTGATGGTGATAGAATGTGCTACAGAGCGCTTTCCTGTGCTTTCACTGTGTGTTGCTATATACAGTGGGTTCCAAGGAGTTTTGATTGGTAGGTCAGTGTGACATTAGCCAGTGATTCAAAACTCCTCTCAACTGATCACTTATTAGCTCATATGCATAAATCTTTATGACCTGGTTTCTCTAATGCTGGGTTTTGGGATAATGTGAAAGAGCAAGTTGTATAAAGGCTACTCTAAATATCTGTTGCAACATTGGCTGGTTATTTGTTTTTAGTTTTTGTTTTTAAGAATATAACTTCTTTCTGTGAATCATGGGAAAATGTAAACGGCAGACTGTTGTATCAGAGACCATGTGGTTTTTCAAGGGACAGGTATTTTTATTTGAGCTGTAACAGGCACCGTGTGATCTGCAGTCTGACAGGCTTTCCAGAGCAGGTCCCTGTGGCTTTGAACTTGCCTAGACACTGTAGAGGCCAGCACCCCCAGCAAGCTGTATTTAGCCAAATGACCACTTTGCACTCTCTTCCAAGGCACTTAGACCTGGACTGAAGTTCAGTACACTGACCTCTTTCCCTACATTTGGGCAACAGGTGGAACTTCGCCAGCCTCGATCTCTGTCATTGCCATGTATTTTAATGTAAGAGTTGGCAGACCTGCTGATACATGTGCTGCAGTATAATTAGGTAGATAAATAAGCCACATTAATCGCTGTGCAAGCACACATCAAACCTGTCCCTTTTCCTTGAATTTGCTCAGTATCATGTTTGCACTGAGCTAAATTTATTCAGGGTTGATCATTTATTAACATTTAAATGGGGCTACTGGTTCATTACAGTAGCAATGGCAGGAACACTTAGTAATGGCTGGTACTGGCATTACAATGTAATATTTTTAAATGCAATGATAAGCAGTGTGTTAATCCCAAATTAATAGCCCAATAATAATTGCAGTTAATTACAAATACATCATTGCGTTACTGCAACCATTCCAGCTCTTTGGTATTTTGCATAATGTAACTTTGCTTATTCTAGGTTAATATTTTCATAAACTACATTTCCTCTCCACGTTTTCTTTCCAGATATGCAGTGCTCCTATGCCATGGCCAGAAAAATGCTACCTTCATCCAAAATGGGGAAAAATCGGACATGCATTCTATGTGATATCGTCTATAGTTCCAAACAGGTGAATCTGAAACTTGGATTTTCTAGCTAATAAAAAACTTCACTGTGCTGGATCAAATGAAGCAAATCAGCCATAATTTAAACCCACATATTGTGTGTTTGTGTTTTACTTTTAAGCCATTTCAGTTCTCGCAGTCTATTTGCGAGTTATCATCATAGCTGTACTCCGCAATAGTCTTGGATTCAGCTGAAATTTGTTCTAAGCTACTATTGCAGCTTAATTACAATCTGACTGAGAGTAACTCCAGTTTTTTTCCCCCTAGGAAATGGATGAGCATATGAGAAGTATGCTGCATCATCGCGAACTGGAGAATCTGAAAGGCCGGTTAGTAACTATCTATACATTGCTATACTTCATCACATGAACGTGATTTGTGCAGTATTTTGTGCATACATGTCAAACCTTTTTAGGACAAAAGTGCTGATCTAGGATCATTTTTAGTACATACATGGGCAGTGGTGGCCTAGTGGTTAGGACATTGCGCTGGGGACCTGAAGTTTCGGGCACTACTGAGGTACCCTTGAGCAAGGTAACGTCCCACTACTCTGCTCCACGTCTTGGAAGTCGCTTTGGATAAAAGCGTCAGCCAAATGAATAAATGTAAATGTAAATGTACATTTGCAGTACATAAAGTCAAAGCTGATGTCATTGCTGGTAGAAAAACAAAACAAGTATTTCCATTTTTCTACATAGTTCAGATATGCTTGCTTCCCTTTACACTGTGTAACAATTTATTAGGAATATACAATATGAGCGATTGATTACTTACAGTAAACTCTTTGGACATTAAGAACCTTTTTCTTTCTAATGCACAGCTGTTTTTTGAGATAATGTTGCCTTTCAACAGTGATACAAGCATTAATAACAGTAAGTTATGTTTATATAGAGTCTTTCTCAGACCCAAGGATATGTCCACTATCTTTATACTGTTTAACCCAATAAAATACAGCACGTTCTTTGTTTATCATGCATGTAGCCTCTTCTTACTGTGTTTGTGCTAGGAATCCTCAGAAGTGTTATGCCCATATTATTATTTATTGCATCAGATAGGGCCATAGATGCAGTGGCTTGAGAGAATAAGGACAAATACCGTTAAAGAAAAATCCTTTTCCTTGCACAGAAGTGGCCATCATCTGACACACTCGTGCTACAGAGTAAGGGTTTCCAATGACACAAGCACAGAATAGCTATGGTGAGAGTATTCACATCCAGAGCATTGCTGGTGATCAGTGTCTGATGAAAACAATGTTTGATGTTTTTTAAAATTCATGGTCTGATGCAGTTTGCAATGGAGGTTGGCACTGGCTTATATATGTGCAGTATCATTCATATGATCTGCTTTTTCAAGTGCATATTGTAGTTGTTGGCGAGTAATAAAGGGCACGTGCATTGCTGGGCACGTGTTCTCTCCAGCCTTTGGGAGGATGACCTGTAGCAGCTGCCAGAGCTGGCAGGGCACATATATAGGTTCTTTGGAAACAACAGGCACGGCCAGAATAGAGCAACTGTGTTTCTCATGTGACAATTATGTAGACCACTGGAATGTGAAAATTGAGAATAAGATGGGGGGTGTGATCCTGCCAAAGCATAGAGGACATGTATGAATATGGAAAAAATATCAAGGTCCTGATAAAGAACCGGTAAAGCAGGTGAATGAAAAAAAAAAAAAAAGTGAACATTCTTTAGACTGATCAAGCATGAGCACTTGACTTTAAATGGCATTCTGCCATGGCACAGTTTTCGAGGGAGTCTGTTTTCCTGTAAGGCATTTCTCTCTATCGGCTTGTGAGCCTGGCATTCAGGAGAGGAGCTCAGGCAAGGGGGTTTGCTACAAGCAGCTGTCCAGAGCTCATATTACAGTAAACGCTTGAGAGAGACCCACCCTAATGCAGCTCTGTGAGGAATGAGAGGGAGAGGGCGGGGGAATGCAGTGTTACGGATCAAAACAGGCTGCTTGTCTAGTGTTCAGCGCAGAGCGCAGCAGACACCATCGTGACCGCGCGCTAGGGCTGGGCTGCCACAGAGAGGGCTCCAGCCTCCAGGCTCTGTTTGTGGGGCACTGCTGGTGAGACACCATGCCACATGCCCACCACCGTCTGCCAGAGCCACCATCCTGCCCCATGCTGCTCCAAGCCTAAAACGAAGTCCCGAAAGCCCTCCACAAGATCAGGAAGATCCAGCTGTTTTTATTTTTTCTCTTCTGGTTATTGTTTTGATTTTTTTTTCTTATTTACTGCATGAAAATAAGTCAGTTTGCCTCCTGATCATTTAAGGTGTTTGTTTTTTTTCCCTTTTCTTTTGTCAGATTTTTAAATTTATTAATTTTTTTTGTTTATTTAGTTTATTTCGGAGTTTAAATTATTTTCCTCCATTTTTTTAAGTACTTTGAGAAACTCAAAAGCCGTGCTGTGTGGACCGCAAAAGCCAAGACCTAGTTCGACCGACCTGCTTGACGACCACTTTTTGAAGGAGTTATGCCTGAGGGTAGCATTGAGCAGCCCTTGTCCCCTGTTCTCCCTAGGGACTGCGGGCATGAGTGCAGAGTCTGTGGGGTGATGGTGGTGAGCCTGACTGAGTACGCCGATCACATCTCTAGCCCTATGCACAAACAGCGCGTGGAGGCCCATCAGCGGCAGGCCTCAAAGACAGACCAAGATGAGGAATACTTTGACAAGGAGATGGTTGAGCTTATTGATAAGCGCAAGGAGTTCATCAGGTGAGTGGCTTTGTTTAAATGCTTGTATTAGTATGTGCTTATGTGATATTTGGTCCCACGGTTTTTCCCTTCATTTTCTTCTGAGCATGTGTCGAAGCATTCTTTTTGTTCAGTACCTTCTTGTTTTAGCTGCAGTATTCGTCTTATCTCAAATATTTGATGTTGGTGCATGTGATTTTTGTAATTACACCTTGCAAGTTACACGTTTTTAAACACTTGTCAAATGTAGTAAAGTGTGTTGTTTGTTGTATGTGCTAAGTATTGGTGACAATTCAATCAACTTTGCATACTATATATCAAAAAAGATTGATAGCCATAGACTTGTAATAATCAAGATATTCATTCAGCTTCTGTTTGCAAGTATTTTTATTTTTCCTCTATGTCCTTAGCCACATGGTGTCAAGGCTATATTAGACTGAACTGCAGACTGGAGTCATGTATCAAGAAGCCTAAAACAGCCACGACTGTTCACTCACACTTTCTCCTTCTTTACACAACGTACCACTGGCTAGCACCAACAGACCAACAGAGGACAATCTCTTTATATTCGGATTAAGTTAATTCTCTTAGAAATTAAGAATGATGTTTTAATGTTGGTTTCTTTATTTTTCCTGTACTTGCTGTATGACAGTACAGCATGGTTAATGTTCAAGCCACCGAACTAGTCCACATTTATAATTCTGCTGTGTCACTGAATATCTGCATTGCAGCAAAACACTGCAGCCAATAATGCAAAATGTTGCTCTGTGCTCCATTTCTGTGGCCAAGAAAAGCACATACCTAAAAAAGCCATGACTGCTCACTCACGCTCAGCCCCTTCACACCATGCCCGGTCTGCTGGTCAACCCCAACAGACTATGAGCTGACAGTTTTTCAGTTGTTAAAAATGGAATAAAATCTGTTTAAAGGAACTAAAAGAAATGTTGGGACTTCTCATCTTTCAAAGGATATTGGCGGCTGCACCTGTATAAATCTAATACGCATCATTTTAAGCACTCCTCCTAAACTTGAAGAAAGGGTATGTGGTTGTCAAGCTAAAGTGTCTTAAAGGTTGTTGTCCTGTCGTGTAAAATATGTAGTCCGCCAGTTAAGACCCTTTAAAGCTGGTTTAATGATTGGGCAAAGAAATGATTTGGTGAAAAATCTAATTGACAGTTCTCTTACCCCAGGTGTAATCCAAGACATGCCATCCAGATTTAACTACTTTAGTCTAGAACTGAAACTTTAAGGTGAATTGGATTAGCAAGTCAATAGTCAGTCAAATCTTGCAGTAAATCAGGGTTTCCACAGGTCTTTAAAAAGTCTTAAAATGGCTAAATTCAACTTAAATTATTGGCATTAAAAGTCTTTGATGTCTTAAATATGATTTTGGCATGTCTTGCAAATGTTACTTCATAAAGTTGCATAACTTCATCTCATTTTGAATGTGTTTTGGGAAAATTACATTCCTCTCACTAACAAATCTACAAAACAAAACCAACATGGAACCAATAAGCATTATTGCTCACTGTGCAGCCTGGTCAGAATTTATCAGACCACACCCATCTTGCTTGTTGCAATGTGATATGTAGTCCAACATGGTCCCTCTTATTTTAAAAAAGTCTAGTTTTTTAGTTTCTCTTAATGTTGCATTGACCTAATGTTCCATGAGACTTGACTGGAAAGCTGCATGTTTAGTGCTTGGTTGAAACCTGAAGAAAAAAAATCTGAAGCCTACTGTACCTTGTGCAAGCAAAATCTCAAATTAGTCACACAGGAAGTCAGAAAAACATCCAGGTTTCATTCACTTTGGCAGCAGTATGGCCCCAGTGTGACTCATTCTCCACACACATACCACCACACACTACTCTTGTGTACACATGGTTGTGTAGTCAAGTTCAGCTGAATGTAAAGTAATTCACCTGAGAACTACTTTTTCATATCCTTTAGGCTTTATCAGTGTGGATGTGAAATGGGTCTTAAATTACGTTCCTATTGGTCATAAGTCTTAAATTGAACATGAACATTAACATTTAAAACTTTAAACACCAAACATGTCTTGGTTAATTGGCTACATCTGAGTTAAGTGGAAAATTGTATGAAATTTTTTTTTTTTTTGCTTTTCTTTTAAGGAAGTGTCTTGTTTTCATGTTTAAAGCACAGAACATTGATAATGTGTTTGCTTCTGCTCACATTGGTCACTGTGTCCTCATATGTTACTGTAGGTTTTCCTTTGTATGGTGATGTGTTTATTTGATGTGTCCCACAGGCAAGAGGAAGCTGCATCTAAGAGGGTCAGGGAAGAACAGGAGACGATAAGGAAGTGGCAGAACTTGAAGGAGCAGTGGTCAGATCCAAGGCAGTGGATGCACAATCAAAGTGACCTATGGCATTACTCCAACTTCTCCCAGTCACCCAGAAACAGGGGGGCCATGAACTGGCAGGACCCACGACGAGGAGCCAATCCTGACCATGGCAACTGGAACAGCCGTCAGAACAAGAGTGCCACATGGCATGCTGAAGGACCCCCTGACCTTCAAAGATGGGGATCTTTAAATGGCCGTGGGGGTAGCCTTAATAACCGGGGAAACTTCTGGGGAGGCAGACAAGGAAACTATAATGGTTGCCCTCCAAGGCAGAGAAACCAGCAATCCTGGCCCAACAAAGAAGGCAATCAAGGGCACTATGAAAGAAAGAGTGACAGTCACTGGCAGCGCTCCAAAGATTTTGGCAATAACCCACAGCCATCTAGCCATGAGGCACCATCTAGGAAACCTCAACACCAGAAACCACCCAACAATTTCGAGACCCAGAAAAAGGGCTTCCAAAGCCAAGAAGCATCTGGTGGAGAGAATGATTGTGGCAAAGGTAAAGTCCCCAAGCCAGATAAGGCCTACCGCTGGGCACCATATCCCCCTGCCAAGCTTGGAGACCCTTCATCTCAAACTAATACCCAGGATTCCTCAGAGAAAATACATTTTACAACTCCTGAAAATGGTAAGGTGAGAAGTTTGAATGTGACCAGGCCAAGCTTGTCAGCGCAGTCCCTACCAGATCTGGGGAGTGGTCTGCACAGGGCCTCTGAAACAAAGCATGAGGAAGTGAAGGAGCAGCAGAGAAAGCAAAGCACAGCCTCCGGTAAAAGCAAAGGAAAAAATCACACACACAGTCAGGCGTCTTCATCCTCTTCTTCCTCAACTTTATCCACACACAAAGCAGACAGGCCCACTAAGCATTCTGATAAAAGGGCCTCTGCTAACCCTGGTTCTATGACCAATCTTAGTAGAGCAGCAAGTCAAGACTCTGTCAGCTCTAAAGCTTCAAAGAGTTCTCATTCCGGCTCTCAGTCTCCACGGGATGTCTCATTTGGTGCAGATGAAGAACGTCTGCTTTCTGAAATGCTTCGCAAAGCCAAGGAGACCTTTCTGGTCAAAAGAGGTTCAGAAGAAAAGTCTGCCTCGCAGGGTTGCCTCATAGAAACTGAGCTGCATATTGAGGAAGATCAACTGGTGGAAAGTTCTGAGCTGAACAAATCAAAAGAGCAATGTGTGAGCAAGAGAAATCCAGAGAAACCTGGTGAAAGAGAGAGAGAATTTGTAGACAGAAACACGACACCAAAGTCCCTCAGAACTCCTTCTTCTGTGAGGTCTGGTTACTCCTCAAATGATGGTAACCTCTCCCTGCAGTCGCTGCATGTCAGCACCTCCACCATGGACCGTGAGGATGAGGAGGAGAGTGGTGAAAGAGAAGACGTTGTACAAGATCAGGTGATGCAGGAATTGGATGAAGTCTTGGGCTCTGACAGTGAAGGCTCTCGAGGCAGCCACCCCCAGTCTGCAGCTGGCTGCTCAGTGCCTCCCTTAAGCAAATTAGCCCTTCCCGCCTGTCTCAAGCGGGACCTGAATCGGCACATTAGCACCAAGAGCAAGGCTGTCGCCCATGAGCCTAACCTGAACATAGCCCGACGCATCAGGAACGTGAGTGGCACGCGGAAGAGTGAAAGTGAGAAGGATACGGGCCTTAAGCCCACACTGCGGCAGCTCATTAGCTCCTCTGCCTCCAGGAGGAACGTCAACTGGGACCAAGTGTACCAAGAGGTTCACCGCAAGAAACAGGAGCAAGGCAAGGGTTTGCCAAGGTAAAGTCTGTTTTTGATTCTTGATTTGTTTTTTTAGTTGTCCGTGTCATGACCGGAGCTTATAAACCCCCCCACCCCACCCCCCACCCCCCCAAATATAATATTTGCTCCTCAGTCACATTTACATATATCAACCGTTTAAGGTCACCACCATCCATGCTGATGGGCAACAAAAACAGGTTGGAAAGTTCATGAACAATTAATTGTGACCGTTTTGATCCATAAACCCACACACACAAGTAGACCTTAAAGGAAAAATATTGCAAGAAGGATGTAGCGTATGGGCCTTTATTATGGTTCAACTGAAATTTGCTTGTTTATTTTAGCACTGGAGCTGATGATATTGGAAACTGACAAAAGTGCAGTCACAATTCAAGGTTCAGAATGACACCAACTGCTTGAATATTTACATGTTTTTATTTGTTGATAACATTTTCAGAATCTTTTTAAGATCACTGAACAACTTGATGTTTTGTTGCAAGTGTATGATTTATAAACACAAAATGCTAAATGGTTACTATAAGGTTATTTTGACATGTGTGCTACATAAGCCTGTTAACTCCAGTTGCACCTGGTAACTTTGGACAGGAACTGTTTTCTTGCCTGATGAACTACATTTGGGATTAAGGGGAAATGTTAATTAGATTTTTAAGTGATCACTTGAAGTAAAAAGCATGTATCTGTTTTCATTCAGGTTTGGCATAGAGATGGTACCAAATGAGCCAGAAGGCGCAAGTCACATGGAGGAGGATAATGCACCCCTCTGTGAGGGCTTCCACTGGGACTCACTTGTTGACTATAACACATCATCCATATCTGCACGCAAACGGAGCATGTCTGAAAGCAATGTGGTTACAGATGACACTGCTGCCTCCTGTTCTCTACTCCGAGCTTTAGAGCCAGTGAGGGAGACTGTTGGGGGTCCACAACAAAGCACCAAGCTGAGGCCTCGGGCCATTCAATCACACTTTGAGGATGATTGTGAAGATCAGAGATCTAATGAGGGGCTAGTCCAAGCCAAGGCACACATGGATGCAACAACTGAAACTGTTCCTGTCCTAGACCTAGAGCCTGTTGATGGAGACAGTAGCTGTATGTCAGGAACTGAACTGAATGACTGGCAGAGTGGGGGGAAGAAACGCAGAGCAGTGGGGGTGAGTGATGCAATTTATTTATAGTCTCACTGCATGTCACAAATGGTCCAGCTTAGACCTAGATTCTATATGGTCTTTAGCTTATATGTTTTTCTATTTAGAATTAAATGATCTGATGAAAGCCTTATAGGAAACTTCATATTCACATCTTCTAGTATTTAATCACTTAAAGTTCATTTTGAAAGTTGTTTCTGCAAACATGCGTTCGTTAGATCTTGTTGAGGTTTGTGCTTTTTAAAACATACAGCCTTGCATGCAAAAAATGAAGCCTGTTAGGAACTGTTTGAGGTAAACAATAACCTCCAAAGCTATATGCACATACTTTGCATATTACAAAAAAGTGTTTTCTGTTGTTAATGCTAAGGAGTTCAGGGAAATAGATGCTGATGGAAAACCATGAAATAATACATTATCATAATTTAAACGTATATGAACTATCAGGATACTTAAGCTGTTTTAAAAATGCTGAGAATTTACATCGGACAGCATGCCACACTCAGACAAACCCAACTGCTTAATAATGCCCTGTATGAATCTATTGAAAGGGGAACATTTATTCATCATAATTACTAATAATTAGTGTTTGCATTAGAAATATTGTTAAGACATTTTATTGAGCTCTAACTGTTACATTTTTTCTGGTGGTTGTTTAATCTGGAATTGACTGTTCTCCTGCTTCTTTGCATTAGGATGTTATATCCCCAGAAATACCAAATTCAGAGAGGAAAAACAAGAGGCTGAAAATCAAGCCTAAGAAAGGTGTGTTTACTTATCTCAGTGAGTTTTGGTTTTTGCAGTTGTTTTCTTTGCTGTATTTTTATAGTATGATTTACTCTCTTAATGCGTAGAACGTTCTCAGCTGGATGAGTTGCTAGCAGTGTCTCTACGCGAGGAAGAGCTGAATAGCTCATTGCAGGACGTTGATAACAGTTTGATCCAGGCTCGAGCTGCCTTGCAGTCTGCTTATATGGAAGTGCAGCGCTTGTTAATGCTCAAACAGCAGGTAGGCTTCACAAAAGGCTATTACTTATATTCATTAAGATTTTAAATTTTTGTTAGTCTAGTCTCATTTTGAGTCACGTACCTACGTTTCAGGTAACCACAGAGATGACTTCCCTGAGGACCAAGCGTATAGATATCCTGCAAGGTTTACAGGGTACGTAATTCTGAATTTGTTAAAACAAATTGACGGTGTCTTTTTTAAAAAGCTGTGAAGGAGCAACATTCACTAATCTTTAGAGACAAAATATATAAAATGTTTATTTTATTGTAGTGACTATAATATGTTCTTCTTTTTGCAGATGAGTCTGAGTGTGCAGTGAGAATGAGGAACAACATTGAGAACCTGGATGCCACATCGGTCCAGCTTTCTTCCTTTTCAGCCCATCCTAAATATGCAGCTAACAATGCTAACCCAGCAGCAGTTTCTCCCTTCATCTCACCATCACCTGCCTCCAGCCCACATGCTGTTGTTATAAAACAGGAGCGTCTGTCGCCTGTCGCCCTTACCCCAGAGCGAGAGCATGCTGACAGTCCCCTCCCTGGCCCCCACAGTACCACACCAGAGCAAGTAAACACAACAGCCACTGAGACAGGTGAGGGGTCTGCCAGTTTAGGTAAACCGAGTTCTCTCTCATTCTCTCTCTCTTTTTTACTAACTGCTTTAGGTGGCTGAAAAGTGTCCCACAGGTGTAAATAATATAGTCATATCAGTCCTACAGATTTTAGTGGGATCTCATGTAAGCACATATGGTTGCAGTTACAAATTACATGTATAAAAATGCATATGTATAAAACTGGTATGGTGAGACAGTCACGATCACAGTAACAAAACTTCAGCTAGGTGGTGATGATCACATGCAACAGTGTGGAGTGACATTCAGTCTTTCTTTTTATGATTCCTTCATACGGCGCTATAACTACTAACCATGAGCAAGATTAAAAACTCTTTATTAAGCCTAATCCAGTAACCAACGTCTCTTGTTGTTTGCCATAGGTTCTGCCTTCCAGTGCAGCCCTAATCCAAAAATGAGGAGGAACGATATGGAATTTGCTCATGAAGAAGCTGGCATGTCTATAAGCGCTGTCCTGTCAGACCACAAGTTACAGATGTCTCCTGCCTCTCAATCATGCCAAGCCTCTCAAGACCCAGCGCTAGATCCTTCCTCCCACCCTCTTTCTGTCAGCCTTCCCCTTAAAGCCCCCTCACCTAAGCCCTCTCCACCTTCTGCTGTCCAGGAAGTAAAAGCTGGAAAGCGTGTAAGGAAGCTGAAGAAGAAGAGGTCCTTGAAGAAGGCTCAAGGGAGCGAGCAGCAAGAAGTCAGTGACTCTGAGCTTGATGCTGATCAGCCTGTCCGGCCCCTCCGCAAGCTCCGATCTCGCCGGCGGCCCAGCGGCTCCTCCTCCACCTCTGCTCCTGCTCCTATGGAAAAAGATGAGAGCATGGAAGTGGCAGAAGCTTTGGATTCCGCTCAGACAAAGGAATCAACACCAGCCCCTGCTGTAAATGAGGCCCAGAACACAGACTCCTCAGAGCTGGAGATGATGGAGCTCCCCCAGGCAGGGCCCACTGAAGTGGTTAATTTGGAGACCTCAGACTCAGATGAGGGGGTCCCAGAGGACACAAACCCAGCTCAAGTCTCCAAGGAATCTACTGCTGTGAAAACAAGAGCCCAAAAGCTTGCCTGCAATGAGGTCTCCTCCACCAGTGAAATAGACACCAGCAGTGCAGCCAAGAGCTGCCAAAGGTTGGTGGTAGGGTATTGGAATATAATTTATGTTGGCTGTAATCAAAAGTTTTATGAGTAATGCACCATTGTCAAGAATATGAGCTAGATTTTTTTCTCCAGGGTAACAATAGTTGAGAAGTACTTTAAGAAATACTTCAGTAAATCTCAGTGCTTAAGTAAACATGAATTTAAAGAAGGGAACCAAAAAACTATTACCTGACTTTTCCACCATTCATAATTTTTTTTGTTTTTGTGTTAACAGTGAGAAGAAGGTGGTCATGAAAGAGTCCAAGGCGTCCTCAGGTAGGTGCTTCATACATCCAAATAAAGGATATTTATATTAAAATATTCTTTAATTCTTTAAATGAAGAACTTTTAAACTGGGTTTATACTAGAAACTTTATTTCTACAGTAAGGTCCTGTAGAATCAGTTATTTCTTTAAACAATATGACAAGTTCTTACCTTTGAGTCAAAAAAACTGAAATCGTTGCAGGGGGAATCCTGCTGTTATGTGTTCTTAAAAATCCACCCCAGTCTCTCTTAGGCAGACTGAACTGAGGCCATCTCTCACAGCTTAAATTAGAAGGCTAACACTTTCAGCAGACGAAAATAGTTCACCAACTGCCCAAATTACTTTTTAAGGGCAAGGTATTCTTAGAGGCTGATATTTTCCTAGATTAGGCATCACTGGCTCTGCTTCTGAGAGCAGCCTATGTGATAAAAGGCCATGAATGTATAGAGTCATTTGAACCATATGAGCATTACATGTACATGTTGACACTTGATTGACTTAAAGAGGAATACCTTAGATCAGAAATCGTTGTGTGCTGTATCATGGCCTTTACATTACAGAATACATTGTATGGCTAACCACAGTAGCCTTTGTATTGTTATACATGGGGTTTTAAAAGGTGTCCCTGGAGCCTATAATCTGGCTATCCACTTAGCTGTCATCTTTATGTTCTTCAGCAATATTTTGAATATTCTTTCCAGAGAACATAGCCACAATCTGTCATTGTGTATGTATATTTGTGCGTTTTATCAGATGTATCATCAGACCCAGGAGAGGAGGATGTGCCCTCTGAGGGCTTATTTGAGGGCCATCAAGAGGCAGTGAATGGTATGCAGATCCATAACGGTCTGCTATTCACCTGTTCAGGAGACCGCACCATACGAGCCTTCAACCTAGTGGTATGCCTCGTCATTAACTAACACACACAGCATTCTTCACAACACGCATATGGACCTTCCCCACAGCATAGGCTCTAAGCATAGTTGCTTACTGTATATGCACAGGTTAACAGCCAAATTTCCACAAGACACACAAGGTACAGCAAAAGGCTTGCTTAACAAAGTAATTTGTTGAGTCTTCCTCTACATGCCAGACTTTATCATTTTACCATACAGAATTAAATCTCTTCAGTTACGCAGCTGATTTTTGCCCACATTGTTCATTTTGACTAACTAAACACTTAGCACTGGGCTGAATTTGATTGCAAATATTAAAACTATCTTATAGGTCTAAAAGACTTGTGAAAAAAGTAAAAAAAAACAAAAAAAATCTGAACAATATTTGAAATGGAGTGAAACCTAGAAATAAATCTGATTCTCTGGCTTTTCAGGACTGTATGGGCATTTTAGAGTGCACAGTGATTGACGATAACTTGGCCATGGCAAAGCAAACAGCAGACGTTTTCTCTTTTTTTTCTTCCTTTGTCTGTAGTCAGACTTGGTATTGGATTATAGAGGTTATGTTCAGCTGGTATTGATTGTGGTAAACATAAAGAAAAAGACATTTGAGGCTGTGGAGAGAAATCGCGGAGTAAAATTTGACCTTAATTCTGAGGGGTTTGAGGCATCACTTGATATTGGCGTCTTAAATTCACAGTTCAAGCAAATGTAAAAAGGACAAAAAAGTTTCAATCAGAATAACCAATATTGCTATATTTATTTGGCTGTTAAAAATACATTCATGCCAGAGTATATAGCATTACTAGATTAACAAAAAAACAGCCCCTGTGCTCTTATTCAATCAATAATCTTCTGGATGATCGTATATGTTTATTACTGTTAGTTGATAATGACATCAGTATTGGTCAGTCGAGGCAAAGAACAGTCATGTGTTGGTCACCAAGCACCTAAACAGCCCAATGTGTTGTGGATCAGCTAATGTATAACTCCGTGTCGAACAGTGCAGCAAAGCATGATTAAAGTGTGCATCATGACATGAGAATGTAAAAATTGACCACTCATAGGCTCTCTAGAGTTTACACATCAGTTATCCCGGCCTTACTCTCCTTTGTCTTGCAGACCCGCAAGTGTGTGGCTGTGTTCGAGGGGCACAGTAGTAAGGTCAACTGTCTGCTGGTGTCATCAGGGCCGGGTTTACAGCAGCGCCTCTACTCTGGATCTAGTGACCAGACTATCCGTTGCTATAACATAAAGGTGCCTGTGCCTTTATTTTTGTACACTGTACTTATTGATATTTACTTGCTTGCCTTTTATCCCAATTAATTGCTGTTTCACTTTTTTTAGTCTTGTTTAAAGTCTTGCAACAAAGACTGTTGTTGACTGTGAGGTTGTGTCTCAGACTCAGGAATGTGTGCAGCAGCTCAGTCTCCCTGATCGTGTGCTCTGCCTCCACAACCGATGGAAAGTGCTCTATGTTGGCCTGGCAAATGGCTCTGTGGTTACCTTCAGTCTCAAGGTAAAATACCTTCACGCTTTCTCCAGATGGTTTAAGGACTCAGCCCCTAACATTATTTAGCTAAAACAGTGGGACAGTCTTGAACTATGCATTGGTCAGTTTACCATTACATGAACAAGTACTACAAATTGACCAACTACTATGTAAATGTTTAGGGTAAAATGTGATGTGTGTGTGTGGTATCTGTTTTCCTTCAGAATAATAAGCAGCTGGATGTTTTTGAGTGCCATGGGCCACGGGCTGTGAGCTGTCTGGCCACGGCGCAAGAAGGTGCTCGACGTATATTGCTTGTTGGCTCCTACGACAGTACCATCAGTGTAAGGGATGCCAAGAGTGGCCTGCTGCTTCGCAGTCTGGAGGGTCACACCAAAACTGTGCTCTGTATGAAGGTATGTGAATGCATTTCAATGTTCCTGGTGTAATATTACTAATACTGGATTTCTTTTTTCCATATGTTTCAATCACTCCTTTTAGTACTTTTGGTGCTTTTTTGGGTTTAGAGGGAGCATAGCTATCTCTGCATTGTACTGTTTAGTTTATACTCCAAGTGCACATGACTGCTGTTGTGTGTCTTTAAATCTTATTTTCCCTTTTCTATATTTCCATAGGTGGTAAATGATCTAGTTTTTAGTGGATCCAGTGACCAGTCAGTCCATGCACACAATATACATGTGAGTCTATGTTCTAGGGAAATGCTACAGCTGTGCCTTATTCTTAGTCGTTTTCTTTTTCTTTTCTTTTTTTAAGAAAATTTCTGTGTGGAAATGTGCCTCACAGTTCTAGAAAGGTATTTGTGTAATTGCTGCTCTGTGTGCAGACCGGTGAGCTGGTAAGGATCTACAAAGGCCATAGCCATGCTGTCACTGTTGTGACCATCCTGGGAAAGGTGATGGTCACAGCATGCCTAGACAAGCTGGTCCGTGTGTATGAACTACAGGTAATAATTTGTCATGTCTAGTGTTAAGAATGCATGAACCAGATTGACCCAATTTCTTTCTGCTTCAGTGGACATTGTTCATTAGTATGTTTTCTTGGCGTTGCCCAGTCTCATGACAGGTTGCAAGTGTATGGTGGACATTCGGACATGGTGATGTGTATGGTCATCCACAAAAGCATGGTAAGTATGCCTGAGACAAAATGCAGGCTCAGTTTTCTTTTCAATGTTTATAATGCATATTGCCTCAGAATTCAGTTCTTGTGCAGTATGACCTTGCCCAATGAGATTTTGAAGCAGGCAGAAAAAGAGAACAATTGTAAAGAGTTATGTAAAGACTTTGTCTTCATGGTCCACAGGCAAATATTTTACAAGTTGAATACGTTAAGCTTCATTGTGATTCTCTCTGAGAGGTGTATGGTCTATAACTCTTCCTCACACCTAGTCCTGGAAGCCTTTTTCCCAGCACATTTTAGCGTTTTCACTGCATCAACACACCCACTTCAGTTTAGTGAGGAGATTTCTGATCAATGGTACTTTCAAACATATGCAATTTACCCTTTGCACTGATGTTCCCCATACTATAACAGATGTTGGCTTTGTTTTTTTTCGTCTGAGAGGAGCTTGAGCCCAAGGAACTTAGTGGCACTAAATGATGTATACAATTAATGCATGGTTTTCTGTTTGCCTAACAGAGTTTCAGGTTGTATTTCTTGATACAGCAGTGAAATGTCTTAATTCACAACAGTTTTCCAAAGAACCCTCAAGACCATGTCGCTATATTTGTCACAACAGCAAGACCATTTCTCATGCAATACACTCTCTGGGCTCAGAAATCACTCATATTCAGTAGTGACTTCTAGCCTTGCACTAAACAGATTAAGATTTCTCTGAATTACCTGAGGCTATATAATGTACTATAGATGTACAAAGGCTGAGGCTTTGGTAAATGCTTCTTTTATACTCAACCATGATATCCTCACCTTTTACCACTTCACCTGTTTATGAAATGCTTCCATACAATATAACTTAAATGTTCTATAAACGTTTGACTCTTTTTTTGCACCTTCACAACAAATATCAACATATCAAAATATATTTATATTTTCAAAATTTAGTCCAGTTGGTCAGCCGAAGCATACATTTTTTTTTTTTTTTTTTTGGATTTGACAGTTAAAAAAAGGTTTAAGGGAATTTACAAATTACAAATATTTATTTTTATTGCAGTTTTACAAAATATCAATATTTTTGGACATAGGTTTTGTACAAGTGGAGCTATTTTCTGTAGACAAGTGAGTTTAACTTGGTAAACACAGAGAAAATTAAACACTCCTACTAAAGCCAAAACCTTGCCCCAACTTTGAAGCGTGGTGGATGTAGAATACATGTGTGGTGTTGCATCAGGACATAATAATATCTGGAAATCAGTCTATGTCTGAAACTCAGGGGTTGGGTCCTACACAATGAATTCAACAGTTCTGTTTTTATAGTTAAGATAAAGATCAGATCACGTTTTATGAGAAATCCAGGTAGTCCCATATTTCAATGCCTATTGCAAAACACTATTAAAGTCATTAGTTGTTTTACACTCTTATGTAATTCACTGTGCTCTAGATCTACACAGGCTGCTATAATGGGAGTGTGCAGGCTGTCCGACTAAATCTGATCCAGAACTACCGCTGCTGGGTAAGTCACTGAACGGTCAATAGTCAAGGAGTACTTTGTCATCCAGTTCATGTGCAGTAGAACATTGTTCCTGGGCTTTGGAGAGACATACAGGACAGGGCAGGGTTGTACACAATCCAACATGGGCGTCTGTAGCTGATGTAACAGAATTGACCTCCGCCCAGTCTGTTGAACTGTCCATTAACATTGCATTAAGAGCAGTTCGAAAGATGCAGTGGCTGGCATCACATGACTGAGGAAGTATGTGTTAGCCTTTATCCTCTAAGCATTAATAGTGTTCTGTGATTGGGGGAGTCTTATCCAGCTTACCGAGCAGGAATTGGACATAACTAAGAAAAACACGTTAAACAGCAAATGTAATAAACATGCAAGACTATGCAGTGTGAGAGTTATATGAGACCGGTACAAGTGCTGGTGTGTGGTGTGGTGGCAATCTGTTGTATTATGCATCTCCCACAGTGGCATGGCTGCTCACTAATCTTTGGTGTAATGGAGCACCTGCAGCAGCACTTGCTGAATGACCATACCAGCCCCACACAGCAAACCCTCAAGTGCCGCTGGAGGAACTGTGACTCCTTCTTCACATCTCGCAACAGCTCCAAACAGGTATTGTAACTGAAACTTTTGACCACTCTTCCATGCTAAATTCCTTCAACTGGGTTTTAGACATTAGAGCGTTTTCTTGCATGTACTGGCTTTACCAAATTTCACATGTTTATGGGTTTAAAAAAAAAACTTGAGTCATTCCTTGGTGAATTTGTCATTTGTCTTGCTGTTGAACGTCAACTTTTGGACAAATGGCCTCACATTATCTTCAAGCACTATTTGATGTGATGCAGAATTCATAGTTCAACTTTGTCTTTATGTTCTTTGGCAAACAGTAGTCTTGCTCTAATGTTCTTTTTGAAAAGCAAATATGTTCCAGTCTCTTTCTGATTGTCTCATAATTCTGATTGCACTTTCACACCAAAAGATGCAAGACTTACCTTCCAGTCCTTTGATTAAAGTCTAGGGTTGTCCGAGATGTCCTTTCACATCAAATGGTGTACTCTTCAGCTGTATTCGCTGGGGTGGCCAGGCTTTGACAAAATTGGCAGTTGTTTGAAAGCTGCACTACCTGAAGAGGATTTTCCTTCCAGTGGAATTTATTTACTTACTTATTTAAACATTTTGAAACTTTTTAAAATCCTTTTCCAGATTCATAGGCATCCACTTTTTTTCTAATGGCCTTAGAAAGATCTTGGCATGATGACCACACATGCTTTAGTAGCAAAGAAAACACTAGAGCCTAGATATCTGTTTTAAATAAGACAAGTTCCACCTGCATGACTTGAATGTGTGATGAATTTAAGGATGTGCTTACATTTTTCATACAACTGATGTTTTCTTTTTATTTAAAATATGGAAATGACTACAATATGTCAATGTGTAGACACCATCACAGAGAGTGAAATTTTTTGCTTGTTCAGACGTGCTAAAACTATTTCCATGGGGTGTACGTTTTTCCTGACTGTATGTACTGACCAAAATATGCAACTTTCTGTAATTTCCTATATACTTGTCAGTTTTAAGCAGATGCTTTGGAAAAAAATATGCGAACCATCTAAAACATATATAATAAAAATATTGCATCTGTGCCCATGCATGTGTCATAAACTTGGAAGTTCCCTTTAACACACTGTGGGTTTTTCTCATTTTTGTAGGCGGTGCATGCTCACATGCAGAAACACACTGAAGAGGACAGTAAAATGGAGCCCTGAGGGGGACTTGGAGTGTTCATCTAACCACCCAAATAACCCCTCTTATCCCATATTGGGAAGATCTCATCCACATCTCAGGATAGGAGCTTTTTCCTTGTGCATATTTTTTTCTGTGTTCTCAGATACCCACAGATTTCATCTGAGAGGTAGAAGACAAGCCTCTGTGGCATTTCTTCCTGCCACTTTTAATACTGAGGATTTGCAGGATTTAATTTTTCACTGAGGAATTGTTTATATGTAAAACAGTGATTTTTGACAGAACAATGTTCACAGTAGGCGTTTATCAGTTATTTAATCGCCTACTGGATGTGTTTGAGGCTTTTTGGCATCCAAAGGTCCTTGAATTATATTCATATACTCTGTAATCTTATCTCTCAATCTGAAGCCTGCTTGAGTATGCATCTTTATTTTGTACTGCTATAGCATATCTCTGTCATTTTTCAGAAGAGGATATGTACAGGTAAATGGATAACCAAGTTCTCTCTGAATCCTCCACTTCCTGCTTGTCTCTCACCTGATTATGCACAGTATTATCAGCTCTGAGATTCTATGACCAAATAAAGACAACAAGTGAAAAGAACTGTGGAAAACACTGTAGAAGTCTTGGAACTGGGTTGGAAGAGTTGCTAATGCTCCCCAGCAGAAAACACACTTGGTTCACTACTCTGTATGGCATGGGTACAGGGATGTTCTTCGTTTGGATTGGTTTGAGGTGTGAAAGCATGGTACTCGTGTCTTTCTGAGCAACCATTTTGTTTGTTTGTTTATTTTAAATATTTTTTTAATTATTTTTTTTTTACTAGAAAAGTGTTTCTTGTAGTCCCTCTTTTCCATGCAGCTCTAACTGAGTTTTGAATGTGAACATCATTTAATGAAAGTTTTATGCTAACAGACTAAAATAATGGAAGTGAATGGTTACTTTTCATATAGTAATGTCATTTCTGAAGAGGGAGGGGTGAAACAGTATTGTTCTGTTTTATTGTTTTCTAATCTTATAATTTAAGTGTTTTTATTTTTCCCCACTAATGTGGAAAGGTAATTTTGTTTATGTGCAGTTATTCCCTTTTCTCATTTAAACTTGGCTTTTTACTTTCTTTCTCATTACTTGGTGTGGTTGCTCACTGAAATTAAGACAAAATAGAGGGATTGGTGGTTTGCTGAAATTCAGAGGCTGCAGTTCAGGGAAATGTGTTTACTGTAATAGTGACTGATCCTGAAATATGACTGTGTGCATAACCAGTAGTGAGCATTGTGTGGGAGTGTGCTTGTGCCTAATATTAATACAGTGAAGTATTGTTGGTTTGCTTGAATTGGTCCTCATGGAAGTCTACATAAGTGTTTTTATATGGGCTCAGTCTCTCTGCAATTACAAAAACACAAACTGAGGAGCACAGTCTGGCTCTAAGGGTTGTTTTGACTGAGTTGTGGAAGTTGTTGAAGTTAATGTGGGAGGTGTTCTTTTTGAAGTGGAGAGTATAGTACTAGAATCTCTCTCCCATGCCATAGCACTCAGCTGTAGAGGCAACACACAAAAACACACATGCCCAGCAGTTAGTCGTCATGGTTTGACCTCATCAAAGAATGCAGGCCTCTTTTAGGTATCAGAGGCAATAAGATTAATTTTAACATTACTTCTCTCCCCACTAACTAGAAGGTTTTTGCCTATTCTAGTATTTGCTGACGTTTTCCTTCAAAATGTTTTTGTTCCGCCACATGGTCATATCTGACAAGACCTCTGTGTCTCACCTGTACAGTATTGTGTAGCTGAGGGAGCATTAGGTCGACCTCCTAACTGGTATTCCCAAGTTCCACACAAGTTTGCTAATTTCCAGAAATGACATTGTTTCAATAAAACAAAATTCACAGATCTGTCAACCTGTCATTTGGTATTGTTCATTATGAAATGTCTACCTCAGTACTTGCATTTTTTTTCAATGTATTTATTTTTCTTTCAAATCCACATTTTTATCCATGGAAAAGCACTTCAGCCAAGAACTGCACAATCATTTATTTGGTTAAAAGGGTGAAGAACTCGGTACACTCATTCGACCAAAGCTTAAATGGGAAAACCACAAAAAAGAAGCCTATGTTCAACCCATATCCATGTCCACTGTATGCAGTGGAAACAAACCCTGAACGCCGCCTTCCGGCAGTACTGTGTTCTGCATTGTGGTAGCTTTTGTTGGTTCTTTCCTCTTGCTACTCATGTTTTTCCATTAGACGACTCACAAACAAGATTGTAACATGCTTCTGGAAACAGGTAGGATGAATTTTCCACTGACAAAAGCAGAGTAGCCTGAGACCGGGCACCTTATTATGAAAGATCATTGAAAGCTCATGAATAATCATGTTTCCTTAAATAAATGGGTTTGGTTATCACTAGCAAGTTGGGTCGTCTATACTTCTAGCTAAGAGAGCAAAGAAGAGGTGAAAAACATAGAAGAGAGGTGTATAATGAGAATCTTTGTGAGGTACTGTATTGTGACAGAAAAAAGAGGTTTCCTGTGTGGTTTATGCCTGAGATTACGTAGGCCTAAAGAAGATAATGAAAGGAGCGTGAAAAGCAGCAAGAGGTGACCTGAGACCTTGAGCATGGAGATAAAGAGAAAGTCAAGGTTTAAACAGAATAGGTGAAGGGTGCCACTGAGTAAAAGGAGAAAAGCAGTTTTGGGACATCGAGACAGTACTGAAAAACCTTTAACCCGGTCTAAAAACGTGCTTCTTGCCTTCTTCAGCCTGTTCAGAAGAGTTGAGAAGTTATGTCCATCACTGCTTGCAGATACCATAACATCAGTCTCTCCAAAACAGAAGAAGATGTTCGAGTTTAGGGCTATTGCCTTTCTGTGGAGATTGTAAAGGATTGTAAGGTGGATGAGGTACGGAGAGAGAAGTGGCGGTGGTTTGGCACTAAGTGTTGAGGTAAAGGCTGGTGGTTCTGGTCCTGCTCCTTAGGCTCACCTGGATCCTGAGCTGGTCTAAGCATACATAGTCAGCTGAAGCCACTGGAAGAAAAGAAAGCAGTTTGCTGTCAGAGAATGTTACACTCGTAATTAGGACCCTCAGTATGACCGCTCTTACCAAGCACCAAAATCTTAGTACTAAAGGTGCCACCTTGTGGTGGGATTTCTGTCTGCTAATTATGAGTGAGTGAACTACAAGCCAAGACATGCATCAAATCTAAAAATAAAGGATCCAGCAGGGGTTCTACAGCTGATGCCATAGAAGAATCATTTTGGCTACCTAAGGGCACATATAGACTTATTTAGACCTTTTGGATGTGAGAAAACAGTTTAAATATCTTCCATGTAATGTAAATGTTCCAGAAAAAAACGTTGCTGATGACGATCACTCACTTATGTTATTCTGTGGCATCAGTCAAAGAACCCTTTGTGGCACCTGTTCTTTAAATGGTGACCCTATATTCTGGTTATATAATGGCTTGAAATCTGATAGGACTCCTGTTTAAAGGAGGCCAAAATAAAAACAAAAGTCAAATGCACAAACTATTTTCCTTAGCACTAAAATGCAATTGATGGGCTAAGGCACAGATTATAAAAACATCTGTTCCATCTCATATTTGCACCAGATAGCACTAGATTGTTAAGTAACAGACTTGTCTATGAGGTTTTTGACACTGTATGACATGCAAGCTCCATTTCAAGAGAAGTTGGGACATTTTGTAAAATGCAATAAATTCAAATATTTGCATTTTTTATATTATTGCCTTTAAGTTAACTGACAAAAGTACATTGACATTCATTTTAATGTTTTGGCTGTCCACACACTCAACTTCGGAACAGGCTAAATAAGAATGAGAAGTTTATCGAATATTTAAATGACAATGTTTTGAAACATCCCACAATCAGCAGGTGAACAGGTTGCAGGCAATGTTATCATGGTTGGGTATTAACGGCGTATCCCCCAAAGCATCAGTCTTTGCAAGCAAAGATGGGTTGTGGCTCATGGCCTTGTGCCAAACTTTGTCTGAGAATTGTCAATCAGTTTGAGAAGAACATTTCTCTTTCTGCTGTGATCCATTAGTCCATGGCATTCATATGTTTCAAGGTACCATTGTCTCAATTGTATATATTGGGATTTTAGAGAGACATGCTATCATCAATGAAACATTTCCTCACCTCCAGTACAGAGAGCCTGATTGTACCATCTCCATCCTGGTCAAAGGCCTGGAATGCTCCTATAAAGACATGGTTAACCTTAGACATTGTGTTTTTAAAGCCATCACTCTTAATATGTGAAAAACAAAAAAGTCAGAATTAGACTTATTCCTGTTTGTGGTAGAACATCTAAAGATGATTCATGTCTTTATATGTCATTAATAACCACATTTCATGTCAAGAGATGACACCAGGCCAATATCAGCAGAAAACGCTGACTTCAATAGTGGATAAAAAATTTGAATCCAGTCCAATCCTGTAACAAATCCAGGCTGAAATACCCGAGTAGAGTGTTTGAGGGCTTTGAGGAAGATGGCCTACATTTGTATCAGGAGAAAAGATTTCAATATTGGTTTCCTATCAGAAAAACAATAAAAGTGGCCATCTCTAGTCTTAAGTTGGTTAAACCACTTACTGAACATCCCCTCCAATCGCACAAGACAGCTGATGAAGCTGTCAAAGTCGATGTTCATGTTCTCGTTGGCATATCGCATGGTGATAATGTCATACAGCTGGTTGTTGAGACGGAACCCTGAACGGCACACAAGACACATGACTGCACAATGACAAGTCCATTAGATTGAATTCACGTTCACGTTTCAAAACCATTTGAGCATGTAATGATCTTTGAGCCACATCAAGGAATTAGTAGCACTGACAGCACTGATCACCGAAACAAAGGTACAAGACAAGATGAATACTGAATATATAAGAAATATGCATTATTACACTGAACTGTTTGCCTACAAGATAAATGTTCAAGTGACTTCTGGTCAGCACCAGGTCTTTACGACTGAATTTACAAACAACTCACATTTCACAAAAAAGGGAGTGACTCTCACCTGCATCGTTGACAGCATTTCTCATCTCATAACTGCTGATGCAGCCAGTCTGCTCAGTGTCATAATGCTTAAAAATTCCCTGCAGAGGAAAATAATCTGTAAATCTGTCTAATACATGTCAACTATGTATTCAAAGAATGAAAAATTAGAAGACCCCAAACCTGCCACTGTTTGATTTTAATCCACAAGTGTCTAAACTCTTGTAGATTAAGTCTTCCAGTCCCGTCCATCTAAACAAACATAATCAAGGACATAATATAGGCTCTATAATGCCTTCTCCTTCAATAAACTATTTCCATTAGTCATCCTCCTGCTCTCACCAGTGATAACTTTCTGGCTACAAAACCGCTATTAGCTGAATAGTTTTGGGTAGTGGACTATTCTCAACCCTGCAGTGACAAATGTGTAAGACTGTCCTTTGTTTAACACATTTATACCAGCATATTACACCCTAGCAGAACATTACAGTGTCACTGATATACTAAGTCTGGTTCACCACATAAATAAAATGTGGCCCTTTTCACTGATGGACAGGGTAGAGGAAGGCAGCAACAGAGGGGCTTCAGTGGTAGTAATAAAGTAATAAAGTAATAAAATTCTTGTTCCAAAGGATACATCCATTAGGGCAATCATGCTACGACAGCTCTCCAGACTGAAGCCTTCTGTATTCATTTCCCTATCTGTAAAAGGCAGAGCGAGTGTTGTAAAGACATCCACAAAACCAGGCAGTCAGTAATCATAGATACACTATATACTCACGCTCAGACACCACTCTGTTCAAGACATTCCGCAGCTCACTGGCTGAGATCTCCATTTCCTACAGGATCAGAGAGGACAGGACATTTTATTAGAACTATTGAATAATATTGTTGCTGTTACTTTTGACTAAGTTTTAGTGCATTCTGTTGTTGCCACTGTACTAGTGCAGGCTGTGCTATGGCTAAAGCATGCAAAAATGACTAAATTATCCATGTGAATTCAAGAACATAAACCTGGATGCATTTTACCAGTTCACTCCCACCCCAACACCATACTCACTGTCCCCCCAGCGCTCCCTGGCTCCCCAGTACTCACGTCCCCGGCTATCTGCTGAAAAATGGTGCGGAACTGCTGGTCCTCCTCACTCTCCTCCCCCGCTGAGGCTGGAGCCGGCTGGTTTTGCATTTGAGGTTAAGCAACAGAAAGAAAAGTACTGTTACATTTTTTTAAATGACTTCTATATTCTTTGAATGGAATATGTACAGCTGTGACCTCCAAAAATTCAAACAAGACTTTTAAACACATACTAGGATTATGCAGAAGGTCAGGGGACAGAAATATAACATTGACATTTATTCATTTGGCTGACGCTTTTATCCAAAGCGACTTCCAAGATGTGGAGCAGAGTAGTGGGACGGTACCTTGCTCAAGGGTACCTCAGTAGTGCCTGAACCGGGACTTGAACCTGCGACCTTCAGGTCCCCAGCGCAATGTCCTAACCACTAGGCTAATTGTTTATTGCATATAAATATTCACTTTTAAAGGCTTTCATGCAAATGTCAGAGAAATTTTAGTCAGGGAAGCATTCAATGGATTTATATTATATATACCAAAAGTGTAAGTAATTAACATTATGAAAAATGCTCCATCATGTTACTGAAGATTGGTCCTTGTCATATTTGATGTTGCTTAATAATTAGCTAAACAGATGCAACAGCTTCTCTGTTCCTTCACTGAGTAGAAAGGGAGTTTGTTTTTTCATATTGTCATTTTATTAATCTGGGGACTTTAAAAATATACCCTACAGGATAATTCCACCAACTTTTTAAATGTTTCTTTTAAAATCCAGGGGTTTATATGTCATTTAGTGATATTATGTAAAATGCTCTGTTCTAGAGAAAATGACAGGGTCAGGATTATTAACAGTGGTGGTTATAGATACCAGACATCCAATGTTTTCTATGTAATACACACATAACATTTTTACATAAAATGGTTACAAATATGTTGTCAGATGCCTGAGACATTGTTATACGACCGATGACAAGTTTTTAAGAGCTACTAAAAGTTTGACAAGTTGGTAAAAATCCACTTTATAAAGTGTCTATGCAGATGACAGACTAACATGTTTATTTCATGTAGACTTTTAGACACAGTACTTACCACTGGATGGTCAGCCTCGATCCTGTTCTCTATTTCCCTGAGTAGAAATCAACAAACACTGGTCACTCATAAACAAATAAACATTCAAATACAACTGGACCTGATGGACGTATCTGCCTCTGTTCACTAGAGGTATGGCTAAAATATACTTTTTGCCATTCCAAGTCAGTTCACCTTACCTGATTTCCAAAGCTGTTGAAACGTAAAGGAATTATAATGCTCATCTGAGCTTAAATAATATCATAACTCATTTACTGCACAGTGAGCGGCAAATGTCTGCAGCAGTCATTTTTCTTACAATCAGATTGAACATTTCTCATGGAATGCCTTTTTTCTGATGCAGATTTGTCATCACCTTGGAGCTGACCTTCATAAGTGTGGCAATGTTATAATGTATGGATTTCTTGTCTTTCCAAAAGAAACCAGGGAAAAAAACATTCCTGTCCTTAGCCAAACCACATTTGCCTCCATTAAGTAGTAATGGCTCAGACCTGCAATGTCAAACTGTAGTTTAAGCTAAAGTATGCTAAACTGTAAATTAATGAATAAATTAATAGCAGCTCTGATCTTCATAGTATGGTGTTACCACATCTACTTTAGGACAGTTAGCATTGATAAAACCAACACAACGTAGTCATGTTCAACTTATGGGAACAGATTAGTCGGAGGTGATCGTGCTCTGATTGTTGTCGCTTCTTTGGCCTCGGGCTCCACCATCATCAGCGCTCTGCTCAACTCATCCTTCAACGAGCTGATGTTTAATGGTGCATCACAGGTGCATTTAGAACGTCAAGAAGTGTTTACCGGAGGGTCCCAAAATGTGCTGTTGCTTGTCCTAAAAAAGATTCCATTACAGCTTCGAATTGGGGCCGATTCCTTCCAGCTCTACAAATCAAATCGCCGTTAAAATTGTTTGTCCTTGATGGGACTGTTCCCCCTCCCCACTTTCACAGTCCTTCCACAGACCCAACTACCCTCCCCTTTAAGAGAGCTGAACAAGTGACAGTGTAAGCTGGCCACTGTTAGTATGCCACATTTTATAGATATGCAATATACTTTGGTGAGAGACAAAGTGTATGAGTGGCTTTATGCAGCCATTCATAAGGCTACATTTGTAAATGTTGTATGACGTATCAAATGACACTTTTAAAAAGTGCATTGACTTATTATTTAAAGCTGCAGGTAACTTACAAATGGCTTCATAAGGTATGTATTTAAAGAAATGATGATGTTTAAATGTCAGCTTAAAGGAATACCCCAGCATAACCTCTTTCTGTGGTATGCAGACAGTTACCCTGGACAATAATTGTGGCATGTTTCCCTGAACAGAGGACCTGTTGTCTCAAAACATTTACAATAAAGGCCAATAGACTTGAAAACACTAAAGTATTCCTTTAAGATTCTGAACTCTCATAGTGACATACAACTTAAATCTCTTCCATGGCACAAAGCTCCTCACATAGCCATCCCTCCCACTCACTCAGAGGTGTTCCTCTTTTCGGAGAAGACGCGGAGGATGAACTCGCCTTCCTGGTGGGGCTCATAAGTGGAGGGGACTATCACGTATTCCCCAGGACTCAGTCGGAAGCGCTGTGTCACCTCCCTCAGGTTAATGTAGGCCTTGCTACGGGCCTTAGAGGAGTTCAGGAGGAAGAAGTCCTTCTGCATGTGTTGCTTGTTACCATGCATCTGATGGACAGAGACAAGATGGTGCAAAAATAGGCAATGGAATTAGTTACTGTAATGATATGCCTGAGAGAACACTGTTCATAATCAGCAAAAAAAGAGATAAATTGGATCCAGGAAAACTGTTAAGACAAAGCATAGTCAAAAGCATGCACAGAGTGATGTACACAAAGCACACTACTCATCCTCTACTGGAGAGAGAGCACTTTAAGGGGTCCAAGCACTTCTCTCCATCACTTTTCCATACCTCCTTTGGCACCTGTGAATAAATGGAAAAAAAAGAAAATTCTGTAAACTTGACACATACAGCACTGTGCAGAAGTCTTAGGCACCTATGTTAATAGTTTAAAGCCAGTTATCTGAGCAGTGAGTTTTTCTGCAGCAGAAATACAAGTGAACATTTGAAAAAAAGTGAAACAAACAGGAAAACAGTGAAAGAAAAGGATTTGTTTTGTTTGTAAAAAATAGTTGATAGAAAAGAGGTTTGGCTCCAGATTTCTCCTCCATGCCTCCAGTCATTGCAGGGACGTGTGAAGTTCCATCAGTACCTGATTTCATCTAATTAAGGACTGATTGAGGCCAAATTAATGATTTGATGGACACTAAAAGTAATACTGGGCGTCCACTAGAAGACCACTGGGAATGGTCAAGTCAACACACTGACACAGAAAATCAGTGTTTATTGTTTTATTGTTATTTGAGTTTATTCTAATTTTGAGAGAAAACACTTACTGACCAACTAAACAGCTTTTAATGATCATTTTCTCAGGTGCCCATGACTTTTGCACAGCACTGTTAGTCCTGTAACATTTTACTATAAACTTTTTATTGACAGATAATATTGTCTTATACTTGTGTAATAATAATTGCACATATTAAGCTGTTTAAAGTACATGCCTTTTTAATGCCTTTGTTGCATCTCTGCTCTATTGCACAAGCAAGAACTAATAACATTCAAGGGCTCATCCAACTGTATAATATATGATGCATAAATGTAATGTACTAACACTGTAACACAAGTACCTCGTAGATGGAAAATCCAATAGTGAAGAGATTGGCGCCCAACTTGCGTTCTTTCCTTCTGTTTTTTTGCATGAGAGCCACCACAAAGGTGCAGGCCACCTCGTTGTCCTCTGGGTCATCATCCTCCTCCAGAAGACGCAGGCGATACTGAGGGTTTGTCCAAAAGGTGTCTAGAGTACAGGTGTCACACAAGAAGAAAACTCTACTGTAATTTTAGATACATAGCAGTAGCTTTACACTGGGGAACAAAGAGTCAGTTTCAACATTCAGCTCACAAGCTGCTTACCCGGATAATTCCTGCAGCCTCCAGCAGAGCAGCCCCTCACCCAGCGTCCCTCGTTCACAGACACTGTCCACTTGTGGAGTTTATCGTCATCCAGAGCATCAGGGGTTAAGTTACAGATCTCAAGTTTGGTGTAATTCTTTTTGAAATCCTCAAAGGACATCCTAAAAGGCATGGAATAAAGAGAAACATAACGGTACTACTTGATTTACTATTTAATTTAATATCATTCCACATAAATAAAATCCATTACACCAACACAGCTATTGCCAGCTGTCAGAAAACTGAAAGACAAATATAACGATGTAATACATCTGAATGAAGAATCTGTGATTTGTTAAATCTCTTAAACCTTTATTTAATTGACAAAAGCCCAAAGAAAAGATTTCCACTGTTTTCACTGACCAGCTTTAATGTATTTTAATAAACAAATTTAAAAACGGATGCCTGCAACACACTAAAAAAAGTTGGTACATGAACATGTACCACTGTATTACATCATCTTTTTTTTTATTACACCTTGTATCTGTTTGAGAACTAAAGGGACTAATTGCCGATTTTTTTCACATTCAATCAGACAATGGCCACCTTAGACTGTTGAGCAGTTTGTAAAAAGTCTTGTAAAAAGCAAACAATGGATCAACAGTCTAAGACTGCAGTTGTCTGATTCTTTTCTTCATGATGCTCCACTGACAATTCTCACACATCTTTTGGCATGACCATCTTTACTTGACTGAGCTTTTGGTGGATGATGCTTTTAAACCCAATCATTGTAACATCACATATTACCAGCTTACCTGCTTATTGTGGAATGTTTCAAAATTGTGAAACTTAAATATTCTAAAAAGTTTCTTTCTTATTTTGCCCCATCCCAACTTTTTTTACAGGTATCAAATTTAATTTAAGTTTATATCTACAAAATACAATCAGCCAAAATCTAGAAAACAATTCTTTGTTATTTTGTCAGTTAAACAGAATAAAAGATAATTTACAAATTTATTTTTTTAATTTCATTTAACAACATTTTGTGGACATGAGATTTGTTGTGTCAGGCAGTTATGCATGGAGTAAAATCAGTGCATTGCCATTTCCGTGAGTTTGATATTGTATAATCCTGATTTTTACACATCACAGTGCCTTATATATTTACTCACCAGAACTCTCCATCCTCTGCATTCTGATGCTGCAGTTTATCTTTCTCTGACTTGGAGATGGTAGTCCACTCCTTTGAACTGCAAACACAAGCAAATATTAATACTGCCAATATATATTATTTTCCAAAATATTAAGCAGCCAAAGAAATTGTTAAAAAAAACTATTTATTTTGGAAGTGTGTGTTTTTTGTCAGTAAAATATAATGACATTAAAACAAATACAAATAAACATAAACACATCAATCCATCAATCAATTTTCTAAACCGCTTCTTCCATTTCTTCCTATGTACTGAATGGTAACTATAAATACTTTGTTTGAAAATGGTTAAGCTAACACATAAAATCACAATTTACTGTTTTTTTATTATTTATTTTTATTGATCAAATTTAGTGTTTTTTTAACATAACTGTTTACTGACCAGAGAAATGGCTTTACATATATTTTTGTGAACTAATTATGCACAGTACTGTACTAGTGAGAGAAATTAGCATAACTGCCATGTCACTGAGAATTGGCACAATAGATGAAAAGTGTTCTTAAAACAACTCAGGGAATCTGAATGCCTTTATATTCAGCCATGATAGGTCGCATACTTATCACTCCATGGTCCATTCCACTCCACTTGGCCCCAAGGGTTACGGAGACGTACCAGGCGCACTTTAGTTTCCTTTTGTATGTTCTGTTTACACTGTAACCACAAGAAGGCATTAAAATAACTTCTAATACACACATCAACTATAGTAATGACTGATATAAACAAAAGAATATTATAAAAATAAGTTATTAGAAAAGTTCAGTTTCAAATCCCATATTAAGTTTCACACACTGCCCTTACCTCTTCCACAGCGGTCACAGAGTAGGCATGACCCTTTACCAGCCCTGTTGCAGTGCGAGTCTCAAAGCGAGCTGGGACCAAAGACTGCCAGAAAAAACAATGTTATGATGAGTCTATTTGGTCACACCAGATTTTCCTTTTAAGGAACTGTTTCACAGAATTTCTTTAGAAAGTGACAAAATCAGTGTTTTATCATTAAAGGATATTAAACAAAGCTGGATCTATATGTGTATGAACTTAAACAGGAACAGTACATAAATTTATGTAATTTACGTCAATGGAGCAGCCCATTAGAGAGCCTCTCTCCAAGGCCTTCTTCATGATCTTATAAAGCTCCTTGGGAGCTTCCTTCATCTCATAGAACTCGGTCACGCCTCCGGTGAAGTCTTCCATTGCCTCAGTAGTGTTTCCACCCTTCAAAGCCTCATAGGAACCATGAAGCCTGAGTAAGATGGGACATATTTAAAATGCTTACAGGTCAAAGTGGGAAACTATCAATTAGAGTTTCTAAATATATTTGAACTGACAACCTTTAAGAAATGCATTACACCCTGGCATGATAGCTGATTTTTAGAGTCCAAGATATTGTTTCTGAGATATGAGATTACAGCCAAGTAATATGATGAAGGAACTGAAAGGGGATCTTACTTGGCATAGGCCTTCTCCAGGAGAGCGCTCCAGAATTCATTCCTCTCTGCAGACTTGGTGAACACCAGCTGGTTGTTAAAGGTGGGAATCCGATCATCGATGACGACATCCACCCAGTCTCCATAACGCCAGAACTAAAATAACAAAATTTGGACATTTATTTAAATCTTTGCTATAAAGCATATGAATATGATATAAATATGAAATAACTGATTTCTGATGTAAAATTAGAGCAAATTTGAAGATTGGTATCAACCTGGAAGTGGAAGATTCCACCATAGTTGTCAGAAAAGCTCTGCTCCTGAGGAACAACGCGATACAGCAGCTTCTCGTTAAGAGTCAGACAGGCAATAGCTGCCAGCAGCCAGCAGTCTCCTACAAAGTGTATAAGGTCAAATATATCATACTATGCAGAACACATCCTTCATGTTTTTCAGCATTTTTTAAAACATGAAGCAGGAGACTGTACAAGCATCATGCCACAACTGGCCCTGAAAATTGTAAGAGTCATACGGGTACATTTTAAATAAGTAAGAAATATATTTTTGTAAAAGATGAAATGTGATCAACCATCACAAAATCACATTTATTCCCAAATAATGGAACTAAGCATTGGGCCTATTGTCAGAAGGCCACAAGTTCCCTCCCTGGCAATGACACAGTCCTTTGTGGTCAGGGTTTCAGGAGAACATAACTGGCCTCGTTGTCTATGGGTGGGTAAGATGGTCCTCCCTCTGCCCTCATTACTAGAAGACCCTTTGGAAGAAAGTATGCTTGTTTCTTTTATTATACTTTGCCTTTTTTTTCATATTTTTCTATTTCATCATACTGCTTATAGTTTATTGAATTTTCTTTGATTATATGTCTGTATACTTTTGGCCACTGTGCTCATGTTGTGGTGGCCATGGGGATAATAATGTAAATTACTTCTTAAGCATGCTATTCACAAGCAGAATCTATTTAATGAAAATTACACCCTTTCAATCACAACTATAGTAGTGACAGTTCTCCCTTTTGAAGAAAAGGTTGGCTGTCTTCAACTTGCTAATTAAACTTAATAGCTAGTACACAATATACATTTAATATATGTATATAAATGTTCATAAGGTGAAAGTGGTTATGTATAATCTTAGATTATAAAAGATTATCCTGGATAACTAATTTGGCAGACTGTTCAACACACATAAAAGTGAGAAATTCTCATTTATGAGGTACAATAAAAACAGAAATATTGTAATAAACCTTCAAAGGTATAACAGATAGAAAAACATTATATAAATTGTTATACACATATAAACTTTCCTTTTAAACACTGTTGTCCTTGAAAATCTACCCAGGCTGGGAGGAGTGCCCCTGATTTAGAAATCATATGTATGATTAATATCTTTTGGGGATAAAGTCTTTGCTAAAAACTCAAAGCTAGATTGCAGATTGCAGAGATTGCTGACATGGACATTAAACCTGCTAGCAATACTTTTACATTAGTAACATTTTTCACATGACATTTCAGAGAAGTTGAAAAATGTTACTACAGGCAACTCAAAGTCATGAGTAAACCTTAAAAAATTTTAGCACAGCATTACCATTAAATTCCTCCAACAAAGCTTTTACACAGCTACATAAGCTCCATAACATTCCCTCTAAACCATTTTTAATGTAAAAAAAAGTTAAATACCAGATCTGATGAAAGCACAAAAGAACCACCAAATACTTCATAATTCATCAGTAATGGACCACAGACAACTAAATGAACATTTAAATATTTGTTTATCTGTAACACAATATTTGCACCAAAAACAGGGGCCCACGCTGCTGATCTCAGCACTTTTGGAATTGTCTAAGGGAACGTGCCAGGGTTTTATCAGCTCTGCCCAATACATAAGCTACCTTTGTGTCCTTGGTCTCTTTTTAGTGCCTGTGTAGAGGACACAACAATAGGAAGTGCTGCCAGCTGGATTCCCTTCCACTAGAGTAGTCACAATATTGAGGGGCCCTCATTGGGCTATGGACCTCAGAAAATGGCCATAAAGGGGTACAATCCCCCTGCCCTGCTGACCAAGGACACTATAGACTTTCTTATAGTAATTGTATTGTAACTCATTATACTAATTCTATTACTGTCTTACCTAGGTCTCCCTGGCAGATATCTGTTCTGCTGGCCCCTCCAACGATGAACTGTGGGTTTTCACAAATGTCCTGTAGCATATAGACAGATGAGCATGTTATCAGCGCTTATATGCAAGGCAGAATACACAACATGGTGTCAATCATCTGGTTTTGTATGGTTATGGTTAGTATTAGTTTAATTAGTTTGAATTAGTTTTAGTTTTTATTTAGTTTGTATTAGTAGTTACAGACACAGCTTGGCAGATTTAGACCCTAAAATGTAAATGTCTGTACAGCAACTTGTAACACTTGTAGCAACATAATTAATCCCTGATTTCAAATTTCCCTTTACATTTCACTCATTACATTGTATTATTTACAACCAACTATTTAAAATCTTTAAAAACATTACAAGATAATAAACATAAAACATGAACTAAATAAATATATAAAATAGTACATGTTCTGTAAATATCTATACAGTAAACAAATCAAATGCAGAGTATCAGTTTGTGCACAAATATCACAAAGTTAAGGTTTCGTAATGTTATTTACTTGTAAGGAGCTCTGTATTGGGATTGCCTTAACATACAGAATATTACTGGGCAGGCAGCTATAATGAAAAAGCTCCAGTTCCACTAAGCTTAACAAAGCGTAAGTAGTGTTAAATTAAAACATTTTTTCTAAATTATTAGAGATATTAATATGAAAAATTATAAATGATAAAAGTGTGTAAATGTTTGGTCAAATTACACATGAAAGAAAGTTTTTTAAAAAAATAATTCAGTTCATTTGATTTTAATTAATAAGGCCAGTGACTACATTTTTAAAGTTAAAACATTTTTTTTTACTGTACATCATTTATAGAGAACACACACTTAAATGCACAATTACTGATTTGTTTAATTTGATTCATTTTGGGAGGAAAAAAATAAAACATGCAAAAATGATTATGCATTTTATGTTTTTTTTCTTTAATTCAGTAAATAAATAGAAACCATACTTTTTAAAAATAGAAAGAAAAGCCCTATTATTTATTTATTAATTATTTTTTCCCCAGCATGTGTGTATTTATTTTTTACTGATTTTATTTTCTCAACATGCAATTTGAACAAGGGTTTCCAAATATTTGCATGCAACAGTAAAAAAAAAATTTGTCAATGTCATTATTGCTTCAGTGAATTTGTTGTATTCTCAATTTAAACTGAAATTCTATGTAAATTGTAAAATGCCAATTAATTCATAATCCCTTGGAATAAAATCCTAACATTCAACTTTTTAAATGTTGCTTTCTCGTTTTATTTTTTTAAGCCAGTGGTCCCCATACCGGTGCTCTCTCCTCATCCATCCTACCTTGGGTCTTTTCCAGACAATATTCTTGACCTTGTTGGACTTGTGGCCCAGCTCCTTGTAACCAAGGGACTCCACAGTGGCTGGGAAGGTGTCATCTTCAAACAGGTTTTTTTTCTGAAGGCACTCCTGTTTTAGGATGTTAAAGTCCTGGCCACTGAATCGGAGAGGCTTGTTCACAGATCCTTCTCCATCTCTCCTCTCTCTCTCCCGGATCAACCGGTCACAGAAAAAGCCAGACGGCGTGTAGGGCATCTCGTCTCACCAGGACCGTGGGATTGTTTTTTTGTTGTTGAAAAAACTGGCTTTTGCCACCACCACTTAAGTCTTAGAAGCCTAATAACCCTGGCATAAATCCAAACTGCTGACCTCTGATTGGCTGTTCCACTAAGTGACGCGGCCTTCACCTGGTCATGGAGTGGATGCCAGGGTTGGAGGAAAAAGACATTCATGCAACATGCGTGACTACGAGTACTTTGCCGTGCGCATACACATGCGCAAACACACAAACATATACACATAGCTACAGTCTTCTCTTTGGACCATTCCCATTGGCTGGAGAACAATGTGCGGCGTGCTCTCGTGCCATCATTGTTGAGACACAAAGGGGAGCGGAGCTGCAAAGAGTGGCCTGTGGGATGGCCTGCCTCAGCAGAAGGCATTCAAGCCCTCTAAACCTGTTCTCAATGGAGCTCAGCATTGAGCAGTCTCAGCATTACCACAGCAGGCTAAGCCCACAACACTGCCCGGCCACCATGGCTCGGACCATGCCACCTCGATCAGACTCATTCCAAGACAATACAGGAGAATGCAATAACAAATTATGATCAAAACTAAATATAGGTGGACCAATTTTGAGTGGTTACATTGTCTTGTCTATGTTGCTCTGGATAACAGCATCTGCTAAATGCTGTAAATGTAAATGTCTTGGTAGAAGATCTTGCTGGTGCCAGTTAAAACCATTTCATACAAGGTGTGAAAAGGATCAAAGGTGTTCACTAGCTTCCACATATGTGATTTTATTTGATCAAAAGCCTTAAGAGACAATCATAAATTCTTTGGTGTAAAAAAACTACGACCTGGTGGCAACTAAATCATTCCAAGTTAAGATTTCTCTCTGCCATAATACATTTTTTTTTGCAATTTCATCTTATTTCGCACTCATAGTTAATTGAAATGAGCAAAGAAATTGTGTTGAAAATACAATTACAAGTATAAATGCAATAACTGTGTAATTAATTATGCAATTACATTTTAATAATATAATGTTAAACAAATGCATAGCAACATGACAATTCTAGATATATAAGGATTATAAGGTGCTGGGTGGTATTGACAAAATTAAACTTTACAACATTTTCCAGATGTATTGTGGTACCTTGGTATCAAAAAATATTTTTTGATTAAAGTTTGCATTTGTAAAGGTAATGGGCTCATGCTTACTCAGTATTCATAATTACACCAATTTAATGCTTTATAAATCTTTAAAATGCCTTTTTTTCATTGTTTTATTCAGTTTTGTTTTATCCTATTTAGGATACACCTTACACAGTATTTTAAACGTAGGAACATTTACAGCAAGAAAATTCTACTTTTTATTTACTGGAGTTGACTGTTAGTTCCTGGATTTCAAGTGTACACAATGGATAGAGAGTGTAAAATCGAGAACCAAAAAAATACAAATAATGCTAAAAGTGAAATGCAACATTTGTCAGTATCATGGTACACCAGCACGGGACCAGCTCAGTAATTCATGCTAATCTGGTACAGTTCTTTAGACATAAAAAAATCCAAGGTAATAAAGAAGGCAAAAATGAAAATTCACATGCATCCCCTACAATCTCAAAGCAAGACTACTTGATAAGGCCTCTGAAAACTACTAAATGTTTTTTAAATTTTATTAACCCATGTGAACTGCATGGGGAGGGGGTCTTGAGCACTGCCTACAACACAGAAAGGTAACAAAGACGGCAACAAAAATGTCTTTTGTTTACCTATTGAATGTAAAAGGTCAGTGACAAAAACACCTCTTTGGTTACAGGGTCGGCTCACAATGTGCTTATGTAACAAAACTATTGTGCATTACAATGACTGTTCTTTTTTAATTGCTTAAGGTGAGCTACCACTGTCTTCTTGTAATCAAAGTTATGGCACAATGGAACAGGTTTGATTTTAGTAAGTTTTCTTTCTTAGTCAATGCTCAATTGACTATTAATTCAGTTCAGTTTAGAAATGTTATGGCTGATCTCACGTTTATGCACATTAAAGTATATGACACTTTTTGTCAAGTTTTTTTTTTTCAAAAACATCATGGCTGATATTCCTTTAAACCTAAAGACTCAGTGGAGCTCCAGTTAACTCTGCATTTCTGTCCTGCATTGTTGCCCATAACAGGATTGCTGTTATATTCTGATTTCCCAATCTGTGTGTATATCCAGGTCCAAATCTGTTAGGGTCAACACAGCTCGCTCTGGTTCAAAATGAAACTTGACACTGGTGTTTCCTGCAGCTGGAGCAAGAGAGAAACTGCATTACTACAGAGGGAACTAAAAAGTTTCAGAAAGAACTAAAAAGTCTGTAATTAAAGCAATTACATTGATATAGAAATTGCAAATAAAACATAGCACTTTTGCTGAACAACATTGTAATTAAAAATAACTAGGTTAACTGTATTTGTGTTCAAGGATCACCTGATTGTAGAGTGGGTTGTCCAGTAACTCTCTTCTGACCCAGAATGACCACTGATGCCAGTTTGCCATCTGAGGTGAACAAGCCTTCTTCATCTGCACAGCTAAGTATATGATATATAAGAGACAGGTGAAATTCTGAAATTCAAACTGTGGCTTATGCAACTTCATTGGACAGTGTGATGCGCTTGGAGGAGAACACTGACTGCCGATTTTATGTTACACCCATGCTGGCTAGTATTCTGCAGTGTGATTGGGAGAGAAAGAGTGAGGCATCCTCTTGGACTCCTGGCCACAGGGGGCTGCAACACCACAGGGAATCAAACCAGTGACCTTTACATGGCTGGTGTAATGATTAGACTGTTGTGCCTTTGGAACACTGACCAACTGACTGTTTATACTGACCAACCTAAATGTATTTTGTAAACATTAATTTATATTTTGATGCCTGGAACACATTCAGAAAAATGTTGGGAAGGGACATGTTTACCACTGTGTTACATCACCTTTCCTCTACATTACCTTTTGTTAATTGTTTAGAAACTGAGGGTATCAATTGTTGTTGATGCATTGGGTGACTTTGTTAAGTGGCACTGGTTTTCAAAGTGCTTCTGATTCCATGTTTATAGACTTTATTTATCACAGTATCTCATGCAGTGCCTTCTGCCTTGCATTACACAGACTGAGATTTCTCCGAATTCGCTGAATCTTTTCACAATATTATGTACTGTAGCTGGTGAGAGACCTCAGTTCTTTACAATCTTCAGTTGAGATATGTTCTTTTTGAACTGACTGCCTCTCCTGAGGTTTGGCCAAAAGTAGTGCACAACAATACATTTTTGCTTGCAAAAACTGAACCTTTGGTGGATGCTTCTTTTATACCCAATAATGGTACCCTTATCTGTTGCCAGTTCACCTGATATATGTTGGAATGTTTCAAAATGGTTTAATTGTAACAGTCTATAAATCTCTCACTCTTATTTTACATATGTCCCAACTTTTTTGAGTATATTGCAGGCATCAAGATCATTAAGATTTACAACTTACATTTCCTAAATAAAATCGAGTTAACTGGCCAAAAACAAATTAAAAGTAAGTCTTTATACCTTTGTCATTCAAGATGTTTAAGAGAATTTACATTTTACAAAATGTCCCAACTTTCCCAGAAATAAGGTTTGTGTGTGTGGGTATATACATATAAATGTATATAAAGTGAAGTGAAAGTGACTAGTTTGTTAACACACCCCATCACACAAAGTGCACCAGAACAAAATGTGTTTTCACAAACGTATGAGAAAAGAAAACACAACCTTTACCTGCTAGCAAGTCTGCCAGACTGTAAAGTAAAACTACGCAGGCAGAACTGTTTTTTGTCCCTGTAGCTGAAGGAATGTCCATCATCCAGATACAGTAAACCTTCAGCGTTGCCCTGTCAGGAAAGTTACTCATTAGGGTAATAAGCAGATTTGATTAAACTGCTGCGCAGTCTTCAGAAATATCATGATTTTTTAATGGTATTGTGGCAAAATTATCTTACAAAAACATCTTATCAGCTATACATTTAGCTTTGTCAATGTCCCCTTTACCTCATAAAAATATGCTCCAGACGATGTGCTGCCATTTTTCTATGACTATGTACAAAAATACTGCCCTTATTTTTGGATCCACTGTAGCGAGCATGAAAGCATATACAGAATATAATTCAGACTGCTTCAGGCTTGATATTGATTTGTTTCCACAGAGCAAAGATAAAAAGCAGTGTTAGTATAAGTATATTACAATTACAATCAAATTCTAAAAAACTGTGTAAATTAAAAAACTATAAATTTTTTTGCTCTAGTAGATCATGTTCTTTATATATGAAAAATAATAGTCACAACAGCACAATGAAGGATAGAGTAAAAATGTAAATAGATGCTTTTACCACAGGATTAAAAGCATATTGAAATAATTTTTTAACAATTTTTTAAAAATAACTTTTTAATAAGTCTGTCATTTTAACACCAGAAGTGAACAACAACTGAAATAAATTTGAAACTAATATAAGCACTAAAATTTACTGTTTATATTACAGTACACATAATCATCATATAATAATCATATTTTAGCTGTTTAAATATACATTGTTTTGAAGCATAGTTTTCATGGATACTGAAAACTAGCAGCTGACTACTTACTTCCACCATGCATTTCAAAAAGAATGATCAGAATGATTAAAATTTTAAATGATATGAGTAACACTTGGTTTTACGTCTTTGTGTACTACATCAGTAAAACTGTCCTTTCCCGACATGAATTACAAGAGTATTTATTACAATCTGGGCAGGAAGGGTGGTCACCTTTGAGTCCAGGGCTATAGTAAGGGTAAATGGATGTAGCTGGAGATCAGCTGTGCAGGAGCCGCAGCCCTTTCTCCTGGACACCACTGTTCCTCCACGCTGGAACACAGGCACCTGGTATAGGCGAGCAAAATACAAGTATTAAGTTTGCATTAGCAAATGTGCTGTTAAATATATTGTACTCACAGTGGGAGATATTAGCCAAGTGAGCCTTGATCAAAGATAGTTGCCTATTTTGTCTATTTTATTTCTAATTTTATTGCTTATGTTTCTTTTTATGCTCATTTTATCTCTGTAAGAAACATAAGGTAACCTCAGTGTATTATAATGTGCTATATAAATAAACTTGCAATGTCCTGTATCAACCTTTTTAATACTGTATAGGTGCACAAAAATCTTTGCATAGAAAAACTGCCCTAATATTAATATTTCAACATTGTCCAATAATATCTGAACTCAGACAGGCCAACTGGAGAAAAACAAATCAGTACTGTCATTATTCAGTGTTTGATCACTGAACACATTTTTACAGCTTAATTAAGATGAATATGAGCAGGTCATTGTCTTGTTGGAAGGTAAACCTTCGGCCCAGTCTGAGGTCCTTAGGACTCTGGAGAAGGTTTTTGTCCAGGATATCCCTGTACTTGGCCGCATTCATCTTTCCCTCGGTTGAAACCAGTCGTCCTGTCCCTGCAGCTGAAAAACACCCCCACAGCATGATGCTGCCACCGCCATGCTTCACTGTGGGGA
>JBBPDA010000001.1:38201527-38216106 GCA_037974385.1 Arnoldichthys spilopterus
TTTTTTTGTCTGTCAATATGGGGTGCTGTGTGTACATTAATGAGGGGAAAAATTAATTTAAATGATTTTAGCAAATGACTGCAATATGACAAAGAGTGAAAAATTGACTAGTTTACTACAAAGTCTTGGACTTGACTTGAACTGCATCCAGATCTCAGTCTTGCTTCTAATGGCCTTAACTACAACACTAGCACTAATTTACACTGCAAAGTGTGTGGTTCGAAGTACAATTACTTACAGTCTCCAAAGATACAAGAAGAGTAAAAGTTCTTCCTCCGCTGTGTTGCTCACCACTCTTTACATCGTACCACAACTACAACATAAAAAGAAAACACACTATTTTGCAACTGACATATTCATCATTACATCGAGCACTATTAACATCTGGCTTACCTCATCTTCTCCTGGTAGTAAAACCTTCACCTCTGTGACTCCTGGATCAGTCACAGGGCAGGCCAGGAGGGCACTGCCTGAAATTATAAATAGTAATATCACATAATTAAACAATATGATGTAAATTAATTAAAAACAACTGTATAATTTCTGACATCTTGAATATGACTACTCATGTTGCCTCATATTTACCAATCATGTACTGGTTTTCCACAACAAAGGTTTCTGTCTCCTTAGGGAACTCCACCCATAGAGGTCTGGAGCAAACAAGGGATAAAATGAATTTCAGTGACTCGTATAAATCAAAAGTCTAATCCAACAATTTAGATCTAGACTCATGTACCTGATAGGAGGTAAGGCTGAGGTGTGGGCCAGGTGAAAGAGAGTATACCAGTAGGGTAGAAGACAGTATCTCTGTTGGACTGCTGATCGCACAGCTGAAGTCACTGCATCCCCAAACAGCCAGGGCTCACGTCTCTTTGTACCTTTTGAAGAATGACCTCTAAAGAAGGGCTGCAGAGACCCCGCCTGGTACCAACGCACTAGCAGCTCAGGATCAGGATCCTGCCAAAAGCCCCCTACATCAGCTACACACACAAACATATGTATAACTACTTAGTATTATTTCAGGTTATGACTATACACTTGTATGTTAACCAGCAAATAAAAGTTTGAGCTTATTATTAACTTTAACATCCTGCTTGTGATATTTAAAGCCTTTACTATTGTAGCTCCCATATAAATTATAGCCCATAAAGAGCACTTCACTTAGCCAGACTCACTGCAAAATTTGAAGACCATTACAGCTGAGCTGGAAGAAGATTTTTCCATTACACAGCTTCTAAATGTTTGTTTAAGCTAGTATCTGCATAGAAAATGTTCTTCTATAGTTCATACTTGTGCTGGTGTTTTTGTTTGATCTGTAATGTTTTATCTGTTCTTTTTTTGCATATTTTCCCATGTAAAGATTTTGGACATAAGTGATACATTAATAAAGATTATTTTTACTATTGTTATGTAATAATAATAATAATAATAATAATAATAATAATAATAATAATAATAATAATATTATTGTTATTATTATTATTCAGGATAGCTCAGGGAACTGACCACCACAAAACTGTATTCCAGTGATACTCAATGACAACAGCATTGGGACTGAAATCTTCAGATACTCCCAAGTAGCAACATTGTCCCCAGTCCAAATTGCACCTGTGACAGAGGAGTACAGATCACAAACAGCATAGTCTATACATACAAACAACAAGGAGAAGATTTATGTACAGTTTTAGTGTTTCATGAGGACTTTGGCTTACCCATTCTTTGAGATCCAGCAAAGAAGGAACGTGAAAGGACGAATGGCCTCTCCAGACCACCAGAGCGAGTCATTAAACCTTCAAAAGTAGCCATGTGCTGTGAAGGGAATTATTTTGCTTTACTTTTTTATCTGTGCTGTCTTTGAAGCCTTAAAATGCAAAAGGTGATGGCTGCTCTTACCTGAAAGAAACCGTAGAGGTTGTGCACGTCTCTGTGCTCCCAGCCTCCACAGTGTATGACATCTTTAGGCATCGTCTTTTCTGGCCCATTGAAGACTGAGGGCTCATTCATGTCATTCCAGACAAACAAGGACTCTGTAGACCCCTAATGCTCACAGGCAGGAGTGACATTCAGAACATTATATGAAAACAATTCACTTCTGATAAGTTACAGAAGAGATGAGAAAAAAAACTGAACTTTCGTATGCACTCACTTTGTACTTGTCAAGTGAATAGTGGCTGGCATACCACATCCTTGTCCTTGAGCTACTAAAGTCCAAGTAGCAGGAATCACCTAATGATACACAAGAGCAAGCAAACTTTACATTGTAAGCAAGAAACTGCACTCAGAGCCTCATAAATACTGCAACTGATTAATAAGACTACAATAGCCATGTGAAATTTTGCGCAGGACTTCCACAGAACAGACTATGCTGAACCCTCCATTATGTGATCAACACTAAGCTTCCACTTTCATACCCCGAACACTAAAGGGAGGATGTAAAGAGCTAATTCATGGCAGCATTAATGATAGATATAATGTATCTATATATTTCTAGCACCAGTTCCCCAGACCTCAATTAAGCCTCTGCCTAGATTTATATTATAATTAAATGATGATTCACCATTATCATGGAAGTGTAGTCCAAGACTAGGATTAATCCATCTCTGGGAAACCAGTCCTACAAATCCAAAGGTTTGTAGAAACCCTTTCTTTTTTGTGAATTCAGCTCTATTAAGGTGCACCCATTGCTGAAAAAAGGAATCAAGGTGCACATACAGTTTGTATAATTTTCACAAAAAAGCACTACTAATAAAATGGGACACTCTGCAGTCTCCTGGAATAGATGCTCTTCTTATATCTCTTATAAAGCCTTCGAACAAAAAGAGAGACTCTTACCGCAAACGAAGGACAACTTCCCTAATACCCCTGATTTCAAACGAAACATTGGCAGAGCAGGTTTCTACAAACTTTTGGACATATCGAGACTTACTGAAGACATTATACCTGGCCAGCATGTTCCACGGTAAACGCCACCACCTCTGTTCTTAACGAAATGGCCACCATCTCTGGCCGCACAGAAAAAAGGCCATTCGGGGTCAGCTTTGATATGGGGATCACTGATAACCACCAACTAAAGATATAGATACGTTAAAACATAGCAAAAACAATAGCAACATCTCATGGACGTACATTAAATGCATCAATAACGTCATCCAAGGTAATAACTCTAGACATAATACATGTGAAACAATTATTAAATTGTTAATTATATATTATTAAATTATTTAAAAAAAAACAAAGACATGAAGTTAAGTGAGCTATTGCCTTTCAGCTTTCATCTGCTCACCTTCCTTTTCTTTCTCTGCAGACAGAGCTGCATGTCCACTGGGTTGGGGAAGAGCTTCGGGTCCCAAGTGAAATAGCGCTTCCCGTCAGTGTGTTCTATGTCCAGCCAGATCACATCATAAGGAATGGCATGGAGATCAAAGCCAGCGTCCACAGCTTTTACATCCTCCTCATCCTCGTAGTTCCATCGACACTGATGATAGCCCAGAGAAAACAGAGGGGGCAAGGCCTGGTATCCTATCAACAGAGAAAGAGGAATCTGACAATAAACTTGTAATGTCTACATGAAAAGATGACAAATACTTTACTTACATCAAGAGGACCCAGGTGAAAGTACACTACACTACACAAGTAGCTTCTGTGGTTTTGTGCTGGAAATATGAAATGAATGTGGCTAAAATGTGATGGCCTATATACACTAATTGCACTGCCCTGCAACTACTTCTACTTAATGCTTCAAATCGTGCTGTTAACACTTAAAATAACCTTGCTTTTCTGTTTTTGTAATATGTTTCCACTGATTAAAGTATGAAAAAAGTCAGAAGCAAAAAAAAGCAATTTCATCATGTAGTTTGCACAATGCACATCCAAATGTGTCCTACCTTTAAGCTATATTTAGGATAAGGAAACTATTGTGTATTTTTTTCCGAACCATCACTTTACTCCATGTGAAATACCTGTGAGCTGAGCATACTGAGAGAAAACTTGGGCTGGTGAAGGTCCCAGCAGTATGAAGCAATCAATTCGTCCACTCTCTGACAACCAGCTTACACTGGTTCCAGGGCTAACCCTGCTCCTCTTCACTGGTGGACCATTATCTCCCTGCTGAAAAACACAAGTAGCTTACAATATATTATGGGACTATTCCACAGTATGTGGATCACTATTTTTGATATTCACTCATCATTCTTCAGTTATTGTGCAATGACTGATAAATGATTATTATGTTTAAAACATTTATTTATTCATTTAGATGCACATTTGACATCCTCTAAGGTACCCATAGACATTTCTAATGGCATATATTCTTTTAAAGGAAAAGATTTATGTAAATAATCATCAAATCAAAGTTACTGAGAAAACTGAGGCTCCCTAAAAAATAAGAAAGTGGACGGGCTTTTTAAATGAACTGGTATTAGAGTATAAATAGAGTGAGTGATACCTCTTCTTGGCTTAAATGCTGGAGATCTACCAATGTCTCTGAGGCATTTAGCCAAAACACACCCAAAGATCTTTCTGGCTTGTGAGCTAGGAGAAGAGGAACAGAGCCATAAAGCCCTAGCCTGCTGTCAATCTCATAGGCAAATACGTCCAGGTTGTATAATCGATAAGGCTCACTGCCACTGTAAAACACACCAAGAAGTGAAGTTAGGTTCCTATTTGTACATAGTAGACTGTTATACTACAATGTTTCTTGGCTTCTCATACACAGCACTGCATAGTTTCGGAAAAGACCATTAACAACAATTTATGCTTCTCAATTCATTTAAGTTGACAGACATGTTTAACACCCCCTACTAACTTTACCTGGTGTTCTTCAAGCGGAAAGAATCAGCATGCTCAGGAAGACCATACACATGGGTGAAACCATGTAGGCTAAGGTCAATACCAACTGAACTGGGACCTGTATGAGGGATATTTACAGTGATAATAATAGCATTATGATGCATCAGAATGAAAAAAGATATTTGAATCAATAACGGTATAGTAAAAGCCCCCAAAAAGGTTTCTTTGAGCAATACAAAACCAGTTTTGGTTCCCTACATTTCAATAAAAGATTCTTCACATCAGTGTGTGAAACATGAGTGTAAAGAACCTTTTGAAAGTTCTAAGAACCTCTGCATAATGTAAAAGTTTGGCAATAAATTAGTGAAATTAGTAAATTGGTATAGAATCTTTACCTTTACTAAATTCTTTACATTTACAAAATAACTAATTTAAAATTTCATTTATAATAACTTATATATTACAGTGGTATTTAAGAGTTGCTCTCATAGTGCCTTGAACGGTGTTATGTGGGTGCATTAGCAGCAGTTCGAAAAGATGTGGTGGCTTTTCAGGTGACACAGAGGAAGCACATGGTAGCCTTCTCTCTCCTAGTGTTGACACCTAGTCACCAGATTCTGGACATGAATAAACTGGGAAGAACATCACCAAATTAAAATCATCAGTTACTTGACATGTTTACTGAGTATGTTTGAGCATAGAAATCATCAAACGGTACTGGACACCAGCCCCTCAAGACTGTAGTTGAATACCCCTGTTCTATTGCATTGCTCGAATAACTTTTTGTGGCAGCATTAACCATTTATTCCTTAAAGTGTGTAGCTGGACTGACCATGCTGAAACTGTCGAAAGGCCTCTTTCCACAACCCTGGGGGTTCTTGAACAACCTGTAAAGTGAAAGGTTATTTTTGACCAAAATTTCCAGGCACAGTTCACATAGTAATAAAGCATAAGTAACACTTGTGTGATGTGTAGAGAAGGAATCTTGCCTGATGTGAACTTGAGGATGGCCTGTAAATAGTGAATGGAGATGGGGATTTTTTAAAAACAATGTGAGAAACCCAGCTGCCCTTTACTTTATGTTAGCATATTTAGATGACTGCTATTTATAATATATTTATATATATTTTTTTATTAAATATTACGTTTCCTTTTATGCATTAATATTTGATATTTTTTTCTTCTAAAAAAATCACTGCTGATGACACTAGATTTCTTATGACAGCAATCATTTCCAAGAACTACAACATATTTTATTATTCTGCTTTTTTAATTACCGAATTGGATCCTTAAGTGTCTCAAAGCAGAGCCTGCCTCTTGAATTTAGCGTGAGAATCATCTCTTCCTCACAGAGGACCTCCATGCAGAAAGGAGAAGCAGAGACCTGGACCTGGTGGTGTCCTGGACCCCAGGTCAGAGACACACAGCCATCTCTCCTCCACTCAATCCTTAACCTGCCAAAGACATAACCCACATGAGACTAAACAGTAGTGAGAATAAACCAAAACAGAGCCTATATTGGTTCTTACTATCTGTCCTCTATTAAAGATTCATCAAGAAAAGTACTGCCATGTTAAATCTGTACTTACTGCTCATATTTTGGTTCTCCTACCAACACGTCTTCAGCCTTATAGCGTGGTATGATAGGCAGCACATCATCAATTGTAACTCTAATAGTTCCATTTTGAACGACCCAAATTTGGAGAAGGAGATGATTCTATTGGATGCAGATGGTTAATATCACTTTTTTGAATGGACTCAATGTGCCTTTAACCTCTGTATATAAAAGGCATCCATTACTGACACATGCATTCAATTACACATACAAATTTCAGTTTCCTCCAAAGCCAAAAATCAGCTAGAAGGGTAAGAGGTCGCCCTGCACTGAGCTGTGGAGCACTAAAACTGCATTCTCTGGAAGAAGCACCATCCAAAACCTAACCTCACTAAAGCTCTTAAATTCATTGAGTGCTCTAGCATAAAGCCTTTCCAGAAGAGTAGTGGCTGTTACTGTTGCAAAGGTGTGACAAACTCCCTATAAATACCCTTGTTTTCAGAAGAAACATTGTGTGAGCAACAGAAGCATGTGTAAGATCAGTTTTCAAGACCTGGATTAAACATAAGTGTATACTAAAAATAATTTCCAATGGGCATGTGCCATTGGCACTGCAGTTTGGTTAAATGCTATAGGCTTAATCCATGTCCAGAAAAGCAGCTCAGTTACAGCTCAGTTACAGCTACAGTGTCTGCTCTTTTTTACTAGCTGAAAGCAGAAGTATCTCACAGTTGAGGGGTCTACCTGAGAGTGTGCTTCATAAACTTCCAGACTCGCTCCTCTTTCTGTCAGCACTAAAGTGTCCAGCGAGGCACAGTACTGCAGCCCACGTCTGTCTATTTTTCGCCTGTTGACAGTTAATCAAACATTCATCAATTAATCAAAAATATTTAAATCCTCCATACAGAACAGTTTGATCAGGCTGGTGAACAAGACTGGGTGACGGACCTCATGAACCCGGAAGAGCACAGCAAGATTTTATATGCACCTCTTGTTAAAGACATCGGCTACAGTCAATTATTGTGATGTTTGCAATCATCTAAATACACTAAGAAGATTTGTAATACCTTTGAGCTGAATCTGCTGAAACATTCATCTCGGTGTGCGCCTCCGCCATGCCGCCGACCTGAAGTGTAGGCCACGCCCCCTTTTGGTTTCGGTCTCTAGGATTGGCGGGTCAGACTGGACTGTGGACAGTGCTGTGGTAAAGTATGACAAGTTAAATCATTTATAATGTGCAAATTAAATAATAGTTTAGTATATTTTTCTTTTTGATTTTTTCATTGATGTTTCACAGATAATTATATTTACTTACTTTTAATGTACATTGTATTGATAGTTTATGAGTTATATCAAAGTTTTCATTAAATAACACATATGTGGGTAGATAATAGTAATAATTATAAATATTTATTGACCAGGCGAGTTCATCCATATATGAACATCTAATCATACAGAAAGCAACAGAGTAATAGGGTAGATTTAGCTAATTTAATTATGACGATTACTGTTTTGAGACATTTTTGGATAAATTTAAAATGAAGAAGTGTTAAAACTGGTATAATCTATAATATTTGTTTTAAACGATGACGATTTGCAATAGTCAAGCGGCAAAACTTTAGCAAAAAAAAAAAGCTTCATATTTTTGACCGGCAGAGGGCGCCACTGTTGTGCATCGCAGTCCATCTTTGTTGAAAGCCTCCAGCTGGAGCACCACGTGCACCAGCGAAACGGAATGCGCGTTCACGTTTGCATACTGTTGCGAAGGGTGATCGGATTGTGAACGAGCAAGAGAGGTCCGACTCTAGAATGAATCATTTATTTGCATAGGTTCTTTTAAATAAAATCGCTTGAGCCGAGTCAAAACCTAATGAATTTTAAAACATATATGTAGTGTTTACGTCCTATTACAGGTTGAAATATCATTTCCAGATGCATTTGACACAGTTTAACCTTATAAACTGTACCAACAAAACTCTATAATGTAACATAATTTCTTAGAATTATTGTATGTGCAAACATCATTGACAAATAAATACGAATTAGGTAATTATTGTTATTATTATTATTATACATGTTTTATTTTTCTAAAGGTTTTTCTTTTTGCAGGTTGAATTTCATATATCAAAAATTGTGGACAGAAAGCTCAAATGATTTAACTCATTTTAAACCGGACTGTGGATTCATTGAAGCGGAGAGTCGGAATGAATCGATTCTGTGAACTGAATCGAAACCCCCCATCACTAGTGCGCAGGCACGTCACGAATCCGCAGCGATCGAGAGATGTTGAGAGGACGGCTGGAAGAAGGGGGCATTTAATACATTTTCCGCTCTTGCTTTTTCCCATGTGCCAAGGAAAACGGGTGCTCATGATGGCCACAGGGGAGGCGCGTTCTGCGTTTGCATATGGATGGTCAACATGATTTTAAGCGTATTTTGCAGCAGTCTTTAACCACACCCGGCCTGCCCGGCGCTTTCTGGATTACAGGGATTTGTGGCTAGCGCGACTCGTCGAGCTCATCGAGGTGGGTAGCGAGCAAACAGTGACATGGATTTAGTTGGCTGAGGAAATTAACGTTTCTTGCGCCGCTGCGTTGGTGTGCCGCTGCCGTGGTGTGTGACAGCGCTGTACGGTTACCATACAGTCGACGAATGCCTTCTCGGGGATTTTACAAGGTCGTTTTGTGCTGGTTGCTCGCTTCAGTGGCACATACGCGCACCAACATTAGTAAACCCGCTGTGTGTGGCAGCGACGCAGGAGCGGTTTGGCTACGTTTGCTATGCAACAAGCGCGTCGCTGTTGTAGCGCAGATCACATTTCGGTTAGCGGGCGAGATGCTTCAGCTAGCCAATAACCCCACTTCCAGCCCCGCAGGGCTCTAACGTTTATCTGACGTACTGGCAGCATTAAAAAGAAAAACAAAACAAATAGCGTATCCGTAATTTTTACACACACATGACTAGGGGATTTATTTACCTAAATAAAAACGTACATGCCGACAGTCGGTGGTGGTCGCAATCGGAGGAGCGGACTAGCCACCTGTGTTAAAACGCACGCAGCTACCTTAACGTTAGCCCGATAGCGTAAATATTTTTCGACCCGAATGGTCATGGTCGCTCTAATGGTCATTTTACTGAATGTTTCGATATTGGCCCGCTTATCCACAACAGTACGACTGTAGTAAGGTGGGTGGGTGGCTGGCTGGCTGGCTAGGTGGCTAACCGGCTAGCTGTAGCTTAGGGGTCGGTGGCAGCTCTTTAAGGCATTTAAATGTAAACGTAGCTACTTCTAAAAAATAAGTGATTTTTCAAAGTCGACGGTTTAAAGTTATCTACTCATTTCAATATGAAATGGTACCTACTTCATTAGTTACATTTTTTAAACCCAGTATTTCTGTGAATAAGTGCTGATTTTTTGCTACTATTACTTTCTGACTATTTTCAACACTGTTATCTCAGCAGGGATTCATTATGCTAATAAGCTCCCTAAAAAAGCATTTATTATTATTATTACGATTATGTGGTGTGGGCACCCTGACCAACCTCATAAGTTCCAGGTTCCAGTGTTTCTGTGTCAAGGCGTTCACATGATGTGACAAGTGTAAATGCTTAAAATCAAAGTATTGTTTACAATTGTAAGTCCCAGGACCAGTGCCGATACCTGGACTTTGGGTTTGTGCTGATACTGAGTACTGATCTGTTGCCAGTGTTTAAGCTGCAAGTCTCACTGTGTTAAAGAGACTGTGATCTTTTTCATGTGTAAGGCAACATCAGATTTGACGTAAACATTTTTTTCCAAACTTTGTTAAGCAACATGTAAAAAACACAGATTTATTTATTTACTAAATCTTTTATTATTAAACAATAATTACATATCAGCAACATGGTAAAAAATCTTAAAAATTAAAGATTACAATTAGTATGCACATATAAACAAACACAGAATTGAATATATCGGCCACATGGATCAACCAATTGTTACCGATATCCAATCCAGTTGTTTGAGCCAGTATCGGTCTGACATCAGACATCGTTATTGGATTGGTGCATCTCTAGTCTTTAATCATGTCATGTGAAGTGAAGTGAAGTGAAATTAACTATTTGTCATTGTGAACACACTCAAGCACCACAATGAAATGTGACCTCTGCATTTAACCCATCACATGTGCACCCGTGGAGCAGGGGGCAGCTATAAACAGCACCCGGGGAGCAGTGTAGTGGGACGGTACCTTGCTCAAGGGTACCTCTGTAGTACCCGGGCCGGGACTCGAACCTGGGACCCAAAGGCAGTGTCCTAACCACTAGGCCACCACTGCCCACTCTGTGTTGTAATACACCATAAGGTGTCTTAAATGTAGTAATATATTTGCAAAATAGTGTTTTTTCCTATATTGTGCATATATTAAGACCAAAAAACAAACTAGGCAGATTATCCCTAGGTATAAATGATCGTAAACTGACATGGCCTAGCTTTCACTAAAGTAAGAGTATAAAAGTTGATGGATTATTGGTGTAGAAATCCTCAGATTCATGTTTAATGGAGCAACTGTGGCCTTATGGTTAGAGAAGATGGCTTGTGACTGGAGGGTCGCCAGTTCAATCGCTGGGAGCGGCATGGAAAATGTGGGAAGCGGTGAGTAAGTAAACAGTACTTTCACCCTCCCACATCCATGGCTGAAGTGGCCTTGGGCAAGGCACCTAACCCCGGGTGCTGTAGGTGTGCACCCCATTGCTTCTGCACCAGGTGTATGTACAATGGTGTCATTGATGGGTTAAATGCAGAGGACAAATACACTTCTTACTGTTCAGTGTGTGAGTGCCACATAATCCAAATAAATTAGTAATATTTTTCTCTCTTAATTTCTCCCCAGGCATATTAAATAATGTGTCAGAGTACCTACCTGTGGGCAAATATTCTAATATTTAAATTACCAGTGTAGTAACTTCACAGGAGAAGGCAAATATAATCTAAAGTTATTACTGTTCATTAATGTAAAATAATTCTAATATATTTTGGAGCATTTCTATTGGCTTTTCCATCATAAAACTAAAGGCAGCTGGTGTTTTCAAATCATTAATAAAGAGAGAAGAACAATAAAAATGAATTAAAGATTTTGTTCTGACAGTGATGAAAACCTTTCAGTAGCAGGAGTTGTATTTTAAAATGATTTCTCCACCTTTACTACAGATATGGTGTTAAATTGCTCACTTTAGAGAGGCATGGCAAACCCATGTGCAATTTAAATCATATTTTGGCCCACATGCATTTTTGTATGAAGTTACTGCTGTTATTCTCATGTCCCTTGGGCTGCCCTACCAGTTCTGAGTGAGCAATGAGCAAGAGAGAGAGAGCCTGAATGAGAGTTAAAGTGAATCTTAGAAAGCGTACTGACGCCTTGAAATGCTTCAGTGCTCCATGACGTCAAAAGGAAAAACAAAACAAGCTGTACAGAACAGAAGAGCCCCCTTCTCTCTCATTCACACACACTCTCGTACTATGCTTAGACTAATGTGTGGGTTTTTATGCTCGGCATTTCCTTTCATTTTTATGAGGAGGCATGTTGGTTTGGCTTGGAGAGCTGTATATTCTTCAGCTCTAAAGGTCAGTGATTTGCAGATTCTTGCCACAGTTCATGCAGTGTGAGAATGTGTCTAAGTGTGTGTGTGTGTGTGTTAGATGCACTGCTCTGGTAAGATTGTCAGCAGTTAGAGGGTGAACATGCATGTTCAGAACAGCTGCGGGCGGCAGGCTTGCCAGCTGCATCTCAGACTCAAGATGCCTCTTTCATCTCTCAGCTCCACTCTTACTGGTCAGACGTCTGTGCTGTCTGGCTTAGGTTTCTCTTCTTCTATATGCACTACTGCCACAGTTGCTCCACTGCAGAGGATCACTGTGTTTAAATCATGCATAGCTTTGCTCAGTTGTTTTTTCATAAGTTGCTAACTGTTGGTGGTTCTAGACCTCCCCTCCTTACTCTCGTTAACTACATATGTTAAATAGTAGTTCTGCAGGATAAAAGGATTAAAGGATACTTAAGAAAAGACACAATATTTTATGTTTACATGGTAAATATAAGATAACTTTTATAAAATATAATAAATAACCAAATGACTGAATACCCAAAAAGCCAAATTGCAGTGATTCTGCTATAAATTGCTATTGCATTATCACTTCCAGTTTACTGGAGACACGTTAGAAAACACTTAGTATGAAGTAGTGAAAGGTCTGCTTTTCTGCTTGTTTTATCGTTTGGATGCTTTAATTCTTCCACAATCAGAAATCGTGTGTGATTGATCAGGATACACACAGAACACAATAAAGCACTCGGTGGTTGCTTCTAGGCTCTGCTATCAGTCATATCTGTAATGTAGAGGCTGGTTTAGCGACTAAAGGAAGGATTCACTGAAACTCTACACATTGTTCACCCAGGCATACACCGTTGTCTAAGCTATATTTGGTGTTCAGTTTTGCTTTTTCAGTTTTGCAGTGGAGCTATTAGAATAGTCCCCGAAAGCTACTGGAAATCAATTGTTTCCTGTGACGACTTCTATTTTATCAGCCTCGTAGCCTCACAGCAAAACTAAAGAAGCAAGCTTTGTTAACCGGGCAGTAGTGGCCTAGTGGTTAGGACATATGCCCTTGTGAACTGAAGGGCGCAGTTTCAAGTCCCGGCCCAGATACCACTGAGGTACCCTCAATCAAGATACCGTCCCGCTACACTGCTCCCTGGGCGCTGTTGATAGCTGCCCTCTGCAGTGTGTTCACAATGACAAATAGTCACCTTTACTTCACTTTCACTTTCAAACATCTGCTGACAGCTGAATATGTCTGAATAAAAGGGACAATTCCTTTAAGGAATGACACCTCCACTGAAAAACCATGTGTCTTAAGAGCAATAACTGAATAACTTCACTAGAGTTCATACTGACCAGCTGTGTTTGTGGTGGTATTTGTTGGTAGGCAGTGATCCTAGAGGATCCTGATGCCAGGCCCAGGACTCAGCTGCTGGACTTAAGGGAAGAGGTGGAAGCAGCCCGTGGTCAGGATGAGTGGAGGGGTGGAGCAGACTGACATCCTTTCTGCAGCCGTGTTCGTCAAGGAACGATGGAAAGTGGTGAGTTTCTCTGGTTCATCATAGTTTGCTGTCTCTAAATTTTACAAAGAATTGATGAGGGATGTACAGTACAGATTTAGCTGAGCTCCCTTAACAACACAACATAGTACAGCCCTTAAACTGCAAAGGTCCATATGGTCTCAAACTTCAATTTCTCATAGTTAAATAACATGGATTTCAGTTTCGTAGTAGATACCAGTAATTTGTAGTAGTTGTTGAGTAACAGTAGGTCAATTAGATGATTAATCCTGCAGTAAAGGGATAATGTCAAAGCTAATAGACTTTGCGTGTTTTTTTGCCTTTTTTCTTAAATGTTTTACTTAAGTGCATGCTGCCAAATCTTAGTTTAGCTGCAGTACACAGCTTCTTTTACTAGAAGTCTAAGGTTTTGTTCTGGTTGATGAAAGCTGGCAATGACGTTCTTCTTTTGCTGTTCACAGTGCAATGCACAAATGTAAGCATCCCATGTTCGTGTCTTTCTGAACTCACAGTGACAGCCTGTGCTCTCCTCCACTCACAGGTCACAGTATGTCTGTGTATGAATAGTGCACTGTGACAAGCAGTGACTCTGTCCTCACACTGTGGTCAGACTGTGGTGTTAGGTCAGCACTGCAATGGCTGAGGTAGTGCGTTTCGTAAGCACTGCAGCGATTCAGTCAGTACTAGTCCCCAGAGTGCAGCTCTCACTAAGCATGGAGTAAGGTAGAGGGCAGCCAGGAAATTACAATCTTTTGTTTATGTGTGTGTTTGAGTGTGTTAATAGTACGGTGGCGAACACACAAATGACACATATAAGCAGGACTCAGCTATATTAAAGCACCAAGTAAAATGAAGGGAAAATATGCAATGAATGCAGTGCAGAAATCTGTTTCACTGCTCAGCAGAAAGCAGCAAAATGACTAATTGCCTGTATTCATGTGTTTCATTCCTCTGTCATTCTCCTCTTTTAGCTGAAGAAAATCGGTGGTGGAGGCTTTGGGGAGATCTACGAGGCATTGGATCTACTGACACGGGCCAGTGTCGCGCTTAAAGTTGAGTCAGCCCAGCAACCAAAGCAAGTGCTGAAGATGGAGGTGGCTGTTCTGAAAAAACTACAGGGTAAATAATAATAATAATCATAT
>JBBPDA010000001.1:38232991-38249299 GCA_037974385.1 Arnoldichthys spilopterus
ATTAAAAACAATAAAAGGCTTGAAGTACTTCAGTTGTGTGTAATGGATCTAAAATATATGAAAGTCTAATGTTTATCGGTACATTACAGAAAATAATGAACTTTTTCACAATATGCAAATTTTTTGAGAAGGACCTGTATTCTATCATAGGACCCAGAATTGCTAGGGGCGCCCCTGTCTGCATACCCTCATCAGCTGTGCTAATGAGAGCCCATTCTCAACCTGTGTGATGTAAGCTTGTGGTAGTGAGCTCACCTGATCATGGCCTCATCATGTTACCTGAGCCTCTGTCCTCACTGGCCAGGTCAAGCCACATTGTGAGAGAGTATCTCACTTAACTTTGTGATCATTGGGTACGTGACGATTATCACAAAATCCCAATCCGATCACTATTGGTACCTTAGCAAAAACCTCCTGTAGTCAGGTATAGAAGCTTGTAAGATTAACTGGCATCTTTTGGTGCCAGGTAAGTACTTCCTTTACACTGAATATAGTTTCAGTTATGTTAATTTACATGGCCACTCAAAATAATCAGCCTATTACTCAGTTACTAACCACACTGATAATAACAGGCCTAATCAACATAGCAGAGAGCACACCGTCTCCCACAGAACACACTAACCGTATCCATCTGCCGATTTACTTGCTTTTGTGTCCCACAAACACCTTTCACATTATCCTCTTCACCTCCTCACCTCTCTATCACTTGTTACCCACCTCACTTCTCTCCTCCTCCTATCCCAACCCTCCTTCACCTTCTCAGCTCCCCACCTCCCCCCCCTCTCTGCCAGAGGAGGTGCTAGTCCGGACCAGCAGCCCACTGCTCCTGCGCTCCCCCAGTCCTCACACCGTCCCCATCACGCTGTCGGACCCCCTGCAGCAGCACTCTCCACCAGCCCTGCGCCGCAGTCAGTCCGCAGACCACCACCACCACCACCACCACCACCACAACCCTTCCTCTTCCTCTTCCTCGTGCCATGCCTCCCAGCCCCGAGCAACCCGCTCTCCTGGCCACAGGAAACTGCCTGCCATCCCACAGAGTGGTGCCCACGCCAAGTTCCCTTCAGTTATACGCATCACCCGTGCCCAGCTTCAGCAGGTGAATACCCCTCCCCCTGTCCCACCAACCACTCCTCTCACATATTCCCTCATCCAGGCACCAGCTCTTGTTTTGTTCTGGGTTTGTGCAATGTGCTGCACGTTTGCTTTGATTATACTGTTTTCATTGAGCTTTTTCTTTTGGAAACCGCAATAGGAGTGTAGGATAACATTGCTTAGATCTGCGTTTTTTGCAGGGGTTGCACATCTTAGTGCATTAATGCTAATAATGAAAATAACGTAAAATTTTATTATCATATAGTAGCACATAGCTATAAATGCTAATGCAGATTTAATTTTAAAATAGGATAGACTTAACAGTCATGTGAAAAAATAAATGAAAATGAAAATGTTTATTTCTTTTGATAATTTTTGAACAAAACATTTCACCCTCTTAAATGCACTGCCTATAGATGACTGTAGTATACTTGAACAAAACCACAAGGAAATGTTTTTTTTTAGTCATTTATTCAACATGAATATCAGTAGATATAATATACTTATGTCTAGATAAAAACGTTCACCATTAGCCTTACAGGCTAGTTTTGTCCCTTTAGCGGAAATAAATGCTTGTATGTGGTTTTGCACAACTGTCCACCAACCTTCGGCATTGGCTTGCTGAATTTTTTTACTAATCTTCCTTACGAAATTCTTTCGGTTGAGTTCAGTATGTTTGAGGGTTTTTTTACATGGTCTGCACTTTTCAAATCCTTCCACAACAATTCAGTGGGGTTCAAATCTGGGGGTTGACTAGGCCATTCCATAACCCTCAGCTTCTGTCGTCATTCCTTGGTGGATTTTCTAGCGTGCTTTAGATGATTGCATTGAAGAGCACTTTGAAATCTCAGCAAGCCGATGTCAGAGACTGGTGGACAGTTGTGCAAAATGACTACAAGAAGTTATTCCTGCTAAAGAGGGCAGTACTAGCTATGGATCCTAAAGATGTACTTACTTTTTGTTCTGAAGAATCTGGTTGATATTTTGGAAGCTATTTTCCTTGTGGATTAGTTTAAGTACATCAATAAATCATGTAGGCACTGTATTAAAGAGGGAGAACTGTTAATTTTTTAGCATCATTAAACAAGTTGTACTCAGCTCAGTAAATACTGTAAATAATACTCATAAAGTGAGAATTTACTTCCGCTTTATTCCTTCTTCAGATCTTCCCAAGCATGATCCATAAATCAATGTTCCTCATGCATCTTCTGTCTGTCTGTCTGTCTGTCTGTCTTTCTCTCTCTCTCTCTCTCTCTCTCTCTCTCTCAGTTGACAGCTCAGCGCCCTTCTCTGCTATCCTCCCAGTCAGCGTCTGACAGCGTGCCACAGTGCCCCCTGCTGGAGAAACATGATAATGGCAGTAACTTGCCACAACGGATTACAGCAGACGTCCACTCCCCCCAGGAGCAGCCTCACTCCCTCCCTGCAAGCCCCTCCAGTGCTGGGGCAGAGCCACTGACAAATGGAGACAAACTTCCACAAGTGCCCAGCCCAGTGCCAAGCCTGGAAACTCCACCCCACTCACCCCGAAGTCCAGTGCTGACAAATGGCCACATCTCCCCTACCGACACACCCCAAAACAGGAACTCTGTCTGCCCTGATGGCTCCACAGTACCCAACCAGTGCCCCCCACTGGTGGAGAATGGTCCTTCTCTTCCTGTCCAAAGCACCAGCCCAGTCCCAAGCCGCCGACTTAGCCGTATCCCTGTGCTACAGCCTTCCAGTCTACTGCAGGAAGTGCCTCCAGGCTCTGCTAAAGAGAAGCTTCTGCAGAAGAGGGCTCAGCACTTACCTACCTCACCCTGTGCCTCGCCCTCACTGTCTTCGGATAGGCGAGCCATCCTTGCAGCTGTCCAGCGTGATCCACTCTCCTCTGCCTCTGACCGCTCTCAGGATGACGAATCCTTCCCGGGCTCGCGTTCGGACCGGCAGGGCGATGATGCCCCTTCACTCTCCTCCTCCTCTAGCCCGCTGTCACGCAAGAGTAAGATCCCCCGGCCTGTGAACCCTACATCCTCCCAGGAGGCACTGGCCACCCAATTTCTGCCCCGCCCTCCACCTGGCAAACCACCCAGTCGCTCCGCTGTGGATGGCAGGTACAGGTACAATGCAGATATTTTTCAATCAGCTTTTCCCTCTTCAAATGTATGTAATCAGTCAAAACGTGTTTGGTTTGCTTTGGTTTTGGTCTAAAATGTAGATCGCAAGAAACAACTTGTAACTTACCAATGTATCAGATTCAATAACCTCAAGTCGACTTGCTAATTGCTTACAATACTTGCATTTTTTTGGACAGTAAATATGTCTTGGCTGCTCAGTTACCTTTGGGGTGGGGGAAAATACAATATTTATAACTAAAGTACTGATTTGCACTTATTACTCATATCATTTGGCTATGATATATGCATCTGAACGTATTTTTACCATTAGTCCAGATTGGTTTAGTGCTTCTGTTCTCCTAAGGTTGCGGAGATACCGGTTCCGAGCAGGCAGCACCAGTGACTCGGACCTTCTGACCTGTCTGGCTCAGCTTGCTCAGGGAGGCTCGGGGCGTGCGTCCTCCTTCCACTCCCGTGGCTCACAACCCACAAGCCCCAGGCTGGTGTGTGTTGGACCCTCAACCCACCACCACCACCACCACCATCACCACCACCAGCGCAGCTCTAGCGCATCACCCCGCAGCTGCTCGTCCCTGCAGCGCTCCGGCAGCTCTTCACCGTCCCGTCATGAGCCCCGCCCCAACTGCCTAGGACGCAGCCGCTCCCCCCCTAGCTGCTCTGGCTCACCGCCCATCTGTCGCAGACACACCCGCACACCTCTGCACTCGCCTAGAGCCAAAGCCGGTGGCCATGAGCCGAAGTGCTCCAGCAAGCTGAGTAGATAGTCATCCATGCCTTTCCCTAAACCCCAAACCCCCCAAGCTCCACTCATTAAGTCACCAGCGGACCAGCACAGGAGGAAAAGGCTAGCAGAATCTGGAGCAATGTAGCCTTGTGTTTGCTCTTGTTCTAGTAGCAATATAGCTGAAAAAGATTTACAGTACTGTGCAAAATTCTTTAGCCACATGAGAACAGTATATCTAAAGATACTTTCTAAGCAGGAAGCATTTGCTTACATGGAGAAACATTTTATGTAGGGTAAATGAATGTAAAAGTGTACACAATATATTGTGGTTTTATTTTTATTAGTGTGTTAGCTTAATCACTTTCTAACGTCTTGTCGAGAAACCCCAGTTTCCCTGCATTTACAGGTGCAGTCTAAAACCCAGTTTAGCTTGTAAGTAAGTCATTAAGTTCATGAATCCCTGCAGTGGTTGAGGAGCATCGAGGAGAGAAAGAACCAAATCTGTGCACTGTTAACCAGCTCAAAAGATTTCAAAATCTTCAAAAACTCATATTATTAACTGTTTTTATATTTATTAAACTATTTTTGGCTGCTTTAGACTTTTGCACAGCACTGTATTCCACATATAGCATTATATCTTATTCCTACAGCTCCACAGTGTTCCGCTCATTAGTTCTGCAGACACTTCCTGTGTGCCCGTTTTAAGTTAGACCAGTTTAAGCTAGACTGCCTGTGTGTTTTAGTGTTTTCCCTGCTCAGGCACCCCCACTACAGCTTAGGAAGAGCTTGTTAATTAGCTCATTAGCTGCATCAGGTGTGCTAGAGCACAGCACCAAAATGCACAGGATTGGGAACCACTGAGTTTGACAAGAGAGCTTCTTCACCATCTTTCTGTTGGCAGCACTCTATTTTTCAGTGTTGACTCTTTTTTTTTAGAACAGTGAGGTAACGCCTGCTGTTAATGCTATAGGTTTTTCAATGAAATGGCCAGTTTTTATGTTTTGTTTTCAGACGAGCTGTTGTTGTTTCTGTACTTTTTGTTTTGACTTCCATACATTTCATGTAGCTAGAGCACTGATACAGCAGTTTGTTTCTTCATGAGATGCATGGTTTTGTGTATTTGCATCAGGCTCTGTAAAACCTGTAATATAGTATTTATTGAAATATTTATTTGGGCTTGAACGCATATTGCACTCCTCTAATCAGTGCAGTGGCAGGCACACTGACAGATCGCTGATGCCATTCTTTTTTCTATTTCATTTTCTGTCTGTGATCTTTGTAGCCCTTCGTTTAGTGGAGGCGGTGTGTAGTTAGTTGAGTGTGCAGAAACCTGTAGAGAGTGTTAATGTGAGGACCAGCCATGTGATTCATTTTCCAAGCAGTAGAAGTCACTGAAACAATCATTACAAGTGCATGATGCACTTTTGTATGTGCCTAAGGAGGTGGTACTTTGGGTTGTGGTTCAGCAAGGTTTAAGCTTTCACAATCAGGTCTCAATAGTGTGAGTTTCATTCTTTACTTGTTTTCCCATCATCCTACACTGCACTGTACGTTTAATGGTACACCTTGACACACGCATGCACGCACATATGCCATTATGCATGCAGGGCTTATATAAGCATTAACACTAGGTTGATCTGCCACATGTCTGAAAGCTTTTGCTTGGAGATCCCTCTGTGTGCATGACCAAAGTGTGTCCACTCTCTGGGCACACTAAGCACCGTCTGTACACTCACTGAATGTTCAAAGGGAATGTTTTATCTCACATTTCACAAAGCACTTTTGGGATTGAAAATTCATCTTTTATTCATGTTGAGGACAGAGAGGAAGAGAATGTAGGGGGTTACACTCAATCATGGTTAGAGTAAATCTACTGTTTCTGTGAGAATCCTTTGATCGAAAGTTCGCAAGCGCCGTTTACTAGTGATCTTTTATGATGATTATAAACCCAGTCAGAACTAAAGAGTTCTGTTCTTGAATTTGAAATTATTTAATGGCTCAGAGCAGTTTGAGGCAGGTTATGATTTAGGCAAGCTCATGTCAGGGTCCTGTATTCCCAGAGCCCTTTATTGGCTCAATGTAGAATCTAAGAAACATACTTATGTTTCCAGGACTCTCTGTTTCCTAGGCCCTGTGTTCCCTCTTTGTAAATTAGGAGGACAACTATATTCTCAGAGCCCAGTGTTTCCTCAAATTGTTCTACTCTGTGTTCCCATGGCCTATATTTCAGCTCTGTGTTACTTCACTCATGTTTCCTAATAAAATAAGAATCGCAGCCATGCAGTTGAGGTTCTGATGCGGTATATACACTATCTGTACATAATAAATATAAATAATATTTTAAATTATGTTTATGGATATGCAGCTTCCAGATAGATTCCTTTATTTAAACATATTCTGGTTGTGTATCTGTTCAGTGATAGGCTGAATTTCAATGTTTTTACTTTTTTGCACTTTACAGTATTATCAGGATTCCATTACCCAACCGAAGTTGGCACACGCACTAACATTGTATTGCAAAATCTGCTATGCCAACTAAAAAGATTTGCTACTATTGATTTTGGTGACCTCTATCAGTCTAAGAATGACCTTTTGAACTCCAAATTCAGAGATTTTTCTTATGTGTCATATTAAGGACTAATATATCATCTTAAGACCTGAGGGAATAGAGGGTCTTGGGAATGTTGGACCTTGGGAGCATTGGTGTGCTCCCATTTAGGCATGCACTCTGCTGATGAGTGGACTATAACAATTAATTGCATATTAATTAGCCTCATACCTCCAGTGCACCGAAAATGTCTTGGCTAATCAGCTACGTTTGTGGTAAGGGGAAAGATGTCTGAAATGTTTTCTTACTGAACGGTCACTTTAAATGCTTCTCTGTTTCTGTTTCTCGGATTCTTTCTCCGTTCTGTTGAAAGTACACACTAATAATTTATTCCAGACACTGACCTCTCCGATACTTCTTGTGTCTCCTTACTGTCCTTCTCTGCTTGTGAGATACTGTAATATATCGTAACTTCTGCTTCATATAGTACTCTCTGCATGTATTCCAGACAAGAGAAAACACTACAAACACTAATGCAGCTCCCATAAGCTCGAGTCCTCATGTAAATAGGGTTGTTAAGGTTTAAGTTTTATATTTATAGTTTGTTCGATGTCTTATTGTCATGCTCAACCTCTTTGCCGCAGTTTTTTTAAATCCATGGCTCATTTTGAATGAGCACTTTTTGAAGGAAGATCTACAAACAGTAGTATACAAAAGTCTGTGCACCCCTGGGCAAATGACATGTTTTGTTTCTGCACAGTGTAATGCACAATTAATGCTTATGTGCTTTAACATATTGGAGAAACAATAAACATGAAATATATTTAGTGCAAAAGTTTTAGAATTAAAATTTATATTTTATTTTGTCCACATTTAACTGTTTAGCGCAGAAATTATGCACTAAAAATTGCAGAAAGATGCCATATTTTATTTTATTTGTGATAATACATACCACTGTAAATAATGTTGTTCTGGTTGTTTAAAATGATATGTATGTGTATGTGTGTGTGTTTAAACAGCCATAACCATTACTTGCAGGGGTATAGTGGTATTTATATTAGGGTCTATATGGATTTTGGATGCACTTGTGCACGTGGAATCTCAAAGCAAGTACGCCTTTAATGACTATCGACTTGTCTTTTTCTTGGCAAGCAATGTCAGAGTATCTTGTGTAGCTGGACAGATTTATTTTTCTGTCACTGGTGCAGCTAAACCCTCACTTCATCAAAACTCTCTCCAGCCAGATATTCGCCTTAACAAGTGTGTGCGTCTCCCCTTAGGGGTAGAGAGTGTATTTTTAAAGGGACCAGCTTCATCAGAAACCTGGGGCCAGAAGAGATTACACACTAACACCACTACCACCAAGTTACTACTTTGATCGAGTCAGTGCGATTTTGGAGGTGGACAGCGGTCAAGATGAGTTTCCTATACAAAGTGCACAATTAGAGGAAGACAGACACTTTAAAATTGCTTTGCTGAGTCATTATGTAATAGTTCCATTCGGTATCGATTGGTATTGGAAAGTTTTAAGTAATTCACTATTTTGAGAAATTCACAGCACATTGGTGAGATGAAGAAGAGTCAGTCTTGTGCTAAACGTCAAATCATTAAGTCCATAAAGAACATTTAGGTCATTTTATCTTCTCTGGGTCAAGTGTACAAGGCTTTAAGTTTTTTTTTTTATTATTTATTTACAGAAGAGAAATTGCAAATAAAACAAACTGTTTGTAGAATTAAATGAGAAGGTGGAAAGTATTTTACTTTGAAGAACAGTAATTCAACCCTTCAGTCCACATCTCCTATGAGGACGTAGGAATAATAAAAACCCTTTACTTGCTGTAGTAGAAAATATCGTAGTTCTTTACATTTCTGTAAGTGACACCACACTGTTTGCTGTTTTTCTGCTGACTGTAAAGCCATCACATTATTTCTCCTCTGTGACTCAGTCTGCATTTAATAGTATATCAAATCCTTAATCTTTCTGTAAAATCTGAATGCTTAATCATGGCTTCTGCTGTCACTGCATCACCTTCTGTCTGTTTCATCTGACCTCATATTGTCTCCCCTCATTGAACCTGATGAAAAAGGACGTTTTGGCTAAATGAATGTTCCAAGGGGTCTAGACCTCTATTACTGACAAGTGACCATGTCTAGTTCTATAGAAGTATGATCTGTAGTAATATCTGCTGATGATAGTTTTTGATTATATTAATAACATTTATTTCCTGCTGTGATTGTTTTTTTAAGCAGATCACAAGAATTGAAGCATTACTGTACAGCCTCAAAAAGAAAAAGAATGTTAAATGGGAGAGACTCCATTGTACATGACTGTAATTATTTGTGTTATTTTTCATTTGTATCATATCAATGCCTTGTACAGTGTTGTTTTTCGTTTCATTTGAAATTGTTTTGTATTTTATTTTTATAAACTGGTTATGAATAAAATATTCATTCAGCATGCCAACAGATCTGCCCCTAGACTGTGGTACTGTGGTAAATTCTGAAGCTTTTAGAAGGTTATGTGCAGTACAGACCACTGTTTTATTAGCTTGAATTACTTTTACTACATAATATATTTGCAGTATGTAATCTACCATAAGTATTCTTATCAAATTTGTATTATGTTTCCAAATTGTTTGTCTGGACCTGTATGGAGCATTTTCTGCCATGCTGTCATCTTATTGGCAATAAATAGGGAACTGCTCTGATCACTAAAGCAGTGCTTTATACATGTGCCTCTGCATGCATCCTCACACACAGTGTTACATTACACATTTCTAATTTGATTAGGGAGGTGGTGACTTTAATGTTGTATTTCCATATGGCAACTTGATAACGAGCACCTCTAATTTATTTCCCTTTAAAATATTATCTATATATCCTCAACATAAGTTTTTATGTCTTTGTAAAGAAAATCCAATTTTTTTTCATTGTAAATTCATGCACCTTTCAGTATATATCTGTGTTTAAAGCGCTTGCCTGAAGGTGGAGCTCGCAGAAAGCCATGGGATATTGACATTACAGGTCTGTGGCCTCAGTCTCGGCCGCAGGGAGATTTAGAATTAGCATATAACACGTGTGGGAGATGTAAAATTCAGCCCTCTTTTTGTTGAGCTAATGCGGCGTTCATATATTTTAGACACAAAAGCACATAATCCGCTACATACACGGGAATTTGTTCTCCTCGCAGCGCTGTGACTTTTATTCTGAAAACTAAACATGTGCTTTCTAAATTCACGCGTCTCTGTGTTGCCTAGGTAACCAAACTGCGTTAGCAACGTTTGCTGCTGCAGTTTATTTGATAGTAATGCTGTCACAGAAAACGAGGACCGATAAATGAATTAGGGGTTAATTAATGGATTTAACGATTAATTTAAGCACTCTGGGATTTGAAGCGGGACTCAGTGAAGATGAAAAAGAAATGACGTTTCTGCGCGGACGGGCAGCAGGTTTGGCTGTGTGCGGATGTGCACACGCAGTGTTCGTGTGTCGACTCGCCTCCTCAGTGCGGTACTGATGCGGTTACACTGCTAAAGTGTATAAATCATCTATAACTGGCCTGTCAGACATGCTCACATCATCTACTCCTTCCGCACAACTCAATACCACATTGTGTGCTTTTATGCAGGGAGAAATTAACACACTTCACTAGTGAAGCGCGTCTGCTACATTTGCATGTCGGTATTCTCGGAGGTGGGCGCGTTGGGAAGCAGCTGGCTAAAGTTTTACTAACCGTGCCTGGATTCAGGCCACCTAACATCAACATCTCCACAAGAAGGCCCGAAACACTGAGTGAGTGTGTAAACCAACTTTGCATTTTTTTGCAGCCAGCAGCCAGCAGACATGTTGCTGTTTTCTCTGTGAGACTGAAAATAAGTTTGCAATTTAGTCTTTAGAGTGGTTAAGAAAAAATATCAGATCCGCTGAGAGGGGTACAGGGTGAGACACTCTCCCTCTCCCATATACCAAATATATATACACCTAATATATATATATATATATATAATCACACACATTCCAGTTTAACTAAAGTCTAAATAATTTCAGGTTTAGATGATGAATATCTGGACTTATGGCATTATGCTCATGTTGAAGATTTTTCCCCTCTTTTTTCATGTTTTGTTTCAATGTTAAATTTGCCTTTAACAAACCCAATGTTGCTTTACAAAAACAAACAACAACTTGAAAATGCTAATTAAGTAAAGGAAGAGAAATATTCATTGAAGAGGAAAGTTTTAAGGTCAGTTTTAAGTTTACAGAAGTAGGTGCAGTCATGGAGAGACTGAGGGACACTTCCATAGTTTAGCGCAACAGCACTGAAGGACTGGCTATTTGCTGTGGTTCCATAATTGAATACATGTATATATTTTTTGTAATGGCCAAAGAAATGCTGCATTGCCACTTTTATTTTGCATCTAGATTTTAAATTTCTCTTTTGTTGTTTGCCTTGCTTGCTTGTCATGGGCTCTACTTTAAAATGACATTTGAAATTTAGTTTAGTTTGCTTTGTGCTGTAGAGGAATTGTCAGTGAGCGATGTGGAGTGTTACTTCGACAATCGTAGGCTGGCCATTTGGGCAGATGTGCTCTTCCTCTGTGTGCTCCCCTCCCAACTGCCCCGAGTGTGTGCAGAGCTTCATTCTCACCTGGCTGCACACTGTCTCGTGTACAGTTTCACCACTGCTATACCACTAAACAGGTATTACTTCACATACTAACATCACATTCACCATATAATCTACTATCTGATTGAAATTTGTCAAGTATGTTAAAAGTTTATTTCTAGTAAAAAAAAATAAACCAAATTTTAACAACAATATATTTTATTTATTTATTTTTTTTTACAAATTTGACATTGCTATTAAACTCTAAAGTGTGGGGGTTATCTATAACTCTGTGTTTGTTTTTTTACAGGCTTGCACTACTCCTTGGCCACAGTTTTGTTCTTAAACCCCATTATGATTTTATAGCCTGTGATTCAGCTCAGATGTGGCTCCACCATAATCAGCTGATAACAGCTTTGAAGGATGAAGAAGTTCTGACTGCATCATGCCCACTTTCAATGAGGGGTGAGTTTAAAGGAACATCAACATTTGACAAACTCATTATCTTTCTTCTAGAACCTTCTAGAAACTGGTTTTGTGTGGAATCCTTAATGTCTGTTATTTCTATTGTCTGTGACAGGTGGTCTTTCCTTGGATCAAAGATGGGTGTGTGCTGTGCTGTATAGTCTCCTTAACATGTGCACTACTGAGCGACTGAGGTCCAACCAAGCCGTCCAACTTCTCAATGAGCTGTTTGAGACCAGCTCGTCAGCCTCAACATTTACCTGTCAAAGCTTTGTCAACTCATCCTGTGCAACAGCACTTGCTAAAACTAAAGAGTAAGTATATATACATAAGAGACAGTAAGATAATGTAAACTGTATAATAATATGATGATGATGATTATTGATTGTGTTTTTTTGGCAGGTCTTTTCCCTGGATCAACTTGGTTGATACACAGACAAAGCAGACTCCTTTATCGTCTTGTCTGTTAGGTTCTGTAGGTTTACAAGATTGCATTTCTGCAATATATCACAAAACATTTTCTGATATGTCACCTGGAAAGGGTGGGATAAAAGAGTGAATTATACATGAGTCAGAATATAATAATAGATGACAACAAAAAAACATGTTTGTAGAACATATTTAGTTATATCGAAATTAATACAGTTGCCTCATTAATGTGATTTTTTTTTTTGTCCATTGCTAAGCTCCATCCTAAAATAAATGTTAATTAAACTCAAGGGAATGGTGAGTCTGTCAACTGTTTATATCTGCTTTACTTCATTTAACACCATAATAACACTGGGCTCTCTAGAGATGTGTTCACAATAACAAATAAGTCACTTTCCCACATACACACACAATATATATATATATATATATATATATAATGAAAATGGCATGGCACTTATTTAGTTAGTAAGGTAACAGTGTTTTCCGCTCTGGGTAGGACTTGTATTATGTAAAACGTCTCCGTTGCGATTTTGTGATGGAGCTGCTAGAGCCCCGCCCTCCTACTGCTCATCAGCCTGTCAGGCATCAGGCTGCCTCAGTTAGCCAGCAGGAGAAGAGCTGTTCTCGCTTTTCATTAGCATCACAAGACCAATTCAGGTAATGCTGGGCTGATTAACGTAAAATCGGGAATTCACATTGTACGTTTCGACCTAGTGTAAGTAAAAGCAGTGAATGAGTTCGAGCATCGCTACTGTTTGTAGGTGTTATATTGCGGCTTTCCTCCTGGCTAGCTGTGTAGAAGCGTCCTCTTTGCTAGCTGTGCTTATCTAAGGTTGTTCATTACCACTGCATTCATTTTTCTTAAGTGATTTATTGCTCAGAGCAGGATTTTCTAGCTGCTGTAACTATTCTTGCTCTGTATAACTCCATATGTTACCGTGTGAATGATCTAAGCTGCGTGTCGCTGATTGTAGGATAGCTTCTCTCAGGCGACACATGATTAATAACTGTGACTCTTTATCGCAGGCTGTCCGGGTCGGGGGAGAAAAGGAACGCCTGATACGATGGTGAGGATTTTACCTAAATGGTAGTTGGCTAGTTTGCTAAGGAAAGTCTTCGTTTTTAGTTGATTTTGCAAACTCCTGCATTGTAGAGATGGAGAAACTAGAGGCCACGTCGGAGCTCCAGTCCAGGCTGTCGTCCCTGTCTGTTTCCTCTTTTTCCGGAATAGCTTCGAAAAACTGCGATTCGAGCCCACTCGACAGGTACCAGACTTTGTGGCGCTCTGACATTAAGTTATAGAATGAGTAAGACGTTGCACAGATATCATATCAAAGAGTGAGTCCTTGTGCACAAAGACTTTGTTCTTTTAATGAAATTAAATCCCTGCTTTTCCCTCACGAAGACTTCAAAGCACAGATCTGTCCAGAACGGTAATATACCCTGACAACCGAACCAAAATGGATGACAACAGCAATACCAAAGGATTACAGCAGCCCACTAAGGTATAATGCCACTGCAGCTTTGTTTAATAATGTATTTCCCTTTTTCTGCATTTTGAGGCATCTTATTCCTTTTTTTATTTCTGTGTTCCCAATAGGATGGAGAGGCCCCGTCTGAGCCAGCTGCAGGGGGTGACTCTCAGGAAAGCAACACCAATGACAAAAGCTCCCTCCCTGCAGAGAGAAAAGGTTGGCAAACCTTCCCCTAAAGGGCCTGTGCTAAGTTCTAGAAACCTTCTCATCATGTTTCATCATGGTCCCCTGAGAGCATGCCATTTTTAAAAAGAGACATAATATCTCTTGGGGGATTTTGGCAGATCACAAAATGCGGTAGTGTTGTTTGTCATTATGCCTGAAGTGCTTGTAAATTTCTTAGAAACCCCCCCACCACCACCACCCGCACCCCCCCACTATATGTAGTTAGCTCCCAGAGATCTCTTCAAGCACAATCTCAATCTCAGACACTGTGGCAACAGATGTATATGGACTGTTCGATATTCGGCATGCACCATGGTTTTAAAATTTAAATTATATCAGCACCAGACAGATGTTTAGATTTGACCAGTATTTTAAAGTGATATTCATTTCTTCCTTACTGCACTCTTGAAGAGCAGAATGTTAAGTTGCCTCTGGGATATTGAGCTAAATTGCTTTTTTTTTTTTTTTTTAAGCTTATGGAAGTAAATATATGTTCGATGCAAGTCTAATCCAGGTATAGTCCCGATTTCTGCATTTTTGACATTTGTGTTGGCAGATATGCACATGAAAAATATAATAAATAATCGTTTACAACATCTGCCTACAAATCCCGCATTGGTGCCTCCTAATCGGATATCTGTTGCATGCTAAAGTAACCACAATATCTGGTGCACCAGTTTTCTGTCTTGTCTGTCTGCAAGTGACAAAAAGGAGTTTTTCAGAGTAGGATCTAGTTGCTGGATTTAAAGGAAACTGCAAAGTTCATGGCATCAGTACTTGGGAGGGACATTAAGTAACTAGTAGCAAAGATATATTTGCATGTTTGTCAACACATAACACTTTGTTTGTGTTGTAAGACTTTTTTTGAGGATTGCTGCACCCTAAATTTTGATTTAGGACAATGGTTAATTGCTGCTTATTTTGCATATCTGTCAAATAGCCCTTTTCCACAAAGTAAGCCGTTCCATGACCATGTTTAGGCAACAGTGCCAACGACGATGAATTGAAATTTGGCTTAAGCACAATCAGAAGTACTGTGGATCCCCTATTTTGTTTTAAGCTTGCCAACAAATCTTCCCAATCATGATCTAAATGAAACTGAAGAGTGCGTCACCCTGCTCAGATTTGAACGCTACATATGTGACGGTCATGCACATTGACGGAGGAGAGAAGTACCCTGCTGTCCTATCTCTCTTAATAAAAACATGGTCCATTGCACTCTCAGGAATGATCTTATCTTTTGTTTTCTTGTTGCAGCTTTACCACCACTTTCCCCAGCCACCACATGGACCTCCATGACTCTGAAAGAGCTGAAAACGAAGCTGCGCCAGGAGAAGGACAGTGTGGTGACCGTGTACCGTGGTGACATTATGACTGTCCACGTACCTACTGTACCTGAGGCCAAGCGTGTGTGCTGGGAGTTTGCTACAGATGGCTATGACCTTGGCTTTGGGGTTTACTTTGACTGGTCTCCAGTCACCAGCAGAGCCATCACAGTGCACATTAGTGAATCTAGTGACGATGAGGATGAAGATGATGAACTAGAAGGTGAGGGGAAGCTTCGTATCCTGTTTTTTCTGCCTTCGTTTTCAAATACACTGCAGGTTCACTTACTGTACTCACATTATTTACACTGTAAAACTGCAGCACTTATTGAAACAATCCAGTACCAAATTTGCTGAATGCTGATCACACGTTTTGGAAATTTGTTGACTCTAATTGTTTATTCAGTTTTTCATTAATTTAAGATGAGATTAGGCTATCATGCTGAATGATTAATTGTTTTTATATTAAAATTGTAATAAAATTGTAAAATTATACAAAACTAAGTGCAAAAATCTCATAACACAGAGCTTCTGAACTGTCTGTAGATAAGTTAGACTCAAAAGGGTTAGAAGCAACTAAACACATGATGCATACATCAGCATAAGCACAACTGACTAAACCTTCTTTTATATTACATAATCAGAATTAAAATTGCAGTCAAAATACTGATCCAAAAAATATGCCAAAAAAAGTTCAGCCTGCTTAAGCACTCTACAAGCCTTCAGGGGGAAAAATGCAGCTTATAACATGACATGACAGTGTGCCACACTATTTTAGGCTATATTTGTTAGATAGATTAGGATAGGCTGATATCAGTGTCCATCATTCAGTTGTATTGCATGAAAACATAACATTTTGGTGTAATATTAAATAATAATAATATATGAATATTAGACTTGGCTGTGGCCTGTAATCTGACATTACTTTAATACTATAAGAGTGGTGTTCTCCAGCAGGGCCTGTGATTCCTGGGGATGTGGAGAAAGGGTCTAAAACAGTGGCCAACTCTAACTTGGGAGAAATCCTGCCTGTGTACCGTCAAGACAGTCACCTGGCAGTTCAAGGAGGCAGTCACGACTTCCCAGGAGAAGGCACATACCTCTTAAAATTCGACAACTCTTACTCATTATGGCGGAATAAGACTCTGTACTACAGAGTGTACTACAGTGCCTGAGGAACCAAGTGCACATGTGCAAATGAATGTTTCAATGACGTATATATTTTTGATCATATCTATATATATATATATATATATATATATATATCTATATTTACAGCACTGTATACATATCCTT
>JBBPDA010000001.1:38258411-38291306 GCA_037974385.1 Arnoldichthys spilopterus
ATTTCACTCAATGAAATGCAAATCAGTTTCTATCTTTTATTTAAAGTTATTTTTTCAATTTTCCTTTTGATGTGCTAGCGGTCACTGTTAAAATAAACCTACCATTAAAATTATACTGTTCTGAGACTTTACATTTCTTTGTCATTGGACAAACTTACAAAATCAGTGAGGGGTCAAATAATTATTTCCTCCACTGTATATATGCACATGTCAAAAGTTTTTGTGTGCAAATTAACAAACATAGAAGTATCTAAATATTTTAATTCTAATAGCTGAACAACTGTAAAAGACTCCAGTTGCAAATATTGCTTCAAGCATCAGCGTTACATCTTTTTGTTCATGTGTGAAATAATAATACAATTAAACACAGCATTTCAAGAAACAACTTGTCCAATACATACTGGGTTCTAAAATAAAAAAAACTGTATAAAAAGACCTGTTGTACATAATTCACCAAATATGGAAGTGTGTAGCCTAATTTAAAACTGATAAATTGTACTTCAACTTCATAGTCACTGTCTCATTTCAAATCCATAGTGCGGCAGTTCAGACTTGAAATAATATAACCGGTACAGACTGTCCTGTGTGAATGGAAATACAGATGCATATACATTCATATCGGTTCTTTACCTCATTTCCAACACAGTATATTCCAGCTGTCTCCTTCAGAATGGGCTCCAAGGCTGTAAAGAACAAGGGTGAACAGTGTGTAGATCACTGATCTTGAATCTAATGTTTACTTGTTTCTGATCAAAATAATGTTTTGTATTGATTTGTATGAAGCACAGATGAAAAAGAAGCACACACATTTCAATTAATTTACTTCCCTCAAACTCACCCTCAAATCCTCGATTAATGAAATGTTGAGCCCATTGTAACTTCTCTGCCCCAATTTTCTCTATCACATAAAGATTCTGAAAAAAAACACAAAAAGTAGTGACCCGAATAGACAATAAAGGGCATACAGGCATCACTGAATATTTTGAATGTCGTTATTCATGTTTCATGAACGTATACAACTTTGTTTTCAAAATGTTTTTACATCAGTGCCACTTGAGGGCCTAAAGATCATAGGCTTTTAAATCTATATATTATGAAGAAATTTCCAAATTTCTTCTGTGTTTTTAGTTTATTTCGTTGTTTTAGTGGTGATCCTCTAGAGAAAAAAATGTATACCGATCATCATTGTGTTGCTGACCTGTTTCTAATTAACCTAATCAGTTGTGAGATGTTACATTAGGTGTTTTTTACCCACTTATTAGTAATAGTAGTGGTAGTGGTAGTAGTGATCTTTCTGATATTTTTTATTTTATAATGCACCTTCATGTTCTAGGCAAACTTAAATGAACAAGCTTTTGGCTTAATAGTTTTCAACCATTCCATGGAAATTATTCAAATTGGTTCATTTTACAAAGCATATGCTTGTTTTGTTTGTGTCACTCATGCAAATCTCACATTATCAGACAAGGAAGAATCAGCATCAGTCTAGTTTGCATAACTATTAGGCTGCCTCATATTAATAGAACAATGCATTTGCCAAACCAACTCACATCATCTTTGAATCCTTTTTGGAAGAGTATCCACAGAATTTGCACACACTGCTGGATGGAATGTCCAACGTGGCATGTTTACTTTAAATCTCTAAAGTACCTTCAACATTGCCAATGTCCCATTTGCTACTATTTTGACTGTGGTAGAAAATGAAGTGAAAGTGACTATTTGTCATTGTTAACACACTCAAGCACCACAATGAAATGTGACCTCTGGATTTAACTCATCACCTGTGCACACTTGGAGCAGCAGGCAGCTACCATCAGTGCCCAGGGAGCAGTGTAGTGTGACGGTACCTTGCTCAAGGGTACCTCAGGTGTGCCCGGGCTGGGACTCGAACCTGCGACCTTCAGGTCCCAAAGACAGTGTCCTAACCACTAGGCCTGCACTGCCCAACGTATTAGAATTATGACATTTATTTACATTTAGTGGGTAAACAATTGTATTTGTATGTACAGTTTCAGTTGTAATTATACTATGATGTATAGACGCATGATGCATGATGAATTTCTCAAGAAGTAGACTACGACTGCCCTTTATAATGCATACCCCACATAACACTTACTACAAGTGCACTGTGCCACCATCTAATGTATAACTTTGTAATTACACTTATATATAAAATAATTTCATAAGACCATATAACAAAACTTAATGTGCTAATTATACATTAATATTTACTTTAACATTTTCCAAACTAAAACTCTGCTGTATCTTTTCATTTCGTGGTCTGATTTTTTTTGTAATTCTGATACAATCCCCCCTCCCTAATACAGAAAGGAATCCTGGCGCTGTAAAAAGATACCACATCGGGTTCTTTCTGCGATGCACTGATGAACCACTGTTGATTCCCTAAAACTATGTTTGAGCAAAAGATAATTGAGATGAACCTTTTACAGACATACAGAACCTTCCCAGTCACTTTACACTTTGTGCAGGTCCTTTAAAGGTTCTAAAATAGTTCTTTATACATATCTCCATCACCATTTACTAAAAGGTTCTTTAGGACACCAAAAGTGTCTCTTCTGTGGTAAAGAACCACCATTGTAACCTGGTGAAACAACACTAACCTATATGAATAATGTTATCCCTCTAAGTTTTAATCTGAATTAAGGTGAGTTGCTTCAAAATGCCTTTTAACTAGGGACTGGAGAATGTCACACACATATTCAATATACCTGTAAGGGCTGGATCCCAGAGGCGATGAGGTCACAGATCATGCGCACCTGAGCCCGCTGCTTTGAATCAGCGGGGAGGAGTCGTGGCCCTGGCCGAGTTTCTTCAATGTACTGGATGATGGCCAGCTGTTAGAATAGGGAGGACCATGCTTATCTTAGAGCACACACTACAAATTAGGTTACAATTTTGCACATTGTCAACCACAGGATTTTTTTTATAGCAAAACTTACTGACTGAGACAAGGTGATGCCATCAATGGTAACAGCAGGAACTTGCTGCATTGGGTTCAATGCTTTATACTGATGTGTGCGCTGCAAACAATATACTTGGTAAAACCCACACAATACATAAGAGTACATAAGGCTAAACTGCTGTAGACTGAATTTTGAAAAAACATGGAAATGTGATTAACATGAAAATCCTCACTTAAATTAAGAATTGGTGCTTACCTGTTGGCCCCCATCCTTAATAAGGTTTACTGGTACTTGATCGTATTCAATACCTTTCAGGGCAAAAGCTAGTGAAGGCGAAATACATTCATATTAGCCAGAGAGAGAGAGCTCCCTTGCATGCAGACACTGCAGTGAAGTTAGTTTAACATTGGATATTTAAGACATTCACGATGGCTTCACTTAGAGACCATCTATAAATTACCATCTGAATGAAGACCATGCCAGTTTTTTCAACAGCTCCCATGTCATGTGACCCACTGACTCAAAATCAGTGCAGAAATGTATTACTACACTGCACAGATCCGACACATCACTTTTTAATTGTATTTTAGTGTACCTTGTATTCTATAACACTATTGAAAAAAAACAGCATTGGCTACAGAGAAAACAGCTTACCTATCCGGACTCTCCATGAACAAGAACTTCTGAAATATCCATGAAGTACAGGCTGAAAATGAGAAAGATGTTCATAAAGGGTAACATTATACAGGTAAAGTTCTCAAGAAATGCAAACAATACAATAATCAAGACTAAACCTTAGTCTGAGCCGCCATGGCACTGACATGTAACTGACTAAAGTTTACAGGTTATGTGGGAGGAAATTCCTGTGTCCAGCCAATGAGATGCTTCCCATTTTTTCCTCCTCTTTTCAGTAGTGACTGTGTGACTAAGCAGTTCACATTTTCACACAGGCTACATTCCAAATATGTTTTCTACTCTCTGCTTAGCAGTAGTGCACGAGACAGATCTGTAAATGATGACTTCTGCAAACAGTGGAGATTAGAAGCCGCTGCCCCCCCCCCAAAAAAGTCATATATGCTGCTACAGCATGATGTATATGTGAATTACCTTCATCAAACATGCCATAGGTGTGGGCTGAGCAGAGCTGATGCGTTGCAGAGAGGCAAAGTAATGTGACAAACTTCACTTCATTGTTCAGCCATCTGTCACAGAAAGCCTGCAGGACTACAACGAGCTCCTGCTTGAGGTTAGATCAGCTCGCTCTGGCTAAACGACACACGATGCGCGCTTATTCAAGTCTTAGAAATGTGATTCAATACAATAGACTTCACTTCTTTGTCAGGTTTCGTGTAAAGTCTGCACACCGACCTTACGTAACGTTAAACAACGAGCAATGCGTCTTTAAATTCATACTCGAGTCCTTCTTCACGCCCGCTCCTACTACCAATCATCAACTACTTTACTTCCAGAAGGGCGGCTCCCTCAACAAGCGGCGTTATAATTGGTTTAATTTCACGCAAATCTCACCAATCAGTTGCCTCTACTGATGGGAGTATTTTTTTCATGGCGATTCATTGGCTCCGGACTGTTTCTGCCCAGCCCACTTCCGAAGTCGTCGAGGGTTAAAGGATAAGTTTTAAGGGCGCATCTGCTAACAACCTTACCCCCCGGCGTAGTTTTGGTTCAGCTTTTTTTGGGAAAGTGTATTATTTTATCTCCGACTTCCACCATGGCAGCGACGTTAGTGCGTTCTCTTGTGAAGAAGAGGGTGAGAAAACACAGACACGATGCCAAAGTAGTGGAGTGCAGCCTCGCTTGCTGTGCAGAGTGACTGCAGCTGTCACATGGTGAAGTGCAGTCATTACCACCGCTACACTTGAGCTGCACCAGCTTAAGTAGCTAACTTACATTAAAATAACAGTTATATAACGTTAAATGCATTCGTTTGGTGATAGAACACTTGCAGTTATTGCATTAGTTTTTTTGTCTGTACCCCATGACCTGTCTAATCGCTCACTAAGCCAGTTTACCATACTAATTATCCACTCACTGGTTTTAATCAGGACAGGACGTTTAGTCGTTTTTGTTTTTGCAAATGCACCGTTGACCTCTAGACATTTTACATAAAAAGTAAAACAGAACATTCCCCCACCTTAATGGCTAATATCAGTGCTATTGCCCTTGCAGAACACCTGTAATACAAAGACACTACATTATGTTACAATATGCATTGATTGTTCAGTTTAATGCCCAGTAATAACATTTCAGTGTGCATGTTTGCTTGCATACTCCTTGTATGTAACTGGCTATTATGAATCATACTCTCCTGTAGGTGCCTCTTCAGCTGGGACGCATGTGTTACTCATCCTCTGTGGTAAGTTAGTGATTACTGTTCTGTTGGATGCAGTTTAAGTGTCCTGTTTTGCATATGCTTGTTAAAGGAACGACTGACCCACACTCTCTTACCTTATTAAAAATGTCATATGTGGAGGTGGAGTGGAAGATAAACCTTTCCATTAAAAAGCCCAATCTTTCACCACTGTCAAATATTTTACATTAGCATTTGGAATAAAATCTGAATTACTCTTCCCTGGCCATGCATTATCTCGAAATAAGTGCCATCACACTTAAAAGGCATGCACAGACTCGTTATTGCCTTACATTGTTATTGTGGGGCAGCTGTGGCCTAATGGTTAGAGAACAGGGCTTGTGACCAGAGGGACGCAGGTTCAATCCCGAGGACTGGCAGGGAAAATGTAGGAAGGAGTGAGTGTGCTGAGTTAAACAGCACTGGTTTTGAATTAATTACTGCATATTGTATAAATATATTACTCCTCATATAAGTGTTGTAAAATGGGGTAAGGCATATTAATAAATTGGTAATATCCCAGAGACAATGTACACATGCTCGGTAATTTTAGACTGACTCTAGGCTTTTTGAAGGTGATGCTTATACAATTTTAGCACAAGACAAATCATAACCACGTTCATGTCCAGACTTTTATTCCCCTTGCAGCTCTTTTTACTGTGTTGGCCGAATCTAGTCATGTTGGCAAACGTTGTGTTGGCTAGAAATACCAAATTATCTCAAACAAGCCCTTTTTTATTAGGCCTTAATATCATGTTAAGCATTGTGTAAAAGAACTTTAACTTGTGCTGTTTAAAGTGAAACGTCATAAACCAAGTTCATAACCAGTGTCTTCTTACTTCCACAGCCCACAACAAAGTTGTTTATCGATGGGAAGTTTGTTGAATCCAAGAGTTCAGAATGGTTGGACATTCACAATCCAGTGAGTACACACTCTCATGCAGAAAAGAAACAAAATTATATTCTAGCATGATCGTTTAGTGTGAGTGATATTCTTCTTTGTTTTTCTGCATTTTAAATGAAGAAGAGGAAGTTCAGCTATTCTACTCTTTTTTTGGTTGAAAGTAATCCATAATAAGAATTGTGCTGTATAAAAGGAGGGTGGCATTACCTCATGAAGGAAATCTGCTTTGCCAGGTTATCCTGTTACTTGATCTTTGTTCTTTGTAATCTGCATTGCTTAAAGGCAGTGGCACAGGAGATTATGTTAGTATTTCCACATTCTTAGATAAGACCTGAAATGGCACTTAACAGGCATTAGATTTCTGAGATCTGTTCATTGTTACTTAAGTTTAAAAGGGTCATATACACTTGTGCTGACTGCATAATAAAAATTTTGTTTGTGCAATTTCTTTTTACTTTTTATCAGAACAGTTTTTCCTTTTAAGTTCCTTTATTTGCCTGTAGAAAGAGTTTGGTCTGGTATCTTTTGTGCTAAAATATCAAACCTCTATTTCCTCTTTGATAATTCCAAACTACATGTTCAGGGTCTTTTCATTACTTTTATTAGTACAAGTTCAATTCATTAGGATGGTGTCAAGCAAGCATGACATCAGCAGCAGAGATTGCCTATGAATCATTGATCTGTTGCGTTTCCCATTTCAGCCCCCAAAAAATGGTTGACAAATCTGTTTCTAAGCCACAACAATTTAATACTTCAAAACCGTGTTGTTCAATCTGCTATGTTCTTTCAGAGTTTGGGGTAGAAAACTACTTCAGTGCTCAGTATAGATTGACCCACTTATGCATGTTAAAGTATTGAAATAGAAGCCCTATAGCAAGTGAAATTTCTAGGCTGTAGTTACTTCTTGGTATAAGGTACAATGATGGTCCTTGCAGATTTTCTACACTAATATGGTTTGTTACCCTGAGCTGAAGTTTGCTACAAATGATTTAAATATTGCACAGTATCTTACAAACACTACAGTTACAGGTCTGATCGTTTCTGTAATGCATTTTTATTTTAAAACAATTTCCATTTTGGACGCACTATTGTCCCTGTGGTTTCTGTCTCTGCTCAGGCGACCAACGAGGTAATTGGCCGCGTGCCCAAGGCCACACAAGAGGAGATGCTGGCTGCTGTGGACTCGTGCTCTCGGGCTTTTAACTCCTGGTCTGAGACCTCCATTCTGACCCGCCAGCAGATCTTCCTTCGCTATCAGCAGCTGATTAAAGACAACATTGTGGGTCCTACAGTGTTATGCTGTCGACCATTAATAAGTCTTTCTACAACAGTACTCCTCACAGGAGTAATATAAATATAATAATAATTATTATTATTATAATTATAATTATTATTATTATTATTATTATTATTTATAATAATATAAATAACTGCAGGAGGACACTTTGCCTTATTTTGAAAATTGACTTTTCCTGGTTTTACTTTTCAATTAAAGAAGACAAAATACATGCAAAACTTTTACCAGAACTGCTATTTACTAATATGCATGTATGTAACACTGCTGCTCTTTCCAGACTATACCTACTATAAAAGCATATGTGGGAAAACGCTTGGAGGCTTAAAGCTGCAGTATCTAACTTTTATTCAAAAAAAACTTTTAAAAACACCAGCAAACATCGCTTGTTCTGAATTTGACATTACCATCCATATTGTACTGTCAAACATATTGTCACAGAAATTTGTTTGTGTACTATCCTTTTTAATAGTTGTTGTGTTTAGAAATGATCGCACATAACTGAGACTCCTCTATGATTGTACTTTGATAATGAATATTTTACTTAATTGGGTGCTGTTGTGTGTCATGTTGCAGAAAGAATTAGCTAAGCTGATCACGCTGGAGCAAGGGAAAACTCTTGCAGATGCCGAGGGTGATGTGTTTAGAGGATTGCGTAAGTGTCCTGGATCATCTTTCAACTTTTTTTTTTTTCAGGGGGAATTCACACAATTTTCCCCCAAAGTTTTTATATAATAAAGGTGTAAACAAATCAAAAATTTTGGTACAGAACAAACATGTAGTAAAACTGAAGTGTTTAATGCCTACGAGAGCTATGTGACATGTTTACAGATATGTTGCCTGATGCCTGAAATATTGTTTTGCAGTAATGAGTTAAATGCGTTCTTAGAGACAACAACTAGGATGTTTTAAAGCAAAATGGTACCAAAGAAATGTCCCACTGTTTTAATATCAACATTACATATAAACATTTGGGATAGTAAATAAAATGACTATTTGCGTTTGATGTTACAAACTTAGTTTCTGTCTATGCCACCAAATTGATGGGTCTCTGCAGTGCACCATTTCCAAATCAAAACAGTTATTTATTTTATACTAATTTATATCTCAAATGCTGAATGCAGACATTTTGAGAAATCTGTGGAACTCCGAGGCAACGCTTGTGAAATCTGCTTCTCTTGGATCATGGTGACTATGTATTATAGGCTTAATCTTGTATTAAGTATGTTGTGTTTTTTGTTTTTTTGATTGCAGAGGTGGTAGAACATACCTGCAGCATCACCTCCCTTATGCTGGGTGAGACACTGCCTTCCATCACCAAAGACATGGACACTTACACTTACCGACTACCTATTGGTGTGTGTGCTGGTATTGCCCCTTTCAACTTCCCTGCAATGATCCCACTCTGGATGTTCCCTATGGGCATGGTGTGTGGAAACACCTACTTGATGAAGCCCTCTGAGCGTGTGCCAGGTTGTGCAATGATGCTAGCCAAGCTGCTGCAGGATGCTGGAGCTCCTGATGGCACGGTCAACGTCATCCATGGCCAGCATGACGGTATGGAGCAGATCAGACAGCATACACAGCAGACATGCACAGGTCTAATGGGATGTGCAGTAAAAAGTATTGACTTGCTACCTAATCTGATCAAGGGGCATTTATGGTAGATTTTAACTGTAAAAATATTTTGTCAACAAGGTTGATTAGCAAATCGGGACATGAAAATTGATGTATTTTTGTTGTTAAAGGACATCGCTTGTCACACAGACCTAAATTTTAATAATCACTGTGAAAAGAAATATTAACTAAAGAAAGGAATAATAGTTTGATTGATAATACTCAATAGGTCTTTAGCACAGGGCTCCTGGGGCTGTATTACAGGATATTAGAATGCCATATAAACATTGTTGAAAGAAAAGCTGAAATAATAAAAAAATTATTATATTTAAATCAATTCAATGCATCTCGTAATTTTGCCAGTCAGCCCCTGAAGACTCACTTGGGTTTGGTTTCAGAGCAACAGACTGCATGTCCTCTCATTATCTGATTGACTGTGAAAAGTGTTTCTCTGTGTGAATAAGATGGTTTGTTTTGATCTGTCTTTTCAGCTGTAAATTTCATCTGTGATCACCCTGCTATAAAGGCTATTAGCTTTGTGGGCTCCAACCAGGCAGGAGAGTACATCTATGAGAGAGGCTCCAAGAACGGCAAGAGGGTGCAGTCGAACATGGTTAGTCCCACACATTATTTCTTACTACACTGTTCGTAAATGCACAAAATTAAGACAAACCCAAATATAAAATGGGAATTAGGAATACATTTAGGACACTCATAGTGGACCCTTGCAGCTGGAGCTGGCTAATAGTGTCTCCAGCAGGGCTGCAACACTTAATCAACATCAATGATAATGCTGATGATAAGGCTGGCAACTAACTTTAATTAATTAGCCTGATGTTTTTGCTCCCCATTTACATCAGTTGATTAAGAAAGGGAAAGTACAGGCAAAGGTTACAGTTCACGGTTGTGAACAATTTAAGTCAAAAGAGTACATCTAGTCTAATAAAGTTTACTGAAGCTGCCATTTTAATTTTGTCTGCGGTGTTCCTTTTTTGTAATTTGTACCCTTCTAGTTTTTTTAGTAATAATTCTTTTTAAGCAAATAAGATTTAGATGATATTGTAGGTTTTGAAAAGACTATTCAATATTCAGTGCAGTTACCCTGGGTTTTCCTGTTTCTAATTCACAGACTCCTAATTTAACACACACTTATACAATTAATCCAGCCTATGAGAGCATCAGATGTTTGGAATCTGACAAAAAATATCTGGGCAGTGGTGGCCTTTTGGTTATGACCTTGTATTTGTGAACATTTGGTCACAGGTTCAAGTACCAACTCCAGTACAACTGAGTTACCCTAGGGACTTTACATGGCTGCCCAGTGCTCCACATGTGCGCATGTGATGGGTTAATTTCAGAGGTCACATTTCATTGTAGTGCACTATGTGTGATTAAGTGTGTTCACAATGACAAATAAGTTACTTTCAACATTTTTCACTTTTTTCACATTTTGCTACAAAACTCTGCAGGCGAATCACCAGGATCAACACAAATAAGAATCAGTTATACAATATTACTGCAGATGTTTAAGGAAATCTTATGTCTACTAAAGAAAGTATGTACATGCAGTTTTATGATAGTAATTGGTGGAGTACTATCTTTTGTTACATTGGCCTAAAACTAATAAAAATGCTTTAGCCTAAAGTTTCACGACAAAAATTCACATGTACTTTCATGAGCATTTTGCTAACACAGCTTGCCTGTTTACACACCAGTCTTGTTTTTAGCCAGATGGTGGCAGCATCAGCTAGGAAATGGTGTCTTCCCTTCCGACAGCAAATGCTCAGAATGCTTGCATGATCTCTGATTTAAGACTTGGTGAGGAAATTGATAATGACTTTATCTGTACATCATGGAATGTTAATGCCTGAGCTTGAGTTAATTCAGTGGAGGTACTGAAAATGGTACAAGGAACCAGCAGTCAAAAATAATCAAAGTAATTAAAAATGAAGGAAAGCAGCAATTTTTTTTGTTGCAGGAAAATGAGTGAGCATCACATTAGCTGAATATCTATATAGGGCATTTACCTTCCAGACTGACAGGTGAGGAATATATGAAGAAATTGCCTTGTCCTGGTTTTATTTTACAGGACACACAAATGTGGCATAATGCATTTCAGGCTTTATGAGCAAGACCACTAATGCTATTTGCAAACTTTGCACAGCTTCTGCTTAAAGACTGATGGTTTCTATGTCTTGTGCTTTTGGCTAGGGTGCGAAGAACCATGGTGTGGTAATGCCAGATGCAAACAAGGAGAACACGCTGAACCAGCTGGTGGGCGCTGCATTCGGAGCAGCTGGCCAACGATGCATGGCACTCTCTACAGCTATCCTAGTTGGAGAGGCTCGCAACTGGCTGCCTGAACTGGTGGAGCGCGCCAAGCACCTACGTGTCAATGCAGGTACTCGAACATGTTTATGAGCCTTAGGAACAAAAAATTGAGAAATCCCACCGTATGACTACTGAAAGTCCTAGATACATCACTGAAAGCAAATCTAAGCTACAGTCTAACCATACTTCAGTCAGGTGTTAGAAATAGGACAACAGTAGGGCTGGTCCATACAAGAGCTGTCTGCTAAAAGAGGCACTGTAAAACTGCTACATACAATGTATATGTTAATATGCACACTTCAGATAAAACATGTAAAGTCTTTTACAAGGTTTAAATGTCTGTTTAAACTAGAACAGCCAAAAATGCACTGGTTGCTTGGAGCTAACACACTACTGCACCCATAGGGGTGCTATTATTCATGTTTTCAGTTTGACATTTAGAGCCTGAACTAAAGACCATGCTCTTAACTGTGAATCGCCAGTGGTTACAATTTTAGAAATTTAATGGCGTGGGCCAGAAATTATTGGACTAGATTTTATGTATTATGGTTCGAGACTCAATCAGAGACCCAGTTTTTCATGTACAAATTTATCCGTTCCTTGTCCACCTCCGTTGGACCCTAAATATGTTTTCCTTTTTCCTCATACACAAATTTGTTACTTTACCTTCTGCACTCTTAAATGCCATTCTCATCAGTCAGAGTTTCTAGTCTCCTCTGACCTACTTTTTCATTATCTGCTCTAAGTCCGCTTTTCGTCTCATCCCTATGTCATCATTTCTTCATGCTATGGAAGTTATCCCTTTTAGTGAGTTTTAGTGGACCACCCATGCCTTGATGACCACACCTCTCTCTAACCGATCCAGATTCAGCACAGCCCAAAGGAAGAGGCACAATTTCTTGTTCATTCCACAAATTCAAAACAGTGTTTGTGGTATAGGCAGATCACAGAGTGGTGTGGGCTGGTTGAATGTTTGGAGAAACTGAAAAGATTAAATTTTATGGAAGAAGAAGAACCACATTGCTGCATTGGTGGCCCCAATTAACCACCATCAAGCAATGTGTATGTATGAAAAGGAAAAAATACCGTATTACTGCTGTGTTTACCACCAAACAACAAACAAGTGCAAAAATCTGCCCCAGATTAGTTCTCAGCAGGTGCTCAAGCTCACTAATTGTCATGACAGAGGTCATTTTAGACTAATGGGTCAATTCATGTTATTCACTTTTTTAAGAGGTGCCATACAATGAAATGCTGTGTTTACAAAGGCATAGCTGAGGAAGAATAGTATGGTACATGGAACTGACATGTTGTAAACCTAAAACCCTTTAGCTGCCTCCTTTAAATGCAAATGCCACAAATGTTTTAACACCACTCTGAAATGATTCATTCCAAAGAAATAGCCACTAATTTATAATCATTGGGATCATTAATACTTACTCCCCCAGAATTTACAACCCCGGTCCACGTTCTGGCCTAAAAGGGCTTCAGAATTTCTGACCGTATAGTGAAGAAGGAAACACAAACAAAAATGGCAGACCATGGGCAAAATGTATTGTTCCAGGCTGTGCAGGGCAAGTCTGTTTCAAACACTTCCCAAAGAACCAGACTGTGAAAATGGGGTGTTCTTCACATGTTTCTTCCTCTGATTTAGGCTCAAACATTTAAGGTTCTATGCCTAAACGTTCAATGATTAACCTCGGTCAGCTGTAGAGATCTCTGTAGACATCTTGCTTTTCTGCTGCTTTGTAAACCAGCCAGTCTGAGCAGAGCTCGCCAAAATATTAATGAGCAATTCAAAAAAGATATAACAGCCTGACTTTGTTCTAGGGTCAAATTATGGTGTTGTAAATGTACCTGTAAAACTAATTCTGGACATTTTTCTACCCAACCAAAGTCACATACATTGTTTGTAGACATCAGATAACAATTTAAAATGTAATAATGTATTCTGTGACCGCTTTTAAATGGTCCTAATTGCATACCTAACTAATTCATGGTCATACACCCAAAATATAAAACATAATATTAGATCCCTCCACACTGCACATCTAAACTACTAAATACAAATCTGCTGTGACCCCGGTAATGTACACTGTTTTTAGGTATCTCCAGACACCCCTTATGATTATTGAATTCAGCTATTGCTGACACACCATCACCATGTCCAGTATAAATTATCGCCACCATCAAATATCTTAGGGATGAGCGGGACCTATCAAATCCTGGAGCTAGTTGAATCCTCACAGCAGTGGTCCAGCATCTACTGTAAAAAGTTTATAAAGTATAGAAGCTGACAAAATCTTAATTTTAATTTGAAAGTTTGGATGACCAGGTGTCCACAGACTTGTAGACATGTATTAACTGTATCACTACTGTAATAATGTTTTGTAATGACCAACAGTACTAAGCAAAAGTCTTTGGTAAAAGTCTTTATAGATTGTTGAGAGACAATTTAGGAGAAAGTTTTTTTAATTTTTAATTTTGAAATTTAAACGTTTTTGAAAAAACAACAGCAATATCCCACTCACACTGCAATATGAACCCTACATTGTGGTTTTACACTGTTGTCTGACTAACCTTGTACAAGAAGCGCAAGCAGAATGTGCACAAGTAGGCGGATGGGTAAGCAGACAGGCAGATGGGTCATTCAGTCATTTCATTCGATACAGATTAAATGATTGGACAGGCGTTTTACAGTCCTGCAGCTGCCTCAGAAAACAGATTTTTCACCTTTTCTTGTTGTCTGAGCATATAATTTATTTTAAGGATGTAAAACGATTTCCAGAACTAACTAAATGAAATATAATTTTCTCAGGTGCCCAAGACTATTGTAAGGTACTGTATGTGTTTAGCATAATATTAGTCATAATATTAAAAATAAGCACATTTAGTGCATTTTTATGCAAAGAGTGCACATATATGGTCAAACTACTGACAGATATGCATCACAAAAAAAGACTGTGGAAAGTAAATGCAGAAAGATTAGATGTTTTTCTGTGCTCTCTTCTGGTCCCAGGGGACCAGCCAGGGGCAGATGTTGGGCCCCTCATTACCCCTCAGGCCAAAGACCGTGTAAACAGACTCGTCCAGAGTGGAGTGGACGAAGGCGCAACATTGCTGCTTGATGGCAGGAACATAAAAGTCAAAGGTTATGAAAACGGCAATTTTGTGGGTCCCACCGTTATCAGCAATGTCACTGTAAGTGCCTTTTATTCATTATGCTTTTAAAATTTATGCAGTTATTTTGTCTATACAATTGCACAGTAGTGTTTTAAATATTCAATCATTCACAAGTAGATTCTTAGATGAACCACTCCATGTCCTTACTCCTTTACTCTTTCTTCCCACCTAACTCCTCATATCGTTTGCCTCCAGACCAATATGCAGTGTTACAAGGAAGAAATCTTTGGGCCTGTGCTGGTGGTCTTAGAAGCTGACACATTGGATGAAGCCATTAAAGTCATCAACAACAACCCATATGGCAATGGAACAGCCATCTTTACCACCAATGGTGCCGTAGCCCGTAAATTCACACATGAAGTGGATGTTGGCCAGGTGAGGAAAGTTTGCTTTACAATAGATGACTCACTTTGGAGGAACTCTTCTTGGAGGAAGGTCTCCAGTCTATCTTGTCTCAAACATAATAGTTCTAACATAAAATGTTCAGAGTACCAGCATCTACTAAAAACAGTGCACATGATCATAATGCATTTTGGTCTTATTAATTATGACAAAAGGATGATACATTTTAATATCCATAATTGTGTTTTATGGTCTTTTCCAAAGACCATTTCTTTATTGAAATAACATGGACGTGTTGTTATTTTAAGCAGAGCTATTTGTACATGCTTCATGCTCCCTGACAAGGCCATTCTAGGTGAAGCGTTCCAGACACTCTTCAAGAGTCAATATTAGAACATGATGTAAAAGTAATGTGTAAAATCCCTTTGGCGCCTCTTCCCTAACCCACAGCAGGGAAAGAGTGTGGAGCTCTCCATGTTCCATCCTCAGCTGCCATATCTGACACAGAATGTAATACAAGCCCTTGTCCAAGAACTCATGGAAAAACAATCGGCTTTCCATGGCAAGGATTACCTTGTTTGCCTTGAGTAAAAACCAAAGGTATAAAAATATATAAAAACTACTTTGAATCATACAGGCTCCAAATAGCCTGCTGCAAATATGTGCTGTTTAATCAAAGTACAACAGCTAGTATTGGAGTCTGAAAGTATAAGTCAAAAGGGATTCCTTGCCACCTGTTGATCTGCCTTCACCCTGTTTGTTTGCGTGCGGCTTGCAGCCATGCCGCGTGTTTGCTATTCACATGGCGAGGGACGGCGAAAACCATGTGCTGAGCTGGCCTCTAAAACCTCCCCACACAAGAACCTTCTTTGCTTTCTCTTTCATTCCTTCTACCCCCTGCCCCCCATCTCTTCCCACCCCACCTTCAGCTCAAGAGGCTTGCCTGCTACGACCGCCTTCTCCAACATTTTAAGAATATATGTCAGTTTCCAGTCTACACCCGCCCTGAGAAATAAAATGTTTTGTTTGGTTATCCTCTGCATGCATTGCTTTTCTCAACGGGTACACAAACAAATGATTGTGGGTTTTAGCCTTGTGTCATTGTGTCACTTGAATGGGCTGGTTGTTCAGCACTTTCCATACACAGCAGTTAAAGCTCGGCAGCAATATATACTTTTATGCCTTGATCGTTAAAACAAAGATGCAACCTTAAGTAAAGTGAGGTTTAACCATAAGTAGAATTACTAGCCCTCTGTTCTCCAGCAAATGAGTGAGAAGGGGAAAAACAACTGGAAATTAGAGAAGTTGTCATGCATTTGGATGTGGTTGGCATTTTATTTTATTTATGGCCCTTGATTAATGCACAGATCTAAGGCAGGTTTTATTTTTAGATTCGCATGTTATGGTCATAACAACAATGAGCTAACATGCTGAAAAACGTGCTAACCTATGACTTTACCGACCTGTCTGTCTCTTCTCCATTACTGGCACAGTACAGCATATCATACAGTTGTGGAAAAGAAAGAAGTGTTTGTATTTGACTCTTGCGTTCTCTTAACCGTCATTGGGGTGTGAGTGTCTGGTGTGAAGGAGACAGCGAGGGAGCAGGGCTGCTTGACAAGACAGGGGCAGCCTGGGGGCAGCTTGTTTAGCATGATGTCTGTCTTTCACTGCACTATTCTATGCTCTGCCCTTTTGCAGATTGGAGTGAATGTACCAATTCCTGTTCCCCTACCCATGTTCTCCTTCACTGGTTCCAGAGCCTCCTTCAGAGGTGATACTAACTTCTATGGCAAACAAGTAAGAAGATTTCTCAAATATATTGCTAATGCCAGCAAACAGCTAGTTCTCAAGTTGTAGTACTAAGTGAAGGAACATGAAAAGATCAGAGTGATAAAGCAGACTAGAACACTTTTGGTAGGTACTAACAACTGCATACATGGAACCCTCCACAAGATCTGCCATATTGGAAAGATTCTTTAAAAAAGTCAATCAGATCCTTACACTCACCTATTTTTTCTGCTTCCAACATATCAACTTCAAGAGCTGCTCATTTGCTGCCTATTATATACTGTAACAAGACAATGAACTATGCAATGTCATTCACTTCAGCAGTCAGTGGTTTTAATGTTCTGGCTGATCATAGTACATGTGAGTGGCAAACATGTGAACCTTTACATTCAATATCTGGTGTTACACCCTTATGCAGCAAAAGCTGCGTTTATGAATGTTTTTGGTAAATGTTGATCAGTCCTGCACATCAGCTTGGTTGAATTTTAGCCTATTCCCAATATAAATTAGTTTCAAATCTGAATCTGGGATGTTGTTGGGTTTTATTACATAAACTGCTGACTTCAGTTCCTTTCACAACATTTTTATTGCATTTAGGACAGGACTTAAGTTTGGACATTTAAAATGATAAGCTTTATTCATCTTTTAACCATTCTTTAGCAGAACAACTTATGTGCTTAGGGCCATTGTCTTGCTACATGTACTACTTTCTCTTAAGATTCAGTTCACAGACAGATATCCTGATATCCTCCTTTAGCTTTTGCTGGTCTAAGTTAGAATTCAATCATGGTAGGCTATCCTAGCCCAGATACAGCCCAAACCACAATTTTATCACAAAGGGGATAATGTTCTTAGGTTGAAATGGGGTGCTTTCTTTTGTCCAAACATTGCACTTCTCATTTAAACCAGAAAGTTCTCTATCCACAAAACATTTTTCCAACAGCCTTCTGGCTTGTCCATATGATCTCCTATGACCAAAAGGGCAGAAATGGTTCTTTTGTGGAAAGTAGTGGCTTTCTCCTTTCAGCCCTTACATACACCACTGTTTTTCAGTGTTTTTGTTAAGATGGACTAATGAACATTAGCATGAGCCAATGTGAGAGAGGCCATTAGTATCCTTTGTGACAAAATAGACTTTTAAATGTTTTATAGTTTGTGACCGAAGGGTTGCTGGTTTGACTCTCAGAACCCATAGATAAGGTGCCCTTGAACAGGCAACTAACCCCCAGCTGCTCCCCAGGTGCTATGACTGTGTGGCTGCCCACTGCTTCAGGTGTGCATGCTAGCACTCACTGCTCTGGATTGGTAAAATGCAGAGAACAAGTTCCCCTTGAGGAATTTATAGAGTATATAAAACAAAATACATGTTAACTGGTGGGGTATACAGTACCATGACTTGTAGTTAGATTAAACTTAAAAGAGCACAACGGCTGAGCAAACTAGAAAAAAAATTATACAAACTATTCTTAAATCGACTAATCTGGGTGCATGATGTCATTAAATACATTAAAGAAAACAATACGGAATAATACACTTAGCTGTTATTGTAGACCTGTGGCCTCTTATATATATAGTCTTTAAGTAATTTTTGGCTTGAAAATTTGTTTTGGCCTCACATTGCTGGTTGTTGTGAATAAAAGTTTCCTTCATCAATCATCATCTTATTGTCTTAGTAAACGCAGAGTTGTTAACCATTCCATTTGTCATGTGAGCTCACTCTGTTTTCAGAATGGCATTACCAAGAAATGAGTGACTAACAATACTGAGTCAATGTTTTCATTCTGATGGTGTGTTTTGGTCCTCTTTGCAGGGCATCCAGTTCTACACACAGATCAAAACGGTCACTTCACAGTGGAAGGCAGAGGATGCCACTTTGAAATCTCCAGCTGTGACCATGCCAACCATGGGACGTTAAAGCTGCAACAAATTTCCCAAATCTTGAACTCTCCAAAAGCCCCTTAAGCGTTCAGGCTACTGTACAGATGTTATTTTTCCTCCACAGCTAAGCCTTAATGTTTAGTGAGACAGCACTTTGGAAAGTGACTCCAAAATGTTCACTAGTTCAGATATTTAAGTTACTGTAGCCCTACTGTTCCACTAGACTATTTTGGCTTTCTGACACACACACTACCATAGTCATGCTATTGTTTCTCCCAGCCTGCTGCACTTTCTCTTGTTGGTGCGATTTGCTTTTGTTTTTCACATGATAATGTCAGCCACTATTAGCAGTATACCTCCTGTGTAATACTGTGAGTTTTTCAAGTTTTCTAACAGTCTGGACACAACTTTAAACCTTAAGTCATTCAAAGTGTAGCTAGTTAAAGCTAAAAGAAAGCATTAATACTTTATCCAGTGGGTAATACAAATCTGTTTTCAATCACCTACAGTGGTTGCTTTGGTAATAGTGTCAGCAGGAAGGGTTTAGTGCAAGTGTTTTATGCAAGTGACCAGTCATTAGAGCTGCCACAGTGTAGAAACTGAGAGCACAACTTGAACAATGGGAATGTCATCAGTTTTTTATCCCCAATAAATCTATTGACAAGTTGATTCTTAGGGTTTTCTTTTTAACCAATAATAAAACTAATGAATTTAGGCTTTTAAAGATTCTCTAAAAGTCAGTTTAATTAGTAAGGCTTACAATGCTGAGAGCTTGTCACTATGCAGAATAGAGAAAGAGGATAAACGGTAAACTGTTACCATATTACTGTTTAATTGACTCTCCAAACCAAATTACATTGCTCTTTAGTCAAACATTATTGATATGGTTGAGGTACTTCCTGCAACATATGTGGGGAGCGCACTAAATATTGCATAGAGCGACAGATTAGGTGGCTATGGTTTCATTTCAGTGGCTTTGGTAAGGTCATGCAATTAAGATTCAGGTACTCTGTAGGTCTGGCAGACTCTTGGGGTTGGAGGTCATTTCAGACACTGCAGCCTGAGTTATAAAGGTCACATGAGATTTGCCCTCTGTTGCCCTGTGTGGAAAGTAAACAGACAGGATGTGGAATTACACAGCTGACTGTGGTAAACAATACAAAAGATATCATACTAATAAATCACTGTACAAAAATCATAGTCTCAGGAAAAGAACTTTAAAAATTTAACCTCAAAAAGTCTAAATCACTCAAATGCTTTGTAATTCGGCAAACAGAAGACAAAGAAAGTGGTGCATGCTGGCTTGCTGCTGTCTCACCCTGGATTGCTGCCACCATGGTCCCTCTCAGAGGACGCTGTCAGGGCCAGCGGCTCGACTGCTCTGCTATGGGCAAACATAAGAAAAGCACAACTTTTAAAAGAAATAGTCTGGTTAAAACTCCGCCAAAGCCAGTTAGCCAAGATATATGCCTAGTGTCTTAAGGTTGCTTCTTTGCGCTTGAGCTATGAGGCTAGTGTGGTTAAGTAATGCAAGCTTGTACTCAACCAATTTGCATTGTGCAAACCGCATCTTTGAATCATTACACACTTGCCTCAAACCACAGTTGTTAAGTAATCTGAAGTTGACTTGCTTGTGTTGTTTTATCACAAAATTCATGTTTCAACATGGCTGCTACCCGAACAAACTATATCAGCAAGTCTATGTGAGATTACTGAACACAGTGATTGAAATGTTTTAGGCATGTAGTTCGCATGAATATAACCAATGGGGTGTACACTTTTATTACTTTTCGCTGCTGTACAACACTAAACAATCAAGAGGCGACAAGCATAAGATAACATACGTCTTAGCTTATAGAATATTCTTGATGCAAAAGAACAGTTGGTTGCAAATTAGTTTCTTCATTGTTATTTAACTGGCGAAAGAGGAATGTTAGCATGCAGCAATATTAGCATGTCAGGAACACATATGCACACACTTCTTAGAACAGTCAGCATAAATAAATGTTTTTCTTTAGCAAATTCTCCATCCTTTCACCCATCTATTCGTCCATCCATTACTTCTTTCTGCTCCATGCCCAGCATCGGTCTCTCTCCTTTCTGAAGAGATGTTTTGCAGCTCCCTCAGTAGAACCGCAAATGCTTCAAACATGCTAAACAAGCTGCCGGATGCACGTGAAGCTGGGCAGCAGCCTTGAGTACTGCAGCCAGATGGTTTTTGCTGTGGACATGCTCCTGTGGCTAGAGTGCCCCTATTTTTACCCTCAGCTCTGGCTCTCCCTCTGTCCACTGCCCCAGCACTACTGGGTGGCTGTTCCAAAGCACAGAAATCTGCAAGTAAACTGTTCAGGCTTTAGTGTTAAAGAACTAACAGACTAAATGGGGAGACTTTTTTTTAATTCTATGAGTGTGTTAGTAATTCTGAATCAGTGTTACTGATACAAACTGAAAGAAAAGGAAAAGAGGAACTTGGACATACACAGCTATGATTAAAGATATAATGTTCTGGAAGGATGGTTTGTGAATGGAAATTTCAGCATGCAGAGTGATTTTTCCACCATAGTGCAGACAGCTTAGACATTGTGGATAGTTGTATAATGATTGCCAGTAAGCTTGTGGTCAAATTGGCCAAGTTTTACTGTCCTCCACTCACAACTTCTGTATAGGGCAGCATTTATAGGATTTAAGCTTTTTAACAGAATGACTTCGGATGTGCTGAATTATTTTTGAACAGTCTATCAGTCTGCAATACAGGCCATGTTCATCTCCACTGATTTAAAAATCCTTTGTTAACTGAATCAAACTGTAACTCCAATGCAGTATTTATCTCCGTCTCTGTATTATATCTGTATGCAATACCTTTATTTACCATAATGTCAAACGCAGTTCCTTACCTTAATTTTAAGCCATTCATTTTAGCGAAGAGCAGTCGAAACACTTGCTCCTTTTGCTCCCAAGTCAGCTCAGAGATGTCCACTTTAGAGCTCTGCAGGTTGCTCCTAAAATGCATTGTGTTAGTGGCTGATCACTGTTGTATGTGGAATAGTATTTCCCTTGTGATTTCATTAATACAATACCCAGTGCTTAAATGACATTGTGCAGAGCCCTGTTAACATACAAACAATATGGATTTCACAGGACTACTAACTGTTGGAGTGCCATGCCCTGAATAAGCTGGTGCAATAGTGGATATATAATAGTCTGATTAAAAGCTTTTAGGAAAAAACCCAATTGCCACCAAAATTGAGCAAACACCAGTCCTGCTGTGGCTAAAGGATTAGTGCGGCCCATAGCCACTCTAACCTTTAATACAGCGGCCTGTTCCAACTCACCATCTCTTTGCCTCTTCCAGGTCAGTGTAAATATTGTTGGTGCTGTGGGGAGCTTTTTTGAAGGTGCGTATGGGGGGGTAGTCCACCCTTCCTGACCTTGCTTCACTCATCCGTCTGTGATAGGCCTCCATTGCTTTCTGTCTTTATACATTATCTCAGTAAGCACATATGATTCTACAGTAACTGTGTTAAAAAAAACAGTTTTAAATGAATTCAGTATAACTTTAATAGGTTCATGTTAATTATCAAAAGTACCTAAAGAATTTAATATTTTTTATCTCCAGAAACTTACCTTTGATTTTTTTTTCTAGGAACTTACCTATGATTAATCAACTAGAGCAGATTGTAATTCATTTTAAAATATAAGTAACTCCCTCAGGTTTTTAGTCTAGTGTCACTTGAATCCAGATATCCCAATTTTGTAGCATGTGTGAACTGGGTGTACCTGTACTGGAGCTGGCTGACTGAGATCTCCTGCTTGACCTGAGCCAAACACTCATGGAAGAAGAGCTCAAGCTGGGTGCGCTGCTCCACAATTCCACGTGCCAACCGCTTCACTCGGTTTATCTCACGCTCACGCATGGACAGCAGCTTCTGGAGCTTCTCCAGCTCCACATCACTGGCCTGAGCACTGACCAAGGCATGCTCCCGCACAGCTGCCTTCTCCTGCTCAAACTCTGTTACCATGATACCCAGGGCCTGCTCCAGTGTGGCCACTTTGGCCCTGAGCTCAGAGATCTCGCTCCGCTGCGCTGCCAGCTGGGCCACATTTTCTTTCATCATCAGTTCACTCGTCTCCTGTGGGGGCAGTGAGTCAGCGGACACTGGACTGGATAGCCATTATATAATTACATAATATCAGCGTCTGAGTCAGACCGGTCACTAAAATTTATACCCTATTCTTCTAGGACTTCCACTTCGCCTCCCCCTAACTTGTTTCACAGTAATGTGTACTCATGTCTACACATCTAGTGACTGAGGTTAGCGTACATTTGTGAAAACATGTATGCATGTGCACATGTGTGCCTTAAAGTGCACAGTGCAGGAATCCCATCAATTGCACTTGTCAGCAGCAGGGCACAGTGGAGAACAGGAGAGGGAGAGAGAGACGGGGAGAGTGATGGAAAGTATATAGCCTGCCAGGCCACAAGGAGACAGGAGACTGGCTCCTGGAGTGGAGGTGAGGAGAATGAGCTGCCACAAGTGAACACAAAAACAGACAGCCCAGTGCAAATAAATACCGGAGGGGGTAAAACGCCATTCCCAGCATGCCCACAGGAGATCACAAACTACCAGAATAAGAAAATGTCTATAAATTTCATTTGGTTGCTCATCATTTCTAAAGGTGGCTTTTCTTTGTCTCATGTATGTCTTTTTTGGCTCAAGGAGGATTTCCCCACTTCTACTTGGGCTGTTAGTAATCATGCCTTTCAGAGCTCCTCAATTCATGACTTCAGTAACTTGCTTGCCACTAAATATAGTTGTTGCCTTAATTATATTTTGAGGGCATTTATGCTCAGAGGACACTGGGAAGGTCTCCAGTCCTCACAAGCTGTCAAATAACCCCATTATCTAAAAATAAGAAGATGGTGGTCTGGCATTACAACTTGTGCACAGAGCTGTCATTGAGAGGCTATGCTGGGGGAACCCCTGCATAGGGGGCTGCCTGTCTGTCTGGTTCCATGAGCATCTCTATTTTTTTTAGGAGGATGTATACGTTTAGGAACTAAATATTCATTCCCAAAAAACTGGAAAAAGACTGTAATGGTTTGTACAGCGGTGTAGTGACACCTTATGCAGGACAAGGGAGGCGTTCTCCTCCACCAGGGCTTTATTGGTCCTCCTCAGCTCCTCCACTTCCTTCAGGTGGTACCCCAGTGCCTCGTTCAAACGCACATTCTCCTTAAACACAGAGCGGGATGCGTCATCCAGCTGCCTGTTGGAACAGACCAGGACAGAGAGCAGGAACTCTCTGAATAACTTTAGCAGTACAATACAAGATACTTTACTAACAGCCTTTTAGTAGCTTGGAAACTAGAACACTGTTGTAATGATAAACTTTGCTGTAAACTTTGTGCACAGGTTTAGTCATACATTTTAAATGTCCCACAAATTTAATTTGTAGAGAAGAAGCTAATTCAAAAACACTGTCCAAACTGTCCCAGTAGATACTTTACTCTGCATAACATCAACGTAAAGTGACTAAGACACACAAAAGGTGTCAAAGGAGCAGCCAGCTGATGTACAGTAAACTCCCTCCAATTGCCCTAAAATTCCACAACCACACAATTCTGAGGGATTGGCCTCATTTTCATTCTACTTAGCTGTGACTCATCTAATTGAATTAGGCTGACCTCAAGCGCTTGGTCTGTGGAAGCAGGTGGAGGATTGTCCTGTGGAAACACTCTAAAAAGGCAACTCCCTGCCAAAGAGAGACTTGCTGCCAAAGTGCCACATCAAGAAGCGAGATATTAGAAGGTTCGCTGCCATGGCTTTGGTAAACTCATCAAGCAAAACTAACATATGGCTTTTGCTGTGGCCATGAAAAATGCTTTCGTACATACACACACATGTTCAGACATGAACACTTTCATACACACTGTTTGCAGGGTTTGAGGATATAATCATTGGCTTAGGTGATGTATACTATCTCCAGGAAGAAAAATGTAGTGTGGTCACGATAATAACCTTGTTTTTCTACAAAGGTTATTTATTTTCCCTCGCTGTGTGATGGTGCAGTTTGAAGAGTAAAATTAGCCTGTAATTGGAAGGAGGTAAGGAGAGAAAGACGGACAGAAAAGACACTCACACAACTGCCTCATTGTGAGCTCTCTCTGCTAGCTGGGCAATTCTTTGCTCCGCTTCCTTTTCTAAACGAGCCTAAACAGAGAAAGATACACAAGTAACTGTTGCAGTGTCCTGTCATTTTCCAGTGTATTTATGTCTTTGCATTCCCCCTTTTCATATCTCAGAACAAACACTGCCATTTTTAAGGTTTCATACATATGAGCCCTGAAAAATTCAACTTTTAATTGTTATTCTAATTATATTGCAGGATGCAACAAAGAACTCTAATCAGGCAAAATGTCTTTACTGTGTGCTGAAAGGCTTACTGTTGGTGTTTGGATGAATCATCTAGTCAGATAAAACAAAATCATCAAAAGTGATAACCTTTAACCATGCTGTCTTACTATGAACTATTGTGTTTTTAGTAAACTGCAAGGCATATTTGTGTTTTAATATGCCTACCTTCTCACTGAAGAATTTGTGCTCCATTCTTGCAAGGCTGTCCTTATGTTCACAGTCAGCAATATACATATTTTCTTTCATCTGTAAAACATAATGTACACTTAACATCACGCATGCCATCCACTTCACCCAATAAATATCCTGCATCACTGAGATGTTAAATGTGTTCTGTGTCAAGGTAAGTTCATCCTGGTATGATGACAGTAATAAACTAGCGGTAAGGTAATGTAATACAAGTCATAATTAGCCCACAATTTAAATTTCAAATAGTCTTCTGATAAAAATATAATTTTAAATGAATTACTACTGTTACAAGTGTTACTATTTTTCATTCTTTTTTACATGGTGGTATGTCTTTCACTTGACACATTAAAGATGTTTTCATCTGTCTGTTTAAAAAATAACTAGAAACTAGAATCAGTAGGGATGGACAATGATATCAGAATCATAACTGTATTGGCAGATATGTGCCATATGTATAATATTGGCATCAGACAGATGTTTTGATTTTACCATTATTTCAAATCTATATTTGATAGCAATTACTGTACTCTGGAAGAGCAGAATTTTTTAATTATGCCCAAATACTGTTCTAAAATTCTTTTAATATTCCTTTTTTTACAACACTTACATACACAATATTTTATATACGTAATTTTTTCTAATTCAGGTAGATGCAGTCCCAATTTTAATAGTTTTTAAAATGTTTTTCTATCTGCATCAGCAAATATGTATGTGAAAAATAGTGGATATTGGCATCTGCCACCAAAACCCTAGCAACCCTAATGATCGGTATTACTGTACAGTGATCAGCTCTTGTTCCATCTGGGCCTTTTTCTTGTGGAACTCCTTGATGTTCTTCAGTTCCCCTTGAATCATGCGGAAATCACTGGATCTCTTCTTGAACATCTCTTCCAAGTCATTAATTTTCTGCATATACTTTGCAACCTGCAACAGCCAATCAACCAAAACAAATCAATGTTTGGCTTATTATAACAGGGATAGTAATTTCTTTTTTCTTTTTAAAAAAAATGGCAGTTGGAGAACTAGAAATAGAGTGGAGGGCAGGTTTTCTGAGAAATGACTTCTGCATACAGAATTACACTGGGAGGGCAGGCCCATGACCGCTGGGATAAGAATTACAAAGTTCGGATAGCCTATGGCCTTTGCATCAGACCAAAGTAAAGTGTTCATTGCTGCCTACCAGAAAAAAAACACTGACTGGAGCTATTCAGAGACCACTCTGTCCATGCATTATAAGTTTCCAAGTCAACAGCAATGTGACCTTCTGCCTCTTGCATACGATGCATACTGTTCATTTCGGAATTGCTCAGCATCAAAAAAGACTCTGCCAGGTGTAAAATATTTAGTATAAATTCTGCAGGAAAGCAAATTTCCAGGAGGAAGGTTGATAACCACTATGACAAAGAATTACATAAAATTTTACATGGAATGCTTCTATATAAAACTAAAATGTATAAATCAAACTTGCCATTATCTGACAACATTTTACTAGCAGAAATCTAATAAATCTTCTTTCTTTTACAAATTCTGAATCATGCATATTTACAGATCTGAAAAATATGTGCAACATCAGAACTATCATTGACTACCATTCATTAACCTGTATTACATACCATGCGTCATCACTGTTTTAAGTGGAAGAAAACCAAGCTCAATACTTTATTTGCTGCCTTCTGTATTCAGACAACTCTAAAATACCTGCAATTCTGGTTCAAATAACAAGTTGTGCAGGTTAGGCTGCATTGTGTTTTTTCTTCCTTTGCTTAAGTGGCATTTTTTAATTGCTGTCAGAGAGTGGCAAAGGCACAAGGCTACAGCTGGAAAAGCCTTGATGAAATAATACTTTGGCTGGCTGACTTTCTCCCGCAGCTCAGTCACATGTCAGACCATTTATTTAACAATAGCAGCAACAGCAGACGCCCACTTTTTTCTTTCTTTCTTTTTTTTTACTCTGTGACTGCTTTAAAGGGTTTCCATTAGCTCAGTCTATTTTCAAGATGAAGTGTTTTATCACATTACAGAGTCCAAGTGGGGTTGGCCTTGAAATCGCATCTGAGTCCACCACAACAATGTATTTTCCAGAATAATGCTACATGGGCAATTCTGACACTGCCATGAGTGTCTAAAAAGGGGATGTTTTAAGTTTCTCCAGACCGAGGCTTTTTTTTTTACCCAACACTTATTGGGACCCATTTTTACCAGCATGAAGTAAGAGATGGTAAATGGAAAACAGCTGTCAACCAAAGCAGCACATTTACTAACTTTTCAGAGAGGCCCTTGCAAGTGGTCTGATGGTTAGCAACCATTTGGAATTAAATAAAAAAATTCTTGCAATGCATTCATGTTCAGGAATTGGACTTATAAAACGCTTTCATCGGCATAATAATAACGTTCAAGTGACATTTGTAATTTGCTACCAAGAAACCGTAGGACACGTGAGGATGGATAACTTGGCACATATCAAATCTGGCCTGATGCACTGCAAGAGTACATAGGTTTTTATTACAGAGTTTTTGGCACAACAAAATGAGGATTACATGACTACAAATGTTGGAGCTCTGTTATAAAGTTTAATGCTTACTGTGTTTTTTCAATATAAATGAACTAAGCATGTGTATAATTACAAAGGAATACTGTTTGTTGGGAGCAATATTACACATTCTTAGGGATTCTGGGTTTACTAGAGGTGCCACTGAGCCACGCAGTGGCCAGCATAATTAATAGGCAGTGATTATGACTGTCGACTGGACATTCATTGAGTTGGCACTAGTCATATAAAAATGTTCTTTGCCAAAATATAACCTGCTTGCATTGATCTGTACAGTCAGCCTCTGTTCTTGGAACATTGCTGTATGTTTATACCCATTGGCCAAATACATAAGAACTGTTTCACTTGGGGATCAGCTTAGCAGTCCTCAGGCCTGTGGGCACTTACTACAAGCTCCTTTTCTTTTAAGGCGTTTGACTTCTGTTCTTTTAACTGTCCTTCCAGCGCTGCAATCTGTTGAACAAAGAGAGGGAAATAAACACAACGAACAGATTACAACAGCTAAATTACGCATTGGCGCGTGCACACCTTCACTCGAGTGCCAAATTCATACAAACCTTCGCTTCTTTTTCTATGTCTTTCTTTTTCAGGAAAGCAGTGATGTCAATCGAGTCCTTTTCGGCTCTGTACTGCTGATTGGTTAGCTCTTCGTTTGCCCTGGCTAGTCTGCGAGCAGCTTCTCGGTATTCCACTCGCGAATTTTCCGTCACCTCCAATCGAGCCTCCCACAGGGCTGCGTTGGCTTTAGCCCTGTCCATATCCGACTCTTTATCCAGTTTCGACTCATGTTTGCCTTCTTTCTGTCCCTTTCTAGATGAAAAAGGGGGATATCTTGACGACAGTCCAAAGTGCAGAATACTATAAAGAAGAACTGTAATAGCTACAAGGTTAGTTAGATGCCGTCTACTAGCTGTTAGCATGCTCAGTAATAGTTTATGTCGTTTAGTGTTTTAAAAACACGTTTTTTAAACACACATTATAATTTCTGCTCACCCTTTCCCCTTTTTCCCCTTCTTTCCCTTTTTCTTCGGCATGCTTCTGAGTTATAATATCAAGGACAGAGAGCAACAGCCCTTCTTTGACATCTTGTTTACTAAACTGTTGCCATGGAGACGGTAGCCATGGAGACAGGCGGAGACTTAATTCGTCCCTGCACTCAACTCATGCCTCTGGTTTGTTACCCTCCCTTTCCTTCAGTGATTATTTATGACTGAACGATCAGGTTCTGTCTAGTGCTCATATCCCATATCCATCCAACAAATTCAATGTAATTCTTGCTCTTTTACACCGATAAGCATTAACATTAACACCACTGACAGGAAAAGTGTACAACATTGACTATTTATTTTATTGCAATGGCACCTGTCGGGAAAGGAGGAGGGAGGGGGGTTATTAGGTAGGAATTGTAAATATTATCCGAGAAAGGACGACTGGTGAAAGGCCCTGGTTTTCCATGGCTCATTTATACATGTGGGGAGTGAGGGCAAGCCTGTCTGGTCCGACTCCACAGAATAGTTAAAGTGAATGCTAGCTATGACAGAAAGGTGTCAGAACACACAGTCCACTACAGTCAGAGCTGTTTTGGTAGCATGAGGTGGACCCGCTTAATATTAGACAGTGGTGTTAATGTTATAGCTGATCAGTGTATATTAGGTACCACACAATGTACTGTAGTAAATTTGGATTAGAAAAAACAGGGATTGTACTGCAAAGCTCAGGAGGCTCCATACCTGATTTAAGTTTTTTTGTCATATTTATTGACTGCCATTTGACATATCGTAATGTGATTAGCATGCTAGCTTGACATATGAGTGATAGCCTGTAGCTAACATTAGCTTGTGCATACAGCATTAAATTGGGACAGTATAAAGCACAAACCTTTCTTTCACATATTGTCCTTTTATAATGTCAAAGCTCTGATAAACTGAAAATGATAGCATTAACACATTAATGTAAAGCATATAATCTAAAGCATATGTATAAGTCACTCCTTATTTTTGCTTATTTTTTTAAATCATAAAATGGATTGAATCAAGTCACCATTGTATTAAATTTGAATGATGATCTTTTGTGATTCTTAATGCCACTAATCTATTTTAATTTTCTTCTTTAGTTTTTTGGTCTATGTGGCAGTCACACACCAGTGCCTTCAAAGGACAAAGAACTGAGGGTTAATTTGAGAAAGAACAGTGAGGAGTGAGGCTGGATGCATTTACCACAGTTGGCCTGAGACGAACTCAGCTCGGATGATTGACGGAGTCAGACATCGTGCAAAATGTAACTATAACTAAAGATTACATAAGCTGCGGACTAGCCACAGAAGTTAAACACAATTGCAGTTGACTTAGCATTCTCAGAAAGCCAAGCCTTCTGAAAAACAATGTAAACTTAGCGCAGAACATCATTTTGGATCCATCCAGCAGCACCACCCTGGCATTGCATGCCTGCACCTAGGCCAGTTGCCGGCCTCCAACTACTCATTTTTGTACGAGCACTCATTTCTGATGTAACTGGAAGGTGTCCAAAGAGCATTCCAAAAGCAGAAAAGCCAAAGGACCATATGGCATAACCTAAGGGTGGAGCTACTGTAAACTTAAAGGGGAGCTGAAGCTCTAGCACCATGTGTGCTGTTAAGCAACTAAATTTAAAGGTAATTGCTAAGACAGACGAATGCATTCCATCCCCCAGCCCCCTGCTTCCTATAGAAATAACCGTGAACATTTTCCAAGCTGTCATTATCACCGAAATTGTAATTACAAGGTTTTGGTCTCTTCAATGGGAGTTGTTGGGCAGGACACCCACAAACATGGCATTCCTGCGGCTCACTATGTAGTGTATTTATAATGGGTTTTCAGTTCTGGAGGAATAAACTTACAAAGAAGGAGGACACCTTATGATGGAAGACTCTTGTGCAATTTAAATCAGTTATGTGTCACAATATACTATGTTGTAGCAATGCTTTGTTGCAGGTGCACTTTTCACAATATCAAAATGGATAGATTCACTTTAATTACACAGAAGCCAAAAGCCTTCAAACAAAATGTGACATCCCTATTAGCTCATACTGCCACTATCTCTTGTGTGTAAATACAATAGACTGGCTTGGAGTGATCCAATAATGTTCACAAAGCATACTTTTTAGAGCATAAAGGTTTGTAGGGCATAGGTTATTAGCATTTTTTACTTTAAGTGTTTACTGGCTTCAGTGGCATATGTTGAAATAGCCAGTCCAGTTTGAATAATACTGAATCATTACAAATTCATTGCCCAATTACTGGTTTTGTGCAAACTGACAGATTATTTGCACTTTGGTTTGCTAAAACAGTTCCTTTTTTATGACTAGACAAACATTATTTTGTTTCTTATTGTTGGCTTTTTTATATGCTTCAGTAGTATTCCATTGTTTTCAGAGTGCTTATTTTCACTGTAATGTGGATTACAGGACGCTGATCATCATGGTTGGGCAACAAATTCTTCCAAATTGTCATTGTTCCTCTGTGGCAAAACATTTGTCAGTTCAAAATGCTTAAATGGCTTTTAAACTTGTCAGGCTTTAACTCCATCATCCCAGCTTGTTTTTCATCACATCAGTTAGATGATGTACTGTAATTGCTTTGCTTCATGCTGTAAACACAATTTATGATGTATTGTGAGCATCCATGGATGTTCAGAATGCTTTGTCAGTAATTGCCTGCAGTTATGTGTACACATAATTATGTGTATGGTTCATCTTTAGTCCCTGTGAGAAAAACAGGGCGAGTGACTACAGTGACTTTTAAAGAGCTCTAGCTAGTCAGTCACTGTCTGAGATTTTTTAAAATGCCAAGTTAAAGCTAACTCAGAATGTCTCCTTCTTTGTTACTACTGCTGAACCTGCCTGGTTTCAAGGTAATGCCACTCAAGCCATGGCAAGCTGCTTTGGATTGAAAATATAAGTGTCTAAAATGACTTCAAATAAAATCTTGTTGTATTAACTTACTTTGAAGTTAATAGGTTTCCTTTTCCTGTGAAGTTGCTTTTTTGGAAAAATTACATTTTGTTCTGACAGCGACAATATGCTGTTTTGTTGGAGTGAGCACACCTCAAACCTTATGCTATCTGCAGACAGCAAACGAAAGCAGACATATCTAATCTAATCTTCTCATCTGAGTTCTTTAAATGTGGCTATTTACAGTAAATATTAAAAAATATTTAGGGGTACATCATTGTATTACATTATATAACACACTGCAAGCATTAAAACTTAAAACATATATCATTTTCAAACTTATACAATATTTAAAAATTATTTTTCATTTATTTTTTAAATCTTCACTGCTACCTTCTTTGTTCAAAGCAGTGGAGGCATTAGGAGCTGCATCCATAATCTGGTAGATTTTAATATTATATATAAAGCTTTATATTGATCTATCTAATCTATCAAATGTCTAAAACCTTCTGATACATCCTGACATACACATGGAACTTCTAGAAATGAATGGTTATCATAATATATTATGACCTGACATTATTAGAAAACTGCATTGTGGTCTGACAAATTAACATTTGGAATTTTTTGGAAATCATAGACACAGGACTAAAGAGTAGAGGGATCATCTGTCTTAATATCAGCACACAGTTCAGCATCCTTGAGGGTTAGTGACCCTAAACTTTTAAGCAGCTGAAATCAGGCCACAGTGGCACAGCATTTCACTTTAAAAATTCCAGCAATTGGTCTCCTCTGTTCCCAAATATTTATAAAATGTTTTTATAGAATAAGTGATGCAACACAAAGGTAGGCTTGTCCCTGTGTCAACTTTTTAGAAATGTGTTGCTGGTATTAAATTCTAAATTAAGCATGTTTTTTTCATAAAATAATAACATTTCTTAGTTTCAACATTTGATTTGTTGTTTTTGTTCTGTTTACATGACATATCATCACTTTCTATTTTTATTTATATTTTATACAGTGTAAACTTTTTGGAAACAGGTACACTATTCTCACCAAAACAGAATTGTAGATGTTTTACTCTTTTTGTATGAAATCTGAAGCTGTACAGTGGCTTGCAAAAGTATTCGGCCCCCTTGAACTTTCCCACATTTTGTCACATTACAGCCACAAACATGAATC
>JBBPDA010000001.1:38291406-38311389 GCA_037974385.1 Arnoldichthys spilopterus
TTCCAATAAAATTGATTCATGTTTGTGGCTGTAATGTGACAAAATGTGGGAAAGTTCAAGGGGGCCGAATACTTTTGTAAGCCACTGTATATCTTTAATGTATATTACAGCAATTCAAAACAAAATTTGTCTAATTTAATTGTACATATGGAACGATACATTTTACTAGTCAGTACTTATACCTTCAGCACTACCACACAGAGGACTGGTGATCCACAGGGCTGTGTGCTCAGCCCCTTGTTGTTCACTTTTCTGACTTATGAACCACATCATCAAGACTAATGACACGACTGTGGTGGGTCTCATCAGCCAGAATGCTGAGTCGGCATACCGAGATGAGGTGAAGCTGCTAATGGACTAGTGCAAAGTCAACAACTTTTCTCTGAAAGTTAATACAAAAAGGGATGGTTGTTGACTTCAGGAGGACCACAATGGACCACTCTTCGCTACACATTGATGGCTTATACATTGAGGTCGTCAAAAGCATGAAATTCCTTGGTGTTTACCTGGCCTCACCTGGTCCCTGAACACCAGCTCCACAGCCAAGAAAGCCCAGCAACATCTTTACTTTCTAAGGAATCTTCCACCATCAATCCTCACCATCTTCTACAGAGGGACCATTGAGAGCACCCTGAGTAGCTTCATCACTGTCTGGTTTGGGAATTGCACAGATATGGAACGCAAGGCCCTGCAGTGGATAGTGACGTCAGCAGAAAAGATCATCAGAGTCTCTTTCCCCTCCATCATGGACATTTACACCATATGCTGCATCCACAAAGCCACCAGCATTGTGGACGACCCAACACACCCCTCATACAAACTGTTCTCCCTCCTGTTGTCTGGAAAAAGGTACCGAAGCATTCTGGCCACTACTAAAATGTGCAATAGTTTCATCCCTCAGGCAATAAGAGTTTTTAACACTCATGGACTGTAAACACACACAAACATTTATTCACTTAACTAGTGCTTAACTTAATATGTATTTATTTACTGATATTTAACTTTATGCTGCTACATTCGTCCTGCTCTCTGTGTCATTTTTTACATCACATTATTGTATGTTTGCACATCTTGCTACTTTGCACCTGGTAGACCCATAACTGTTCACTAGTCGCTGTTGCACTGTCTTTGTTTGTGCCTGTCTGTCTTTGCAGTGCCCTGCAATATTTGTACATCTTTGCACACAATGCACTTTATGTTGTCAGTTGTGTAGTTTTTGTGGTCCTGTGTTTCATGTAGCACCATGGTCCTGGAGGAACATTGCTTTGTTTCATTGTGTACTGTGTGAACTGTATATGGGTAAAATGACAATAAAAGGCTACTTGACTTCATTAGCCATATGACTAGTTTAATATGAATAGACAAATGACTATACAGATATCAAGACTTTGACATTTGACTTTTTACTGGTAATAACTGGATTATATATATTTTGAATTTGAGTTTTCACCAGTAAATATTGATTTTTGGCTTGTTTTGCTGGGGATATTTTAAGGTAAACTGCTTTTCGTCCTTTGATAAGGGTACAGATAGTTCTGGGTTTAGAATGTTAATCATACAATGCCATCTCACACTGTCCTGTGAAAAAATGCTTATAGTTTTACACTGATCCTGTGGGCTTCTACTGGGTGTGTAGCTCCAGTACTAAACTTACAACACCAAATGTCTTTACTGATCAGCTGTGTTTAGGGTAAGGGGAAAAGTGTGTAAATGTAACAATTCCTTTACATTACCTCATAGACAGGGCACAGCACAGTCTATGGCACAGGTAGGTGTGTTCTCTTAAATTGTCAGAAGTCAATAAGAGGTCCAGCACATGCATGCTTGGCAAGGGAAAAAAGACCATAATGGGGTACCACAGGATTTGAAAAAAGCAGTGAAAGAGGAAAGAAAGTGTAATATTTTTAGGTCCAAATTACAACGTTGGAACAGTTGCTCTGCTCAGCCGAGTGGCCCAGGCCTGGAATGGCATGATGGGAGTGCAAACCGTGCCAAACTCCACCCTTACTCCACCCCTTTTCAGTCCCTCTATCTCTCCCTCCCTCTTCTGCCCTCTCCATGGCCCTTCTTCCCACCCTCCAAACTAAAACTCCAACCTGGTATCCTCCTCAACCCATTCCATCTTTTCTCTCTTCTCGTCAGTCCACACATGGGGCAGTAACGGTTCATGGGAGCCATTCTAAAGCCACATTGTGTGGTGAACCGCGATCATTTGTTTCGAGAAAAGAAATGAGGATGCAAGTCGCGGTGACCCTCCTAAACACTACAGAGTCCCACGAAACAATTCATTTCGCTGAGTGTGTAGCAGGGGGATTTCATGTTAACAGGGTGGAGATAACCCCACTCTAAACTGTAAGGTTCATGCAAGGTCTCCTTGCCTCAAAGCAAACAAAGAATCAGCAGTGAGAACTGTAAAGATGGATGAAAACTGTTTTTTTCTTTTCCTGAACAACACCTACTTAAGAAGGAGAGTGTAGCCATTCATAGTTCTCATGCTTTCTCTTTAGGTTAACCTGAAAATATTGCATCTCTAACTGAAAATCCTGTGGTCCTTCTGGTCAGATGAGTTAGAGGTAGATGACTTTTATGCCAGTTCTAATGCACTATGGGCATTTGAGATTTATTAAGCATTTTAGACATTTACTTTAAAACAGTAACAGATTAAAATGCAATATCTGAAGCAGTTCTTCTTGACTACTGACATTAGCATCACCAGACATGCAATTTTATGATCTACAAGATGTCAGTTGGCAAATGAAAAAACACAAGTAACCCCCAATGTTCCACAATTACTGCCTGTCTATGTCCAGTCATTTTTGCTTAAGCACTTTCAGCACTCCAGTTTTAATGATTATAGTGCAATTTTATACCCTTTTATACCCTCACCACAAAGTCCCACAATAAATTAGATAATGTCTATGTTTCTTTGCTCTCTGTTTTAAACAAAAGAGAAAGGAAAAAGCCCACATTTAGAAGTCATGAGATGAATAATAAACCCAAATTAGCAAGGGCACAATTAGCTGCTGCTGTGTGTAATACAACACGATACCAAAAAGCAATTTATTATTCTTTTTTAGGAGCTGATTTGTGCATTTGGAGGGGGTTGACTTAAATGAACTAAAAAATATAGAGGTTGAAATGATTGTCAAGAGAGAAAACTGTGGTTAAGTAACAAAACTGACTGCAAGTAGCAAGTAAGACTGTAAGTTTTAATTAAGTACACCCATAAAGTGTATTTTAAGAGCAATACTCCAACCTGTTTTGAAGTCTTAATATATACTTCTTTTTCTTTTTTAGGAGTCTTTCTCGTTGCCTTTAAGCCACTTCAGATGCTGTGGATTGGTGGGGGCCATTGCCCATTGAAGACTCTTGCCAGTAATTGAGAAGAAAGAAACTGTGCTGCTTAGCAGGTATTCCAAACCCATTCTTTGGTTAGGGAGGGGAAGAGATGATGGGAGGGGATGGTTCCTAGAGGACCTGAGATGGAGAGGCTCAGGATTGGTAGACGGCCTTGCTTGGCGTGGCCCCCTGCCAAGCCCTTATGCCTTTATATACTGTTAACAGATGACCATTCAGTCCTGAGTGTGCCGGTGTCTTCACCCTCTCTCCTTCTGTCACTCTTTCTGTCTGCTGGTGCTCTCCTCCTCTTCTCTTGCTTCTCACCTCTCCTCCTGACCTTCATCCACATCTATACACTCTTCAGCCTTCTTCTCCTTCAAGAGCAAGCAAGAATCATCCAACATTGTTTCCTCCAGTCAACAGAAGTAGATACTATTAAAGAAAATCCAGTTTCCAGTTCCCGACTGCACCGATTTGTGAAACCATGCCACAGATGATGTTGCTCCTTTCGGTGGTGTCTGTGTGGCTTTTGGCTGGGGTCTTTCTAGCCGAGGCTACATACTACAGCCACAGTGTGTACAACCTCCGTCACCGCATGTACAGCAACCGTGCCAGCAACATGGACAACCAGCTGCCCCCAGAGGTACCCACAATGCCGCCTGTTGTGGTTGAGCCGCCTCGCCGGCTCAATTACAGCCGCATTTTCTATGGGGTCATGTTCGATGCTGGCAGCACTGGCACCCGTATCCACATCTACAAGTTCATTCAGAAGGACCCAGGTGAGTTCTTTTCCTTATCCTGTGTTCTCCATTGTGCCGCCTATGGGTATGTCCTTTACATTGTGCTGTTTGTTGTAAGCTAATGTACAGAAAAGTCTTTGCCAGTCTTTTAGCCATGGATTTAAATGAATCTTGCTCCAGTTACTGCTCCGAAGTAATATCCAAACTCAGCATTCTGCAGGAAGCAGCGTTATAGTATGAACTCAGAATGATCCTGTGGAGTCCCGCCTTGTACACTCAGCTGACTCCTCTCTCTCTCTCACTAATTCTGCCTCTCTCTCTCTCTGTGTCTCTCTCGCTCTCTCTCAATGAGCTGGTATGCAGTGGAGTGCAGTGTTTGGCTTTACTGCATTCTCATTCACTCTTTGGTGCTAAGACAAACAGAAAGCTCTGAGTGGGCAGAGAAAATGAGATGTGCAGGGAGAGGAAGCAATAAGTAGTAAGAGACTGAAAAAGTTTATTCAAATGGAACAAAGATTAGTGGATTTGTACTGATGTAGAAATAATCATGTTCTAGACCCGTCCATCACATGGAGCCACAGCATTACTCGATGATGTAAACTTTCTAAACCTCTAAAAACTGCTAATTTGCCTGTCTGGAAAAATCTTGGTAATTGCCATTTGTGGTCAGTCCCTAATGGTGAAATATCTAAGAGAGGGCACAATAGCCTAGTAAGATTTAAAGAACTTAGATGAGCTAAACACATTATATGGTTAGTGTGCACCTTCTTTTGACAGATGTCTTCAGTATTTCACCTAACAATTTATGTATCCATGTTTCTCTCCCACAGCTGGGCTGCCTGTTCTTGACAACGAAATGTACCATGCAGTGAAGCCTGGACTATCTGCATATGCTGATAGGCCTGAAGTGGTAAGCCCATAATATTGTATGCGCTATAATTTCCTACACCTTTGACATTTTCCAAAAGTGTAGCCAGAGCAATCATGTCTTTTTTGGTTATTTGCCCCAGTGGATCTCCTAATGATGAAATGGTTAGCACTTGTGTACTCGTGGTGTGGAATCTGAAATCCAGGCTGTCCAGCAAAGCACCATTTCATTTCCTTGACCACACAGTTATTTTCATAGCAGCATGTGTACTTTTCCAATTTGCCACAGACCACGTGAAAACAAGTTGATTTGCCTTAAATAAATAGCATTAATGCTTAGTTCTCTGTCCTTAAATCTGGACATGCAAACTTTAGACATGAAGTGAAAAATTTGTAGCTGTTGACATTCACCTGCTTATTATCGGTCATGCTCACAAGCTTATACGCTATCACCACATTCATTCAAGGTGGTTGATGTAAGTCTTGTTCCTCAGGGTGGCGACACCATCAGGCAACTTCTCAAGGTGGCCAAAAAAACAGTACCCAAGGAGGAGTGGAGGCAGACCCCCGTGGTACTGAAAGCCACTGCTGGACTCCGGCTGCTGCCTGAGGAGAAAGCCAGAGCTCTGCTGGAAGAGGTGAGGCAAAGCTGTCTTTCTCCATCCTTCCTTACCTCAGACTGTCTGGCAGAGAAAACAAACGTTCCGCCAAAGACAGGGGAATGTTAACCGCGCTTTATGCAGGATGGAGGAAAATAAAGAGAAAAGGCGAGAAAAAGAGAAGCTGCTGTTGCATAAAACACAGCTGTTCTGGTGGAATCTGGAGTAGAGTGGGCCCAACTGGCTTTTGAATTATTGTATTTTTCGCCACCACAACAACCACAGATGTGGTTTCAAACTCGCCCAGTTACAGACAACTTTGCCCATGATTGATTCATTGCACTTCCTGCAGACTCCAGATAAAAGGGATTGGATTCGCTAAAGCATTATTTTTTCCTTCACAAATTCCAGTATACAAAGCATATTGAAATACATCACAAAAACTTTGCAGTTATTGTAGTCCAAGACTAAAATGTATGCTTGTACCCACAGGTCAAGGAAGTATTTGATGAATCTCCTTTCTTTGTACCAAACAACAGTGTCTCTATCATGAATGGCACAAATGAAGGTAAGGTTAACTGCTCATAAAAGTCTCATCTCCTCTTGACAAAATACTACAAATCCTTGAGTATAGCCTATAATGTGACTTAAACTTTGAACACTGCCTTTTGATGCCATTCTTTACCCAGGAAACCTTAATGAAACAATTTTGTCTGGTCATCCTCCCACAAGTGACTTAGTATGATGAAATAATCAGCCACAACCTACTTCATTTGGGTTGATTTTTTTCATTGCAAGCTCAGATGTACAAGTCATTACCTGCTTTTATGAGGAGTGAGTAATATCACATCTCAGACAAGTCTGATTACCTGGGCTGGTCCCTGATGACCCTGAAGTCAGGATAGTTTTAATATGAAATGCCTTGTGACCTTAATGAAGAAACATGCAATGCATGTACTTCACATCAGTCTGGGCTCCTTGGCAGATCCTAAAACCACTAATAGCAGGTGGCAGAGCTGCGGGAATGACTCAGTGTTGACCCCATATCCCAAAGTATGGTGTAGGCTGCCAGCATCATCAAATTATTCCATGAAAATATAGAAGCAGTAGCTATTGTTATCTTAAAATCAGCATTCATAATGTGAAAATATCTTAGCCGTGCTATCTAGGCATATCTAGATTTTAGCAGTACTTGTCTTCTAATGTGACCACTACAGACTTAATGGTGGCTGTAATTCGGTCAGTGGCCTGATCAACATTTTAAATGTGCAGCAGCTTTCAGAATTGGCGTCCTGTACCACCAGATGTCTTGATTCAATACATGATGTATCTCAGTCTTTCTCCCTTTCTCTCTCTCCTCAACAGGAGTGCTGGCATGGGTTACAGTGAACTTCTTGACAGGTTAAGTATTGCTCATGTTTGTAAAAAGTGGTTTCAGTAATGGCTGGAGGACGACACTTTGTGTGCCTATAATTCACCTCACACCATCTGCCTCTGACAGCCTCCCCTGGCCTTAACAAGTCTCAATTTAGGGAAAACTGTCTCAGAACAGATGAGGTTTATTTACAAAATGCCTAAACCAAAGGCTTTGTCTCCTCTGTGGCAGACAGAAACCCATATGCTTTGAGAGCTCCTACAAATACAGTCTAGAGGAACTGTGTCATCTGTTGTCTCTTTTGGACAGAAACAGCTCTTGGGCTGTATAAAGGAAGAGTTTGGTCAAATGATGCTTATGTTGCTATCAGGGAATGAAAACAAATAGCCACTGATTAGCATTATGCAGATGACGCAGTGCTAATTAGTGTCTACTGGATTTCTTTCGTTGCTAGCTGGGTTAGCATGTTTAGTCAAGCTATTCATTTCATTAAACAATGTCCAGTAAATGGTCAGACTTTCTCATTCTGCATGTATTGGTAGGGTTAGCTTGGACTTAAAACTGTCTTTACACAATGCTGTTTTTTTGTGTTACAGGTCACTTGTATGCTAAAACCAGAAAAACTGTGGGTATCTTGGATCTGGGTGGAGGTTCAACTCAAATCACATTCCTCCCAAAATCAAAGGTAAGTCTGTGTTCAACATGTTTATTATATTAGAAAATATGTAATAGAGATGTAAATCACAAATTTCACGACGATCCTACACTGATTATTTTAGCTAACGATATGATCATTTTCGATGTATTAAGTCTCATTGATGCGAATTGGTCCAATATTGGGGTCTGCAGTCATTATGAAATATGCTACAATTCCATGAACTCAAAAATGCAAACAAATTATAATTTGGACATTTTATTATTAAAGGTGAGATACAGCAGGCTATTCATAAGCAAAAGCAACTTCTCAGTACATAACACTGCACACAGTAATGAACATGTGGTTCTTTTGCAGATACAGATCGATTAATTGTTACAGCCCTAATAAGTTATGCAGTTTTTCTTAAACTGTTCAATCTTTGCAGACAACAGTGCTGACCGCTCCTCCTAACTACATTGCTCGTATCAACATGTTCAACAGCACATATGAGCTTTACACTCACAGGTATCCTACTGAATGCCTTTATATAGAACACATACATTATATGTATCTCATTACCTTATTAATCTGATAGCTTATTTAAAATTTTCCCCTTTATGTAGTTACCTTGGAAATGGACTCATTGCTGCCCGACTGGCGACTCTTGGTGCACTTGGTGCAGATGGTAATGGTTCTTTAAGTTTTTTTTTCTTAACATATTTGCATTTAAAGCATCTTTTCAAGATTCTCCAATGGTACCTTACCTTTATCTTCCAGGTCTTGACTGGAAGGTTTTCAGAAGTTCTTGTTTACCAAAGAAGTTCAGAGAAGACTGGACATTTGGTGGGATCACTTATAAAGTCAGTGGAATCCCAGATGGTAAGAGCTTAATTTGAAATTAAGCTTAATGTTCCACAACAAAAATATAAATAAATGTCAACGCTTAGGTGCTTAGTCATCGAATGCAATAGCAGTTTAAAACATTTAAAGGGATTACATAGCATTGTTCCAAAGTTACATAAAGTGAGCAACTCATTACACAAGCCCAAGTATAACCGGCTTGAAGACATTAATCTGATGGTACTTTAGCGAGGGCGTTATTGTGGAACTGTAGAGCCAAACAGCATTGCAGCATCTTGCCTGTTTGGTGTAAATGTTCACCTCTCAGGAGGCGTTTGAACAGTAATAATACTGTAAACATTGTATTTAAGTGAAGGGAAAATTGTTAGTTAAGTCTTCAAATGATATAACACTCCCTTACCACAGTCATGTAGCAAAAAGATGGTTTAGTCACATGCTTGGTGTACTGGCCCTTTTTGCATAGCTAGTAGCTTAATCTTGAGAGGTGCTTTGCTAAGGGGAATAATGCTCAGTACAGATTTCTTGTTACTAGATCTGACTGTTCAGCCAGCTCTATTCAGAACATGTAAAAGCAGTCTATTTGGAGCTTCATGGGGGAAACCTCTCCCCTGTAGCTTTTGTGGTAAACTCTTAAAGGAACAATCCAACAATTTTCCCTCAAAACGTTTTTTTGAGCTTTCAGGGAAAAAAAAGTGGTTCTAGTGGTTTTGTTGTGAAATGTGCGCAAACCACTCAGAAATGACCTCCCACGGGCTTACATGGGGCATAACATGAGATTTGTTTTTAGAAACAGAATGCATGTAAGAACAACCCCCTTGCTGGAAGCTTATTTTACTGTTGTGGCTAGTGATGTGCTTCTATACGTCATTGCTTTCCACATTCCCTTATCATATTAATTTCAATGAATACTATAAAATATTTACAGGGATACCATAACATTTTAAACCTAAAACTGGATGCACCTAGACAGACTACAGGAGGTCATTTTACTTTAGAACAAAATTCATAAACATTACTATAATGTTTTAAAAATTGAAATATTTCCTTTGACCGTATACTACTGTAAAGCAGAATTCTGTACAAAGGCATTTATTTGGGGTACAGGGGGTCTTTATGCACTTTATGCTTTTCTTGGTTCACATCAATGTGTGCACTGAAAGCATCACATGGCACAAATGAACATTGTAAAAGTGCATCAAATCTCATTAGATCTTTTACTCACAGGTTATGCAGGATACAAGCTGTGCTATTATGAGGTAATGCGAGTGGTGAAAGGGGTCATCCACCAGCCCTTTGAAGTGAAGGGAAACAGCGTCTTCTATGCCTTCTCCTACTATTATGACAGAGCTGTGGAGTCTGGCCTTATTGGTAGGAAGTGCTGTTATTCTTGTTTATGCTACAGTGCCTCTGTGCATTTGCAGGCTCTGAGAATGTCTTCACAAAATAAATATTTATAATAAAAAACCTTTCATCTGTCTTTTAGATGGCTCTCGAGGTGGTGTTGTGGAGGTCAGAGATTTCAAGAAGAGAGCCAAGGAAGGTAAGAAGTTAGACTCAGGATGCTTTTCCCCACTCATAAGTCCATGCGGGTCAGAGTCTTTGCCGCACACACTGTACAAACATAAACTCTCGGTGCTTATTTGCATTTGAGGCTCCCGACAATCGCACAGGCTTCTCAAAATGACAGCTCCGCCACCACATAAACACACCCTGTTCCTCTCCCACACAAATACCTGACTCTGTGTGTTCTCCTGCCTCTGCATATCCCCAGCTTGCTACCTTGGCACTTTCTGAATATGGCTGAGTTATGCAATTTCTGAGATACAGTAATGTCCACCTGCACTCACTGCTGCACCCACCAACCATTACCTGCAGCACAGTGTTCCAAAACAGAGCCTGACACAAGATTGATTTATGACCTTTGGCTCATTAACCAGATTGCGTGAAATAATAAATGTCACTGAAGCGCCAAATTTATCATGAGGAGGAATGAGTTGGTGTCTTATGTAAGGCTTTTTATTTGTGTAGTGAGAACACTGTCGCATGGTCTCGATGAGCCACTTTTGGCACTTGGAGCATCCGTGGCAACAGCTCTTTCTCTTTGGCTGCGATACATTTGTTGCCCCATATCTAACAGGAGGCGCTAAGACTGCATGGCACGCCCCATACGAGAACACTTGACAACCTGGCACCGCTTGTTCTTTGTGGCTTGACACAGTGCTATAACATGCGCAAGCTAGGGCATGAAACAATTCCTTTTACTGTCAGCTAAAGGAAAAACAATGTGTGGGCTGTTTCACAATGATGTGACAGACAGATGCATAGCAAACGTGACTTGCATTCTTTCAGTATCTTGTAATCCAGTTTCCATCAGGTTAAAAACTGACCTGTGTGCCATTTTCGAAATTTAAAAGAAACACCGTATTTTTCATATTCATGGTTCAAGATCTGACAAGCAATCTAAACTTTACACATCTTTGTCTTGTGTCAAGTTTGCAATAAGATGACCAAGTACCGTCCCATCAGTCCTTTCTTGTGTATGGACATGACATACATTACCTGCCTTCTGAAAGAGGGATTCGGCTTTAAGGACAGCACTGTTCTGCAGGTCAGTATTGTCACTGTAATGACACTACAATTTTACTTTGCTTGAAAAAAGAAGTGAGTTTTCAGAATGAACATAATTTAGTAGAAATGCATTGAGTAGATGTCTATTTGTGGCTCTGAATAGCAGTAGGAGGAGCTAATTTAGACACAATGATAATTACATATAATCTGCCTGCTTCTCCCACAGCTTACTAAAAAGGTGAACAATGTTGAAACGAGTTGGGCCTTAGGGGCTACTTTTGATCATTTCCACAACCTGAACATTCACTAAGGCCTGCACGCTCATGGGTTTCACCGGGTGGGAAAACACAGGGTCAGAGTGGGGGAACCTCACCTAAACCCTAGAAAACTCCTCACCAAGTTGGAACCAGCCCTGCACTGCAGCTTCCAAGCACCATTTCCTCCTCCCTCACTACCATGCAAACACCCGGAGAACTGTCCACAAAGAAATCACTATATTTTTGTAAAGATGGCCAGGCCAACCTGCTATTTCTACTGTATGTTTAACCCACGATTAGTTTATTTTTGTTACTCAAACGTTTACATTTTTTTTTCCACTTTCGTCTCACCTGAGGCGCTGCCTGTCTGTTTTGGCAGTCTTTGAGTTTGTGATGCATGGTTAGTTTTAATGCGACTATTCAGAACTTTTCAAGGACTTCAGCTTGTGCTGTGGTGCTGAATTATGTGGTGGGACATTTGCAATGGGGGAGAAAGGTACATACAAGTACATAAAGTTACAGCTTCCTGTAAGCTTTACATTAATATATACTATATCTATAGCACTTAATAGTACTGTATGTTAACAGAAAACTAGTGCTAAAAAATAAAGTGGACCCCAGTTATGGAAACAATAATGTATAAAATTTTATTTGAAATTTGGAAAGCAATGAACCCCTTCAGGCTTACACAACATTTTGAGTAAAGCTGGTATCGGTGCAGCAGTTAATTTAGAGTTGAAAAGACATTGTTGTGAACATGTTTTCAACACAATAGGTGAAATAGGTGGAAAACAGGTTGAGACAGATGTAGGAGCAAATAATCGTGTCACTCTATTTGGTCAAGTACATGAATGCTGTTGTATGTATTTATGTATGTGTGTATTTATGTATGTTTGTTGAAGCTTTGCTATTTAAATGGAACAGCTCATGTTTTAACAGGAATGCACCAGGAGTATGTTAGATATACAAGTATGATTTTAAAAGATCCAAAGCATGAAAGCATTGCTGACTCAATTCATTAGAAACTATAAAAGCATCTCAGTCATAATTACTCAGGTTTATACCTTAATTACAGAGTTGTCCAGTGATGTTATTACACTGTTTGCTTTACATTAGTCACATTAAAGGTAACCCCCAGCAGATAACCTTAGCGCCTCCATGGGAATACATTTGTTTAAAAGGCTTTTGCTCATTGCACTTACTATGATAAGTGCCGTTTGTGAATTATTGTATAAATATTCATCTATACAGATTTATTGTATATATATCTTAATGCATATTACAGTGCAACTCAGTTCATTTACTTGCATCTATCCATGACAATTTAAACACACACACACACACACACACACACACACATATATATATATATATATATATATATATATGTAATTACTGTATTACTGTATTGACAATCAAGTGATCCTCAGTTAAAGACAACCCGGCTGTATAATTCAAAGCATTATTCACTGCTTTCTTTTTGTTGCATTTTATAATAGTTCTGTGGGAAATGTAAAGTTTACATCTTATACTGATGGACGAAAGCACAACAAATGTTATAAATATGTTTCAAACAGTCTTAGTTGATGTTGTGTGTGAAATATGTACATGTATCGTCAATAAAAATGTCAACATGTAAACACTCATTCTCTGCTGTTACTACTGTCCATTTAAAATATTCTAAAAGTGATGAATAGTTCTTTCACATGAGCATTATCTGCTTCACCAAATGTTAGTTTATCCTCTAACTATCCATGATCTGGAAGAGAATACTATGTTATCTATAATCATATTATATGAGGTGCCACAAGACTGCATTTTTGGCCCACTGCTAGTTCTCATTTTCATCAGTTAATAGTCTTTAATAATACATGATTGCTTAACATAAATAGCTGTAAATATCTTAAATAAGTTTATGGAAATCACATTTTAAGAGCTTAGGACTTTCATTTCTCTCAGAAACATTGTGTTTCTTTGTGCCACATGCTATGGGCACCATGCAACCAGTTTTCAGACAAACTGCTTATATGTGGATGTGGATATCTGCATCCCACACTTATGTATAATTGGTTAGTAATTTAGATGAAGTCACTAAATTTTGAACTTGTTTACAGCCAGAAGATGAGTTTACAAAGTCCTCTTAGAACTGCAAATCTCTGCAAGTCTAGCTGATTTGGTTAAATATACAATGGCAGAAGACCGGAAACAAATTTGAATCCAACCGTCCGACAGTCAACTGGCAACATGGACCTTGGTTCTATGGCTCTAATTTGAATGCAAGGGATACCTTTAAAACAGAGGATTATGGGTGTCTAGAAATGGCAGCAAGAAGTAAAAATCTTACAAACACATTAAGGTTTACAATAAAATTTATTAATTTACACTTTTACAATCTATGTACAAAGTTGTCTTGTAACATTGTACAATTGCCTGTGTGCAAAAAATCCTTTACTTGCTGGCATATGCAATAATCTGCTCCTGCAGACACAAGAGAGAAAATATAGAATTAATCTTTGGTCAACAGTACATACAATTCACATGACTGTAAGAAATGTCTTCTTTTGATCCATAAAGGAAAAGTATACACTCTCCTTATTGCAACCCTACAATCTGGCTGGTATAAATCAAACATTCTTATCTAGTATCATATGTGACAATTTCATAGCCTCCCAGGAGAATCCTTTGCAACAAGTCATGGTCTTGTTGGTCAAGATCGCTTAGTAAAGGAATGAAGGATTTTCAGCGGCCTGTAATAAAAGGAGTGTGAAAACACAAGCCAACACCGCTTGTGCGCAGCCTTGCAACTCCACCCACACACTTTCGGTAACAGTAAATTTGGGACTAAACTTAGCTGTAGTAGTAGCTCCTGACCATGTAAATTACAGACATGGTTCTGCGTATGAAGGCATGTAATCAGAGGACAAGATGGGGGATGGGGTTAGAGAGACAGAAGAGACGTCAGAGGAGCAAAAGTCAAAAGAGGGAGCAAAAGTTGGAGAGGGTAAAGGAGGTAAAAAGGGAACTGGAAAGAGATGAGAAAAGAATCAGAAGAAGATGAAAAGAGCATTAATGTGAAAAAGATACACTTGCAAAATACTGAATAGGGAAGATGGGCAGCAGATTTGACTGGCATCAGTAGAGAAGTGCACTCTGGATTTAATTTTTAAATAAATTAAAGGTACCCATGTACAAAACATTTGTCTCACCGTTGCACAGGGTAAAAGACCTGGTGATCTGCCTCAGTGCTGGCACTTTCATTGGGAGATTGCAAATTCGAACCCCGGCCATGCCAAAGCAATTGGAATTCTAGACAGCCTAACTGGCCTCCATCTCTCTGGGTGGGTAGGATGGCCATTCCTCTACCCATTACTCAATCTGACACTAGCCAAGGCAGGCCTCTGTTAGCTGATGTAATAGAATTGGTATAATGACATTGTGTTAGTGGCAGTTCGAAAAGATGCAGTGGCTGTCTTGAGGGATTTAAGCACTTGTTAGTCTTCACTCTTCCACCATTGGTAACTGTGTGATGGGGAATCCTAGCTAAGGGGTGATATTCTTCACAACTCAATTTGACAGGGAAAAGAAATAGTATAGGGGTCTTACTTTCAGAGGTGGCAGTGCATTAGTGGCTTGTAGCCCCAAAGTTCTTAGCAGGACCATGGGGGCAGCATTGGTGGAGTAGAGCCTCTTCATGAGGTCGATGGCAGCCATCATGGGCAGATTGTGCCGTTGCCTCTCAGTCTCGTATTCCAGCAGATGCTGCATGGCTCCTAGAGATTAAAAAGGCAAAGCTTTACAGCATGGGCTTCTTAAATTGTATACACAGCATAGCATAGAGTAAAGACCAGTCTAAGAGCTTCTTTATTTTTGTCCTTTGATTTTTCAGTTGTTGCCTGTTCATTAGTCTCTTAAGAAATTTATTGCATTTTTGTATATAATGTAAAGAAATTGTACACTATTTTACACAGTATGTTGCACAGTAAAAACACTACTGACTTTCTAACTCCAAAAGTACACAAACAAAAAGATTTAAAATATTTCCATTTGCAGTGGTAAGTAATATGCTTAGTGTTCTTGGCAGAGACGTAAAACAAAAACACTGTAAAATGATGAAAGCTGGATATAATCTGCATAATATTAAGATCAATAGAATTTCTCATGGTTTGAGAAATGGAAAAGATCTTAACCACAAACTATGGGTAACATCTTAGGACGTTCTGATCCTTGAGTGCAGCCTTAGGTATGAAGTCTAATATTAAGACCTATTCAGCAACAAATGAGCAAAACTTCTGACCAGGGAATGGAATTTCTTATCACATTCGTTCAACGTGTTCGTTGTTGCGAAACTTAAATGAGAGTTCATAAATATGATCATTTGCTTGTCCCCATTGTTTCCCTTGTTGCCCAATCCAATTCTTTGTGAACCTCAGACTGTCTACATTTTTATTGGGACAAAACAAAATGTTTAGTGTAAGATTTCTACAGGAATATACTTTAAAACACTGCTCACCACACACATTTCTAACTGTGGCACAGTAATATTTGCTTATGTTTATTAAATGAAAACACTATATTTGAACCTATGAATGTGTGACATGTAAATGAAAATGAGTGTACCCAGTCTGACATATCTATCCGGCCTGGATGTTCTTACCAAGATCTTTTCCATTAAATGCTGCTTGACTTAACACCTGTGTCAGATAGGCCACATCCCCAAAGCCTAGATTAGCACCTTGGCCTGCTAAAGGGTGTACTCTGTGTGCAGCATCTCTGAAAAAGAGGTAGGAAAAAGCCAAGGTTAAGAAAAAAAAGCAGTGTGACAGCCTTAACTAAATCCCCCCACCTCAACAAAAAAGTTAATATACATGTTAACCACCCCCCCTCAAAAAACAAAAAAACAAAAACAAAAACTGGTTTTAAAAAAAATGCCCACAAAGACCTCAAATACCTCACATACCCAATTAGGGCCACTCTGTGGCGGATGTACTCGGAGGCATGGCCCATGCCCAGTGGGAACATGACCCTGGTCTTTGGACCAATGCCTGCCACGCTGGGTGGAAGCTGGCGGGTGGAGGTACCATTGGGCATTAAAATGGACAGGGCAGTGCGGAACAGAGAGCCAGCAGCCTCCACTAGCTCAGACTGGTTTTCGTTACTCCACTGTAGAAGAAAGAAAGACATTGTTAAAGTCCTGCACAGACATAACTGTTCAAAATCAACAATCATGGACCTTACAAGAATCTATGAAACATGCTTATTCTTAGACTAAATAACTAACTAAATTATTTTGAGAAATTAAGTCATTCAAACAGAGATCCAAAGGGATTATAAGTGCACAGACTTGAACATTAAAGAACATTAAAAGAAACATGACCATTATTAATCTGTTAAATGAGGTGATGGTAAAACATTAGTAACCCAACGCAATAGATGTGACTATGGATATTCACACATGTGTATTTTTTACTTCTAAACATGCGACTAATTAAAATAAGTTGCTGAGAAGACCACAAATTTGACTGTGTCTGAAAAAATAACATTCCATGCAATAATGAACAGCACTGGCAAGCTATGGGTTTAATTAGCAAACCAGTCATGAAGGCAAGCATGACTCAAACTCGCAGTCCTGTGACCATAAGGCTCAGTAAAAATAGCCAGCATGGGAACAGAAGAAGTTTTTTGGCCTTCAATACATAAAACCCTGTGAGGTGTGTATCTCTGTGAGGGCCAGGTCCAAGGCGTTAAGCCCTAATGAAGAGCTGCCAAGCCAGAACTATTGTTGAACACTTTCTGGGAAGGGTCAATCCAAAACTCAGCACAACTTTGGTTTGAGAAGACATAAACTTGAACTGAGGTACACTAGGGATGAAATTTTTTTTTCACCATTACTTTTACATTTTCATACGTGTTAATAGAAACATACGTAATTGTTTTTTAACAAAGCTATTTAAATAATAATAATTTAGGTATATTTTGCAATATTCAGCTTAGTTTTCATCTGTCTTTCATTTGAGCAAGAGCAAGTCTTCTGTACCAAACTATTGTTAAAAGTATGTATTGTGAATCGTTTTGCTCTAAAGTTTGATCTTGAGTGCTGACATCCCAATAAGTCACAGTCACAAATATTTGTGTGATATTGCTTTTAAAGTTTTAATTAAAGTCCTGATATGTTAAATTATTTAGAGTTCACAAAAAATTCCATCTTGTATTGTGCCACAAACCTTTGACGGGCAGTGTAGGTGAATAATGGCGCAGCATTCTACTTGCACACAGTTCTTCTTCATATAAAAACTGGTGACTTACAAATGCAGAGTTGATGGCATCCACAAAGCTCTCCTCATCCATCTGCAGTAGCTCCTCTGCATGCTGGTGACTGGTTGACCAAACTAGGGAGCTCTCTTTGTCTGACAACTAAACAAAGACACTTATATTAAACAAGATACAATATATGAATATATGCGGTTTTCATTTTGACACTTAAGGCAATGGTCAAAATTATGTTCTGTCCAAAAATCTAATTTACACAATTTTGCGTTTTTGCCTAGATATAGACGATCAACCAAGACATGTTTGTTTGGCTATGCTAAAAGGTGCAGTATATGACTCCACTACTTGCTAGCTATATTAACCTCACAGATGCAATGCAAAACTAAGTAAACTTTGGAAGTCAAACTTGTCTTCACTGAGTGACTATTTTTGAGATAAGGGTAACGCTGCACAAATTTGGTCCCTGGCTAAACCACCATTTCAATCTTTTTCATCTACGAGCCAGCAATGCAACTGATTGACTAAATATCATGCTTCGACAGTTTCAGCTTACCGGAAGCATTGCAATGGGTCCGGTTGGAAGGAATCTCTGCCATGCCACGTTGTTTTCAGTGGGCTGTACATACAAGAAACACAAGTCAGCAAATTGAAATACTTTAAATGACCAAAAGCCCTCTGACTACAAGCCAACAACCATATACGGTAAGTGGTTACGTGGCATGCCAGTAAGGTTTAGGTTCTTGCTCTCAGCATACCTCCGATAAATGCAGTACAGCCACTACAGCAGACTGGTCATAATTCCACTTGACAGTGGGGATCCCGGACTCCCTCCGTACCATAGAGTTGGGTCCATCAGCCCCGATCTGAAAGAGTGGCCGGTAAAGTCACATTACCACATCACCCCCTCAGAACCTTGGAAATGGATAACACTGAGAAAGCCACATGCTCACGACATTCTCACCAGCAACTTGGCCTGCAGGGTCTGTCCATTGGCTAAAGTCACTTGTACCCAGGGGATGGAGTCAGCCACTTGATAAGGCCTGGGCCAGGTGTATTTTACCACTCTTGTTCTGTACTGCACTTGAACTTGATCTGGGTAAAATGCAAAATGAAAACAATCATAGGAAGTTCTTCTTTTAAGTACTTGGATCTCATGGACAAACAGATTACTTAGAGAAACTGCACTAGGAGTTGGCTATATGACAAAAATATCACATCTAAAAAGTTAGAAGGAACAATAAATTGTTTCTTAAATTCCTGTTTCCTCCCCACAGATGTTGGAGGTCAGAACAGCGGAAAAAAGCAAGCATGGTTTAGATGTCCCAAAGTAAAAAACACATTTGACCAATAGTGTTAATCAACAAATCCCATCTCCAGAAAAGTTGGGTATTTCCCAGCATGCAATAAAAGCAAAACTTTGGGGTACACTCAAACCTTCATGTATTAATAATAGTACAAATAAAAGTTTATCAGCAGTTTTACTGACCACGTTAATTGTATTCTGTAAATATACACACATTTACAGAATCTGATGGCTGAAACACACTCAACAAAAGCTGGGACAAAGATAAAATAAGACTAACAAAGCAAAGAATACACCTGTTGGGAAGTACTGCCACATTAAGCAAGCTAATTGGTAGCAGGTGGGGTATCATGACTGGGCATAAAAGTAACATCAAATGCCCAGACTTTTGAAGCAATGAGGAGTTGTGGCATAAGCAATGTACCAGCCCCAAGCACATTTCGTTGTGGTGCACTGTGTCACTTACTCACATATTAGGATTCTAGAGCAACATATGCTGCCATCAAGATGATGTCTATTCTTGGAAGGTCCATGCTTACTTCTGCAGGACAATGCCAGACTTGCACGGGCTACAACAATGTGGCTTCATAGATTCACAGTTTGCATGTGCTGCACTATCCTGCTGCAAGCCCAGATCTGTTTCTTATTGAAAATGTATGGTGCATCATGAAGAGGAGATTCAGACAAAGACCATGAACAGTTGAGCAGCTAAAGTCTTACACCAATCAAGAATAGACAAAATTTTCAATTATAAAACTACTACAATTAGCATCCTCGGTTCTGAATCTGAATTAAAAAGATTTTTAAAAGAAAATTTAATTTAAGCATGCCTCTGTCCCAAATTTTGTTGAGTATGTTATAGCCATTAAATTCTAAACGTGTGTATATTTATGAAACACAATAAGGTTGATCAGTAAAACTATTGAAAATCCTTTCTTTGTACTTTTGTGAGTTAAATAAATGTTCATGTGAATTAACAGATCACAGATTTTGTTTTCATTGCATTAAGGACAATATCCCAACTTTTCTGAAAATGGGGTTTGTACAAACAGATCATAAAATACATTCAACAACCCAATAATTACCCAAGAAAAAGACACAGAGAGAGAGAGAGAGAGAGAGAGAGAGAGAGAGAGAGAGAGAGAGAGAGAGAGAGAGAGAGAGAGAGAG
>JBBPDA010000001.1:38329725-38355719 GCA_037974385.1 Arnoldichthys spilopterus
CACCTGTGGCCAACCCAGGGATCGAACCCAGGACCTTCTCACTGTGAGGCGACAGTGCTAACCACTGCACCACCGTGTATTTTTCTCTGAGTAACTTTATTTCAATTAAAGGATGGATTTGGTCTCATTTTTCAGTGTGAGATAAGGATACTTCAGCAGTAATTCGACTTATTTCTAACCCTTTGTAGTAAACCTACAAAGTGTCAGTATTTGTGGAGGGCCCTGTTGGTAATCAGATGCCATTTTGGAGAGTGAATTTTAAAAGATTTTTTTTTCTTAAAATGTTTTGTTCTCTATCTACCATAAAAGCTCCCTGGGTAAAATAAATGAATGCCAGTACCGAGGCAGCCTGAGGGGGACATAACCTGGGCTTGGAAAGGCATGGTTTGGCCTCAGCATCACGTGATGGAAAGTTCAAGGGCTCCTGCAAGGTCGTCATGGCAACCGTGCTCTCTCTTGCTACCCTATCATCTCAAAGCACACTCAGTTTCTTGGACAGATTGTTCCTCACAATGACAGCACTTGCACTTCTGAACCTAGGAAGATGCATGCAGTTTTTTTTTCTTTTGTGCTGGCTGAATTGGAATTTCAGCCTCTTAAATCCTTTTCACACTTGCTCAGCAATAACTTCCACTAACCAGATAAAGTAATAAGGAACAAACTTTTTCTGCATTAACAGTAGCTGTGAAGCACATTTACACCTATTCTTTTTTCTATTCTATTCAACAGTGTCTTCTTGCACTAAGAGTTTTTGGTGCCAAGACCTTTAAATTGAACATACACAGCATGTATGTTTTAGATTACATTTTCAGGTTTTTGATTAATTCGTTTAGAAATGTAAAATCTTGCCAAAATGTTTTTAGAAAGTACCATTTATTTGGTTATGTGTTTGGTAACAATAGCAGAACCATGTTATTTGGGTGATAACAAAAATAGAATCATCTTTTGCGTTATATAATCATTTGAAAGCAGTGATGGTCTAGTGGTTAGGACATTGCCCTTAAAACCTGAAGGTCTCAAGTCCTGCCCGGGCACTACTAAGGTACCCCTGAGCAAGGTACTGTCTCACTACACTGCCCCCCGTTGTTGATAGCTAGAAGACAAAGGTTTGTTGTGGCATCTAACATAAAGACATTAACAGCAGACCAATTAAATCCTATACACTGTAAGAAGAGCATCCCACAGATGCTGGACTGAGATCTGGGGAATTTGGAGGTCAGCACCTTGAACTTTTTTGTAATTTTTCTGAATTCAATTATTGAATAATTTATATAGTATAGCAGGGTTTATTTTATTGCCCAAATAGGCCACTGCCAATAGGGCACACTGTTGACAGGAAGGAGGCTAGTTGGTCTGCAACATGTTTAGTTAGATCATACGTGTCAAAGGAGCATCCGCATGAATAACATGACCAAAGGTTTTCCAGCAGACAATTACCAAGAGCATAAAACTGCCTCCACCTTATTCTCATACTGCATTCAGGTGCCATTTCCTTCGCAGGTAAGCAACCCACATGCACCTGGCCATTGAGATAATGTAAAAGAAATCATGATTCTATACACTAGGTCACCTACTTTATTTGCTCCATGGTCCAGTACTGATGCTCCTGTGCACATCATAGGCCCTTTCGGCAGTGGACTGAAGCTATGCAACCCCATACTCAGCAAGTTGCAATGCATTGTGTGCTCTGACACTTTTTAATCATAGCCAGCATTTTAAAAATTTGTGAAATAATAGATCTTCTGTTGGATTGGAAAAATGTACTCTTCTCCTGCTTTCAGCAAACAACTTCAAAAACTGACTGGCAGGTGCTGTTGTAATGAGATAACCAGTGTTATTCACATCGTTTTGTCAGTTTTAATGTTATAACTGATTACTGATATATACTGATATATACCCATTGCCTCTTTAAAGAACCCTTGAAAATTTTTTAAGGTATTTTTTTTCCAAAAAGCCATTAAAACAAGGTTTGGTTTTTTTTGGCAAATATTGTTTTATTTACTGTTAACAAATTACAAAAAGCTGATTAATTTTAACAATATACCTAGCTCCACCTTCCAGCTGTCTGTGGTCAGTATTAGTTATATATACTAAAATCTGTGCATATGTATACTTTCTTTTGAAATTATGATACATCTTGTCACATTCATGCACATGCCATGTTTGTGTCGTTAGCTTGCTATGTCCTTTAGGTAATGGTACACATCTACATTCAAACATTTAAAGTACGACCATTTCTTTGCTTTATTGGGAAGGATGTGGATGTGTCCAAATGTGGTGTTGTAGTGTTTGAGTTTCTGATAAGTAGCTATTAGTTAGTTGATTGGTTAACCTTTCCGTCTAATATCATGACCAGCTGTTACAGGTATAAAGCACTAAGCTTATTGCATTTGCTTTAAAAAGAGCTCTGATGATCCTCACTATTGAAGGCCAGGATCTCACCTGCAGGAGGAGCTGTGGCTCATAACATCTTCATCACACGTCTTGCATTAGATATGTTATCTTCCACAGATATGTTCCCTGTTCACTCTATCTCTGTTTGCAGTCTATATAAGCGCACAGTGTATAGGAGGATGACAGCATGTAGGAGTAAGTATGAACAAGGCAGAGAAAGGATCCTGGCTAGAGAAGCAGTGACACAAGATACCTTGTCATCTCACTATGAGTGCACATCAAACGAATGTGTGTGAGGGAGCAAAGCTTCAGTGAGGGGAGAGGGAGCAGGGAACGAGGAAGAGAGACATAGAGAAAAACATAGGGAGAGTGAGCAAGAGTAAGAAGGAGAGGGGGAGAGAGATAGAGATAGAGGGAGATAGAGAGGGAGAAAGAGAGAGAGAGAGCAAACACTGCAGGCTTTACATGCACATATTCACACAGAACACCCTGAAATCCAAATGCCCGAGAGAGACAGACGCAGCCACTGAGAAAGCAAGGTCAGTCTAGAGCAAACGAGCAAAGGTACGTCACCTTGGTACATGCACAAATTCCAGGTATCATTGCTGACAAGTTTTGTTAAAAGGTGTTCTCTTTTGAAGATGCAGGACACACAATGGTTGCATGTCTTGTCCGCTCTGTTTTTAGGTGGAGCAGAAGTAAAGACATTCCTTGTCCTGGGATTAAGGAAATGGAAACAGATCATCAGAAAGTCCTGGCTTGACTGAGTGGACACTGAAGTTTGATGCAATATTCCTTGTGCTTGCCTAGGCAGTACTAACACTTCACAAGATGGACAGTATGGAGAAACTCTCAGGCAAAGACAAAGAACTGATCCGGGACAGCTGGGAGAGCCTTGGCAAGAACAAGGTCCCACATGGCATTGTCATGTTTACCAGGTAGTGTTTGCATGCTTAACTAACATGTTACATTGTATTTGGAGACAGATAATTAATATGATATGGACTATGAGGGCTTAGGTTCTGATGTTGTGCTGGAAGTTTGGACAGGACAGGACACTAATACACATATAGTGTATATGCCTGAAAGTTAAAGATTACTTTGAGAAGGAATCTTTCATTGAATTGAATTTGAATTGAATTTTTTATTGAACTGAAAGTGATTCCTTAAAATTTCTATTTTATTACTGGCTGTACTAAGAAATCAAGAATAATTGGTTCCAGCTAAAATGCTCAAACACCCAGTTAACATATTTAATCCAAAGAGTTGTTAAAGTCATATTTCTATATGTCTGACCCATCCAAAGTAAACAAACACATGCAACATTAATCTCGTGGTTGTCTGATGCTTCATCTAGAGGCTTGACTTGTTGCTTGGCGACAGGGTCTCTATTCCTGTTAGAGTTAGGCTGCCTCTCAGAATGATACAACAAAGTACAATCAAATGTATACAGTGGTCTGTAGTGCCAATGGAGACTCAAAGTACTGTCTTTAATAGGCTTTTTGAGCTGGACCCAACTCTGCTTAGCCTGTTCAGCTACAAAACCAAGTGTGGAGTCGTGCCAGAGTGCCTCTCTAGCCCAGAGTTCCTGGAACATGTTACCAAGGTGAGCCCAGCAAATTCTTTCTCTGCTACTTGCACTCTTATTTGAATCTCCCAGTACACTGGTTCCTAATCCTAGTCCTCGCATGCCTTTGTCCTGGTCATTTTTGTTTTTTTCACAACATAATTAGTTCAGCTCAGAAATTAGACTGATTAATTAGTTGGATGGGCTGAGTTAGAGAAGAAAAATCGAATTTTCCAGGCAGAAGTACTCCTGGACAAGGACTGGGAACAACTGTTCTTTATGTATTTAATGCATAAGGGATGACTTTCTGTAAGGCTATTTGTGCCAAAATGTAAAAGCACAATCATGTATGCTTCCTACCAGGTGATGTTAGTGATTGATGCAGCTGTCAGTCATCTTGATGACCTGCATACTTTGGAGGACTTTTTGGTAAACCTGGGAAAGAAGCACCAAGCTGTCGGGGTCAAAACTCAGTCTTTTGCTGTGAGTATATCACTTTCCAGCATCCATAATTACAGCAAAAGCATGTTTGTGACTGCATCAGCAAAAAGTACAAATAACTACATAAATGCATTAGATTAATAGCTTTTACTAAATAATGAACAGTAGGTACAAAGTAATAAGGGTTACAAAAAATGAGTAGTAAGTTTTAACCAAAGAAGGAATCTGGAGATCAAACAGACTGGCCCTCGGCTCTCTGAAAAAAAAGCCATAGGTAGCTGTTTTAAAGCCACAGTTTTGCCTGCACTGTTGTCCAGTTTTAGGAAACATCATGTCATATGATGTCAGTAAATGTATTAAATGTATGTGTTTCAAAGCTGTTCACAGGAGAGTCTGAGGGTGTGGCGGGGTGACAGTGAAGTACAGTACTTGTAGGCTACATTGTTCCATGGAAAAAAATAATGTAAAATAGGGAGGGGACAGAAATGCAACATATACTGGGGCATAGCATTTAAAACTGGTAAAGTGCTGAGTGACTGGCTGATACTCATGATAGATACAAGCTATTATTGTGATGAAACATTGGATAGCTAAACCCAACATGTTCTTTTTACAAATTTAGAAAAGTTGGGATATTTTGTTAAATGCAATAAAATAACAATTAATTTGTTAATTCTATTCTAAATATTTCTTAATTTAACTAAACCAAGACAAAAAAAAACTTTTTTTCACTGACCAACTTAAATGTATTTTGTAAACATAAACAAATTTAGAATTTGACGCCTGCAACACACTCTAAATAAAAAGGGGCGGGGGCATGTTTACCACTGTGTTACATCACCTTTCCTTTAAATAACATTTGAATTATTTTCATTATAACTGTGGATATTAATAGTTTTCCAAGTAGATTTTTTGGCCATTCATGTTGAAACAAGACTTCAGCTGCTCAGCAGTCAGTAGAAGCCGATGCCTGTTCCTTCCCTTCATGCATTTTCACTAGGAGAAAGATCTGGAATTTTTACTTTTTTTGGTAAAGTTCCAGATTGAAAGATCTGTCAAATGTCTAAAAGTGTTTGTCTGTCATAACTGATGAGTGCATTGCAAGATGTGATAAATAACGCCAAAACCAAAAGAAAAATGCAAAGTTGAATAGGACACAGAGTGAAAGCAGCCATCTTTACCGGCACCATATTGTATAAGTACCCACATGCAGAATGAGGCCTGGCATTTTCTTCCTGAAATAACCATAGACATTTCGGAAAGATATCGCCTTAATAGCTGCATACTGTATATCTTTCACGATCTCAATATACATACATGTTTCTATACCCAATCATGATAACCTCACCTGTTACCAGCTCACCTGCTTATTCTCTAAACTTTACACTGTTACTATGACAAGTGTTTATATTTACAAAATACATCAAGTTGGTCAACCAGCACATTAAACATTTTCTTTCAGTTAAATTCAAGTTCTACACAACTACAGATTGCAGATTTTTTAACTGTTTTTTAACTCCACAAATACAGAATAGTACAGAATAATGTGAAAGCAAATGTTATATTTTCCTCTCAAGATATGGTAGCAGAATGTTATCATAGAATGTTAGCATTAGCTAATTAGCTAAACAACATAGCATCACAGATCTCTATACAAAGTGAAAGGTTTAAAAAAAAAATCTCTCTAGTTTCCAATTTACATTTTACAAAATGTCACAAAAACACTTAAAAATGCAAGTATCAAAAACAGGTTTCTGTAGGGTCAACAGTTCAAATATCATAATAAATAGTACAGTATTTACCACTGGGTATGCTAACCACTAACATGTTGTCTTTGAATATTTGCAGAGAAGTATTTAAGTTATATATTAAAGCGACAGATGACTCTAAAACTACAAATAATTTAAATGAACTATTAAAGAACATTAAAATTATTTCATATGTGTTTTAAATTGCAGCTGCACTATTAAGCAAAGCAGTTTATATGCTTTAATTACATTAAAACTTGCCAAAAATCATAACAGACCAACCCACATTTTGTTCACCAGCCAAAGTACCTTTTCCCTGTCAAGCCCACCCAAAATCCACCCAGTCTGGTAACACTGCTCCTGATTCAAAGGGGAAAAATAAGCACACTTTAGACACCAAGCACATTTTAGCTTATTAAATACATGTGTTGTGCAACTGGCTAAAGTTTACATTTAGTCAAAAAGACTGCTTTCCTTCATAAATTATGTCCCTTTTCTTAACAACAATAAAAAGTTTGACTTTAATGTGTCTTTATTATTTGCATTTTGATGTCTCTGCTGGTCAGTTGGTTGGAGAGGCCCTGCTCTACATGCTACAATGCAGTCTAGGGGAAGGATACACAGCTGCATTGGGCCAGGCCTGGCTCAACATGTACAGCATCGTTGTGTCTGCCATGACCAGAGGTTGGTCCAAAAATGGAGAACGCAAGTCCAACTGAGCAGTGGCAGAAGATCAAGTAAGAGTTACACTGAAGCTGGGTCAACCCTTGGCAGACATATGGCTGCTTTGTAGAGTAGCTTGGGCAAAGAAGACATACCTGATGCACTTAAGGAATTGTGGGTGCTGACTCTCTGAATATCACTAGTGTATGCTATCTGATCTTTTTCTAGCAAGTGGTTTGAGATGATGAAAGCTTAGAGGGCAATAATTTGTAGGACTGATTTTTTGAAGCAGAGGCAACACGGAGAAAGATTGTTTAAGGGTGATGCTTCACCACTGGAACTTGCCTTGTATATAAAAGCTTGATCTGTCTCCTCAAACTATCTGTAATGGCTGTTGTGCTGTTTTTGATGTTCTTTTTCTTACACAAGCGTCATGAAATAGATTTGACTATGCACCAGTCAGCCTGTACAACTTGGAGCTGAAAGGCTTCACTAGACCTTCTAAAGCTCCTTTAAAAGCCACATGCTTCAGTTCTTCTACAAACCTCCCTTAATGTTCTGACTCATAACAGTTGTGTAAACACTCTGGGACAGTAAATTACCTGAATACAGAAGAGAGCATTTTGCTCAATCTACTTGAGGTGCATCCTGTCCTAGTTCAGAAAGTCAAGCTTTTTTCTAGTGAAGTACAAAAAGGTGATGAAGAATCACAAAAAAACTGAACCTCTTCATTAGTATTACTCCAATGAATGAATGATACGGACTGTTACTGAAGCTTTCCTACAAGATTTCAATGACTGTTAGTTATTCTGTGCCACGTAATTACCTTACATATTAATATTTCATGCAGTTGTTTTTTATACACTGCAGAAGACTTGGCCAGACTGTTACTTACCATGAAGAGACTGTTATAACATGTTCACAGTGATCCAGCAGCAATGATTTAGAACTGGGGGAACTCGGGTTTAGTTATTATTACCAGTCCGGTTGAAATGTCAGCACTTATCATAATTAAAAAGTCTTGATTCTTTTTTATTTAACCAAAATCGCTTTTGTTTTTGGTTTATGTCTATTAAGGGAAAAAACAAACATTTCCGTTTCTCTTTATTTCCTAAATGTTAACCTCACCATATAAAGACAAATAAATACACTAAAATTGGCAGAAAAATTTTTGTATTTAAGCTTGTTTCCTAATGAGGATATGTACTTTATTTTTACTTAGAAAATACACAAAACATGTAATTTGATTGAGGGTGTTCAAACGTTTGCTTTTGACTGTAATGTGAAATGTGAGCCCTAGGACTTAAAAGCGATGAAATCCTTTTTGCTGCTATGAACAGAATATCAAAGTATCTCAATAGCACTGCCAAAACATTGTCCTGTTTCTTCAGGAAATATTTCTTAATTTAAACTGATAATGCCAAGTACTTTAAACCATGCCAACCGACAATGACATTGTGTAGCACATATACAACACAACTTTATTAGTGGTCTTTTGCATAGTACTTGTTTCTCTGTATCCCAATGACTACTGTATTTAGTATCTATTTTTGTATTGCAATGTGTATGTGAATAGATAATGGTGTATTGTTACTACTTGGTGGTGCTGTTTGACATTTCTTTTGCTCAAATTTTGTTTTTCTCTCTCAAGAGCTAGAAGGCATTAGACCGAACAGACGTACAACTGGTTTTCCAGTAACTCTTGAGACGTCACTTACTCTCAGCACAGAACGTGATCTTGTATTGATTTCATGAAACTGACCGGCACATTCTCTCAATGGTTTTAAGATGTTACAATCAATGTGAGCAGTGTTGTAAAGTGTAAATATTCTATTGCTACTAAATGCACTTGTGCTCCATATCTATTTATTCTATGAAGTGTTGTGTCAGTAATGATGTATTGGATTCAGTAATATTCCTTATTGATATTCTGTAACTGAAATGTCTGGATGTCTACCTCACTTACATAGCTGCTAAAGAACAGCGATGATATGACCTGACTCCTCAACCAAAAATATTGATGCTTCACAAACACTGTTCATCTATCTGTTTCTTCAAGCAACCAGGCTGCAACTCAAACAGTATTGGGCTCCGTCAAGGTTTTCTGTCAGGATGCGTTTGGAGCTTATGTGTTCAGAATACATGAATAAAGATTACTACATATTTCATCATGCTGGAGTAAGAGCATGTTATTTATCAAAATATTTGTGTCCTGTGCCCCCTGTCTGTTTCTATAGATTTATGTACATTAAGCTTTATAGCACTCCTCCAATGTTTCGTTGCAATTTCAGGCCTTGTGTCACAGACGCCTTCCAGTTCTAAGAAATAAATGAAAATAATAGATGAAGAAAAGCCACTGAACCCATGTCCAAACCACTGGCCATTTAATATATGAGCAAACACCAAGGGGTCAGAAATTGAAATATCAACCTCCCCCATCCTTATTTTATGAGCTCATCCCATATTTCCATAGGCATTAATTTCTGAAGCACATGGGAAATAGTTTGTCTTTTCTCAGCTCCACTTTCTGAGTAGCCTTCATTGCACATAATTGCACACACATCTCATCCCATTTCCAAGAATCAATAGGAATAATGTGCACAGCCTCTTCATCTTTCTCTCTGTCACCCTAATAAGCCAAACCCATTGCGACAAGGTCAGGGTTGTGGTGATATCGAGGTTGGTTTGAGCTCCAGTACCCAACACTACTCACTGGCTCTCTGCAGCAGACGAGGCGTTTCTAGATTCAATTACACTGCATTATTGTAAATGTCATTTTCCGAGCTGACTGTCAGGGCTAGGAATGATCTCGAATGCCCACACAGGCCACGAACTGCCTCCCACACACTCTGTGGCTGGTCTTATAACAGTATTTGTCCTCATGCCACTACCTTAAAGACCCCCAGAATTCTATAAATTTATACATTGCTGCTTTTTGCATTGCATTGCAACTGATACATTGGTACTTGTATAGTGTCCACACAAACACATTTTAAAAAAATCAATAAGTCATATCCCCGGACACAATCTTAGAACACACAGGGCACAGACAATCTGCCTACCAAAGCTAGACAAGGTAAAAGGCGTGGGGAAATAACTAATAAAAAAGAACAATAAAATAGACGGGAAATTATTATTTTTAGAAAGTCTGCAGCATGTTTTGGAAGCAAGGCACTGGAAATCACCATAGCAACAGCTGCGAAGCCGAGTGGAAGAGAGTCTAAAGTGGTGTTTGTATCCGGAAACATTAGAATCTGTAGACGGGCAGGGAAGGGCATATTGGGATCGGAGGGCCATGATGGCTGTCTTCAGCTGACGTGCACAAATGCCTTATGTGATCTGTGTTTCTGAAGAGGCTTCTGTGCAAAGACAGATGTGTTATTGTAAGTTTATGAAGGATCTCTCAGCAATGCTGTCCTCAGTACAAGTGCCCTTTAGGTAATGCTTGCCCCTACATTCTTTACCTAGTATGGAAACCAACTGGAGAGGATGAACAACAGTGACTTAGTTAATGCATTACTCTGCAAACATGTTAAAGTGGAATTCGCAGAGGTTTATCAAGCAAACTAATGTGCCAAACACCATTCACTGGCTCGAAATGTAGAAATTTCACCATAATATGAGAATGAAAAAAGGCATAATGGGAATTTTGAATCTATAACCCAAAGTGTGGGATAGAGTTACATGACTTGGTCAAACATGAGTTACAAATTGATGCTTTGCTAAGCCCCACCATACTTCGGTTACTGCTGCATTTGATTGATTTAGGACCTGAGTGTCAAGACCTTAAGCTGAGTACCAAATGGCACCATAAGCCCTGTGGTTCCTCCTCAGTCCACATCTTAGTAACATCAACAATATGCAGAACTATAGGGCAAAAAGCCTCAAGGGGGCTCATGCAACTTGGAGGCTCAACATACGTAGCACCTTGTGGATCAGTCATACTTGATACTTGAACTAAATTGCTTTCCTACAGTGGCTCAGTTATATCTGCAAGCATAATGCAGCAAAGTATGTTGGCTTTACAGATGCACTATGAGTCATCTTTGCCTGTATCTTAAGGAATTTAAGGTTTAGCCTGCTGCTAAATCTACGTTGTTGCGGTCCTCACCAAAGGCAGCAGTGAGGCTGCATGGAGGGTGCTCATGAGCAACCAAAATGATAAGTGAGATAGTCACATAGTCATAAAATGCATGTGTAGTTGTGTGGCAGCACCACAAGTGTAGCATTATATATGGATTTGTATTTGTTACATGCAACTTAAATACTTTTCCCATTTCTACCTATAACACAAAAATAGCTCTTTTATTTCTTATTCAAACAACTGTTGAACTGTTTTACAAACTTTTACATTTAAGGCTTTAAACACTCTGCACTGGAGTGATCCATGGAACAGTGATTCTTCATGGCATGCTATAGGTTCCTGAACTATAATCAGACTATCAACACCTTCCGCAGTGAAATGGAGCTGCTGACACATTACGGTACATGTCAGTCCATGCTGTTAATGTTCCCTCTCTCTAATGAGAGTATCCGTCAGTGACACCGCCTCTGCCAAGGCCCTGCGCCTCTCCTCTACACCTCTCCAGCAAGGGATTGACAGTCAGGCTACATGTACCACACTCTTACTGTAGCCCAAGTCAATCAAATACTTCAGTGTATACTACAGGCCAAAAGTTAAGAAGCAGCAACAACTTTGTAAAAGCAATTAATTTTTAACTGCAGACAACTTTCTGTTTTATTAAGTACATATTGAGATCAGGCACTCTATCAGAAGGACACAGAAGGACACAGACTGATCCAGTGTGAAGAAGTGAAGGTAAACCTCAGTTAGCTTGGTGCTGTCATATAGTGATTTTTGTACAGGCTACTAAAAATAAGCATTGTTATAACAATATTCTTATGCATATCTTAAAGAAAAAGACCTTTACCTTCCAGGGTGTATATGCCTCTGAAGGAAGTTGGTACTGAGGACAGTAGTTTGCAGATTGCAGACTACACAGTAGTTCACAGATCAAACTGAACAGGCCTATTATTTGCACATCCTCCCACTGACCATGCAAAATATGACTAGGGTTAATTTTAGTTTCTATAGCAGTATTCTGGTTGTTAATATTGTTCATACTTATATGATTCCAGGAAGTTACCTAAGGGTGTGTTGTGTACTAAAGTGTATGTGTCATGTAGTCTGTGAGACAGCAAAGAGACACTTCTCGTCATAGGTTTCACTCGTCGTAGGGTTTAATTTGGGTAATACTTTTATTTTGTTTAGATTTTTTTTGTTTTACATTCAAATAAAATAATTTGATTTGAGCGCCTAGCAGTGAAAATATTTCTCTTCTCTTCTGCCTGTACACTACTATTTTTTTTGTTAAACTACAAACCCCATTTTCAGAGATATTTTCCAAAAATCAATAAAAACTAAAATCTTTGATATGTTAACTCATGTGAATCTTTTTTGACAAAAGTACAAAGAAAAGTTTTTTTAGTAGGATGACTGACCAACTTACATTGTGAATACACACATATTTAAAATGTGCAACTGGCTGGAATTTTTTGTCCATTCTTGTTGGATATAAGAATTCAACTGCTCAACACACACAAGAAAAATTGGGACAGAGTTAAAATAAGATTGAAATGTACACAAAACATGCAAGTAACACCGGTTTGAAAGAGTCCACATTAAGCAAGCTAACTGGTAGTAGCATGAAAGTAACATCCATCAAAGACATCTTTGCAAGCAAGGATGTTTCGTGGCTTACCCCTAGTCAATTCAAAAGAAACATATATTAATGCAAGATCGCAGAGAACCTTTTACAAGCGAAAGGTGCAAACGCATCTGTGATGTATGTACTGAGTGCGTGTGTAGAGTGGCCAGCTACACGTCCACATCTGTCTCATATTGAAAGTATATGGCTCATCATGAAAACCAGCTGTTGAGCAGCTGAATTCTTATATCCAGCAAGAATGGACAACATTTTTTGTTTATTTATTGTATATTGTGTACTCTGTCTTTTGTGTTTACAGGTTTGGCAGGGTTTGTTATGGTGTGTAACATAGTTATACAGGGTTTAGCTTTACAGATAAAAGAACAGACATGGACTACAAAGCACTGTTGTCCATTGCTCTGGACAAGAGCATCTGCTAAATGCTGTAATTGTAAATGTGTTGCAGTCATAACATTCTACATGTGTGCATTTACAAAATATAATTAAGTTGGTCACTAAAACTACTAAGACATTTTAAATATTTTATTGGTTTCTGATCTTTTCTGGAAATGGGGTTGGTGGATGTGAGTTTTAATTTAAGATTATGTAAATTTTATTTAAAAGCCACTGCTTTATTATGTTTGACCTGTAGCACACTGTCTTGTGATCCCTGTAGTGTTAACAATCAAATATCAATTACTGTGTTTACTACTCAGAGGATGTCTTTTGCTCTTCATTCTTCATTGGTTTCCTCTCAGATTAATGTACAAAGATACAGAACGAACCAACAGCAGACTCTTAAAGTACCATAAGTTACAAAATGCAACAAGACCAAATTCAAAACACAGACAGTATGTTAAAATATTCAAACACTGATTAATTCTAGTCTGTTGTAAAAAAAATTGGGTTAGAAGGAGTACTTCTGAACAGAGAGAGCACACCATCAACAGAAGCACAACATGCAAGGCATAACACTGCAGCATTTCTATTTGTAGCACATGGGAAAAACTGCATGGTGCGGCCTGCTGGGACTTCACCTTTCTAAAGCTGCCTGCTCAGGGAGGTTGCTTAGTAGAATGAGGGAAAATGTCAAGCAGATTTCTTTCTTTTTACCTTCTGTGTTGACACTCAGTCTAAGCATGCAACAGTGTGTGATCTTGAAATAATATAAAAGATGACATTCTCTCTGAAATGTGTGTTAAAAATTGAGAATAGTGTTCATTATCTTCTATAAACATAGATTGTGTAGAATGTATTTTCCAAAAACAGAATAAAGAGATTTTGCCACAAAAATAAAAGAAATCTGCAATTTGCTATGATGGTGTAAAAAACAAAAGACAAAAAACATATTATATAATATATTTATAATATCAAAAGAATAATATAAAACACATTTACTGAACCTCCCAACAGGCCAGCCCTTGTGGACATACGGCCCAATGTACAGCCATGTGAAAAAATGTAAGCATACCCCATGGAAACTTATTTCTGTTGGCGTATCTGAACAAGCAAATATTTCATTACATCAATACAGTGCCTACAGAGGTGATATACTTGAACGAAAGTACAAAAATTGCTGTTTCAGTGATTTATTATACAAAAATACCAATAGTCATATAAAATACCAATACTTCTGCAGAGAAAGCAAGTACACACCTGGCCTTAGAAGCTAGGACTGCCTCCTTTAGCAAAAATTACATTAAACTAAAAGACCTCTCTGTAAGAACATGGTTTGTCATCTTTGGAAAGCAGTTGGTGAAAGCTACCTATGTTCACTATAGGCATCATTAATGCAATATTTTTTGCACTGTGTACAGCTGGCACTCATGAATTCCATGTAGTCAAAGGCAGTTTGTCAAAATTAAGCTTGTCTACTTTTTGTTGACATATTTTTAGTTATATTTTGCTTTACTTATCTAATTATCTATCAATCTCTTTTAAATTGGTGAAGCTGGCCATATGAATACGTAGACGTGTACATAGATGTGCAAACACACAAGTACACTCAATCTATGGGTTTAAACATATGCAGAACCATCTCAGTCTAGACTGCTTAGTATGCAGACGTACTGTTCCTAAAAGCTAGACAGCTCTGAGAGATGAGCACCAGCATAAACTCAGCCACATTTGACTAGTGTGAAGATCATAGCAACCACCAGGGAACTGGAGCTCTGCAGGGGGATGAAAGCCTGTATAATTTCTCTCTGTACATGCCGGTCATGGCTCACTGTACCACTGCCATAAGTCCTTGACAAGACACTTCACACAACGGCTTTTGAAATGCCTCATTAAAGCCGTGTAGTCAACTACACTTCTAGCTTGCATGTGAACACTTGCATGACACTAAGGACATTTAAGTTTTACAGAGCCAGCCTCATGACCGTTTGGCTGCTTGGAGGTTCTGGTCTGTGGTGAGGTGAAGCAGAAGGACAACTGAAATAGTGCTAGTTAAAGGCTTGAGCGGTTTTCAGTTAGCTGCACTTAGCCAGCTCAGTCATCCATTTCAGCGCTTATGTGCAGTGCAGTAGGGATCATACAAACCGACATGCCATTTATCACAGCGTGTGAAAGGTCATATTAACATCTTCCAAAGGGTCAATTGCCTGCAGCGAAAAACCATGAACATACCCCACTTACTGCAGAGCAGATCAAGGACAGAAATAATTACTTTTCTTATTGTCTTCCCAACAAAAATGAACTAAGTTGCTAAGACTATGAAACAGTGAAACTAACTACAAATATATAAATAAATACAAATATTAAGGGACATTTCATATTTCTTGTGTTAGATATTTTTATTCTGAGCAATAAACAAAAATTATAGATGAAGAAAAAGCACCAGCTTTAACTTCCCCGTGACCTGAAAATGGAAGAAGCCATTTAGAAAATGAATGGATGAATGGAAAAAGCACTGACCCCATACCCAAACTACTAAAATGGACATTTAATGATCTACAAAATTAAATATTGGGGTTCCTCATCCTGATTTACAAGCACATCCCATATTTCCATAGGCATTTGTAGCTTGAACACATGGAATATCATTTGTCTTTTCTCAATTCTAACCCTGTATTCTTGGAAATTTCCACAACTTGCCACTCTGGAATATGACTTGAGTCTTTTTTATGGTAACCTACTGTTGTGGTGATCATAAAAAAAACCTAAGGGACACATCTTTATGGAGAAAGAAATCATGGAATTTAAAAGGCCATGAAGAAATGTCAGTGAAGCAGAGCTGCAGAAAGACCATTCATCTCCTGAATGAGTTTATGCTCACTTTTTGGTGGCAAAGCTTTTCTCTGATGTGCAGTCTGTTAGACCATAGCATAAACATTTTTTGATGGCAACAGCACATAACATACTGCAAACGCATAATTGGCAGTTTTGAAGTTCCAGCCTTGAGAAGAGACCACTGGCTTTCTTCTATCTCTGCAGAATATTTACTTAAGGGTAGAGATTTAGTGTTCTCTGGAAAAAGAGACAATTTTGACTTTGATTTCTTTCCCAAAGGTCAAGGGCAAAGCACAGAAAAACTATGTATTACACAATCAGTCCAGCAGACAACTGATGTAGTTTAATGTTGGCACAAACGCTTAAAAAATTACCACACTGCCTTCCATTTGCCATGTCGACCACATACGTGAACAACCACTATGAAGAGTTAGATTAGCTGGTGTTCGGGAATGGCTGATCTTGCCTGCATGTTCACGGGTCTTATCTAACTAATGTATGTCAACATATTGTTCATTATTGGGAAATGGATAGCTGGATCATCAGTCACAAAGACTGCTTAACTGGCTAGCGTTTCAACAGGAGCAGTGAGATTTAGATATATGGGAAAGATATTAGTAAATAGAATTGGAAACTGTAGCTGAAAGCAAACATTCAGTGCTATGTGTGCATTAGTTTGCTATGTAAGAAAAATAGAAGAGCTCAGGACATCATCTGACTGTGCAAGTACGAACAGACTGTCCACAACTACATAAGGTATATTATAGTAGGACTGCAGTGCATAAACCTCTTATGATCATTTAAGAATTCAGTGGTGTAAAAGTATAGGTATGGATCAACGGAGATGTGGAAAAAACATATACTCTGCTGAAGTCATACTCTGAGGCATCCTTCACTGTATTCTTCAAGTGGGTGAATGCATATGTGGCATAAACAGAGACTATGCTACAGGCCTATTTGCTGGACCCTAACAGGGAAGGGTACAAATGGCTCTGTTATGTTGGCATGTCATGTAGTCCTCTTAAGTTCATTTTACTGCAAATTAATACAAACCTTTTCAGGCTGATTGACTTTTCTTGTGATTAAATATTTTTACTCTGATTAGTGTATTTTTTTTCCCAGGATGGCAATGCTGCATCTAATGAGCACAAGGTGTGTAAGACAGCACCTTTCACCACCATCGTAACACCAACTGAGGGAATATTATTTGTGAGAATGGTGTTCTGCTCCAGTACAGTTTCAGAGGCTTGTGCAATCTATGCCAAGGGGCATTGAAGCAGCCCAAGAAGCAGCCCACCTTAACATTTTCTGTTGGTTGTTCTTGTATATATAAACAGACAAATAAATAAATAATAAATGCACCAGTTATATTTTAGAAAACAAAATGCCACTGACAACAGTGTTGTTTTTTCTCATGTTTTATGGTCTGCTCCTGTAGTGCAGTGAGTTACAGTACAGTACAGCAACTCACCAATGTGCTCTCCGTCACACATAAGACATTCCACAAACTTTCACCAGGCAAAGAAAACAAATTATACACACTGGATGCTAGTAAATACAGTCAGCACAAACAGACAGTGATATAAATCAAATTAATATTCAGACAGCATCTCTTAAAGCACTGCTTGTACGGCTTGTGTGGGTGGACGCTTGTTTGTCAGTTACTGAATGCACTGATGACTGGCTGAATATATGGATATTGTGCTATTTAGTAGTATTTCTTGCCTTCTTGTTTCAGTATTAGGTCTGGTGGAGGAATGGGTGTCTATATAAAGCAGGTTAAAATTGTGAAAAAGGTGAAAATTGTACAGAACTGTATGTGTGTCTGTGTGTGTGTACTTTGTACCGGTGCTTTTTGCCGCGTTGTGTTCTCCTGCTTTGTAGTCACCAGTCCATGCAGCATATCACAGGCCATGCTGGATTGTCAGACATTAAAAAAAAAAAAATGTTTTAAATCTTTCTTCAAGGCACAGCAAGAGAGCATGATACAAATTCACAATTCATTTACATTCAGTTTGGCAAGAAAACCCTCCCACCCCTTCCCTTCCCTTCCAATTCTAGAACCACTAGCAGCAAAGACCAAAGTACAAAACTTACAAAGAGCATTAGAGTGTTACAGAAGCTTGGGCAACACTTCACAAGTTAGAGAGCGCAATAGACTGAAGTAGGGCATGTATAAGGAAGGTAGTTTTGTAAACAGCATGCAGTGATAAGAGTCTGGGCATCAACTTGGCAAATCCTGGCATGATGCAATCACTGCAGTGTTAATACCAGACACTAAAATGTTTGCATGACAAAAGCAATTCATTGTTCTTTTCACTATTAGACCTTACTTATACTTAACAAAGACTTGCTTTTCCAACTAGTCTATATCTCAGCTGATTCTGGGTGTTTCTCCTGCCCATGTTAGTAAAGTTACACTGGATTGGAGACATCTGTGGAAATTAAGGTTGAATTACAACAATGAAAATACCTTATCCCAAATGAAACAAACAGAACGAAAACAGGAAACCAGAATATTTGGTCAAGGATCTATGGAGATGGTTTATGCACTTTCACTTGCTGTAGTAAAAGAGAAAGACAAAAATCTCTCTATGTGTCAGTGATTAAAAAACAGAATCACCTGATTTGATATTGGAAATAATAATAATATTAATAATAATTATAATAGTAGAAGTAGTAGTTAAGCACAATACTACAAATATAATAAAAAATAACACTGTTACATAAAATCCAAGCAAGTAAAAAAAGACACCAAAATGTTACATTATAATCGGAACAATAAAATTAACTATATATATTAACAGATCCAAATACATTCCTTCCCATGTCCGCTTCACTGATATCCTACCTATGCCGAAGGCCAGTATCTTTTTTGGGAGCCACACTGTGAGAGCGTTGAAAAAAACCCCAAAACAAAACAAAGAAAACACAGAGCAAGGATATGGCCTTTGAAATCCACCCGGTTAAGGAAATACTCCTCCAAAGCAAAAGGTCCAGTTTTCCATGCTATGGTCAGCCACAGTGCCAGATGCCAGCAGCCTCAACGCAGACTCAAGAAAAACAGAAGAGAGAAAGAGAAGACACAAGGCAGGGTAGAAAGCAATCAAATGCTGTGCAAGCCCCTCACTGTGCCAGATTCACTTTTAATGGAGGTTTTTGAATAAAAAGAAAATGCAGCATAGTGCCTCTGGGTCAGCCTCTAGCTAAGTGAGGCATTGGGGCTTCAGGTTTTGGCGGGAATGCTGGCTATTACTGGTAGTCCACAGGGCTATCCATGAGTGGGCTTGGAGCAGCATGGGCCTGGTGGGGCGTCCTGGAGCTCTGTCTCCAATGTCTCCTCTAGGTCCTTCTCTGTTGACCCCTCATCCTCATGGGCTTGACCCTGGCTATTGCCCATAGCGCCATAACTCTGGTGGGCAGGCGAGGGCATGGGGGTCAGACCCAGCTCTGGCTCCAAGAGAACCGATGCTATGAAGAGCTGTGCAAAGAGACAAAAGGAGTAAATTTATGGAGAAAGAAGTCCAAGAAAACAGTGATTAATAATAGTTTGGGGAAAATTTCAATTTACAACAATTTTCTTCTGCTTGATCACCAAAGACAGGGTTGGTACCCAAATTCAATCAAACTGAGTAATCTCAAATATCTTGTTTATGTAGTTTCTGACACTGAATGGCACTACAAAAAAGGTCAAAATATAGACAAAATTTGAGATTCAAGGTGACTAAAACAATTGCCTTTTACTATGCAATATTTTACATTTTTATTACATTAACTTTATAACTTTTATAACTTTATAAATCGGTTATACTTAAGGCGAGAGAAAAACATCTCTACTACTTTTTTGCACTTAAGCTAGTTAAATGCACTGGACTGAAATGGATTCAGAAGCACATACATTAGCAGTGGTCACGGTGGATGCAGTGCTTCTGTCTGTATCATTGTAGGCTCCTTCTGTTGTTTGATCAGACATCTGAAACATAAAGAGGAAAACATTTAGTTTTTTAGGCTTGCTAAAAACTGAAACATGGGTTAAAAATATGTTTAAGCATAAAAGCTTACCAGCTAAGAATATCACCTTCACATTCACAAACCTTACTGACAATAAATGTATACATTTGTGATGTTCATTCTTCTTGGACTACAATAAAGTGTAATACAAGAAGACCATACAACACAACAAATTAGGCTTGCATGGCTCACTTGATAGCTTGTTGGTCTTTCAGGTCTCAGTTTTTTCAGACATAGGCCAAAGAAGGAGAAGACGATACAGAAAAGTAAAGATATGAATGTGAAAAGAGTAATGGGCTGTATTGGACCTGGAAACAAAAGAAATACACTAGTTATTCTATCGTAGAATATAGCTATTACACATTTGGTTTAATGTTTTTTGTTCTTTGCAGCAAGTCTTCCAACAGAAGATTCTAATAAGACATGGCATTGCATTATGCTAAAACTAAGGCAAACGTCAAATGATTTAGGCATCCAGTTTGCACAGTGCTAGCTAGTGGGTTAGAAGCTTCTATTACTTTCTGCCTAAATGAGCTTCCCTCACTGTATTTGAAAGAACTACAGCATTGTATGGTATTAAAAATGTTGCTAAATTTTGTCAGCTAATGAGAAAGTTAGACAGTTACCAAATCTGAGCATGGAGAAGAAGAGCAGCCAGAACATGCAGAGGATGGGTGCAACCAGCACCTGACTGATAGCAGCTGAGTGAATGCGCTGGCTGAGCTTGGTGGGGATGTAGGCGTAGTAGATGTTATAGCGGTCCACCATGTGCTTCAGTATCAGATACAATAACCCTAGAAGCGGTACAACACTTCAATCATCAGTTTCCATACTTTACTCTTCTTTAAAAACTCAACATTCTGAAACTAACAAACAGACAAAGACATGGACAAATTTCAGGCTTCAGGGTGGCTGATACTACTGTTTGAAGTTGACATCATACAATGTCAGAAAACAACATAAGCAAGTCTTTTTTGATATGAATAACTGGAAAGATGGATGGATGGATGGATGGATAAAAAGGTAACATTTCCAATGCCCACTACTGCTCCCCTTAAACAAAATAAGCCCCCTTAAAATCACCCTCTACAATAGCACAGCTTAGCATGGGTGCTCATCGTACTGAAGTTGAGTTCTATTTTGCCTTACAACACTCTGCATGCCCCTCTACACAATTAGTGTATTTTAAAAGTATCTGATCTCAGAACTATGACAAAAACAATGTTTCAAACAATATATTCATAACCATGCAATTACTTTATGTGAGTCTATGTGAGTAATGCTTCAAATATCTGGTTCCCATCTCAGGCTCAGTTTCTGTAGAATGTAGCATACTGCTTTTTGTACATTAACATGAGTAAAGTGCGTGGTAACCACCTGTCTGGTTACTAGAGATGAAAGCTATCAGAGCTTTGTGTAATGAAGGTCTTTTCACCCAGGACACGACATCACACAGGTGTGCTGTTGAAACTGACAGTCCAGATGTAGGCAGCAGATGCCAAATGAACTCAGTACTGAAGGGAAAATTATGATGATGGACTGCAGCGTAGTAAATAAACAGTCATAATGTGCGGCGGTGACAGAACAGGCGTGGAGTGGGCGTCTGGCTCTCGACTAGTCGGGTCGGAGCGTCTGGAAGACTAGAGTGGTGTTCACACCTCGCGGCCACGTTACACAGAGATACTGAGATACTGTCAGCGATATGGCTAAGACGCCCACACAGCACACACTCCACCGAGGAGGGGACACAGAGGACAGAAGTGGAGGAAGGAGAAGTGGGAGACACAGATAAAGCAAAATACAGGAGAAAGAAAGGAGGGAGGAAGTGGAATGGAAAATGAGAGTAAAAAATGAAGGGGATAAAAACTGGCACTGGAAGAAGCTTGAGCGTAGAATTATTAAATGTAAGAATTAGCTGAAGGTCGAGAGTTAATTTTCCCTTAGCTTGGAGTTTCTGACATGGTATGATTGTCTAAAAATGGTTTAAAAATTTTTTTCTAGCATTTACAGTCTCTTTTTTTAAAGAATACATTCAAAGATTCTCCCCTCTGGAGGCGCTTCTCGCCCTTTACCAGGATCTGCTCCACCAGCTCGCTCAGCTCCCTTTCTCCCGCCAGTTTAACTGACTCTAACATCTTCTCCCCTTCCTTCCTCTTACCTCCTTGGCATTGCCAGTCCATGAACCACTACCTTTCCAGTTGGTGTAGGCTTGCTACTTCCATTTTACGGTCAGTTAAACTTATGTTCTGTAGAAATGTTGGAAGTATGTGCAAGCTTTATAATATAAATAAAGGTTTATTTAAATGGAAAAACAAACACAGAAACAGGCTGAACATATAGAGCACGAACATGAAAAGGAAACAGGTCACGGCAGGGTGGGAACAACAATTAACCGACAAAACACTGGGGAAAACACAAGGGTTTAAACCAAACAAGATTACTGACACCTGGGGCAAGGAGGAGACTGGGGAACGAGAAACAGCTGACGGGGGCGTGGCTAAGATGAACACGAGGACTAGAACAAAACACAGACACGTGGAACCACAAGAGGGGCGTATAAGTTACACATGCTAATGAATTGCACAGAACAATTTGAAACAGTATGATTTGTAAGTACTGATGGCTGTAGGTGACAGCTAGGGCCACCAGAAAAAATTGGCTACTTTGCTTACACTTGATGTGCTGTTTCTTACTGCCAAAGCCTTGTTTGATGATCTACTACTGTGGAAGCAGCATTCTAATGAATGTGTTGCATTTTGTTGTCTTAACTGAGCATTACAATGTTTAAAAAAATAAATAAACACAATCGTTTAAATGAATTCAGATCATATTTTAAAAGACCTTTAGTATTACTATGCTAATTTAATCTACTTTCCTTCATGTTTACACAATGTCACTGCTCATAATGCTAGTTTATACTTTGAATTATTTTCTTTATTACTCTGTGAGTTTGGTTCCCTAATGGTACTGCTACAGTATTCTGCTTGCTGTAGCTGTAGTTGTCCCTTAAGCAAGCAGAGCTCAAAGATCGTATTGCACCAAACATGAAAAGAATAAGGGAGGTGAGACTGAACCCAAAAAAGTGTGCTTTTAAGGGTAAACAAACAAGGATGACTTGTTGGTTGCTGCAAACAGCTGAAGCTGAATGTCACACATGAGCATAATACACTGTGAAGTAATCAAAATAAATAAATAATCATTTTTGTTGGCGTGTCCTTGCCCCTCCCTCATCAGTGACTTCTGGTTTATACCAATCTTGTATGTTTTTTTAATCCCAGCTGATGATAATGTCCATGTTGCAGACTCACCAAAAGGTACAATGACAGGGCAGGTAATGCTGTAGGTCATACTGACAGAAAATATACACATGGTCCAGGCATACTCTAATCCAAAATGGAATTCATAGGCCTGACTCTGCAAAGTGGAACAAGGAATTAGCACGTTAGACAGAAGAGTTAGACTTTATGATTTTCAACAGAAAGTGTCTTTGTGGATTACAGCCATAACAATATATTAAAATTTCCACCTGCCAGATGGATGTCTGGGAGGTTTCTGAAGATGAAATGTTACAAACGACATCAAAATATCCAACGTTTTAATACATTTTAATACCATTCACCTCACCATAAACTAATAATAAATATATATAGTTATAAATAAATAACTAATAACTAAGCCATAACATATAGTACGGCAGCAAATTAACAGTCAGTTCTTTAGGGTGATGTGCTGGAAGCAAAAAAATTGGCTTTGACTAGGGCCTTATTATGATGGCTAGACGACTAAGTCATAGCATCTCCAGATTGGCAGGTTTTGTGTTTCAGGTATGCAGTAGTCAGTACCTACCAAAAGTGATCCATAAAGGACAACTGGTAAATCAATGACAGGGCTAACTGAGGCATGTAGTGAGCAACGGCTGGCCTGTCTTGTCTAGTCCCAAAGAGGAGCTACTGTTGCACAAGATGTTAATGCCGGCTATTATGGAAAGGTGTCAGAACACACAGTGCACCACAGTCAGAGCTTTTCTGGCTGCATGAGGGGAACCTACACAATATCAGGCAGAGGGTGTAAATGTTATGGTTGATTGGTTTATATTAAAAGTAATAATTTACTCACTCGTTTAACATGGATACGTTCAGCTTTGGACCTGGCACAGCAAAGGCGCAGGGAGTACACCAGCAGTGCAGGAATACGCAACAACTCCATCGCTGTTCCAATCAGGCTCGATGTGATGACAAGGTTTACAAAAAACGCTCCATTGTCAGGCAAGAACACGCATCTGCAAAAAATTACAAACAATGAGAAAAGGTGAGTTTAAATTCTAGCTTGAATAAATGCAATTATGTGGGTAACGGCACAGAAAAGCTTTGACTCACTGCAATTTCACTTCTCTCTCATCCAAGAAGTGAGTGTCAAAGAGCCACCTGAAGAAAAAGTCCAAACTAGAGAGCAGATAAAGGCAGATGAAATTAAGCTATGGTGGTATTAATCATATGTTTTAATTGTTTTATGAAATATCATGAAAGCATTCTTTGGCTTTTTTGCTCTTTGTACCAGTGTACATCATGTGCAGTTAGCAAAAATATACCTGGATAAACCAAGAGAAGGTAAAATGATGACCATGAAGATCAACAGTAGAAAGCACTTGTGCATGGTGATCTGATTCTCACTGGACCTGGAAAAAGACACAACATAAACACATGACTGTTGCAGGCTGGACTGTTGCCTTAATCTATTGTCTGTCACTCAAAATATTCAAAATCCCTCTAGTCCCAGTTCAGTTCCTCCTGCAAAGAACCTACCCAGGATGAATGTGCTGACTATGAAAATTTAACTTTAACTATAGCTTCCACACTCTGGACTGCCATAAGCCTGCACCATCATGATGAGGAGCTGGATGTGGTTTTGAATGATTTGAGGGACGTTTCAGGATACATTCATGAAAGCAATTTGGGTGATCATTGTTATTGACTACTGGGTTAGCAATGTTAGCCTTGCAGTTCGTCATGTTAAAACCTCCCGTCCTGAAAACACAAAAAACTCATCTGGAAGGTATAAGTTTGGTCGGGATGCTCACAACATGCAATATAAGAAATCTGCATTTTGTTAGTTCATTAGCATATTGCTGCCTTATGCAGTAGCATGGAATAATTAAATAATATGATATAAATGATATATCGTTCAGCCCTATCCTGAAGAACCTCCTGTGCTTTATGTCTTTCTACAGTGCTCGTGCAGAAGCACTGTGTTGACAGAAAGTGGCACAGCATCCAGATGTAACTGTGAGAGGCCACCACTGCATTCATTATTCCCTTATTGTCATCACTATGACAACAAGACTGAAGAGGCTAGTGAAGTGCTGGTGACACACACACAAAGCATAAGAGAAATGTGTGTGTATGTTCATAGAGGGGGTGGGAGGTTGGGTGCAGGGTTGCTGTGCTGTTATGCAATATGCTTGTGCACTATACTGAATATGTCAATGCAGTATGTTGTAGCTATTCTACACTCTCACTGACACACACACTTGTCTCATTGACACACACACACGCACACACACAAACACACACACAAAACAACCAACCAGGTACAAATAATGCCTGTTTTATGGCATATCTATACACCCAGTCATTAAGATTTAATGTGTTAATACTGCAAGCATAACTTTGCGTAATTACTATGAATGTGGAGTAGTACGCATATAGTAACAGTAAGTAGTGGTTAGGTTTCGAGTTGTGGTTTTGTTTCTGATTGATGGTAGAACTGTGCAGTTCCAGTCATTTAACTCAGTTGTAATTGTTGCGTTTTGGAGCTTAGGGTGAATGCTTGTTACTGTCTTTTTCTTTTTTTATGCAAACCCCTGGAATGTAACTGGACTAAGGGAGTTGCAATTCGAATTGTCCTGGCAAAAATGAGATTCTTACAAAAATCTAAACAATAATCTTTTAAAAAATCAACAAATAATCATGTGGTTCCATACTTGGTCCAGTGGTACTCGAAGAAGGCAGAGTAATAGACAATGAAAGGCAGCAGCACAGAGAAAGCCCACAGGAGCAGGGTGGGGAGGAACTGCGTGACCACTGGGTTCTGGAAAAAAGAGAAGGCCCAGTTTAAATAACTTTAAAGCAATAGTCCATCCAAAAAAGCAATTTAGATAACTTTTCTCCTCCCTTATCTCTAAACATAGACAAAAGGGCATTGGTTAAACAACAAGAACAGTCTGAATTAACT
>JBBPDA010000001.1:38359596-38374900 GCA_037974385.1 Arnoldichthys spilopterus
AGTGGTTAGGACATTGTGCTAGGGACCTGAAGGTTGCTGGTTCAAGTCCCGGCTCGGGCACTACTGAGGTACCCTTGCGCAAGGTACCATCCCACTACACTGCTCCACGTCTCGGAAGTCGCTTTGGATAAAAGCGTCAGCCAAATGAATAAAATGTAAATGTAAAAATTTAATAAAATTACTCAACTTGATGCAATCTGAGGCAAGTAATTTACCTAGTGCTAATTGCTGATGTATAAGCTTACACTACTTGTCAACCATTATATTGTTAGCTTGGTAGTTCCAGTACAAAATTAGAAACAAAGGAGAACTTGGTTGAGCAACTGTTTTGCATATAATGGAGATTAAAGGATTTATTGGTCACTGACCCGCAGGCTTTCTACTGGGCGAGTGACATTGAACTTATCCATAGTGTTGACGATGATGGCAGGAGTGGTAAGGAAGAAGAGCAGAAGAAAGAGGAAGATGTTGAGAAGGACACAGCGTAGCCACCAGCGAGAGCCACACACTGACAGATTCTCCCTGGAGAAACAAACTCAAACAATAAATTGCAGTTTCCACTGCCTCTGAATATTACTGAGATTCTGAGCTAATTCAGGTAGGTTAAAACTATTAAAAAGATTCTGTGTTTTTCACCAGAATGCACTGTGAACAGGGTTGGGAAATATGTCAAAATATAACACCACACATGCTCTTTACATTTTTTAAGGTTTCATAAGTTGAAACAGATACAGTAACTCAGCAAAACAACAATGCTACATTTCATGCTACAAAAAGCTTTGAGAATGACTTAGAAAGAAACCTTTAATACTGGATAATACCAATATCAAGCCAATATCTATTTTTTTAAACATACTAATACTATTAATAATCTGCCATTTTTTTACTGAATTAAGATGAACATTTAAATTAGACCATCATGATCAAACACTAAGAAATAATACACAGCCAAAACTTTCTGCTAATATCAGATAGATAGAGAGATTCTGACATCCAGTATCTTTGGATATCTTTGGAGTCTTTTTTAACCTTTTGTTCCTCCTACCTATTGTCAATAGCTGCTGGACTCAAACACTTGTGTTGCAGAATTAACAATACAGTTATCGCAGTCACCTACATCACCTGAGATCTAAATCTTTTTTTGAAATATACAGTTGCTTAGAGTTCTTCACTGACTTAACCCACTATATACTTAGAAAAGCTTAATGTGATGCAATTTATTGTGATACTGACATCATATAACTGACACTTAACTATAATCATTGATCTCTTTATGGTGCACCAAGTAAAACCCTCAAAATTCAAACGCAGGATCTGCAGGTAATTCTTCCAAATGTTGGTCTTAACGTGCATACATCTATAATTGGAAAGATACTGGACAGCTTTGACCTGCATGGAAGGCATGCCAGAAAAAGTTTTTATTGTTCAAAAATATAATTGGAGCAAGATTCCAGTTTGCCAAACAACATATTCATTTTTAAAATAAAATGTGCTCAAGACTATCAAACATGGATTTTTTTTTACCAACAGTAAGAGTACACATGCATCATAGACCAAAGACAACATTTCACAGGAAGAACCTCACACCAACTGTGAAGCATGGTGGAGGAAATCTTATGGTTTGGGGTTTCTTTGCTGCTTCAGGCATTGGGCAGCTTGTGGTCATTGATTCAACACATATGAAATCTGCACCATTTCAAACAGTGCTTGAAGATAGGGTTAGAGTTAGAAGGACCTTTCAACAGGATAATGATCCTAAGCACACTAGGAAATTCACCAAGCAATGACTCAAAAAGAAGAAAGGGAGGGTAATGGAATAGCCTAACACAAATTTGAACTCTTTGATTTCAAAAGGGTTATACGTACAAGAAAATCTTCAAACATCTTGCAATTGAAGGAATTCAGGGACTGGTAAACATTTATGCAAAACACCTACAAGTAATTATTTCTGCTAACGGGTAATACTAGCTTCTGAGGTCAAGGGTGTGCTTACACTTTCTACAAATTATTCTACTGACATGCTCATTAAATAATTGATTTGTGGAATGATTGAAAAAGCTACTTTTTCTTGTGGTTCTATTTAAGTGTATCAGTTTTATCTGTAGGCACTGTATTAAAGACAGGGGAAATGGTTTTGTTCAACTGTTTCTGTGGCATGTACCTATTTTTTTTTCTTCAAATGACTGTTTAGCCCATAAATACAGGAGGGTTAGAAATGGAAAAGTCGAAACAGGAGTCAGGACATGTTTGATGAGAACATCCAGTCTTCAGCAAATCTCTTTAATCAGAAGCTTGAGAAAAACAATCTCTATAACAGATGAACACGCACACACATACACACACAGCATAATACTGTTGTCTAGTGAAGCATGAAGCAGAAAGCTGAGTGATACCCCCTCCCCACACACTCATGTACAGGCTCAATATTCACACATATATTATATAAGAGAGGCTGCCACAGCGGCTGTCTAGGCACACAAGCGAATCTGCAGGGAGCGAGACTTAATTAATTCAATTCTGTCTCTCCAATCAAAGTCAAATGGACTGGAATAAAGTGTGTTTGCAAGGAAAAGCATGATATTAAATGAGGGCTCTATTATAGCAGAAGTCATAACTCTATTCATCTGCTTTAACCAGAGGGCATGCAAAATATGCACTTGATTCCCATTTCAAACATAATGTGTTTTTTAAAATGTTGTGAAACTACTAGAATACTGTAGCAATCATATTGTTAAAACAACAGTAATGGTACAAATTGTTGTATTATAAATATCACAATAGCATATTCCTGTCAGAGATTTATAATTGTAAAACATAGCATTAAATATTATTAGGAACCATGTGTGTCCTATCTACCTGTACATACCAGATAATGTCATTGGGAGCAGGGGCGTAGCGGATTCCCCACTGGTGTGAGCGGACTACTGTAGTGATGCTGGATTGCTGTAGACTCCGACGGCAATTCATTCTGCTGTAGTCCTTCACAATGCTATACAGATACAACATACCATTTTGTTATTTCTGCATTTATTGATCGAAATAAAGAAATTATAATTATTTTTCGCTGTTACAGTATTTTGTAAGTGTGGGCATGGTGCAACACTGATGCTTCATCTAAAACTTCCAAAATTTAAAGTCAGATTCATTACACCAATTTATGTTCACTAGAGGCTTAAACCTCATGCACTTTTATAAGATGTTCAAATTTTTGTGTGTGATTAAAACCTTACATTATTTTAAAAAATCTTACACTGCAGTCATCCTCTCATCTCTAAAGGTGACAAAGGCAATGCCCAGTCTCTTCATGGTGATGCGATTCTTTTCTGCATTAAACTCATCTGTAAGTTTCTCTTCCAATTCACTATAGTACTGTTCTGCATCAACCTGAGGAAGAGAAGAAAAGAGAAAAGTTAAGTGTGCAGTGGTCTCCAGTGGTGAACTCAAGAAAGTGCAATGCATGGCAATAATATTAGGGTGAATTCAGACTCACTAAATTAAACTGGTACACAAGCCTAAACATGGAGTTTAAGGGTCGTGTGCATTATGAATAGCTAAATGCACATCTAGCTCTTATTTGCATTTGATGGTGGGCCACACAAAACGTGGGAGGACTACGCAAAAGGTGGTTGGTAAAACTACATGTGCAGATCCTTAAATATTTGTTTATATGTCGGTGCAACCTGCAGTGCAAATGTCAATCGTTTTTCTTTTGTAAAATTGCGTAAAAGTGCTGAAACTTTAAAAGTAGAAACTTTCTTTAACAATGGCAGCAGGCACAGTGGTTAGATGAAGATACAAGCCTCCAATACAAACAAAAAAGAAAGTTTACCATCAGAATAACACTATTTAAATCCTCAGGATAGACATGCAACAATATTTCCTAGCCGGAGCACAATATAATTTTTTTTCATAGGAAAGAACTTCATTTATTATTTCACTGTGCCTTTTAAACCATGTACCTCATGAACACACGGTTAATATGTTGGGAAACATGCAGTTTGTGTGAGAAACTGCTTGTTTTAGTAAACTGAATGTTAAATTCAGGTGCATTGTGGGGACATTGTGGTGTCAAAGCTGGTTACAAATTCCTCTATAGCACTTTACCTGCTCAAAGCCACACATATCACAGCAGAGGAACTGAGCACAGGGGTGAGTCTTTATCATGATCCTTCCATCCTTCTGAGACTTGGTGGTAAAATACATCCTCCCCTTCATTGCTTTTCGCCTGTCAAACAAACATTGAACACCTCAAAGAAACATGAAGATGTGAGGAGGGGGATAATTTAAGTGACCATACTAAATGAGTTCACAACCATCACTGCAATGCAAAAGTCAATGGATTTTAAGAGGATTTTAATGGCCTTTTCAGAGTGTGTAGCCCCTGAATTGAGATGCACTGATTATAAATGGGAATGTGAAGTGGTGTGCTGTGGGTGGACTGGGACTGAGGGAATTAATTACCTCTCTGAGTCGAGCTTCATTAACTTTTGTACGTCGAAACAGAAGCAGATGTCTGTGACCGTGCAGCTGGGATAGGCCTCACTGTTGGGAGATCCCATGCATTCAAGATATTCCAAAGTAGCCAAACCATAATGTTAGAGAAACTATTTAATTTCTAATTCATGTAACATTAATGGTGATGGTACTAGTAACAATAAAAGAATATTCAAATTTTTTGTTCCAACCTAATTTATATCTGCTGCATCACTAGTGTTCCAAAGATAATAATTTTTATGTGTTTCTGAGCATAAAAATTAATAACTCAATAACATATGTTGCTAACTTGCTAACTGACAGATAAAGATTAAGCGAAGATGTTGGAATATTCTTAACAGTTATGAGATGCAGATGAAAGACTGGTGTTTAAAGCAAAACAGGACTAAAATGACTTTTTCTGTTACTCACTGAAGGTGTTTTGTGATCAGGCCTGGGTCTGAAACCTCTTTGGGGATATTGGTGATCATTAGAGTTCTGGCAACCTGAAGGAACAACAAACGAACCCCAAACACACAGAGACTAAATAAACTTCCACATGTGAACAAGGAAAAGTGTGGTACAAATAAACACACACACACACACACACACACACACACACACACAGAATGTAATTTTTACAAACTTTTTCATCCTCCTTGTATTCCAGTCGTGAGGAGTGATGGGCCATACACATTACTGTAATCAAAAAGTACAGCAGAGCAAAAATACTGTGCAACCAGACAAAGCTGTTCCTGTACAGACAGAGAGAGAGAGAGAGAGGGAGAGAGTTCACCATTTGCCAAAGTACATGCAATAGAAATTAATAAAGAGAACTAATAACCTACTGTGCGGGAATATTAGCCACAGTTGTCCGACCAAAGTTTTGAGGGCTGTCGTCTGAAAGAGGCAAGAGAAAAGAGAAATCCTACATACAATATAAGGCCATAAGGTTTCATATGTTCATTAACTATATATGTTATAAAAAAAGGTTACATTCCTTATAAACCTATTACACATCATTCAAGGTGGATCCAAATACATAAATATAGAAACAAACTTAATAGGCAATATGAATTTTTTTAGCTGTTAAATGATGCTCTGTTGGTGTTTGGTCAAACTCATTGGTGTAAGACTGCAATCTTATAGGCATGTGTAGCCTGTCTTAGTGTGTTAAAATAAGCTCACCACTCACATTTTAAGCCAAAAGGCTTTAGTAAAAGGGATTAGCTCAGGGTTTTTGGAATTGACTAAAAAATAATAAGCAACATGTTCAATCTCCCTGGATTTAAACATTCTTCTTTGAGCATGTCTCAGCTACGTAAACTGTTCTAACTATTGGTTATTGCACACTGTTCATGCTCCACCTTTCTTCCAACAACCATGAAATGACCAAAGGTGCTTAAAAGGGTGTTTCAATACCTAACTTTCACAGAATTATACAATATTGTAACGTATTGTGAATTTGTCCTTCAGAGCAGCCTCTCGCATATAGACATGACAGCTAAATCTGAAACATCTACAGCATAAAGTTGATTATAAAAGGTAATCATTTTATTTATGCATAGAAAAAAACAGAAATGGCACCAACTCAAAAGACACTTAGAACCCACTTGAGAAGTTCCAGATTCTTTGAATAAAGTGTGTATTTATAGCCTAATATACAAAGGCCTTTGTATATTAGGGTGTAGGCTTTTGTACATTAGGGTTTAAGCCTGTATGATTTATTCTATCAGTGATATTTACATTTTTCAGCTTTCTAGCAAAGAATTTGTAGTGTATGTTGATGGTGCAGGGATATATAGGGTTTTCACAGAAAAAAAAGAGGGAAAGTGAATGCAAACAGAAGGGCTTTATTACTGGTTCTCCAGTTTAATTTAAAAAATAATAAAGTTTCAGCAAGTTTTGAGAAGAAACTCTCCAAAGATTTCAGTTTTGACTTAACAAGACAGGCCAAGTTTTCACATGTCAATTCAGCAACTGCCCAATAAGTTCTATTAAAGTGATTTTTGCAACAACAGCTTTTTTAAGTTCTTCTGTGAAGTACAAAATGTGGTAAACAAAAAAAACAAAACAGTATGGTATAAATAAGGCAGATAAAGTAAGTTGAAAATGATGAGACTGACTGTGCATTAACCAGCCAGTGCCTACAGGACACCACAAATAAAACTGTCTTGCATTCCAGGCTTTAGAAGATTACCATAAAGTCCATCATGACCAACGAGGCTACAAGAAAACTCAATTTTTTTTGAGTGTGTGTGTGTGAGAGAAAGAGCAGTAGGTAAAACTGGCTGCTTATCACAGCCCTTTTCTTGAGGCAAGGACAGTCAGTGACTTTTCCCATGACACCTCTTGTTTGGCTTGGCTTCTCAAACCCCTAGCTGTGCCATCCGAACCGTTTGCAAACACTGCGGGGTGGTCCGAACAAGCCCTGTGGGCATGTCCACTAATGGCTGGGTAAGTCTGAAGCCGTCTAAAATGTCCAGAGGATTTCCAGGCCTTTCCTGGAGAATCATTCATCACAACATAACCTTAGACTATTCAGAGAAAAGTGAAGGACGAGTCTTTGCCAGTGACAAAAGTGTGCTGTAATTTCACATTAGAAATGTTTCACCTGCACCAGAAATTCTGTTTAAAGTGCAGATCCTAAGCCCTTAATCAATAGCACATTTGTGTTTTCTGAGTAATAAATGAGATAACATTTATATTTTGCCATTTTTAGGTCTGTGTTTAACTTGGAAACACAATAAAAAACCAAAGACTGTTAAGACAGAATTTGAAGAAAATGCAAGTTATTAAGTACGAAAGTGTTCACTTAATAATGTAATATATTATTATGTCATTATTTTTAAAGTTTACCCAGCAGTTTATAACTGCTAATAACTGATAGACACAAAGTGATGAACTACCTGTGGGTTAATGCAACCTTTACTACTGTGTCAGGAGGGCGCCCTAGCCCCGGCTCAGCTGTGGGCAATTATCTAAGGGTTTAAAGGGCTTTCGTGGGCGTCCCTCCTTGTCGATCTTTGTTTGTGCTTATATACACTGTTTTGGTCTCTCGTTGAGTGTATGTCCCTTTACGTTTCATGTTAATAAAACCCCCTTTATTTACGTCCGTCCTGCCTGCAATTGTTGCCAGAACACCCGAGATCATTATAGAAAGACCGGCCACCGATGGCAGCAGCGGCAGGACGCCTACACGATCTTGGCGTTAAGTATGGTGGGGGCAAGCGTGCCAGAGGTCAGTGGATCTTGGGCCAGTTAAAGCTGGCTCAGAACCTCACCAGCGACGGGAGGCTGGGGGGACTGATCTCGATGGTACACGCACTGCTGGGCAAAGAGCAATCCCTCCAGGTGGAGGAAATTCCCAGGGGGGTGGGGGACTCCGGATCCGCCAAGGAGAGCGGACAGGAGTTGGGCCTCTGCTCAGAGGGGCACTCGACACGGGGGCTACCCCGGATGAGCACAGCGGAGGGGGAGAAGGCTAATCCCCCCTCTGAGGCCGTTGGCGGGTCCTCCGCCGCGCTCAGGAGCAGAGAGCACGTAAGGGGGCGTGGCGAGGGGACCGCCGGCGGTGACTCATCCGGGAAGGTCCCAAGCGGCGGGTGCCCAGCTCAGTGTACCGGCGTGATCGCCCCTTCGAAGCCCGTTCACCCTGGCTGCTCAAACTCGCGGTGAGTCAGTTGCTGGGCCAGAAAGCGCCGTTGAGACTCCCTTGGAAACCGCGTGACCAAGGAAGTCTCCACACAGACAGGACAGGCTCCGAGCGTAGCTGTGCAGGTGTCAGTTAGGCTGCAGTCTAAAGATCGGGGTTGCGTTTCCGGGCCGCTGACGCTGCTGCCTTCGGAGACCTTCATAATCACGCCAGGCATTAGCTTCACTGCCACGCAGCGAAGAGCGACTAAAGGGAGCTTCGCGGGCGTAAGGGGGCGGGTTGTTACGGGGAGCGCGCCCACCCCAGTACAGCAGAAGGCGCCAGAGGGCCCCGATCCTGCTATTGCGGCGATGCCGAGGCAGAGCGGACGCGTGCCATTGATGCGGAGCAACCGTGAACCATCGCCGCAGATCTGCAGGCGATGCCCGAAGCACCTCCCGCCAACCCCTCGGAGCCGACAAGTTGGACCGGCTCCGTCTCCGCATCGGGAGGGGGGCAGCGGCGAGCAACCCCGCCATTTCTGGGTCGCAGCTGATGACCCCGGAAGCTCCTGTTCCTTGCGGGTCGCAGTTGACGATGCTGGAAGCTATGCTCCCCAGGGCCAGAGAGGAGCTAGCAGGAAAGGCTAGCTCCAGGGCCAGTGCTGCCAAGCCCAGGCCGCGAGCTGCGAGGAGAGGTGAGTGCTGCCGATCCGGACCGGTCAGCCGGATCCAGCCCGCACACCGCTGGCAGAGCCAGGTCCAGTCTGCACACCGCTGGCAGAGCCAGGTCCAGTCTGCACACCGCTGGGTCAGCCGGGTCCAGCCTGCACGCCGCTGGCAGAGCCAGGTCCAGTCTGCACACCGCTGGGGCAGCCAGAACCAGCCTGCATGTTGCGGGGGCAGCAGTGCCCAGCGTGCACACTGCAGGAGTGGCCGCGCTAAGTCTGCATACAGACACTTCCGAGTCGTCGAGGTCGACCCCGGAGGCCCCACTCCCCAGGACCTCAGGGGTGAAGCCGGGGATAAGAGCAGGCTCGGCACAAGTAACGAGGGACGTTGGTTGCGCGGCCCGGGCTACGGGTTTCACAGCCCGGGCCATCACCATTTATGTATACACAGACTTTATGGGCACTGATATGTATTATCAGTATATACTGTATTTTTTACTTGAGAGAGCAGTGGAATATACTGTATATGCATAAAATATATACTGTTGATCTGTGTACACAGTACACGCATATGAATGTCTGACAGATTCTTACTAATGCTCAAAAGTTCTGTGAATATAGCCAAATTAGGTCAATTCAAAAACTATTCTGCCAACTATGGCATATAGGCATTGTAAAAGTTTTATAGAAAAAAGCACTGTCAGGGTTATCTTGGATACCAAAAGTGTTATGTCTGTTGTCATGAGGGCTTTATGGTGGTGGAGTGCTGAAGTAAACAGTAAGCCAGCAGAAGAAAGGGGTGCTTTGTGGGCACACTGAGGTTACCGAGGAGGTTGCCAGAGAGGTTGACGGGCAGGATGATGGTGAGCGAGAGCAGACACACCACAGCCATAAGCAGGATGATGTGGCGCTGGAAGGCCAGGTATGTAACCGCATCAATTCCACACTTACTACGGATCTCCTCATCCCTAAAGTGAATAAACACGCTATAAAAATGAACAAATAATTTGTTGCAAGAATAATCACAGTAGTAGTTTTATGGGTATGAACAGGCAGCTCAGCATTATATAATTAAAGTAAATATATTAAATATTAAATAAAATATTAAATAAAAAACAAAAATAATAATAAATAAAAATAAACAAATAAACAAAACCAGCAATCTTGAGAGATTGGCTTATTGATTCGTTTGCAATTTGAATGATTAACAAGAGAATTCACAAATCATTATAACACTGTCAACATAGGAAAAATAATAGCATTTAAACTGCTATTTTAAGCATTACTGCAAGACAGGAAACCCACAACACAGAATCACATGGACGCATATATGCTTATAATTAAAAACGTCATGTATATAATGTAAAATTAAATGTCTGCTGCTTTATACTGAGTGTATATGATTACTCAATTAATCTTCAAAACAATCAGTCATGTAGGCCAGTGCAAAAGTAAAGGTCCACATTTTTGGACACCAAACTCATCTTGGAAGACTGACTATAGGGTATGGGGAAACTTAGTACTGTTGCATAGTAAATGTATGAAGTGTAATGTTGCTTTGTGCTGGTGGTGTGCATGTGTGTGGGCTTTTCCAGTAACCCAAATTCCCATATATGCACCACTATTATCTATGATAATAAACACATGTAAAGACATGGATTTAAATGCACATGCACACACAAACAGACACATAGAGAAACACTTCCACCCTTGCCCCACACAAAGCAAGTAGGCTCACAGCATGGCCTCCCTGTCTCTTGCTGACAAGACCACCATCACTGGGACTTCTTGAAGGTTCTAACGCAGTCGACTAAATATGGCACTGCCGTGCCAGCCTGACCGCTCAAATAACATCCTGGAAACCATGGGAACAAAGGTTGTGGCTGCTTTACGGCACAAGTAGGCCTCAGAGCACGCCCGTGAGCCTGCCCTAACCCAACAGACCTTCGGCCTGTGTTTATTTTTCCAGCTAAATGAGATACAACATGAACAAATCAGACAGTGGCTGATGACATCGCTGCCGCCAGCACACACTTACTTCATGTGGTAGAGAGACGAGAGCCAGGAGCAGAAGCCCTATAAAGAGAGAGGAGGGAAGACAACGAGTTCATAAAAAGGTCTGGGACACATAAAAGCAGCAGCACACAGAGCGTCTGGCTAGCTTAGCATCTGTCAGAGCCATTTGTCCTGCAAGAGAATACAAAGGGCCTTACTAGGGGAAAGAACTATGTGAAGTCATATAATGCCTTGGTGGAGTCTGCACTGAACTGTCATGCAAATAGAAACATGGGACACATGTGGTCAGAATGGCAAGGGAGATGAGAGAGACTCATAACACGCAACTCAAACGTGTACGGTGTCGCCTAATTCTGGAATTTACACTACTGTTAAAAAAGTCTAAAATCACTGTATTTGCTAATATAAAACCAATACTACTGCACATGCACACAATGGTCCTGATAAAATGTAATTTTATGTTAATTTCCTAAGTGAAAATAAATTCACCCCCTCTACAGAAAACACTTTCACACATTTGAATGCACGTTCAATATTAATTTGCTTAATTGAACACATTAGGGAAAATAGACAGATATTGTGCATAGAAATTTGTAGAAAAATTACATAATTTGTTCTCTGTAGGGGATGCATACTTATTTTCACTTAGAACAAAACCAGTTTGCTCAAACCTTTAAATATGTCTGTATATTAAAGTACTGCATATGATACTCGTACTCCTCATCTTCATAAGATTTAAACAATTTATACATTTTATCTGTAAAAAAAAAGCCTCTGTAGATTACTCCAAAAATGGAGGAGTCTGTGTAACATATTAAACAAATAACACATTTGTATCAGGTTTGAAAAGTGTTAATCAGAAGTTCATACCATTCAAGTAATACACAGGTAACATTGGAACATGATAAGCAACAATGAAATTCGCCACCTCAAAAATTGCATGCCAACATAAAAATTTTTTAATGAAATAATAAAAGTAAAATAAAAAAGTAAAAAAGGGAAAATAATACAAGGAAAATTAAAAACAATTTTAATACAAAAGAAGATAAAGGCACTCTTACATTTAAAAAAACTAAACAAAACATGGTAATACTTAAAGTGACAAGTGAATTCTTATTAAAGTGTTCAGTGTTCTTATTAAAGTGTTCAGTGTTCAGCGGTTCAGTGGCCTGATGGCTTACAGGTAGAAACTGTCCCTGTCCACTATATATATATATATATATATATACATATATAGTGTATGTGTATCCTCTCACCATGTCTTTGGTCTCAGAATCAGAGGGGCTGGATTCAGAAGGAGACTTCTCTTTCTCACTCTGTTCCCCATAAAACAATGATGTTAAGCTAAGAAAACAGAAAAAAGTAATGTATCAATAAATGCAGCATTCCTCTATTTTACAATCAGAATGAAGGCAGTTTTTCTGAACCCTGAAAAAAACTAGACATTTCTGTTCTGACATAAATGCTTCATCAGTTTGCAAAGAGGGTGATGTAAATAAAATGTACTGTAAAAGCCTATCAGAGTGGTAACAGAATGACTGCGCAAAGCCATGATGATGATTAGAGTGGTGGGAGCGAGGAAATATATGCAACATAACCTGCTCTCAACATCTGTCGACTACACACACATGCACACTCACACACACACACACACACACACACAGTAAGGCAGAAATAAGATATGTGCAGTAGACTGTAGACATAAATGACTGCAGGGACAGTGTGCCTGAGCCTCATATCCAGCAGAGGCTCCTGAGCCATTAGCAAATCATTACCCATAGTCCCAGCGGATGTGAGAAACAGACTGTGTGTGTAAACAGCTGAAAATATAAGAGTACATCTAAACACTATCTCAGAGTTTTCAAATATAAAATGTGTACTTAAAAGGAAAGACTAGATGAAATGTAAGATTTACATTAATTGTGCAACTGTATATTTCCTGGACAGTTACTGAAAACATTTGCTATAACTAAATGAACATTAAAAATCATATAATCAATATAATATAATATAATATAATATAATACATATTGTTGCCCTCATAAGGAAAAGGCTTTAAATTCTGGTAGTGCTTTGACAACATTTGAAAATTCCAGACCTTCACTCTGTTACGTCAACGTTTCATGATGAATGGAAAAACATAAATGGTCCAAAATGAGATTTAAGTTTTTATTAATTTAAAATTTGTTAAATGATTATTATTATTATGCTTTTTCTTGACTTTTGTTATAAAGCTACTGTTTCGTCAACTGTAACATCAATGTAATACTACTAATTCTCCACAAGATGGTGCCATTTTCTCACCCAATCCATTAGTTTTACTTATACCCTTATATCTGTCCAAGCTCCTCCCTGTGAATACTGGGCTCACCTGTGTCTGTATAATAAAAAAGAATGCATCTCCCTCGTGGCCCCATTCATTTCAAAGGAATAAACCTCAAACACTGAAACAACTGGGCAATTTGGATTATAATAAGAAATGATAAAGCCAAAGAACAGATTTACCACTTTTAATTTTTTGCCACCTCCACATTTCCCATCAGCATCAAGCTACACATATACACAAGTGTGTGACAGAGAGTTATGAGGGCAGCAGAAGTACCTGTCATTCTCCATTAGCAGAGCCAGACGCCCGTAGTCCCATGCTGCCTTCCTCAGACAGGAGAAAACCAGCAGCAGGAACTACAACACAACATCAGATCAGGCAGATCTCATACGTCCATATAACAAATCAGCATCAATAAACTCATTGTTTAACTTCTACTACTAGTTTATAGTTTTTACATGAAGAAAAACTTTGTTATTGTGGTCGATCATTTTTAAAGAACTCATTTCTTAACTTTAAATGAGGAAGAAATAAATATTAATCCAAATTTGGACTAAAGTGGTTTGGGTATTGCATACACACACATGAAGGAGAACAAAGTGTTTCTCCTGCTTGTAAGGCCCACATGCAGCAGTAATAATTAGCCATTTCTTTGGGCAGAGAGAGGAGAGGTGAGTGGTTGTCTTGGAAACTGACAGGCAGTGAGGTCAGTATGCACACTGTTCACATAATGACTCCAGCAGGAATGCAGTCAATGACAAGACAACAAGAACAAAGCAACAGGTCTCATATATATGCCATTCAGCTCAGATGACATATCCTGGCCCCTGGAACTGTAGCCTGTACTTTAGCATGCTTAAAAACTACTCTAGCAATAGTCAACATATTCTGCCCTTTTTATGGTAAATGACTTGATTTATAATAAACATAAATTAAGTGTGCATTTGTCCCAGGAAATGTACATGCAGAATGACCCAGCATTTTTGGCAAGTAAGTTTATTGTAGCAAAAAGGACTGGCACAAAGTACAAACAAGACCTGCAAAGAATTTCAAAGGCTGGCCCACGTCAGTACAGAACAAATACAGTTGTATGTGAATGGGCATCTCTTTTTTAAAATTAAATATTTTATTGATTTTCTAAGTAGGTTGGCACCCCCTCTACATGGAACAAACTTAAATAGAACATATTTCTGCAAAGTTCTATATATTATTTATTGTTAAACATAACACACTGAAGTAAAAATCTTAAAGTGTGGCATGTGAATTAGTTTAGGATCTCCTTCTTTTAACACTAGCTGCCACACAAACCCAAAGGAAACTAGACCCAACCTCTTTTTAAGGAAGGTGTTCTTTTAATTATACAAAATGTTGGGGCACTTGGCCATTACACACTATAGTAGTTTAGATGACATCCTATTCTAAATCCAGAGGCATCACTGTGGAGTGTGAATGTGCGATTTTTTTGCCCATTCATCCAGAAGAGCGTTTGTGAGGTCAGGCACTGATGTTAGCTGAGAAGGCCTGTCTCGCAATCTCCATTCTAGTTCATTCAAAAAGTGTGTGATGGGGTAGAGGTCAGGGTTCTGTGTGGTTTTTACACAACAAAGTCACCCAACCATGCTTTTATGGACCTTGCTTTGTGCACTGGGGCACAATCATGTTACAACAGAAAAGGATTGTCAAAAATGTCTAAAATGTCTAAAAAAAAATGGAAAGCTAAAGCATTAAGATTCCCCTTCACTGGAGCTAAGGGGCCCAGACCAAATCCCGAAAAACAAACCCATACAATTATTCCACCACCATACTTTAAAGCTGACAGAGAAAATTTGGATCTCTGCTGTTATTGAGTCAAAAGAGCATTGGTGTCTTGAAAGGTGTTTATAAATTTGACTGCATGGTTAGATGATTGATTCTATATCTGTGGCATTTGAAGAATGTGCCATATTTAAGTTTGTTTCATGAAGAGTTGGGTGCTTTCGGATACAACCATATGTACCCAGTAATTAACACACAGGGACCTGTTAGATTATGTCCCAAGATGCTATCAAGAACTTTCTAACATACAACTATAAATTTAATTAAAATATATAATTTAATTATAGTGTAATTTTAACTCTGTTTACAATATTAATTTAAAAAAATTGCAGCACACAGGGATGTGCTACATAAATAAATTATATATATA
>JBBPDA010000001.1:38375000-38390085 GCA_037974385.1 Arnoldichthys spilopterus
ATCAGACAGGGAGTGTGTGTGTGTGTGTGTGTGTGTGTGTGTGTGGGAGAGAGAGAGAGAGAGAGAGAGAGAGAGAGAGAGAGCGAGAGTTTTTACTTCTCAGTAATAGTGATCATGGACTTGTTAATCTTATATAATGACCTTATAAACTAAGTCCACATCCTGTCTAATTCTAACCCAGGGTCTGCTCCACCTGGCCAGTTGCTTCTACTTTTCCATCTCCTGTAATTGTTCTGCTTATTATCTAAAGCAGAGATAGCTATCCATTTTGCAGGTGAGTTGGCAGACTGTGAGCGGTCATAGTAAACACAGGTGTCACTGAGACAGTGGCCTGCTGACAGAATGACCACAGAAGCTGGGATTTTATTAAATATTTTGTGCAGCTGACACACTCACGAGACGTAAGCCCTTCACTTTCTTTTAGTGGATAAGGGGGATTAAGAGAGGATTCAGCTGCTCTAATGAAGCTACTTTACACATATGAAGCAGAATAACATTTTCATGTTAACTTAGACAATCTTGTTGCACACACTTCTGTTCTATGGAGGTAAGAAAAGGATGGAATTGTTGTACAATGGCGCCATCTTGTGTGTACAGATGGAGAAGGCCCCTCACAGAGGAAAATGAAATAGAGCAAACATAGGCTTAAATAATATTTGACTCTGGAAGGCTTCTTTAGCCTTTTATGTAATGTAGTATAACATAATGTGATGTTGCGAAGGACTGCATTATTGATTTGACACATTTCACTGTTAGAAACCTTTTCATAATTTCAACCATCAGTGCACTCTAACTACAATAACCAACATGCATCATGTTTGGTATTGTGTGTCATGCTGTAGTTGGTGTCATGACCATATCGGAAATTCCAGGTTTAACTTGGTTTTGTCCGACATGCAAACTTCTTTTCTAGATTAAATAAATAAATAAATAAATCTGTGATTACTAAATTCTCTCCCCCATTTTTTTAACTGATATATATATATAGGATATACACACACACACACATATATATATATATATATATATAGGAACAGGCATGTTTGCCACCATGTTATATCACCTTTCTTTTAATTACTCCTCTTGTATGGGAACTGAGGATACAAATTATTGCAGTGAGTGTAACTTTTTGCCCCTTTGTGCTTGATACAAGATTTTATCCGCTCAACAGTTCATTGATATCCAGTGTCTGATTCTCCTGTATATACATTCTTTTTTTACAGGAGAGTGATCTGGACTGCTGGCAGGCCAGTCAAGCACACACACATGTTTTATTACATGCTGAAGTAACCATCTGCTTTCTAGGAACAGATGTTTCCTAAATAGCAGCATATGTCTTTTTAAAATTGCAATTTTCACCTCTGTGTCAGTGGTACCTTCACAAATATGGCACCCATGCCATGGGCACTGATACACCACCATATAAAGGCAGATACTGGCTTTTGTACCTTTCACCGATAACATTCTAGGTGATCCATTTTGTCTTTGGCATCGAGAACCTGAAGTCTGTTATCCCCCAAAACAAGCTGAAACATAGACTCTGATCACAGCACATTTCCACTGTCTTTTGGTTTTTCTGAGATGGGCCCAAAGAACTTGCAGCATTTTGGCACAAAATTGTTGTGGCTTTTTTGTTTAAATTAGATTCCAGGTGAATTCCATGGTCCCAGCATGAAAAGGGGGCCCTCAAAGGAATATTACATATTATAGATATTATATATTACATAATATTATATAATCAGGGCCTCAGGGCCAGCCCAAGCCTTTATAGGCCCTAAGCAGATTTGCCCCCCCCTTCCCCAACAGCCTTAGAACTATTACTACTTTCATTTGCATTATTTGTAGTTGGCTTATGTCATACCAGCTTACATCATACAGTTTTGGCTATGGATTTTAACCTTATTGGGGTAGCAAATTCACAAAAAGGGTCTAGTAATAATTTGCACTTTTTAATATTCAGATTAATGTATAAGTTTGGCATATTAAACTTGCATCTGAAAGTAACAGAAAACATCAGCAGACAAGACACTGCATTTAAAGAAAACAAGTTAACCAGTTTAATTGCTTTAGTTTTTAAAATTGGAACAGATGTGCAAAAGGGTGTAAAACGTAGAATCTCCCACTGCAAAATAAAACCAAATACCATACACATTATCTTATATAAAAAAAAATCATTTTAAAAACAGTAATAATCAGTAAAAAAAAGCAAACAAACAAATAACATATTTAAATAATGACACAAAATGAACAGTGAAATTCAGAACAAGATAATAACAAGGGTTCAAAAATGAAGAGAAGACAATTATTTTTGAAAACTATGAACAAAGGTGCAAAGATGTACCCTTAACTACTGATGACATTTAGAATTTTTGTTTCCTGGCTTTTCTGGATGCAATGTCATGTATGACATCACTTTAAGAGATCTCACACCCAACTTTGTTGTTGACACTAATAAGTGCTAGTCCACTGAGTTTTTCCTGTGCTATGGTAGATCTCAAGTAGCTTATGATCAAATTGAGCTTAGAAAAGCTCTGTTCTGCTGAAGCAACTGTTACAGGGAGCTTGCAGGCTATCCTGAGAGCAATCCAAAGATTTGGGTACAACTCACAAATGTCATTTTTATAGAGCTAAGTCAGAAGTTCGAAGGCTGTCATGCTGTCATCTTTGCTTAGGGGAGTTCTGGAAGACTTTTCATCTCTGTAGCCAGTGCACAATCATCAACATCTGACTTTTCTCCACAGGTGAGCTTGCTCCCAAAATCAAAAAATCAGAGACTGAAAGTGGTCCTCCAAAGACTGAATGCAACAGTCTCCCACAACATGCAGTCTCTTCATTGCATTAGCCTACTGCCCTGTCAGCTGCCTCATATAGGCAAAGTGCATTTTTGGGGACCTTAACCTCTTCTCCTTCAGCACTGCCTCAGTATTTTTAATTTGCTCACAAATCTCTTTTGCAGAGACCTGTGTAGCATTAAAACCAGTTGTCACCTGTAACTGATCAAATTGTCCTTACTTTTCTGGATCAGGCTCACTGCAACATCAAGTTGCATGTTAACTTACTGAAAAAGCTTGCTTGTGGTGTTAACTTTTGAAAGAATGTCGTTCAAAACTACACAACATATTTAAAATATATATATAGACACACACACACACACACACACACACACACACACACATATATATATATATATTACATATATATATATTTGGCAGAAGCCTAGATTGGTGCCCCAAATCAGAAAAAGTTGGGAAGGTATGGAAAATGCAGATAAAAAAAGAAAGTAGTGATTTTTAAATTGGTTAACTTTATTTCATTTGTAAAAAATACATAATTTCCTGTAATTTAGACCTGCAACACATTCCAGTTGGGACAGGAGCAATTTAGGGGTAGTAATGAGGTAAATTGGTTAAATAATGATGTGATTTGAAACAGGTGATTGTAATTATGATTTGGTACAAAAGCAGCATCCAAAAAGGTCTAGTCCTTTAGTAGTTACATCCACAAATGCCAATTGAAACTGTACTGTGCCAAAAGGAAGCCCTATGTTAACAGTTTCCACAAGTGCCGTCAACTTCTCTGGGCTCAGAGGCATCTGGGATGGACCATCATACAGTGAAAACGTGTACTGTGATCAGATGAATCAGTATTTCAGGTATTTTTTGGGAGAAATGGACGCTGTGTGCTCTGGAGCAAAAAAGAAAAGTATAATCCAGACTGTTACCAGTCCAAAAGCCAGGGTCTGTCATGGTATGGGGTTGTGTCAGTGCCCTTGGCAAAGATAACTTATTCTGCACACATTACAAAGTCCTGGCTGCGGAGAAAGAGGGTACAGGTACTTCACTGGCCTGCCTGCAGTCCCGACCTGTCTCCAATAGAGAATGTATGGTGCATTTTGAAGCGCAAAATGCGACAACGAAGACCCCGTACTGTTGCCCACCTTAAGATTTGTTTGCAGGAAGAATGAGACAAAATTACACCTGAAACACTTCATCAATTGGTGTCTTCAGTCCCTAAACATCTTTTAAGTGTGGTGAAAAGGAATGGCAACATTACAAAGTGGTAAATGCTTTACTGTCCCAACGTTTTTTGGAATGTGTTGCAGGTTTTAATGACAGGAAAGGATAAATATTTACAAATGAAATGAAGTTGACCAGACAAAACATGACATATTTTGTGTTCATATTGTCTGCATTGAAATACAAGTCAAAGTAAATTTAGAAATCACTACTTTCCTTTTTTATTTGCGTTTTCCATACCATCCCAACTTTTTCTGATTTGGGGTTGTATATTAAAAAACATTGGGAAATTGTGTGAAATGTAAATAAAAACAGAAGGCAATGATTTGCAAATCTTATAAACTTAAATTTAATTCACAGCAGAACATAGAAAACATATCAAATGTTGAAAGTAAGACACATTACAAATTACAAATAAAAGATATTAGCTCATTTTGAATTTGGTATGCAATGGGTTGGCCTCCTGTCCTGGGTGTACCCTGCCTTAGGCCTGCATTCAACTGGGATTGGCTCCAACTTCCCCCGCGACAAGGAAACAGAAGAAGCGGTTTCGAAAATGGATGGATGGATTGAATTTGGTAGCAGCAACAAAAAGTTGAGATGTGGCAACAAAAAACAACTGGTAGTAAAAAGAAACCACTGGAGGAACATTCTAAAACTAATAAGGTTAATTGGCAACAGGTCACTAACAAGATTCAAGAATCAAGATTCATGATTCAAGATAACATGACTGGATATAAAAAGAGCATATTTATAAAGATTGGGCAGAGGTTCACCTATAGTGAACACTTTGAATATCTCATCATCTACAGTACATAATATCATCACTGCATAAAAAACAGGCATGGTTTTGTCATGGAAACTACTGCAAATGGATCAGGAGCACTTCTAGAAATCTAGAAGTCTGTGAGCAGTTACGTACCATTCAATCTCTAATCTCTAATCTCCCAATCTCTATCATGCAAAGAAGAAGTCATATGTGAACATGATCCAGAAATGCTACTGTCTTCTCTGGGCCAAAGCTCATGTAAAATGGACTAACGCAAGGTGGAAAACTATTTGTGGACTGACAAATTAAAATTAAAAATGTATTTTTGGAAAACATGGACGACACATGCTCCATAGTAAAGAGGAGAGGGACCACCTGGCTTGTTATCAGTGCTCAGTTCAAAAGCCTGCATCTCTGATGGTTTGAGGTGCATTAATGCCTATGGAATTGTCAGCTCGCACATCTGTAAAGTCACCATTAATACTGGACGGTACATACAGGTTTTAGAGCAACATAAACTCCCACCCAAACAACATCTTTTTCAGGGAAGCTAAACCACATAGTACATTAATTACAACAGAATTGCTTTTTAATAGAAGAGATCTGTTGTGATGAACTGGCCAGTCTGCTGTACAGACCTTTCACCAAAGGGTTGAAAAGATTTGATGCATAATGAAACAGCTACTGTATCACTCCAGGAAGAAATGTAGAGATTGTACACTATCTATTGCCACACTATGATACAGCAAGTAAATGAGTATCTCAGTAAATCCTCACACGTCACACATGACTCACCCATCAGAACTCATGAGCCCCCAGTTGGCTATTCTGAAACCTCCTCCACCAGTAACAGGAACGTCCTAGCACTTCCACATAAAAATTTCAATCAAGCCTGTGTGTGTGTGTCTCTCTCTCTCTCTGGGTTGTGTGTTCAACACAATACACTAATTGTGAGCAAAACAATTTGACCTTCTAGTCTTAGCAAAGCTGAAATAAAAGAAAAAGCACATGTCGTAAGCAACTGCTAAGATATAGTAAAAAGGCTGTTAAGTATTATGGCCTTATATATTTTTTAATTTACATACATTAAATAAAAAAGTAAGGATCAAAGTGAGCAAAAGGAGGGCACAATAGGCAACATCTTTTCTGAATACATAGAAAGATAAATTATTGGGTGCTGTACTATAAATTCTGGAATCTGAATGAGTAAAACCTTATGTCAAAGATTTAATGTAAACTTATTCCAAAGTCAGCCCAAACCAAAGCCACTCTTTATATCTGTCTTGTGAATCGACAGTGATAAAAGATGCAAGGTTCTTGTTAACATTATTTCAATTTTAACAACAAAACCACTGTGAAGGTGAAGAGCTAAATACATCAGAGACATTGGAACATAGCAGGTGTGCAGTCAATGAATTATTCATGATGGCCCAATTATGAACCTCTATAGGCATATAGGCATTAGACATAAGTAAAATGACATTTTAAACAATACTGAAGCCTTTATAGACACCTTGTTGATCAGGCATAGTAGTAAATGTCAATCTAGCATTAACTGTGCATGGGCAGGTGAAACCTCTGTTACACAAATGATCCCTTATGTCTTGGTAGCAGTGTTAGACCCTTATGAGCAGGTGTGTTTATCTTTGCCCATTATACTGCCTCTATGAATGAATTATGTCTGCAAATGCCACCCATTCAAAGGTCCAAACCAAACTGCAGCTTTGGCATTGGACAGTTTGTGGGTTCACAGAGACTTTCTGTAATATTGCAACTGCAGCACAGGACGTGTGTGTTTGGTTAAGCAGCAGGTGAAACCACAAGTGAAAGTGACTATTTGTCTTTGTGACAACTCCCCATCAGACAACGTGCACCACAAAAAAAAATGTGACCTTTTCATTTAAGCCATCCACAACAGCACCCAGGGACCAGTGTAGCGGGATGGTACCTTGCTCAAGGGTACCTGGGTTAGGTCTTGGACCTGCAGTCTTCCAATTACAGGGGTCCCTAATCACTAGGCCACCACTGCCCACAGGGATCAATGTTTCCATCTAAAAACCACATGTCTGTCTGATGCCAAATAATGTTATTTATTTTTTATCACAGCTGACAACAACAACCTATACAGATGAAAGGTTCTCCAGAAAAATGTATCAAGAAAGTTGGGGGAGGGTTATATGCCAGAAAACTCGGTTGTCCTGGTGGTGTTTTAACACACCTGCCTGTCTGCTCATCAGCCTTTTGACCAGTGTACAGTCTCAGAATAGCTGTCTGAAGGCCAGTGAGGCTATTCATCAATGGAACACACGGATCCACTGGACGTGTGCCACCCCCATTTCGCCGATTTCGCACTGGTGAAGTCTCCATTGACCAATCGCACTCTCTCTCTGGGGACAGTCTACTTTTCATTGTAGAATAACAAAGGGTCAAAAACAATAGCGGGAACTCAGGCTAAATCTGTAACAGCGAGGGATCCGTAAAGCCCAGCGTGCTCCATCACTGCACACGCCACCCTGATGAAACAGCGGAGGGAGAGGTAGAGAGTTGCCAACCAAGGTCTGGATCCATTAAAGGGGTTAAAGGGAATCAGGAAAGCATCTCATCTAAAGAACTTATCCGTTCGCCTACACACAGCTGTGGTCAACACACAACAAACCGATGAAATCCGAATCTGCGTTTTATTTTCCACATTTATCCACGAACGCTTACTGCTGCGGCAGCAGCTATCAAAACACAAGTGCCAAAGCCAATCCGCCCACTTTTAAAACCCTTATAACTTCACCCAAACGAGCATGTGGCCTGTTTGGTCGCGTCAAACGGAACTACAGCACACCTCTACATGCATTAGAGGACAGTTTAGCATCACGAACAAAGCATTGCTCACCTTTCAGTACCTTCTGTAGTGCAGGGCTACGTCCGGCGAGATGCTTCTGCCTGTCTGCATCAGCACCAAGAAACAAGGGGAGCGCCCATATGCTTAGGGACCGTCTGCAAAGTTACATCGCTTTCAGAGACTGAGGGAGCGTGTGTGTGTTTTCTCTTCTGATTTGTGGACTTGCCACAATTAGCTCCCTGTGCCTTGAGAATACGCTAATGCTGGCACGGTACACAGTTTACATGCTCCGGAAAAGAGCCAAAATGTACAGGAATATCTGAGGGGTGAACTGGCAAGGAAACACTGCGATTTGGGATGCTGTAAAAATGTACTGCCATCTGTCGGCGAAAGGAATTTTCACACGTCTATGGCAACCCATGCAAATAAATAGCCCCCTTTAAACTATAAATAATATAATAATATTAAAGGACAGGCGAAAATTATTCGCCTCAAAATTGCTTCATAAAAAGTCCACACACACACACACACACACACACACACACACACACACACACACACAACACAGCCTGAATTTAGAGTAGATAGGGGAAACACTCAGCTGTTATTAGCTGTTTTTGCTTCCATAATCTTGGTGTTTTCCTCCAGAAAGGGTTGACACACCAACAGGAGGTGCTACACTACGTATAGAGAACGGAAACACAGATGCACGTACCGTCTTGGCAGCCCAGGTTTTTTCTTTCTGTTTTTAACAGGTCTTACCCTGCTTGTATCGGGCGTCAGGGATGAAAACATAGCTCATCGGAAATTACCGGCTCAGGTATCGCACGGGATTCTGTTAGACAGGAATGCTCCTTATTAACATACAACTGACACAATACGCACGATCTGTTTCGCAGTTGGAACCATTAGAGAGGGCAGAGATGTAGGTGTTTTTATTTGCATCGTCTTTGTACATTGACAGTGCGTTCTTGGTTCGCCATTGTTGTCTCTAAACGCACTGTGCCATATATGCCAGTCACGCGATGTGCTCTCAGACCGTCATGATGTTTAAATTAAATGCTAATAACAGTATAAATTTGAGATATTTGTGCTCGTGCTTGATATTACGCGACTGAAGCTGAATCTAAAAAGACAAACTGCTCGTTATTTGCTTGTGTGACATGTCTCTGGTGATAATCGTTTGCTTAATTGACATGTGATAATCTTAGACTTCATAATAAAATGAACCTGTTCTTGAATTGCATTAAAGGGGCCATATCATAGATATTTCAGGTGTTTATTCCCCCTGAGGTTTACATATGGTATTTGTGTGGTTTTATGCATCAAAAACACAGTCTGATCACTATTACATCACCATTTTCAATCCCCACGTTATGCCTTAGAATTAAGCAGGTTGTTTTTGTCACTATGCCTTTAAGACCAATGTATGTAAATTGCATCTGTTTTGATTGGCAATCTGTGTGTCACATTCAAAAGCAGTCTAGGCTAAATCACTCTAGTCAAGTCACTTTTATTTCTAAAGCCCTTTTAACAACTGATGTTGTCACAAAGCAGCTTTACAGAATCCGGGTCAAACCCAATGAGCAAGCCAAAAGTGACAGAGGCAAAGAAAAACTCCCTAAGCTGTATGAAGAAATCTTGAGAGGAACCAAGACTCAGAAGGGGAACACATCCTTCTTTACTTCATGTTTCAAAAGGTGGAGCTAAATAAGCAGTTGGTTGGATTTGCAGATATATGTAAACTTAATAATTTTGTTACATTGCAAAATCAGTTCATTCAAAATGGTCGTTTTAAAGCATTTACAGCCTGGTTTCACTATATGGATGGACAAGGGTAGTCATGTCAAACTAGGTTCCTAACAGATCACAACACTGGAGATTTGTGTTTTCTCTTGTCTAACACTCTCAAGTCCATGATTAGATGAAGAATTTAAACAGATATGTTTAAGAAAGCCTAACACTGAAGTGTACTGTGCTGTAACTTAGGAACTTATGGCTGACATGTGGACCATGACTTGAACAGTATGTTTTCAAACTTCTGCTCCCCATACGTTTGCTTTTTTGTGTATTTCAAAAAGTAAGGGAATTTAGTTTTCCATAATATGGGCCCTTTAATGTAAACAGCTATCTACAATATGCTGATTGCGAGTCTGCGACTTTTATAAAGTGTTAATTAACCATCATTCTTTTGTCTCAGCTAAACACAGGGATGCTGGTCAGGATGCTCAAACTGCGGATGCTCAATGCCATTGCACCAGCTTACTTCTACACTGCCACAGTTGTCACTGTCGTTCTTCATTTCTTCCTCTTCATTCCCACTATTTTTCAAACCTCAGGTGTCACGCTGAGTCCCATCATGCTGCTCCCCACAGCCATTTTCCTTTTCCTTATGGTCAACGCTCTCGGTAATTACTCAATGACTATATGGTTCCCAGCAGAGAGTGTCAATGACAACATTATTCCAGTCTGTTCACCAGACTGTCCAGACAGAGTGGACGCACACTACCTCCTCAATGGTCGGCACTTCTGCAAACTATGTAAGAAAGTGATCATGAAACGGGACCACCACTGTTTCTTCACGGGAAACTGCATTGGCAACAGGAACATGCGTTACTTCATCATGTTTAGTATCTACACCTCCTGTACCTGTCTGTACTCTTTGGTTCTTGGTGTGGCATATCTCACAGTGGAGTATTCCATCTCCTTTGAAAACCCACTGACGTTCCTTACACTTCTGCCCCTCTCCACAGGGTACTTCTTTCTTGGTAAGTGGATTACACCTTCTTAGAAAAAACAATTCTCACTTTTCCACTCATATCTTTTCCTAGAGTAGAACTGAATACAATATAATCCAACATTATTGAGCAGTTGGAAATTGGTCTTTGGTCTCACTTTCTCTCAGTAAAACTCATTACATTATCAAGCATTCTCAACAAACAATACACAACGGTAAGAAATGGTTCGGTAGTAAATCAAATTTACAGGGTTGTCCTTCTTACCACAATTGTAGAATTTTTACTGGCAAGGCAGCTGTAAGGGGTGGGTGGGGGTCAGTTAGGATGATGTCAAGGGCCCAGCACTGACACAGGGCCCTCAGAGAAAGCCCTCACTACCTGAAAAACAATATTATTGGGGGCCAATATTAAACTCATTTATAGGGCGCAGATTTGCTATGGGCACCCCTGTTCACTGGAGCTACAAGGCCAATGTAGCTAGGGGCATTGTAAAAGGGGGGAGGTTTGGATGATTCCAAGGGCCAAGAACTGACATGAGGCCCTTAGGGGACACTATCTACAAAGAATATTATTTGATTATTGAGCTCCAGTATGCAGTAAAAGCAAGAACATGTGATTTGTTGACTATACAGAACTTTAATTTAACTGAATGGGGTTTAGAATTATGACTTGTTTGTTCAACTGCATTTTCAGTAAGGGGAAATTTTTGCTAAACTATTCCTTTAAAAATTATAAAGGAAACAATTGACAATGGAAAAAAACAACAACAAAAACACAAATGTTTGTCATAGTTACTAAGTTCTTAATAACCTCATACTGAATGTAACACCTCAGGAACAGCGTGACTTACACAAAGTCTTTGTCTTTTTTCCTCTCTTTTCATACAGGTGCCATCTCAGGCCTTCAGTTTTTCTTGATCCTCATGCTTTATGTCTGGTTGGGCATTGGGCTGGTCAGCGCTGGTTTCTGCTGCCAGCAGGTTTTGCTTGTGGCCCGTGGGCAGACCTGGTGCCAGCTACAGAAAGGGCAACTGGTGGAGAGCCGAGGAACATGGCGTTCCAATTTGAGAGACGTTTTTGGTTCCCGCTGGGTACTGGGTCTCTTTATGCCTTTACAGACTGTGGAGACTACACCTGGCACCTGGCAAAGATACCATGAGCACAAACATGACTGACATTGTGACAAGGCTTTTGTGATTAAGACTTTGTTCTACATCAACTCTTCTAGGTCATTTAACTCTTCCTGCTAGGTCATCATATTATGTCATCATTATACAGGTTAGGTCACTTTTGTCACTTAGATGAGCTAATACACCTATCAATGTCTAGCCGTGGCATATCAAAGATTAATATATGGTGATTACATCAAATGCCTTTAATGAGGCCATTGCTTTGATTAGCTTATGTGCGCTCTTATAGGATTAGATCCATATGTGTTTTTTGTACATTTCTAGTGGGAGGTGGGTGGAAAACAGCACAAATAAATAGAACAGTATTTACAAAATCACCTATTCTCAAGGACAGGTTCAGGTTACAGCACAATGCTTACACAACTGGCCTCCCCAAAAACAGACCACCATTGTATCATGTATTAAGTGTGCAACAGAGACTAATAGGAGGCAGTTGTCTATCCAAAGCCTAACTATGCTAAAGATATCCATGCAGTTCAGTGTATCCATTCTATTAAAGATGGGCAATGCCGTTAATAGTATTTAAATATTTTTAAAACTAACTTAAAAGGCTTGACACTTGACAGTCAAACACCTCTTAACATGACATAACTGTTTTTGTAACCCACCATCACACATTTGAAGCAGCACTCACCCATAAGAGCTCAAGTGAAATGTAATTTGCCTGTGTAAAAATGGCCCATTAGAAGCCCATTCAAAATATATTGAGTACTATAGTGACATAAAAGTACACTATATGCACAAAAGTTTGTACACACCCACTAACCCGAATTGTCTTATGAAATGAAGGATATTTTTAGGGAATTTGCTGTAGCAACAGCTTCTATTCTTTTTGATCTTTACACTACAGTCTTTACTGTACTCTGAACATTGGTATGATGATTGATTTTCATTCTGCCACAAGAGCAGTAGGTATTAGGTAAAGATGGTGGATGTTTAGTTCTGTGTAACAAATGCCACTTCAGTTCAACCAAAGGTATTGGATGGCACACCATAATCCTATAGGACACAGTTCCACTGCTCCAAAGCTTGATGCTGGAGAGCTTAAAATCTCTCTATCTGATGCTTGACATTAAGCATAGTGATTGTAAGCTTATGTGCATCTGCTTCAGAGCACCCCTTTCTTTTGACAGTGTTTTTACTATGGAGAATATACAAAGAGTTTGCACAATTGTAAAATTTTTTACATAAATCAGTAGCTGAATTAATTACTGTGAAGTCTGGAGAATTTTGACAGTATGCATTATTGGGTTGTGAATGTGTTATGTATCAGTGTTTTTATTTTGTTTTACCCAAATCCATCAAATTTGCTCTACATAGCCTCTTCATTTCTTTTTTTAATGCATTAGTCAAAATTAGTCAAAAGTCTAGCATTTGTATTGCACTTTTTATCAGTGCCAAAGTTTATGTGGCTGTTCCTCTGAAAAAACTTGCAGACCAATTAGCATTAATGGGTGTTATAAACATCACATGCTTAACTGTTTTGTAACACTGCAATGACCCAAAGCTGATGATTATGTCTACGTTTTAATTATACTAAGTGCACGCTTATCATCTCCTTTTTAAACCATGCTACACTTCTAGATACAGTAATCATTTCGTCTCAATGAATCCCAGCTCCCCATTTACGTACTAACAGGATCAGATCTCCATGGCAAGTTTAATACTGGGTCATTAAATGTTCAGGAGCCATAGAACTGTTGCCCTAACCTATATGTTAATTATAAAATCATATCAGCCTACTTTGTGCTAGCTATAATATTGTGGTTTCTCCACTATTGCCATTTATTTATGGTATTAACTATTATTAATGATTTAATCATTACAGTGTGATACACTTTTTACTTTGTACAGATTTGTTCCCATACAAACATTATCCCAATGATTGCAAACCACTTCTTTCATTTCGGATCACGGGGAGGCTGCAGCCAATCCCAGCTGACTTCGGGCCCAAGGTGGGGTAACCCAGGACAGATGGCCAACCCATTGCAGGGCACATTCTATATTTTATTATTTTTAATTATTAAATAATTTGCATACAGCTTTTAAGAAATTATTATCTTCTGCTGTGGAAATCAGAACATTAATGTCCAAGAAAAGTCTTTAAAGCACAATTTTTCTGTGTGATCACCATGATTGAAATAAAAACTGAACAGGTTTGTTAATGGGGGACACGTTGCTTATAGAAGAAGTATAAGCTGTAGTGCTATTAGTGGAATGTACTTAAAGTTAAAACGTTTGAGTACTTTTAAATGGAAAAACTTTAAAATTGTAATTGGATATTTAATTTTCCTTCTCTGTATTTCATAACGGTAGTGGCATGTCCTGCTCATAACTGGTAAGCTCGTTGCTTTTTGCTGATGATCAATCCTATGCTATTACCATATTAGGTGTTTATGTAGCATGCACATTGAGACTTATGGCAGTAAAGGTTAATGTTAATGTTAAGAATTTTACTTTATATCTAATCCATAATAAGATACTGTATACATGATAATGCTATTAACCTACAAACCATTTCCTGAAAAGCTTTTGTAAACTTTTGTAAAATGCAATAAAAACCAGAATCTGATTCGTAAATTTTCTTGAATCTTTATTTAACTGACAAAAGTACAAATAAAAGATTTTCATTCACCAACTTAAATGTATTTAAATGTATTTTGTAAATATAAACACATTGAGAATGTGATGCCTGCAACACACTCCAAACAGGTTGGGACAAGCATATGTTTAGCACTGTGTTATATGACCTATCCTTTTAATTACACTTTTTCATTTTTTTTAAAAGTCAAATTTTGGCCCATTCTTGCCTAATGCAATTCTTCTGTAGACACCCTTGTCTGATTTCCCTCTTCATGATGCCATACAGTCAAGCACATGCAGTCTGTGCCTACACTTTTTGTAGCTTGTGCTGAATAAGGCCTAGCATTGTCTTGCTGAAACAACCATGGACTTCCTGGAAAATGCTGCGATCAAGGTCAACATGTCTCTCTAAAATCTTAATGTATGCCTCTGTCTCTCTAAAATCTTAATGTATGCCTCTGTGTTAATCAGACTTTCACACTTATGCAAGTCATGCATTTCACAGGCACTGATGGACTCACAAACCATGAAAGATGTTGGCTGTTGCACCTTTCGCTGGTAGTATGAATGGTCCAGGTCATCTCTGGCATGGAGAACTCAGCTTTCCATTTTTCATAAAAACAAGCTGAAACGTGGATTGATCTGATTACAGAACACATTTTCACTGTGTTTCCATCTATCTGAGATTAGCTCAGGCCAAGGGGACTGTGTTGTTTCTGCATATAAATAATTTATGGCTTTCTCAGATGTATCTGGCTTTGCCCTAAACAGACAATTCCTGTTTTTTCTGAATCTTTTTTTATGTACTATAGTATACTATACTATATAACCATCTGGTAACCCTTCTTAGATCAGTCTCTGCACATGGATACTAATCACTTTGGATAGGTAACCCCTGAATTGCTTCAGTGTAATAGTAGTAGCTTACAGTATTGTCAGTATTTTGGTATATATATA
>JBBPDA010000001.1:38390643-38404721 GCA_037974385.1 Arnoldichthys spilopterus
ATACATATAAAATACAAAATATTTTGTTTTTCTAAGGTTTGTTCTACGATTTCTGCCCTACTGTATCTGCCCCATCAACTGTAAGTGCCCAAGCAAAGCTACTGAAAAAACCCAACATAGAAATTTCCCAACACAGAAAAGCTGTAAGAGAAGCTCATTTAATAAAGGCTGGTCAGGCATTTACATCAGAAAATGGTTTTAAGTGCAAATGCTTCTAAGGTGTTTTCCTTAGTTCAAAAAAAGCAGAGCATGAATTTTCTGTTTCAAAATCAGGAAAATGATTTTTCCACATGCTACAGTACCACCAATGTTGTATTAGAAAACATAATTGTTTTTACGTAGACAGTATTTATCTTTTTTCTTTTTTTTTTTTTTTTACCTATTTACAAAACACAATACATATTTACAAAACATTTCTCTATCTTTGGGGAATTATCAATTGACACACAAAGCCAGAGATGTAACCAAATAGAAATGATACTCTTAGGACTCTAAAGTCAAATATTTTAGCTACACTAAAAGACCACAAAAATGCTATGACATTTGTAAAATAACCTATTATCATATAACACGTGGATTAAATGTGTCTTCTTTGTAAATTAAGTGCAGAAAGTAACAAATACATTCACATTTCCAGATCTGAGAACCACAAAACTCAACTTTAGCAATAAATTGAAGGATTCTCCATACTACACTGAAATTAATTTGTAAACATTTTGCCTGCATTTCAATGAATTAACAACTTTTGAACTAAAAATTACATAAAATTAAGGTGCTTATATACAGGCACACAACATCTTTAGATTATAAAGGCGTATTTTAAACAAACTCATGGGCACTTGAACTGGCCTACTTTGTGTCAAAGCCTCTAGTGGTGGTGGGATATCTAACGCCGTGCTGCAGATTTCACATAAAAAACAACCTACAATAACAGATATGCATTAAATTAAAAAATCAAAAAAGGCTGTGTACGCAATATACTTATCAAGACACCAGCTAAAAACCTAAGAATAATGACGGCTCATAATCTCAAAAACTGTACTTATTATGCCCACTATCCACATCAGAAAAGCAAAATTCTTATCCAATAGCATTTCCTTTGATAAATACTGTTTGTACTGACAGATATTTAAGGGTAAAGGTAACAAAGCTGGCAAGATATGTACAGCATTGAGAAAAGTGATTATTTAAAGAAACATAGCAAAGCCGGAAACAAAAATGAATTACAAAATGTACGCCATTCAACAATAAGACAGAGAAATAAGGCCTGTTACTTTCATTATAAAATGTTACATAAAAACTTGATGTACATCTTTCAGTTTGGGTCTCCTATACTGTACAACAGTTTCTCATCCTATTGCAGGAATAATACACTGTTCAAAGATGATCGGATGAGTTGGCTTTCCAAATTACTGCAAAACACTGTATTCAAACATGCCTCAATGACTGAGTGCAAGACATGACCAGGCAGACGGATGATTTAGGAAGATAGTCTGTCTTGCAATCACAATGCCAGTTCTGACTGCTAAATAAAAAAAAAATACACAGTCTTGAACACATAAGCTCCCCTAAGTCACTATATAAGCTTTAAATAGCATATATATTATGACATTTAATAACATTATGGACTACATGCAAGCAATAGTTGTGCCATCTAAGCATGTGTTTCCCACTGTGTCCTCCTTTGACTCTTCAGAGGCAGGGTTCTGTAGAGTGAGCTGCAGCTTAGTCCAGACCTGAGGGTCTTTGCTGCTCATGGCCTCCAGAAAGAGGTCTGTATGAGCCTGCAGCCTCTGAAGCTGAACCTGGGAGCGCTTGTTCTGGCGAATGAGCTCCTTTGTACGCATTGTGATCCCCAGTAACCCTGACCGGTTCAGAATGTTGTATGTATTGCAGAAGCGCTTACGTTTACTGGAGGTTTGAGAGAGAGACACCGGAAAACTTTTAGCATCGTCACTGTAAGCACATGTTGCGTTCAGACCCTCTTCAGACAATGGAGAATGATAACTGTCAGTGCAGACAGAGAATGGAGTGGTTATGCCCTCAGGCTCTTCAGGATCAGGAAGCTTTGCTGTAGGATCCATATTTCCAAAACTATGACTGAACATACAGGGATCACTAGAATTAATTCCAATAGTGGTAGCTTCAGAGACATCCTGCTTCAAAGAAAGGCCCTGAGACTGCATTTCATTCTGGTGATGCCTACCAGAATGGGTGTGGCCTGAACTGCTCTTATGGATGGACCTTTGCCCAGGGTCTCCTGCAGCCCCATGGACAGGGTAAGGAGCAATTTTCAGAAATGAGTTTAGGATGGGAATGTAATTTTTAGATTGTCTTTGCTGGTTGGTAGGAGTTTGAGAGGTGCAATTGGCACTGGGTACTACTGGATGGAGAAGAACCAGTGGAGACTGAGGAATCACTTCTAGTGAAGAGTTGAAATCCCAAGGACTGGGCTGTGAAAGAAATTACAACCACCGGTCATCACTTGGTAAAAAGAAACCCATGTACTTATTTATAATAAGAGACACAAAAGAATACATGTACAAAACGTAAATGGCAGAGCAGAGCTTAGCAGATTGCAGTATAATGTGAAAAGTGTATGCCGAGCAAATTAACATGGCATTTGGTGCCATGTTCCCAATTTGAGGATTTATTGTGCCACTTTTTTTAAAACTAAAAGACTTGGCAAGAATTAGGATTTTATCCAATATGTCTTACATAGTGCTGGCAGACTGATCAGCACGTTCTTATTTAGAAACACAAAATTTTATAGATTTTAAACAAGGATAGAGGAACACGTTTCACCCCATATTAGAAGCGTGATGTCTGCTTAGGGGACAGGATAAGCTTTAACTATAGTTTGTTATAAAACATATTCTACCCTGCATATATTACCGAAATACATTTGGTATATCAGAATAGTATTAAGAGCTATACCTGCTTGAGGACAATATTGTTCATTTTGATCATGGGGGAAACACCTTGGTAGGACCCAGACACTAGAGGCACCTGTGGACCTGACTGCATGCGTTGTGCTGCAGAAGCGCTGAATTGCATGTCTTCAAATTCTGTCTGGTCCACACCACTGAAATATCCAGAGCTGGCATCTAAATGAAAGAGATAACAGTGAAACCAAGACTGCATGGTCAAATAAATATGTTAACATTATTTTGATGAAAAAAGATGTAGGCCTTATGTTAGGCTATGCCTGAGCACTGAAATACATTTTATTTTTTTTACTTGTATTGTAAACCACAAATATATTGTCACTATTTATGAAAAAGTATTACCAAAATGATAACTTTACAGGAGAAGGCAAAGACTGCTCTTATTCTAATTTAAGTTAATGGAAGAACATTTGAGAAAATGTGAATTTTGAGCATTTCAAGTCTGCACATGAATGTTTCACATAAGATAAATGCTAGTTGCTGTGTTGATGCAGAAAACAAAACAACACAAAAACCAATATGTAGATATGTGGTTTTCTCCAGACAGTGACAATATTTAAACCCTAACTCTGTCCTTTTGTACAAAGTGACCACATCATAGTTGTTTAGGCTTGTAGATGCCCAGAAACACTGAAAGGGAGAATAACTAGTCTCCAGGTTAAAACAAAAGTGAAGCAAACACAGCCCAAAGACCACTTACACACCTGAGAAACCAGAGTCACTCTCCAGCTCAGATTTTGATACTCTTGGTTTGTTTGCCATCGTGGCACAAAATCTTTCGTGCACCTCCAGGTTGCCTGCTTGTATTCTGTTTAGCAGTGATGGAAGGCGAAGTCCAACCGCAGGCTTACATCTGTCTGACTGAAAAGGAAAACGGAGCCAATGCCTCAGTAAATGTATTAAAAACAGAGACGATGGTGATTATGTTATCTGAGAAGGCTACGTCTAAACAGAAGCTAGCTAAACAGGTTTACAGCGTTAGCTACATGCCCTGACAAAGCACAGGCAAAGCCAAGGTGGCTTTATCGCTAAAATGTTCAACACGTAAACATTAACGACTTGATCGTAGGTTACTATTCAGAAGGTAGGCATATTAAAACCATCTGCATTGTGGTCATTTAGCGAAGCAGACTTGCATAAACACCAGTCTAAACATCATCTCACAGGCAAAATAACGAGCCAGAAGACAGAAAATTGTAGCGTTTTTACACCTGGCAGCTTTTCAGAAAAAGTCAAATAAACAGGTAAACCCATCAAACCTTCATTCAATGCATAACGGGTTAACACAACGTTGTATGTGTAAACAAGGGAGCTGAGCGTCCAGCGGTGGCAGCAACAGAACTGTGGCGGAGTTACACGATGCCAGACACGAGACCACCGCACAGGCACAAACACGAGACAAGTGTAAACTAACTGAATGCGGATCTTTACTTACACACAACACAAGTTCTGCAGCCTCTCCCAGCGTCACTCCTTCAAATAAATGTGCAAGATGCTATATTGACTTAACAAATATTAAAATGTTGATATTTTGCTACGCTCTTCGACCTCTGTCCCATCGTGACTTTGCGACGATGCTTCCTCCTTTACGATTTGCTTTGGTTAGCGTTACTGGGGAAACTGCCCACACGCCATCTCATTAACCATGCAAAGCTCCACCCCTGGTGTTCACGGCGCCTCCTCATTGGTAGGAAACGCAGGCCGTGCGACTGGAAACGTGACTGATAAATCCAGCAGCACAGCTAGAGGGCGAAGACGGAGCTATGAAATAAACACGGGCGTCCGCATGCGTGAAACATTGTAAATACTAGTCTTAGGTTCAGGGATTAAAAGATCAACTTAAAGCTGTACATTTAAATAAAAAGCAACTGTGATAGACTAGATTTTTTGTTAACATTGGCTTTGCTTCTACATGGAAATGTCTTTACTTTCCACTTACCTACAGATTCCACACCACTCACTTAAGACAAAGATAAAATTCCCTTAAAATGTATTTTGTAAGTGGCCTCAGGGGTGATATCGATTCATCTTGTTTCTGACCCTTCTCCCTTGGCCTTATTTAACGTAACCACACCGTTACACAAGCAAAAGGTGAAATAAATGCAATGTAGGGCATCGTGTAATGTGGGACAGCTGAGCAAATAAATAGAATTATAATAATCATTTACAAATAATTAAAAGTATTTAATATATAATAAAGAAAAAATAATATAAATTAAATAACATGCAATACACTGAGCAATTGAGCAGACACATTAAGTATTTCTTAAGCCTAATGCATGAGTTTTTGCAGGGCAAGGACATTTGGGTTTGCAGGTGCTCAAATTAAAAAAGGCACCACTCTATTGTTGATATAAAAATAAAGTTACATACAGTAGCACATTTTTATTTACTTTGTTAACTTGTTTTGGACCAAGTGAGTGTTCAAATGACCCAGACACTGCTACTGCAGACTCCAGATACATTTTAATGGGTCATTTGTCACTTGGCAATGTTTTAATAACATCTAAAGTTAATACATGATATAGATTACTATGTGGGCTTTAGGAATGGCTTACCGGTGCTGTAGCCCAGGGCCTCAACCTGTAGGGAGCCCCCAAATTATCTTTTTGTTCATGAAAAAATGAACGTGTGAATCACGTTTTTTATTTGTTCAGGTGTACATCTGTCACGGCTGCTTATTAATGATTGGTTTAGATGTTTGTCAGTATTGTGTGAGGGGTGAGTTAGAGGTGCTGAGAGAGGCGGGATTAAACCGGAGCCCGTGAGGATTTTAAACCAGTGAGTGATGATGCAGAACCAGGATCACCGTCTTTCTCAGAGGCACGAACTAATGTTCCGAATCTGAGACAAATTCAACAGCAGCGTTATTCGTAGTTCCAATGCAAACACAATGCCACGATGTTAAACTGAGACTCACTCAACAGCTAAAGTTTAAAAGTGCACAAGTTTAACACTACCGCTGATTTTATCATATCCATTTAAATTTCACTGTTCATTTCTTATTGTAATAAATACTGTGAGAAATGACAATGTTTCTTTAGTTTTATGCTACTGGTAGGAAACAATATCAGAACACCTGGCTACAAAGGCAGCAACTGAGTCGTGCAGCCAGTAATGTGGAGGATCCTTACAGAACTGACCTGCTCACTCAGGAAAGATCAACAATTCAGATTGAGCAAAGTCTCTAAATGCACAATGTACAAACATCAGAAAATTTGTTTTCTCTGAATTTCACTTCCAATGCAAACTTGTAAATGGTGAGTACATCTCGAGTTAACCGCTTCTATATTCCCCATCCATCAGATCTGTAAAGGTAACGGTCAGTCATGTTGTGAACACTGGAAACACAGAGCACAGGTCTGAAGTCATTTGAGAGTGGTGTGTTTAATAAACTGGATTTCTGTGGTTTGATTAAGGAATTTGCTGCAAAGAAATGCAGAAAAGTACAGTTTTTTAAAAGCTTCGATCTTCGCTAATCTATAGTACAGCTTAAGTGATTTGTTGAGACTGCTCTTGTACAGTTCTACTGCTCATTGCTTTGAAAACTTAGTTAACAATGATCTGGTCATTTGGTCATTTTCAGTGCCAGCCTCACAGCACTGAAATTGTGTGTAATGTGCCTTTCATACTGTTTTAAAAAGATTGTTGCAATGTTGTCTGTTTTCTGGCTGTTATACTGTCTGTACAGCAGTGGCTAGTTAAAGATTTATGCTTTTGTCTCTTATAAGCTAACAAATTGTGTAGTAGTCATAAACTTTACTTTGTGACATGAAACTTGATGTGTAAAACACTTGTAACACTTTGTGTACTCAAAATATTTAGTGTAAGTATGGTCCCAAAAAATACATTTGCCTAGGGTCCCCCACCCTCCTTAATCCTGTGTGTGGCCATGTAGACTACCCTTCATTTTCTCAGTTGTTGTCACATCGTGCCCATTAAAATGTGTAGTATAATCACTTAATTTGTATGTAGCTAAAAGCTAAAAGTCATGTGGATCTTCTGTCAGCTGCAAGCTTGCATGGTAACATCTGCTGTTTCTTGTGCTTGAAGAAATCGAATGAAAGAAAGTGATCAAGAAAAAAATGTAAAAACAACAACAAGGATTTAGATAATGTATTAATGTTATTTCTTTATTAATAGTGTCAAAATAGCAATACTTTATCAACATCATAGGTATGTACAATATTAATAACTGAAAACAACTTTAAAATTCTTGACCCATTGTTTGGTAATAAACATTTCCACTGAACTGAGCAAACTGCTCTGGTTATATTTAAGATGCAATGGGCAAAATATATCCTGTTCACTCTCAGCAACATATGGTAAATGTTACTGGTTTAAGTACAGTTTAGTCATATATTTAGTGGAATGTTAATAAAACCCTTAGGAAAATGAAGATTTACACAATATTAATTTGTCAAAGACTATTGTCCCTACTGTGAAACTGATACTGTTGCTTTCATTTCAAATAAGGCCACACACAGTCCTATTAGCAGCATTTCTGGTTTCTTTGGTCAAGTCTCAGCATTTTGCTGACCAAACATGGGCTTATCTTTTGTGGTATTTTAAATAGACAAATATAATTATAAAAATGGTCATTTATAGTATATCAGTATAAACTTACTTACATTTGTCTTTTTTATTGCAAAACCATTGCATAAATCAACAAATATACTCATGAACTTCCATCATGTGAAGGCCACAGTACAGCAGTGTGGTTTACTTTAGGTCTGGAAACATAAAGAACTGTTGTCTTGATACCAGTAGAGGTCACCATGTTCCCTGTCAAAGCAGTAGCCCTATCAGAACTACTTTAGAGCTCTAACACAGTTCATGTGTACACCTTCAGTCTAACAATGGATCTTGACACTGACAGTCAAATTATGAAATGGCTCTAACTGCAGTTGTGGCAGAGTGACAGTACTCTTGACTCTTGTTCTTAGCTCACATAAAAAGAGGAATAATTTACTATTGTAATTTATTGTAATTACATGCAGTCTTACAGCCATTTAACACAGCATAAAAGAAACTAATTAAGTCAATGAATGGGCATCACAAAAGATAAACATTGTGTTTCAGGTATAACCAAAACGTTTTGGTAATTGTGATTGGTTAAAAAGAAAAAAGAAATCCCAATTTGTACTAATGCCATACATTAGCAGAGAAATCTGTATAAAACAAAACAAGTTCTTTTTACTGGTTTGCAAGAAATAAATAAGAGGGGAAAGATATAGCATAATAATAATAATAATAGCAATAATAATTTTTTCAGCAATGTAAAAGTGTAACAGTCCTGTGGGCTGATTTTCACCTCAGACACTGAGGTGGGCCCACTATTGAGCTTCATAAGAAGCGTGTCAGAGGGTGTCACCACACATCAGTCAGTTCCTATATATGAAATTTCCCCCAGGGTGGCTAGGGTGATCTCCCCAATTACCACAACAACTCTACACCTTGGATGTGGTGGTGGATGAGAAGCAGGATGCGGTGAAGGGCATGGGGGAGAGATCGTGGGGCTGGCACTTAAAGGCCTGACTGCACAGGACGGGCAGAGAACACAATGGGACTGCATTTACCTACGAGGAGGCTGACACCTAAGAGAGAAGAAGTGTTCAGTTTATTATGTAGCTTAGGATGAGGAAACAGATTACTCTCTGCTTCGTTAAGACCCTGTTTACACACCAACTTATATAGTTTATAAAAGCAATGAGCTATGAGTGTCCCAAAAATTTCAAAATGCAATGAAAGAAAACCTGTCATATATTTTTTTATGTGAACCTTTGTTTAACTGATAAAAGTATAAAGAAAAATAGGTTTACTGACCACCTTAATTGTATTTGCAACACATTCAACAAACATTGGGACAGAATATTAAATTAACACTAATATTCAAGGTTTAAAAGACTCTACATTAAGCAGGCTAATTGGCAGCAGGTGAGGTATCATGATTGAGTATAAATCTAGCATCCATCAAAGACTCTTTTTAGACAAGGATGAATTGTGGCTCACTCATTTCAGAGAATTTTAAGTCAGTTCTCAATTTCTCAATGTGGGATTGCAGGGAATTTATGTCTTTCAAAATCTACAGTACATTATAATGTGAAAAGATTTAGAGCACTCTGAGACATTTCAGTGCATAAAGAATTAGTTTGTAGAATTAATTTTATGCATGTGACCTTATGTTTGTATATAAAATACATATGCAGTATATATGCAGTTTACAACAGCATTAAACCTGGACCAATCACTCAGAGTTTAGAAACATAACTGTTAATTTTATTACATTTTATTTGTATGTTGTGTAAACATGTGTTTTTCATTTCATTTTCCAAGTTCTTACCCATCACAGTCTTTTACTCGCTGTTTCTCCTTCCTCTTCCTGCCTCTTCCTCTCGGTCTCCTCCTAAAAAAAAGCATACTTTAGTAACGATGTCTGCATTAAAATGCAGATATGGTTAAAAGTCTTGCTCAGTAGATTACCTGTCATGTTTCGGTGTAGGCTTTCTTAGTCTGAACAACACAGCATATTAGAACCCCAAGAGAGAAAAAAAGACAGTCATACACCTATAGAAAGTGTTTCATTTTCATGTTTAATTCTGACATGCATTTGTAAGGCCACCGTTTAATATTTATATCACTGTGTAGAGGTAAAGTAAGCAAAGGTATGAGTAAAGGAAACCATGCTGAATGTTTTTTTTTCCCTTACCTACATTCACAGCTTTTATGCTCCACAAAAGACATCTCCACATATTCTTGGCCCTTTTCTGCTGGCTTCAGCTTTAGTAACTGTATAAACAGATACACAACCATTAAAACTATTATATATAAAGACTTCTTGTCTGACATAAGTTCCTCTTACAGTTCCTCAAATCTAACCCTGAAGGTCCACAGCACCTCTTAGGGTTTTCCACGCCGAACCATTTTATCAGTTATGAAGTGCCTATGAGATCAATGAACTATGTCAGAAGTAGGACTGTGTGAGTGCTACTAGCAGAGTTGGGATACACAAGAAACTTCTTCCATGCTCATGATGGAGGTATGTAGACTATTACAAATTAAACAATTAGATCTGTCTATCATCCCCAGACTGACGGTTTAGTCAAACACTTCAACAAGACATTTAAAAGATGGATTGCAGAGGGCCACAGTGCCCTCCTTCTTTTCTGTGTGCTCTCTGTGGAGTGCGAAACTCCCCAAACCTCAACTGGGTTCTTGCCATTTGAACTGCTCTATGGCCACCGCCCTCAAAGTTTTCTGGATGCTGCCAAGGAGGCATGGGAAAGCCAGGCATCTCTTTTCTGAACAGTCATAGAATTTGCTCAAAAAGGTGCATCGGAAAACAAATCTTAGCCCTTCTTAAAAGGACGCCCAAAGAGCACAAAAAAGGATCTTCAGTTGCCCTGCCAATAATAATTTTTTGGTCCTAGCCCCTTCCATAAACTGCAAATTCCTCATCCAATGGCAGGGTTTCTACACTGAACGAGTAGGTTTCATGAATTACTAGGTAAATCAGCCAGGTAAGAGAAAAAATAACCAGTTAGATAATTGCTTAAAAAATTGAGCCTCAACCTGTGCTGTCAGCCTTCACAGAACTCTAAGAGTCACTGCCCTGGGCCACACTGCAGCTTTGACAAGGACCTTTCACCACATTAACGTCAAGAACTCAGGAAACTGACAGATCAATAGACTGATTGATCTCCTGAGACCCTGGGCACATGTCCAACTTGACATTAAAATCTCTTTAAGTGTTGAAAGCTGTGAGCAGCCTCATCACATCCCTTAGGCCCATTGTCAGGCAATCATGGAGGAGGTGGACAGAATGCTCAAACTTTAATTAAACCTTTGGATAGCACCTTGTCCAGCTCTATTGTGTTACTCCAAATGCAAGACTACCTTTTCTACAACTTGTGGACCCTGGCATTTTGCGATCCTTCCATTGAATTTACATGGACTTTTTAGAGGTTGGTGCATGCTCAACTGAGACCTTCCCAGGAGTGTTGCCACTATTGGTAATGTGACTGACCACTCAGAGTCATGGACAGAGCAAATATTCCATTGGTGAAGGGATTTAAATGCCATTCAAGAGAACTCACAGCCAACCTCGTAAAATGCCGCCTATGTTGTAGTTCTGTCTGAAGCCCAGTACCTTGGATGTACTATTGGACATGGACTGCTTTGCCCACATAAAAGCAAAATCTAAGCCATTTGCAACTGTCCTTGCTGGAATATTGTAGGTGTTTTGTACCATTTCTCCTCAGTATCATCTCATCAGATCAGATCTAAAAAGGATAACTGGAAAAAATGAAATAGCCCATCATCACAGTGGGTGCATTTCAATGGCTAAAGGACCTCCTCACTTTCGCCCCTCCACTATGCAATCCTAATTATCAAAGAATCTTTTTTGTCCAAATGGATGCCTCCATTACTGGACATTTCATTAACCGTAAGCTAACAAAGGTATGCCACAGTAGAGAGAAAAGCATCACTCTGGTTTGGCCTTTCTTGACTACAGTACCTGCCATTGCCCTCTGGTGTAGCACGTTTCAGTAACTTGGGTCAACTTCAATGGTGTGGATTGTGGTGACAGCATGGTCGCCAAAGAAAATTAATGTCTGAGCCACACCAATCACACACTCTCCAATGTGCAATCACCACTGATCATCCTATTTGAACACCTTTTGTTGTGGATCTACCCAGCATGTGCTAGGGAAGGTGGACTACCAACTGCTGGCAGTTGTGGGTGAATCACAGCTAAAAGCCAAAAGCCAATGCTCACTCAGGGGAGCAGCTTGAAGACAGCAAAGACTGATGCTTTTTTCTATCCCCATGGAGTAATCAACCAACCCAAAAGACTCACAGGGACTGAGCCTTCAACCACTCCCAGACCATTTTCCCAAAAGAGTTGGGAGATTTTCCCTCTTTTTTCCCACCTCTATTTAGTACATTGTAAAAAAATAATTGTAATTTCTCTGAACTCTTGGCTTCTCTGTAAGTGTGTTCAGCCAAGTGAAATTGGTCTTAATATACAGTGCAATTATGACTGCAATGTGAAATGGTGACTTGTGCTGTAATACTCTGAAAACATACAGGTGAGTTGATAATGTAAATTTGTAAAAAGACTGGCCTGTGTTGGTCACAGTAATTTATTTTTACTGGGAAAATATTCTATTTATTATTAATGTAATTATCTAATTATTATTATTCTTTTATTACCTTGATTCATTAAAATGCTCAAAGCTGTTAAAACTGTTTTAATTACTGTGACTTTAAGACTGGTATATATATATATATATATACACACACACATAGCCTCTGTTCTGATTGGCTGCTCTGTATTTTGCCTCATTCAATAAACACATCTTAATCTTCAGTGCTAACTGTCGTAGGCTGAAAAGGCAGACATATTTATAGGCAGTTTGTATTTTATTTAGATTGTTAGGCACTCACACACTGTGAACACTGAGCAGTTAATTTGTCTGCTGCATATAACCCATCTGTGACACCAGCGTACATACACTAGAAACAGGAGCCTGGGGGCAGCTAAGGGGTTTGATGTCCAAAGGCAGTTTAGCTGTGGATGTGGGAAAGGGAAGGCACTACTTACTCACTCACCCCTTCCCAGATTTTCCCTGCCACTCATGGGGACTGAACTGTCGACTCTCTGGTTGCAAGCCCAACCAATAGGCCATGGCTGCTCCATATATTTAAATGCTTCGCTTTTTCGGGCATCATAAAGACCATTAATTAATTGTTTTTTGCACCTTAGTTTCCATATATAGAAGGTATTATACCAAATCAGTCTATTTTATGTTAAAAGTGAGTAAATTTCATTTTACCATTGATATGGAAAGAAAAGTATAGTAAAAGTATATTGCACAGTATATTGTCAGGAAAATGAAAAAACATGCTCCATGAAAAGCCAAAGGTTCTATAATTACATCTGATTAATGATTCAGAGCAGTGGTTCTCACACCCACTCTTAGGCATGCCTTCATGTTTTCCCTGCTTCATTTTTTTTTGGTATGGTGTAAGTATGGTGCAAAGCAAAAAAAATGTTTACTTAGAAGAATAACAAAACAAAGACATCTCTAAAAGACATTCATTTAAAGAGTATCGCTTGCATGTCATCAGCAATCTGATAAAATACATAGCAGTCCTTTTGTTGCCTAGGAACAATAAACAGCATTAAACACTATGAGATTCACAGACCTGTCAGTGACTACATACTTTTTGACTGAGATTTAAACTACTGTCATATTTTGAACAATATAAAACAGCATAAGCATGATGTGTTTTGATCTAGGTTGAACTTCTCTGTCTGCAATTACTGTGCAATCATCCTGTCAGCAGTTTTTCATTTCTTACTTGCTATCATGCTCGAAATTCCCCATTCCTCTGTGGATTATATAAGATTTTCTTGTCACACTTATGAGTCTCCTACTGTACAAGTAAACTGTCTTACATAGCTCTACTGTAATAGGTCTACAACATGTTTGTGAATGTAGCATTGTGTCTGTGTAAGCTTCAACATACTGTAGGTAGACTTGATCAGACTTTTTAACAATTTTAAAAGTAAATTTTGGAGCCTTAAGTTTAACTACTGGTTGTCACTGTATGCTTTTAGCCACTGACACACTTCACTTGCCTCACAGAGTACTAATACATACTTGCATAGTGATATTGGAGGTAAGTGTGGGATGGCACTCCAAGTTCTCGTCTCCACAGCAACCAGCACAACGGACTAACGGAACACAAGCAGGGCTGTAGATGTGCTCCACCTCCCCAGGATACTCCTGCACTACATCCACCAGCTTCTCAATGGTGCGGCAGAAGCTCCGTCCCCACACCTCCTGAAACAGGATTACTGCAAGAGCCCAAACAAAGAGTAGAAATGAACCGATTACTGAGAGGCTAACAATGCTGTGACCTTATATACATGCAACATACATCATCATGTGTTAGTATGCTAGCTAGCTATTGTCCTAGGCTATAGATGGTAACTAAGGTGCTAAAACTTGCATGAAGAGCCTGGACCACATGATGGGATTAGTTTCCTTGCCTCTGTCGCCCTTGGCTTGCTCTTTGGGGGCTCTGACCCGGTTTCTGTAAAGCTGCTTTGTGACAACG
>JBBPDA010000001.1:38404821-38468875 GCA_037974385.1 Arnoldichthys spilopterus
AAGCTGCTTTGTGACAACGTCAGTTGTAAAAAGCGCTATACAAATAAACTTGACTTGACTTGACTTGACTTGACTTTAACACTATCAGCTGCACTCTTTAAACTCTATGCACAATTGCCCAATAAGTTTAGTCTCAAATGTGCCATCATGGTGCCTCAGTCATGCAAATACTTATCAGCTATCTCCCTCAAGAAACCCCTACTTCTTGCGCCCTAAACTTAATGCAGAAAGGAGTTCCTAGTGACAAGAATGACTCCCCACTGAACATTAGTTTCAATGTCTTTGACCTTTGCTGTTTTCATTTATAAAATTGTAAGTACCTTACATAAAATGAACTTTTTGCTAACATTTTAGTACTATATGCATACTGTAGTTCCATGTTCAAATGGTCTAGTAACTTTATTCACACATCCACTATATTAGGCCTACCACACCTTAGAAAATTTATTTTAAATGTAGGCAATGTAAATGAGGGACATAATTAAAAACAACAATTATGTTCTTGCTGTAAACAAAACCTCTGTACAATACTGTGTACAGTGGTATACAGGGCTACATGATCACTACACTCAAAAATCTCTGGGAGCAGGTGAAGGAGAATGACTAGATACATCATGTAAAACCATGCAAAGAGTACTTTCACAGTTTGAATCTCGCAGGATCCTGTTCAATCTCTTCTTGTTCCAACTTCCCTTCAAACTTTCCAAATATTTCACTTACGCTCACTTCCTTAAATCTGAACACATAAATTTATAATCTCATGAATGCTTCCAGTCACAGGTACTTTCCCTGCAAAATACTGTGTTCTGGTTATATAGCTATGTGCTTGAACAATGTTTTCCCCTACAGATCTGAATAAAAATAACTTGCTTGTGTCAGAAGTTTTATGTCATTTCTTTACATCTGCTCTATATTACCATTAGTGTAACATCATGCGTATAAGTGGGAGAGTTTCAAAGCTGCTAATCTGTCTGCCACTCCCTACACAATCCATCTAGTAATGAAAACAGGCAGCACAGGAGGTTGCAGTAGCTTTAAACTGTCCATCCATTCTCTCAGAACGAAGACATATTGTAATTTATAGAGGAGGTCTGAGGTTAAAGAGTTAGGAGAGTTCATCTATACCATGAGCAAAAAATAAAACCAGGATTAGAAATGGGAAGAATAGGGTAGCTCTGAGTTTGCAGCCAGAAGCCAGGATAAACATACGATTTAGATATTGTCTGAGAATGTATACTATATTCCTTAATACTAGCTCCACTATATTATACCTACCATGTCCAATACCAATTCTAGTGCATAGTGTCTGTTTCCCCATTTGAGTTATTCACGGATGTTAAGGTCTTTAAAAAATACTTTTTTTTCATTACTTTGTTTGGTGGTTATCACTGTATGCTGGCCACTGACAGACAATACACACCAGTGTTGTGCTAATACATACTTGCATAGCTGTGTTGGAGACATAGTAATCTCTTTATTGTGAAAAGACATGAATAATAAACATGTCTACAGCTAAAATAACGCAAAGGCAGGGCAATGGCAAAAGGCTAAACTAGGGCTAACAGTTAATCTAAACGTAAGTATGGCCTGAAACAAAAGAAGGGCAAAACGACAAAGGAATAGCAGACTGATGGTAGACTATGGCACAGAGAGTGACTGAGTGAGGTGGAATATTCAGGCAGCTCTAAATGAGGGGGAAAAGGAACCTGATAACTGGTGTGCCTCATTAACATGGTCTCATATTTTCTGTCATAAAAATATCTCACTCTAGAAATTCTTCCTTCGGAGCTCTATGTCTTGTACCCTAGACTAAATGCAGAAAGGAGTTCCTGGTGACAAGAATGACTCCCCACTGAGCTTTAGCTTCAGTGTCTTTGACCTTTGCTGATTTCTAAATATCTTCTTATCAAGTTCCTTACAAAGCATGTCATTTTTGCTAGAGTTTTAGGTTCTAGCACATATTGTACATCAGTGTGCAAATGGTATTGTCACTTTATTTACACATGCAAGCTCCACACATTTTTTAGACACTTTGTATATGTAAGTGTAGGGTTTTTTGTGTCTGACCCCTTACCCTCCAGTTTTTGTGTATGTTTCCAACAAATGTCTATTTTAATCTAGGGTTAGGGTTAGTATATACCCCATATAATATTCCATGCTATTGCCTGCATTAAGATACACAGTTTGCTTGATATGTGTTGGACTGAGATTCCAAAAAGAGTTTGTATTTAACAAACTATATATCCTATTTATAGGACTGCCATAACTCAACCTCAGGGACCCCCAGGGACCCCAACATTGAATTTAGTCCAGCTACAGTCATTTATATAGGCAAATATTACTTATTAAAAAATGCTAATAAATTTGTTAAGATATAAACAAATAAAATCAGTTCTAGATGAGGAGGATAATTGGCCACAGGTCTTATTGCTCAAGTAAGGTGGAATACAGCGAGCATGCTGTCAGGGTTGAGGTAGATCCACAGTCAAGTAGCGATGCTGAATTTGTTACAGAATAGCACTTACCTATTAAAGCAGGCAATTCTCTAAACCAACCCAGTCAGATTTAGTTGCGTGGTTTTACACAGTTTGCAGTGGAATTTGTTTCATCACATTTAGCATTTCCACACACATAAAGTACTGTGGTAAGATATCTGCCCTATTCTTACATACAAATTACTGCCCACACACCAACTAGTGGATTTATATGTCGACTTGTTGACTAGCCTGTGCAAACCCTAACATGAAATGATGAACTGCACTGTTGTGCATGTGTACATAAATGCTTCCAAGTTATACAAAATTATGCTTATCTATGTTAACATTAGCTGTTTAGCTAACAAATGAACACAAATGTACTTACACTGTGAGTGTGTTCTAACAGCTAATTTTAAAATTAGCAAGTACTATAAAAAACAGAAAAATGACAGAACATGAGAGTCAGCATTCTTTCTTTTCTTTAGTATATTGGCATATTTGCTTATAAGACAGATGTAATGTATTAATCACATGCAATATATTTTAAACAAGCCTAGAGCTTGGTATGGAGCTATATCTTGTAGGCTATTTTCTATATTCTTACCTTTTGTGGTGCTGTTTGCAGAAGTTGAGGAAGAACACTGCAAAAGATTAAAACAAGCAATTGATCACACATATTGCTTAACATACAATATAATAATTCATATATTATTAAATTAATTAATTTAACATAATTACAGTTGTGTATGGCAGATACTATAACTGTACTATAAAATGTCAAATGCACATTGTGTTCCCTGCAGGTAATTAGAAATAAGAGTAAGGATACGCCAGACATGGTGGAATGATTCAACCATTTCTTAAGTTGGACAAAGTCTTTCTGTCATTCTGATGACAAGCATGACATACTGGAGTCTAAATAAGACTAATGTGTCCACAAATCCACAAACATTCTTTTGCACAAAGACAATTCTCTTCGAAAATAACACAAAAGGTTATTAAGAAACAATATTACACTTTTACATTATTTTCGCCTCAGATATCGATCCGGAATCTGCATGATGTGGCCAGGCTGACTGAGATCATCATCATATTCTTGTTTGTGTCTGTTTAAGTTGGAAATCTGTTTCCTGTGGTTCAAGATTCTGCTATTTATTTTCTTGTTGTCCCTTCTGTAGATACTTCATATTAAGCCTGGAATAAACAGAGTTACTTTTTCTTCAAGCTGGAAAAACTCATTACCCAAGGTGGCTTCACGGCAACTATTGGAGGGGAGCTTCAACAGAAAATTTGGGAAGGAAGTCCATCACCATGATAACAAATGATCATCCCACCTTTCTATCTAAGGGAAAAAAGAATGTCTTTCATATTTTCCACTACGTGTAATATTGTGGTGAGAAGCACAACCATCTCAAATGAGTCATTTAAAGCTCATTCAAAGCTAAGTGTGTTTTAACTGGCTTGAGATCGTAAAGGGTAATTCAGCTAACTACAGCAAAGCCACAGACTAATATCAAGTCATGATTCACTGGCCTGTCAAATTCCTCTACCAGAGGTCAGGATTTGGAAAGCAAGTTCAGCAAGTTAGCAGATCTGTGACCTGCCATGACTTCATAACTAGCTTTGACTATACCTTAAAAAAGGGTTTTGAAGGGTTGTTCGGTCAAGGCAATGGCTCTAAATCAAACAATGAACACTCATAAAAACCTGTATAAGCCAAGCCTGAATAAGAATATAAACCCAAGAATATTTTTGATACTGTGAAACCAAATTTTGGTAAGAATGTCTTTCTATCAGACCCCTAAGTTGCTCAGGAAATGTCAGACAGGCTGAATTCTTAAAAATCAAGAACAAAACAGTTGCCATCAACAGATGCCTTAGAGCAGTGGTTCCCAAACCTGCCCTGGAGTCCCTCATGTCCTGCACATTTTTGTGTTTACACATTTACTATGGAACAGCTGTATAATTGATTGCTTAGTTAGATCAGATGTGATGGGAGTAGACAAAAAACGTAAAATGTGCAAAACAGGGGGTACTAAAGGACTATTTTGGGGATCACTAACTAGAAACAAAAAAATATTTCATAAGTTTCTCCTTCAAAGCAATTTCCTCTGGAGTCAATCAAGTTTTCTGATTCTGATTCCGATTTAAAGGGTTTTTATAGCATAATCTCTTTATGATACATCTGTAGTGTATAGGATGTTTACAGCAGGCAATAAATTAGACACATTTCTGACCATCTGACATGTTTGATTATTGGTTATAATATAACTGCAACAGGAGTAAAGGTGTTCTTCAAAGTTTTTTTTACAATGCTGCAAAGGAAAACACTGATGTTTTTGCACATGGCAAACTAGAAGCATACTGGAATCAAGGGGTGGTTCTTTAATGGCATCTGTTCAAAGAATCATTTTGGCCCCTTTATTTTTGTGTGTATAAAAAATGTTAATTTTATTCACAGGAGGAAGGGAAATCACAGTACATTAGTGCAGTCATGGTGCTTATAGTGAAGATAAAGCACTCATAATAACCTCTTGCTACTAATCCAGATTTATTATCTCCTTGGCCACATAAACTTCACAAATGGTAATTGTGTGAGAAAGTATGCAATTCAAACCAAGTTAAATGTAAGGGTTTTGTTAATATTTTAGGCAGAGTATGAGTCAGGATTTCACCTTGCCACAACCATTTTTTGGGCTATGTTTTGGGATGCCATTCATTGAGCAAATGCTTGAGGTGGCCATGCTTATAGTCTAGGAGGAGGAGGCTTTTGGGGAGGCTAGTATGCTGCAGGTCAGCCTGGACAGGAGAAGGTAGACACTTGGCACCTCCAGGCGCCCTGAGCCAGAGAGCAAGCTGCCCTGAAAAACTTGGCAGATTATCAGGACTATGTGCAGGACCTCACGTAGCAACTCCTCATGTCTGCGTATGTAAGCATGTGCAAGTGTTATGGATTAGCATTTTGATACATTTTTAAGTGACGTGAAAGCAAAGTGCTTTTACAATGGTTCGTTTATTTCACTGCTCCTGGCTTTGTAAGAGTCAAATGCATTGTTGAAGACTGAATGAGACTCAAAGGAGAGGCTCTTTATGTTGATCCAGAACTTAGGAGAGTTAGTGATGACAGTTAAAGAGGTCCTAAAGCAAAACATAATGGCAGCTGAAAACATACTACTTTATTTACACCAGTTGTATGGTGCATACACATTTACAGTGATCAGCCATAACATTAAAACCAAGGACAAGAAAAGTAAATAATACTGACTCTAGATTTTATTATTATGGCTTTGTTAGGGGGTGGGAAATATGAGCCAGCTAGTGAACAGTTAGTTCTTGAAATTAATGTGTTAGAAGCTGGAAAAATGGGCAACTACCAAGGACAGCAAGGTCTACAACACCACCTGTATGTGTTTCCCTAAAGTGTACCTGCTAATGCTGGTGTTTCAGAGTTCTGTTTCATTTGCATAGCAGAATGAGAGTGCAGGACAGAGGGATATCAAAGTGTACTCATTAGAGTATTAGGACCATGCCCAGACAGGTCTGTTTAGGTGTTTTTCAGCAGTGTTTTATGTTCTATGTTTCATAGTCATAGTCATGGTCTTGTTTTTTTTCCATTTTAGCTTCAACTTAAAAAAAAACTGGACTTACGTTTTAAAACAAAAGAGTTCAATGAAGCGTGTAAACATCACTTCCAGGTCCATACAGTCCATATGTTGAAAGTAAAATGCAATTTAAAAAAATAATCTGTGAATTGTACCTTCACTCAACTGGGTAGTGGTGGCCCAGTGCTTAGGACTTTGCCTTTGTGAACAGAAGGTCGCAGGTTCAAGTTCTAACCACTGAGGTTCCCTTGAGCAAGGTACTGTCCTGCTGCACTGCTCCCCAGGTGCTTCTCATATCTGCCCACTGCTTCACGTGTGCATGTGTAATGGGTTAAATGCATCAATCACATTTCGTTGTGGTGCACATTGTGTGCATCTGAGTGCTTTCACAATGACAAAAATAAGTCACTTTCAGTGATTTAAAAAATTCACAGAAGTAAAAATAAAAGATTTTCATTATTTTCACTGACCAACTTAAATGTTTTTTATTAATATAACGATATTTAGAATTTGATGCCTGGAACAAACTTTAAGTTGAGACAGTGTGTTATATCTTTCCCTGTAATTAACCTTTTTTCTTCTTACTTGATACAAAACTCAACAGCCACTCAACAGTAGGCACCATTCTCTGATTCTGGTGTTTATGAAAGACAATACATTTTCAATAGAAGATAGGACTGGACTGCTGTCAGCCTAGTCAAGTATATGCATTATGAAACCACACTGTTATAGTGCACGCATAATGAGGCCTGGCATTGCTTCTTGTTGAAACATCGATAGAATTCCCTGGAAAAGACACCTCCACTTCATGGTACCTTCACAAATATGCAAATTGCAGTGTATACTGATGTACCCTTATACACTGATAAATGTGGGATTTAGCATCTTTTACTGAATAAAGTCTTGGTGGCCCATTTCGGAACAGATCATTTGATGTCTATTTTTGTTGAAAAAAGTGTAAAAATGGACTAATCTGTCTAACCACAGCACATGTTTCCACAGTCTTTCAGCTTATCTGAATTGAGCTTGGATCCAGAGAACTTGAGGGCTGCTCCACATGTGCACGTGTGATGGGTTAAATGCAGAGGTCACATTTCGTTGTGGTGCTTGAGTGTGTTCACAATGACAAAGAGTCACTTTCACTTTAAGAATGTATGTATGTCTTTTTCATTGTGTAATAGCATTTAAGGTTGTATCTCTTAAAGCAGTGGGGTATTGTGTTAAGTCAAGGGTTTTACAAAGTGCGTTCTAAGGGCTCTAAGGTCAAACACATTCAACAGTGGTTTTCAGCCTTGCCCTACATGAACTAAGACTTTGTATCTTTTTTTTAATGTACTGTACAGTAGATGATAAAGGTGAACCAAATTCTTTGCAATTGTATGTTTGAAATGTTATTTTTGAACTCATGGGCTCATGGTGGTTTTCCTTTTATACTCAATCATGATACTCTGATGATAAACGTTTCACTCTATTTTTGACATTTCCCAATAAATTAAAAACTTGTTTATATTTATAAAATACAGTCAGGTTAGACAGTCCAACTATTTAAAAGTCATTTATTAATAACTATAAGCTTTAGGAGAATGTACAAATTACTTTTTTTACACATTTTTTATACCATTTTATGAAATGTTTCAACTTTGCAGAAAAGGGTTTTGCATATGTTTAAATTAAGTACATTTAATGTTTTTTCTTCAGTTTTTCAACAAGTAAAGGGGATTTAGGACATATTTTTAACAGAGAGACAAGATTATAATATGAGGTATAAGAAAAATAACAGGAGAGACGTTAAAGAAAAAGAAACTTACCGGTTATTTAGCATTTATGAGAAGTATAGATATACCTGGGTCGTGTCTTTCCCAAGACATACCAAGTTGGCAAATTTGGTTTCCATGAAAGTAATGTGTGATTATGCTATGCTACATTAGCTAATCTTGTAGAGTTTTAACTAGGTGCTAGATCTGCATGTCTCATCCAGTGGCAAAGATCTGAGATGTACTGTATGTAACTCACTCTTCTGCAGATGTTCCATATGGCACATGGACAGATGGACAGACATATGAGAGAGGCCTGAGGCAATCAGACAGCTGAGGGACATCAGGTTTAATGTCCTATAATCACACGGTCTGGAGGATGTGGGGCAGGAAGTTTTGAGAGAAACAGAAAAGCAAACAAAATGGTAACTAAACATTTCTGCAGACTTTTGGCTCCTCATAAATATGTGGATCATGATAGCAACTGGGGTCATTACAATTAAAAATAGAAAAATACAACAGATAGGTTGGAAAGTATATTAGCTTTACAACAAGAATATGTTAATTCCAATGATGTTAATCACATGGGGTAGTAATTTGACTCGGCACACTGTAACTGCAATGGCATGATAGAAAGATTTTGTGAAGATCTATTGCCTATTTCCTAGGTGTGGACTCTTTCCCTCCAGTACCATATATCTTATGAGTCACATATACTTTCTCCTGCCAACTCTAACCTCCCCCTTTAATAGTACCTACAGAGTATGGATAGTCTCAAAAAGGTCTGAAGTACTACACACCCTATTTCCAGAAAACTTGGGATATTTTCCAAAATGCAATAAAAACAAAATCTGTAATATGTTAATTCATGTGGACCTTTTTTCAACTGACAAAAGTACAAAAAAAAGATTTTCAAGTGTTTTACTGTTTAACTTAATGGTATTTTGTAAATATACACAAATTTAGAATACTAGCTGCAACACACAACAAAAAACTGGGACAGACTTAAAATAAGACTGAAAAGTAACAGTGTTTTTAAGACTCCCCATTAAGGAGGTTAAATTGTAGCAGTTGTGGTATCATGACTGCATATTAAAGTAGCATTTGTCAAAGGCTCAATCTTTGCAAGCAAGTATGGGTTGTGGCTTATCCCTTTGTACCAAAATTTGTCATAGAATTGTAAAAATAGAAAGGTCAGTTAAAAAGTAACATTTTTCAACATCTACAGTACATAATACTGTGAAAAAATTCAAAGAATTTAGAGACAGCTCAGTGGGTAAGGGCAAGGTCAGAAACCACTGTTGAATGCGTGTGATCTTTGAGCCCTCGGATGGCACTGCCAAAGAAACTGTCATGCTACTGAGATAAATATAGTCACCCGGGGTCAGAAAGATTTCGTATAACCATTGTCACCACAAGTGACTTACCACAGTTCGTCGATACATCAAGAAATGCAATGCATCAATGCAAATGCAACTGTATCAAACAAAGAGGAAGCCATACATCTACTCTACACTAAAACACTGGGGAGTTCTCTGGGCCCAAGCTCATATCAGATGAACCAAATGCTGTGGCCAGATGAGTCCCCATTTCAGATTGTTTTCTGAATAAACTGGAATCAAGTTCCAAATCCAGTTTCTTATCAGTGAAAAGTACAAAAGCCAGCATCTGTGATGGTATGTTGTGGATTAGTGTCCACTGATGGTATGGGGTAGATCAGTGTCCACTGCATGGGTAAGTTGTATGAATTAATTATTTAGAGAGACATATGTTGCCATCAAGGTGACATTACTTCCTGGGACATCCATGCTTATTTTAGCAAGATAATGCCAGAGTCTGCATGAGTTACAACAGAATGGAACCAAGTGCTTGTGCTTGACTGGTCTGCTGCCAGTCCAAATCTGTCTCCTACTGAAAATGTATGGAGCTTTATTAAGAGGAGTATGTGCCATACAACCATGGACTGCTGAGCCAAATATGACAACATTTCGAATTGCAAGACTACTACAGTATCCCTAGTATGTATTAGAAGGAAAGGGGATGTAACAAAAAGGTAAGCATAGCTGTGAATTAACATATCACAGTTCTTAGCTTTTATTGAACTTTGAAAAATATCCCAACTTTTTTGCCTGCGTTTGTACATAGCTTCTCTAGGCCACATCCTCTGTCTGCCTCTTCTCAACTGCAATTGATAAACTACTCTGAGAGAGGGCTTGGGCCTGCCATTGACAGGAAGAGATTGTGTAAACTGAAAAGGAGATTTGACACCGGCCAGACATGGAGACATGGGAACTACTGTCTCAGTATCTCAAATGATACCCACCAGGAATAATTAAAACTGGTTTATAGAGCAAGAGGAATAATCTGCTAGACCTATTTGGGAAATTCATACATTTATAACAGAGCAGTAAGATGAGAGGTTATGTGTTGCAGTGATTTTACCAAGGGGTGCTGTTCAGCTCAGTGCCAAACTTAAAAATTAAACATAAAAAAATACACAGATGTTCAATAAATACTTTTATTGGTTATTAACAGTCATTGAACTAAACAACCAACAGCCTGTAACACTTTCCTTAGTTTCTGTTGCTATGAAAGTGAAGGCATAAAGCCTGTTAACCCTCACTCACTGACAGCTTTCATGTCTTCCAGCCTAAAACCTTGTCTAATTTACTGTCACCACCAATCTCACTACAGGTTTTTTCTTAGTAGTGTTGTTGGAGTGTTATTTCACTTGATGAAGTGCTTAGAAGCTTTAGTGACTGACAGAGAGGCATGTGAACCATTATTTTGTAAATAGTCAATTCCTCCACCAAGCAGTGTAGTTAACAGCAGGCTAAAGTAGTCAAAAAACATAATGGACAAGGATTACATAATGGACAAAAACAGCACAATGGATTTAAACTTGGCATGCTATTACAGAACTCAACTAATGGGAGCATATGTGCATGTATTCAGTGGTTTCAGTTTTAGAACCAAAATTATCCATTTATAATTCCTAATAATAATCATTCTTTATATATCATCATTACAGTTAACACAATATTTTGGAAGAGATTATACTTTTTCACATCGGAAGTGTGCCACTTCCACAAGTGTTTCTCAAAAGGCCTTTTAAGGCACTGGGCTGGTGTAGATCTGTCACATTAGAGTGTTGAGTGTGAAAGGAATGGCTGCATTTTGATTAAGTTAATGTGATAAGTACTACAACGCGCTGTGCTCTGGAGTTGATTTCTTCCAGCTGCTGCTATTGCTTTTTAAGGCCAAATTAAATGAAAGGTGTTCCAGATTTAGCAGAGGCTTGCTACAACTCTTAAATGGCAAGTGCACCAAGAAGTCTTCTTCTCCCTGTCAGTTTAAAAAATGTCAAATTGGCATAAATGACAATGATTCTGACCAATGACAGTTATTCTCTAGTGCTAAGTGACATTCAAATTCTGTCTTAACCTCGTCAATTCGGTCCCAGTCATTAGACCATACACCCTACAACAACATATGCAAACATAATTCTTTGGCTCAAACATACCCACACACACTCCTGTGATATGAGCCAGCCAAGGATAATTGTGCTCCCTATTACAGTAAATGCTGCTGTGACTGTGTAAACGGGAATAAATTGCCTCCAGATGAGAGATTAAAGCCCGCTAAGCAGATGACAGTCCCTTGAGTGCCACCAAAGGAAGGAGAGCTCCATATTTCCTGATTGTGATTGCACCCCGTCCCCTGGGCCTTCAACCAGGCCTGCACAGGAAGGACCTAAGCTGCTGTCACTACAACAACCATACTTGCAATCTGTCCTGTAATCGCATGTGGATCAATAAGTGTCTGTGGTAGAAGGGGCTAGGGTGGGATACTGCAGCAAGCAAAGGCAGAACAACACCAACATTTGCGGAAACTGGAAGTGCTTCCAGTGTGTGTTGATGGTAGTTCAGATACAAAGTATGTCTGTGACCAGAGGCAGTATCTCTGTGTCCTGTATGCAACTTCCAAGTAATCTAAGTTGACTGTTACAATCCAGGGCATGAGTGACATCAATTAGTCATTTAATCGACTGAAATTAAGGGTTTATGGCTGTCAAAAACCCACTAACGATAAGACACCAACTTTCTACATAACCATTTATATATTTCCCCTACAACATTGTGGGCAAGAATTTTCTCTTTTGTCATCATGATAAAGGTTTACTAGCAGATTCATAGCAACCATGTGATATACACATTCAACAACGTAGGATACCATACCAATCTTCTAGCAACACCCTTGCACTAAGCATGTGCTTGTGGCTCACAGATTCTTAGCTTTATATATGTACACAGACAAAGATGGAGCTTTCTGTCCATAATTTGTGTCTGTATTTGTGTTTACTGAAAGCTTGCAGATACTGACATAATGGGCCAAACTGGGCCACTTGTATATGTGGTACTGAAATCTGAAACATATCCATTTCATATGACTTTTATATCAGTCTAACTTAATTATTTATACAATTTGCACTACAAAAAAGAAAAGTTGGAGAATTAGGGTAAAATAAGTTTTCAATGACAATGATTTCTTAAAATTATTTGAGTCTGTTTAATTTTTAAACACACAAAGTTGTTTTGGTCATCATGAATATCTGAATTTTTAGCCCCTTAAAATCTTAAAATCAGCATGCATATGAGTGACAAAATTTCTGTTGGGCCCTAATTAAGTTATAATTTACTAGGGACAGAAATTGACATATTGAAACTTTCCAATGTCCTTAAACAATTTTTTGTGTATGTTATCTTTGTATGGTAAGGGACCTTGGGATTCTGAAAGGTGCTATGTAAATTCAAGTTGTTATTATTATTTGGTATTATAAAATAGCTTTGCTTTTGTGAACCGAATAACGACCAGCAATTATGCAATACATTTTTTATGACCTAGTTGGACAGAGTGTACGACATAAATTCTCCCATGAATAATTAACAGCTGCATGTTTATAGTTTGCTATGGCCAAAATTCTTATCCTGACAAGTAAAACAGCAAAGTCAAAAAGTGTATGTGTATGTCACATGAATGTGTATATAAATGCTGGATTAGCTGTCAGTGCTGCAACCTGAATGCAGGCAAACTTTGCCAGTTGCCTGGACCGGTGGCACACATATAAATAGTTTGCTCTTGGCAGTATTGGAGCAGAGGAAGCCAACACACACGCATACACATGCACACACACATACACACAATCACAGATGGTCAGACTCAAGTATTATTTTGCTCAAGTGTTGATGGAGAGGAAACACCTGTAGTGAAACGTCCTCGGCCTGGGCGCTGAAAATCAGTAGCTATTAAAAGCCCTTTTCTCTGTCTATCTTTCTCACAAAAACTCTAATCAACACTTATTTCATTGTTTCTCCAAGATTGTCCTGATTTCTCACTGCTGTTTAACTGCTCAATTTGTCTTTCTCACTAATGCAACACAATCAACTATCTTGTATCAACTAGTAACCAGGAGAAACAGCAAGGTTATGCAAGCTTATGTAACCAAACTGCAAGTCATTTTTCAATCAGTTCTGTCTCATTCATAGTGAAATGTTCACAAAATGTAAAGTACAGCTGGTATGTTCAAATGTTGAAAAAAAAACACAAAAAAAGAGAAAGAGAAGAGGGTTGGATGATTATATGGATGGAACAATTCTAGCTGATTATTTGTTTTCTTCTCATATAAAAACTGAGAATACAACTTTAAATTTTATGTTTTACATTCCAGTTTTTTCCTGATTTTCTGTTACTTAAAAGCAAAAATGAGCCCAGACTTGACACCAGGACAGTGATGTGATCCTTTCAGCTCTTTAACGAAAAAGACAGCCTGAACAGGAAACCATTATCAACATGACAGCAGTTTCATCAGTTTCTCAACACTCCATCACCTCTGTCCTGCACAGGAAGGGTGAAAGCTAAGAATACATATAATAGGGCAAAAAACAGAGGAAAATAGAAATGAACGGAAAGAGAGAACACTTTGGATACAAACAAGGAAGGAAAAGAAGAATGGCACATCATATGACATTCAAAATAGAATATGTGGCCACTGGGATATAGTAGGAAATGACAAGACACAAAGCTCAGACATTTACAAGGAAATACAAGCTGTATTGACAAGCAAGACAAAAAATAGCACAAAAGAAAAGGCATAAATAGCTTATGAAAGAATGAACACCATGTTAACAGTGATTATGGAACTGGACAGTGGAATTGTATAACCATAAGGTATTTCACAGGGATCTTGCCAGGTGCCTCTGATTTATTATGGATTTTTGTCCTGTTATTTCTCCGACATTAGTCATCACCATTTCCCACACATTAGCTAGTCATTTGTCATACATTGCTCAGAACAGAAAGAGTAAGAGTGAACACACAGTTTCTCAGTGCCAATCACCATATCTTTTCACACTGCCCAATATTGCAGGGCAGCCAAAAGTACCTGGAGTGCTACCTATCCATTAGTGTTTGATCCAACAGAATGTGAATGTGAGCCAACAGATGCCCAGGACTGGCCAGCATTGTCCTTGGAGTAGTGCTCTCCTCTAAGCACTTTCAGCTATCAACTGAAAGATGTGGTGGCTGGCTTCATGTGACTTGGATCGAGCACATGCTACCCCTTCCAAGTTGCATTTTGTGATAGAAGGGAGATACAGCTAGTTGGTCAAATTGACAAGAAATTACCTGGGCATACAATTAAATAAACAATTAACAATTAATTACACTACAAATATCCAGGTTCTAGATGGGTCATTCTACAATTGTGGTGGCAAATGTTTATGATCTTTTCTGAAAAGTGTTGATATGAAAATCCATTGTACATTATATATTATTATATTTTAAAGTAGTACTTCTAAACTCATGTTTTGTTAGGGTGTGACCAGTGTTTGATATTATGTACAGTACTGAGTAAACAAACTGAAGACTCAATAACTAATCATTATATGAAATTATTGGTTTTATAGTTAAAAAAAATAGTTTTTTGTGTTTCCACCTTACATCCATTTTTGAGAGAATTGCTTTTGGTTTATAAATAAATCTGCAGTGATATTTTCCATATTTGTAAATAATATTATATTTCTAAATTCCAAAGTTCAATTTTATGTTTGTTCTTCTTCTCACAGTGCAAGTAATCCCAATTACAGATTTACTCCCATTACTTCATCTCTGGTGCAAATGTTCCCTTTCTCAGTAAGGAACATGAACAGCTACATGTCCGTTCTAACCTAAGAAATAAGAAATATCTTTCCTAAGAAATATCTCCTTTAACCATTAGGATGAGAAAAAAACAGCTGAGAAGGCAGCTGAAGTTTGTGTGGGTAGTGGCGTGTGTAAATATCAGAATTTCTTTGAATGGTGACAATGCATTTTTTAAAAACCAAAACTGACAAAGGACAGTTTCTAAGATTTAAAATCTTATAATTTTTTTAGAATTAGAATATGTAAAACAAATACAAAAAACCTAATTGCATGATTTAGACACAACAGGATACTGCATAATATTTAAAAAAGCTATGGGTGGCTGTGGCATTGTCAAGATCTAATCTTGGTTATTTGATGGTCAAATGGAACTCTTGAGCTTCATTTGTTGTAATGATTTCTACCTCCTGTATGTGCCCCATTTGTTTTTTGCCATCAGCTGAAACACCTGTGCAATTCAATTGAAAGCAAGTGATACTGATGATGAATTTCGCCAGGCTAAAATATTTAATCACTGATTACATATACCCAAAGGTTAAACTGAGGACAGCATTTAGGACAGTGGCCCAATGGGAGATTTCCTCCTTGAAACCGAAATACTCCATCCAACGCAAGAGGGCAGGAGAAGACATTTATAAATGATCTTCCCCACCACATGGCCAATATTTACTTTTCCATTCAGTTTAGCTTTCTCCAGGAATGGTTAACAGTGGCCAAATATAGGAGATAGGTAGCAGAGAGAAGAGTGTGGATGAGACTTCACAGGGTAAACTGCATGGGAGGGAACATGTCTGATTTTCAAGACACTGAAAGATGTTGCCTGGTCTGTGGCATCATTAAAGGTGACCTCAGGGCATTTCATTAGACTGGCCCTCAAGGACAGAACTGGCCAGGCTGCGAAAGGGAGTGTAATGAGTTTACTGTAAGCTCCTATTTAGAGATAGGACGTTTGGAGCCTTCTCTAAGGCTAGGGCTTGATAATGGAAGACTGCTCTTCACCTTCTTTTTCCTTCTTTTCCAATTTTTATTTTGTCCCAGGCTGTTTACTCAAACTGTAGAGAACTGGTTGCCCTTTTTAAAAAATGGAAAAGCATAGCAAATTTCAATTTATTCTAAATTTTACAAACTGGCTCAAATTCAGTGTTCACCATATCTGATTTGAGCCTTGTAGATTTCTTGCAGTCTGAACAGATAAAATAAAACCAAATTTATAGGTGGCATAAAATATGATTCGTTCAGTATTTGATTCAGATTTTTTACATGTACATAAGTTGACTAGTAAGATTGTTTTTATCCGTTATTGAGGGGTAGCTGTAACTGTTCTTGATGTCATAATGTGTGGAAAGAAACTGCAAATCACATATTATAGCCTAAATTTAGGGCATTGAAGCTTCTAAAAGACTTTAAAGTGACAAATTTACCTTGAATGCTGCATTTTAAACCTTGAGCAAAAAAAAACAAACATAAACCCTGTCTCAGAATATTTCTGGATAGGCTTGTAGCTTATAAGATAACATTTTCACTGACCAGGTCATTGTATTCTGTCTTACTTTGTTGTTCCAGCTGCTATAAAATGCAATTTTGTTCAAATATAGCTTAATTGAATACCCTATTCAGTGTATATACATGGATATGTGATCAATTTTAACTAAATCCTGACCATATGAATGGTCTTAAACTCAGATTTAAGAAACAAATCTGGCCTGCAGTGTGCCTCAGTATGCATTGTAGTCCTTTCTCTGTCAGAAAAGCCACCATGCAATGGAACTCTATTTGTGATGCCATATAATTACGAGTGCTGAACCCTTTCCCCTTACAGTGCTGGTTAACTGGTTCATCAACAGGTAACTGTTGTATTATGCATGAGTCATGGCTATCCTGAAACCTCAGAGGTGGATTTTACTCATGTTTTCACCAAGCATCTCTGAGCCGATTATCCAGCTTTAGAAATGTAACAGCAACTCTTCTCCTTACACAAGTGATATCACTCATTACCGTCAGGCTCCATACAAATCCCCTTGAATTACAGCAAAACTGGAGCTTTGTCACATCCCAGTGACAGTGAGCGAGGAATAGAGGAGAGGATAAGAAAGTAAAGGCAGTGGAACAAACAAAGGGACTTCAAAAGAGACCTAAAGCATCCCAGAAGGAGAAAGAATAAGAGAAGTAGAATAACTGAGGAGTTGGAGGGGAAGGAGAAATGTGGTGAGACAGAGAAAGAGAAAGTTCCAGTCTTTTGTAAGAATGTCCAAGATGAAGTATTTGAGTCAGTTCTCATTAATGAGCACTATCAAAGAAATAAAGGCACCTTTGGTCTGTGTTAAAGGTGATAGCTACCTCTGCCTAAAGGCAAACAAGGCTGAAAGGCTGTTCAACATAGGAACACAGGAACAATATTGGAATTCAAATAACCAAAGACAGTACAATTACTGGCACAAGCACAAAATGACAGAGGCGTGGACACAGACACACTCCCTCTGCTGGGAACAAAAGACATGGAAGATAGTCTGTGTATTTTTGAGAGGAGATCTAAGGTTTTTGTGGAGCAGTGGGTGGAGTTTATTGCTGTAAACCCTGAGCTGAGAAAACTGAGGTACACCATTGTGACAAGCCCAACTAAGCTTCTTTACAAGCCTATTCCTGATGTAGAAACCCGGTATTGTAGCACTCCCTTCAAAGATGGTTTATATCATAGTCATAAGCATAGTTATATTGGACTGATATGTTGGTCTTCCGTGTAACACTACTCTCAGTGTTATTCTATGCAAAGCGAATGCTTGATTGTTTCCTCTGTCCTGGAAGTCGCTTTGGATAAAAGCGTCAGCCAAATGAATAAATGTAAATGTAAATGACTGTACTTGCCTTACTTGAAAGTTTTGGAGTGTTTGCTCACTTTTATTTACACTTTTTTATTACACATTTCTTCACCCATTCTGTATTCTATGTTGGCTCCCTATGAGCTGTGACCTTTTACACAAGAAAGTATGCTGTGCAAGCTGTGCGTTAACTCTGTTAGCTGTCCTGCAAGTTGCAATGTGGGATGACCATGGATCTGACTATTTAGTCCAGCATGTCACAAAGATGCTAGACTGGATTGAGATTTGATGAATCTGGATGCCAAGTTAACACTTTCAAGTCTTGCCATGTTCCTAATCTGAAGTGTTGAAATAACATCCACATGAATGTCAGGACCCTGGTAGTGCCATAGCTTCCCCAGGAAAGCAAGACACACACACCTTGCCATCCACTTGTAAGTGGTTTAAAATTATGTCTGATTAGAATGATGTCTCCATAGCCATGGAGTCAACAGTCAGCATATTTGGGGGTAGGGGGATTGGGTTGGCATTGGTGCAGCATGGTCTGTGGTCTGTCATAGCATACAAGACATTTTTTTAATGAAAATATGGGGTTGGGACATTGGTATATATTATAATTACAGGCTTACACATTTAAACACCTCTTAAATTTCGTGTGCACTTTTCTCATGCTTTTTCATGAAAGGAATAAAGAGCTGATGGAGCTGCAGGTGGAGGCAAACACAAAGGCGTCTTGCCAACATTAATCTGAGATTTCCTATTACAGCCAAGACTCAGCTTTGCCATCTCACGTAACAGTTAGATCTACATTACATCTTGGGGGTGGTGGTGGAGGGGGTGGAAGGGCACATGGCATGCACTGGGACAATGATTTTCTTAGTCACACTCTGAAAAGTGAGACAGCCTGTAGCTTGGCCAGTCCACCAAGAGGTACCCAAAATGTCATCTTCGCGTTCTGGACCTCATCGCGCATAGCTGCAGGGATATGTCCGCTAACATGAGCAGCTTCAAAAGAAAAAAAAGCTTTGAAGAAAAAGTGCGTGAAGGATGATCAAAAAAGTCCAGGATGACGCAACAGTTTTAAGATTTTAACGATGATGAGTCGCACACACTTGTGGTAGACCACCAGTGGACTAGCGTGGTGGATGCAGTTTGTCACGTTTCACTTCATGACTCGACAGTTTCTACGTGGCACCAATTCAAAAAGAGATCAAGTTATAAGCTGCGCGGACAATGGGGTGTTAAAGAAGAAAAAGCAACAGGCCTGCGAGGCTTTGCTGAGTGTGAGGTTTCACAAGCAAACCCGGCGAGCTCGATCGCGCTCATTCACAAAGTTATCTTGCGTCTGTAAAGCGGCACGTAGGCTTCTCCGATCGCTCGCTCGCTCTCTCTCTCTCTCTCTCTCTCTCTCTCTCTCACTCTCACTCCCTTACTCCCCTTGTCTCCCCCCTCTCTCGCGCTTTCGCCAACACACACTTGTTTGTATAACTATATGTGTGAGGACCATTGACTGATGAAATACTGTATATCAGAAATACCACACGTATACCTAAACCGAACCCTGTCTTAACCTCAGGATCCAAAGGCAAATCCTTTAGTTATTCCTACAAAACTTGAATGTGTGGTTACAACAGCGCGTATCATTGTGAGGACCAGCAAAATATCCAAACTTTTACAAATTTCCCGGTATTCCTATCTTTAATTTGACGGTCGGTCCTCACAAAGCGGCAAAAACACACGCTCGCAAACACATATACTCACACACACATACACACACTTTGTGGCTACAACAGCTAAAACTTGAGGGCGAGGAGCGCGTCTTTTTTTGCAAACGCACGCAAAAACATTGCACAATGGAACATAATGTGTTGGTGTGCGTGTGCGTGCGTGCGTGGCGCGAGCGCGCGCGTGTGCGTGTGATAGTGTCAGCTCTGGAGCGCGTCGCCTACCTGAGATGGAGAAAGCACCAGGAAAGCAGCAAGTACGTGCACGAGTGAAGCCCGCGCGCACATTTTGCGCTACTTTGATGTCGAAATGGATAAAAAAAAGCCCGAGTGGTGCGGTCACGTGAGTGTCCGGAGTGTAGTTTATATTCCACGATGGTGGCGATCGTGGCCGAAGACGACGATGAAGATGTCGAGGAGCGCTCAGAACATCGCGAGGCGCTCAGTGGTGGAGGAGCCTTTAAAACAGAGTTCTGGTTGCTCGAGCCTTTCTTGGTTGGCACAGGGCTCAACGCCACGGACACTTTGAAAAGGCACGTCCATCAAAACGGGGAGCTTTTCTTTATTCCTGCTGCTCTCAGTCGCGCGGCACTGGTTGAGATGTTGGAGAAGATGTTGGGCTGTGCATTTCCTCTACATAGTTGAACCACTTGCCCACTAATTGCCCCACAGCTCCAGTTCAACAAGTTGTTCATTGAAATCTCCTCCTCCAGAGCCTTTCATACTCGTCCCATCCCCACCCTTCTCTCCCCCTTCTTCTCCTCACATCTCTCTCTCTCTCCCTCTGTCTATTTCTCTTCCTCTTTCTCCACCTTGCTTTCTCCTGGACTCATCAATGATGCTGGGTTCTGTGAGAAGACGTCCAGGGTTCTTAGCAGACAAGTGGGTTCTGTGTTGTGAATAAGTGAAAGAGCATTTTTTAATGCAAAGGCAAGGGATTTACACACATGTATTGGGTGTATTCAGCGTTGTGCAAATGTTTGAGCACACCCAGTCAAATGGCATTTTGTTGATGTTAAGCAGATGTAAAAATACAGTTAGTACTTGCTGAGTGCAGCATATTTGGAGTGGGGGGGGTTAAAGATTTTATTATACTTTATGAAATATATATATATATATATATATACAAAATATATATAATTTTATTGAATATTATTTACTGAATATATTTTATAAAATGAAACAAAACTTTACCTTGTTCACATTACATTTTTTTTTCAAAAATATGTTATATTCAGCACATAAACAGTAACTAGGCAACTACTTAATTTTATGTACAAAATCAACAAAACATATTATTTGACTGAGGTGCCCAAACCCTTGCGTAAAGCAGGACACTGGAAGTAAAAGTCTGTTGGTGTCATTCTTATAATTCCTTCTTTTTATTGATTTTTATTTCTGCCATTGTCTAAGAAAACTTGAAACATGTCCAAGTCAAGGAAAGTTTGAAACAGGGACATCCACTGCATTCGAGTGTTATTATTAGGTAGTAAACAGGCTGAAAGTAGGAATGTTGATATTTGTCCATTCTGCGCTGACTTGTGTGGTCAGAAGTCTCGGAATTCATCTTTTATTTTGAGTAAAACAGTAAAGGGTGGACAGCTAGACCAGAATAAGCACAGTCTTAGAATAGGCAGCCTGAGAAAGAAACCACACAATTCTCTGGGTAAACTGGATTATGAAATTCCAGTAGCAAAGCAGTACCCTGTCTAATTTTCAATGAGAAAGCAAGAAAACACAGGACATCATGGAGGTCAACCAAATAATCCATGAGCAGGGTTTGTTTCCTAAGAGGCATTTGTTTCCATAAAATCCCCCCTCCCATCTTTTTCTTCCATCCAGTTCCTCACATCCTCACACAACATTTGTCCTCAATATAGTGTTTGCAGTAATGTTGGAATGCGTGAGCAGGAGACTCTTATGTGGTTTCACTGCATTCTTCTCATCGTGTTGAATGACAGGACTGCAGAGAGCTATTGCAAAGAGCACACTTAGGTAGACAATGTCAGCAAACAGACACAGTTCCGCTCCTCTGGATTAGCTCTCACACATGCTGGACTGAGTGAACAGAGGGGCTTTACAAGACACTGGGCTAATGTGATGGTATAATTTGATGTGGGACACTAAAGGATATCACCATCTACAGCAGTCTTGCTCCTGGTCCCTGATGTCCTGCACATTTTAATGCTTTTCCTTTTAGAAAACACCTACTTTGACTAAGTAAGGGCTTGTTACTATGCTGGTTAGTTGGATCAGGTGAGTTTGGAACAAAGAAAACAATCAAATGTTCAGGGCAGTGGATCTTCAGGATACTATTACTAACACATTCAGCTCTAACCATATTGTTCACTCTACTCAACATATTATTCTATAGTTATGAAATAAACAGGGCTCAAATGTAACACATTCCATGTTTCTTTTAGTGACAATTTAGTAATTCCAGTTTACTGAACTGAACAGTTTTCTCAGCAGTGAACATGTTTTTGAGTGGTAAGTTTAGCATTGATATGCTGGAGTCTCAGAGGATTGTGGGAGCAACAACGGACTTGAGCAGGAGATGCAATAAAAAAACATTTCATGAATTATAAATAAGAATTATATTAACATATGTAAGGATGAGGACAACTATCAGTGAGTAGCAGTATAAATAATAAAACCGCTATAACAGAAGAATGTTTCTGTGTGCTATTTTAAGATTATTCTAAATGAGTTCTGAATGTCTTCTGAATATATATATTTTTATGTGCTGTGACAGAAAACATTATTGATTATGTTAAGAATGGTGTATTCAGTATTTAGCCATCACTGCTTTATCAAAGTATTCTGATCAGCTCTGGAAACTAAGTGTTATGGCAATGAAGAATTAAATTGTCCACACAAGGATACAGTGGCAACTGAGTAACAGTTTTTCTTTTGAATTTTTGGCCTTTATTTTGAAGAGACCAAGAAATAATTTATGAACCTGTTCACACAAGCCTGTTAGTCTTTCAGTTGACTTGCATCTGGCAATAATTTGAGGTCATAATTTATTTTCTTCATGTTTTAATGAAGAACACATTAGAATGAAACAAAAATTTAAATGTAAAAAAATGTGTTCCTTTCTCTGCTTAAACTCCCTACTGTGAAGTGTGTGTGAGTGTGTGTTTGTGTGGCCATTGGGGGGACGAAGGGGAGGCTGTGAAAAAGGAAAAGCTTAAACTAATAGTGACCATCCCAAACACAACATGGCTTTGGGTTTTGTTTGCTTAGAGGCCAGACACGCTACGTGAGGCACGTCTGTGCGAGCTCATCACTGCTGCGCTGATGATACAGGCTTACAGGAGTAGGTGCCACACTCTAATCAGGATGTACAGGGTGTTTGGAGTATACATACTTTATGCTGATAGGACGAGCAAAGACAAGAGCTCCTCAAATGCTTACGCTGCAGCTGAAGCTCTTCTCGGCATGCAGCTGTAAGGAGCTACCCCAGGATGCTTGTGCAGACATGGCACATATCACTTCAGCTGTACTTTAAATGCTGTCCTTTGGGTCCACTCATCCTCTCGCAAACATCAGTTTTAGTTCTGCAGCACATGTCTTACATGGAGTGCAATTCAGAATGAGAAGTTCAGTTAAAACACATTCGGTTTTAGACAAGTTTATCAAAATTCTTACTGAGGGTGCCTGCTCTTTTTTTGGGGAGGGAATTCCAAAGATTAGAAGCATAAACAGCGAAGACAGTGCTGTAGGTTCATTTAACAACCCAGACAGCAATCTCTGTGACATGCCGGAGAGTTAAAAAAAAAAAAAAAACATTTTAAACCAGTGACTTTACACACTAAAATGCACAGTGGGTATGTTTATCATGTTCAGTGCATATAAGCTCTTAGCTGTTCCCAGAGCTGCTCTGACATGGCTTCAAAATTAGAAAGATGTGGATAATATTGTCGTTCAAGTTCACCATGGTGTATAAAGTTACCAGATGTGCACAATTTAGTCACAAGATGTTGTACAGTTTAAATAACAGTGCACTGCTGCTTGGGCAAATGTTTGTGGGAGGTTTGAGGGGGCCATCCCGTTTGTGTGTATTCAGTCTGCATTATGCGGGGGTGATTATTTGAGGTCTGCACTAAGGGAAAGAGATGATCTTAAAGTTGAGGAGGTTTACTGTGTTCCATATAGCATGGCTGTGGCTAACAAAAGCCAAAATAAAGACAATGTTCAGTTGACAATTGCACCAAGGTGTCCTTAAATAGTGGTAAGCACTTCCATATAATCAGAACCTCCAGTCTGAGCCACTGTTATCTCAATCAAGAGGAATGATGCTACACTTCAAACAAAAAAAATTATTAAGAAAACAAACACTCCTAAAATCAACAACTCCTGGGACAGCATGGTTGTGCTGTGGTTAGCTCTGTAATCTCACAGCAAGTAGGGCCTGGGTTCGATCCCTGGGTCGGCCAGAGGGGCCTTTCTGTGCAAAGTTTGGAAGCTCCCGTTGTGTTTGCATGGGTTTTCTTTAGGTGCTCCGATTCCCTCTCACTGTCCAAAGTCTTGCAATAGGTTAACTTGATACTCTAAATTGCCTGTAGGTGTGAGTGTGTGTGATTGGTTGTCTGTCTATGTGTTGCCCAGAGATGGATTGGCCACCTGTCCTGGGTGTACATCACCTTGAGCCCATAGTCAGCTGGGATTGCCGCCAGTGTCCCCATAACCCAAAATGGAAGAAGTGATTTAGAAAATGGATGGATGGACCAACTCCTGAGAAACAGTACCTACATGTAAACTTACTTTGTTAGAAAAGAGGATTAATTGTCAAAACTGGCAGTAAATTGTTGAAAAGTGCTAACATTAAACAAGATGTGATCAGATATAACATAGGTACCTTGTAAAATAATAGTTATACTGACATTTGACACTGGGGAAAAATCTTTAATTAAAAAAAAAAAAACGACTTTATATTAAATGAATGTACATTTAATTTTTAAGGGTTCTTACCACTAACACATCTCATTTAAAATCAGCAGTGTGAAGGCTAGCCCATGCGTCCTCCAAGACATGTGAAATGCTAGATCTGCTAAAGCATATTATTGGACAGCTCACTGGTGTTAAGTAAAACCCCAACTACTGATGGAGGAACCATCCATTGAAAGGTTTGTTACAGAACCAAATGTGGTTCTTCTACAGTAGGCACTCCAAATAACCATTTTTGGCATCTTTATTTTGAAGTGTATGTAAGGTCTTCAGCCACTCTCCATCAGCGTAAGATGGTTTTGGAGGTCATGACTAATGTGGAGCACCTGACCAGCACTTCAACAGGATATTACAGTTCCTCATATCCTGACTGGCCATGATTTCACTCAGCCACATGTTTTTTCTCCATCTCCACCTGTTGAGTGTGATGTAAACAGTAGCAGGAGAATGGAGGGGCAGGGAAGTGCGCCAGTCCCGAGCCAAATCCCCCCCTGTCTGAGACACTCTAATGTGAAGTTTTAGCTTGGGCCTTTTCTGTGTCACTTCCTATTTACCCCTATGATGAGTCTTCGTCACGTCTTTAAGGCTAACAGGTGTTGAGGGGTTTCCTCTCACATTCCCCTCTATTGTGTAACTGCTTCTTTGTTTGTGAGGAAGTCTGGCACAATGTGTGTACAGTCACATGTGGATCTTTAGCGTCTGAGAATTCAAGCATGTGTCACATGGTAGAATGAGCTGGTTAGGAATACTGGTGAGTGGGATTTGATTTCCATCACATTTAGTTATTATACTCTTCTTTATATATAATTTTGTGTATTCACAATGACAAATAGTCACTTTCACTTTTACTGTAAATTAAGAAAAATAATAAATAGATATTGGAATAAAATGAATATATATGAATATATACTGAAGAATAATACAAATATTTGAAAAAATAAGATTATTGTGCTGGTCATGGATTTTTCACTGTCATCAAACTACACGTTGTGGTAAAAAATGTTTAATTCTTGATAAATTAAATTATATAGCTAATAATATTTGTTCATTTTATCATAATGCATTTTTTACATTAGGACAATTGAGTCTGAGCATTGCAGTGATTTTATATGTTATCTTTAACATTAATTTACATGGTTCAACACATTGCTTCAAACTCAGAGTGATGAGTGAAATTACTGGGCCTAACTGCTGTTCGTTTCAATCATCTCAGCAGGGAACAGAACCTCTCACAGTATACAAGCTGGAAATCAGTGGAGGGAAGCCCTGTGTTTATATTAGGCCACATTTCATCATTTCCTAGTGATGGGTCAAAAGCCTGAGGCTGCCTGGTCATAATAATACAAGGTATGGAAAACAGTGTTATTTTTGTGTGAGGGTGTGCATTGTGTGTAAGCGTGTCCTCTGGGGTTTGATGAATAAATGGAGCAAGGAAGAGTGCGTGTTTGTCCAAGTGTTCCACAAGCTGAGATAAATATTAAGAGTTCCTACACAGAAAAAAATGCTTTTGAGTCAGCATAAGCCAAATGTTTGTGTTGTTGGATTTATATTAAAGTGTAACTAATGTAAATGTATCACTCTTAGGCAAAGCCTTTGGGAAAATAGTGCATGGCTGCAGGGGTTCAACTGGGCTGGGGTTGTCCAGGGCTGAGCCCCAGCACATTTGGAGCTGCACTTTTCACATGTCAGATTCCATTTATGCTGGGGATATGTCTCCATTACATTTTGAAAGGTCGACAAATATGATCACCACCCCAATCCCAAGGTTGACAAATACCAATTTAATTCTTGCGTTGTTGTATGCAAAAGTTAGTGCACCCCTGGTCAAATTACATTACTTTGTTGATTTTCTAAGTGAAAATAAGTTGAAAGAAACACCAGCTCTGCATGGAATAAGCTTAAATATAACATATTTTTGCACATTTTAATGCCCAAATATTATGTAACATATTGGAAAAAATAACATAAAATGTGGCATGTGCATGGGTTTGGACACCTTTCAGTCAGTACTTTTGGCTAAACCCTCTTTTGGCTAAAATCTTCAAACATTACTTTCTCTTCTTGATTTTCATTGCAGAACACACCCATTTCAGAAATATTCATAGGCTGTTCGGTATAAACAGCATGGTTAATATATCCAAATCTTGTACGTACTTGGCAGTGATGTGGGGGTTTTGCACAGGATACCTGACCAGTTTTCTAGCTGTCCAGTCAAGCTGTGAATTGTCTTGGTCTTCTGGTTCCAGTTCTCCTCAATTTCTTTATGACATTTTTGGACAGTGAAAATTATAAGCAAATATAAGAAGTGTTACATTACTTTTTATAGGTTTCTCTTGCTTTGCATGACTCAGTTTTCTTTAGTATCAGATCTAGGGTTATCCTTACTTATCCTCAGTTAAGCCCATGGTTGTTGAGTGAAAGCACAACACCCTAAAAGGTTTCAAAGGTCACATAACTGATGTCAGACTGGAACTATCTACGCATGACTTAGATATTACAAAACATTTGTAAATTTTTTTTAAAATTTCAGTTTGTTTAATGCAAACCATCACTCTCAGACAGATACCAAGTCCCAAACTGTTACTTTTCAGAAAATGAATCAAACCCTGTTTTTAAAAAAAATAACTGAACATCAAGATGTCAAAGTTGGTATTGTGTCTACACTGGTATTGTGGCACATGTATCATAATATTATTAACATCTTACTACAATTAAGCGCAAGTGGAGTTACAAGGCTCTAACTTTTAAAACACTTACATTAAAACTTGTTAACTTTGTTTAAAACAATAACATTAATGCAGACTACTCATGCCATGTAAGCTTTGTTTGACAGTGACAAAATGTTATTTAAATGATATTTGACCAGGATTAACCAAAACTTTGCATACAACTACATCCCACAGACAATACAAACTACTGTACTGACTAATGTAGTTGTGTTCAGTTTGAGATATATTTATAAGTGTATTAAGCAGGGATCACCAACCTCATCCACAAATGGCTGGTGTGGCCGCAGATTTTCATTCCAGTCAAGCAGCAGTTTCACCCGCTTAATCAATTGGTCTCAAAAATTTGGTTGGTTGTTATATGTGGTGTGTTTCTGCTTGGCTGGAGTGAAAACCTGCAGCTACATTTACCTTTAGTGATTTTTTCAGATATTCTCATCAGTCTTATAATGAACTGTCAGTAACAGTAAAGTGGAGAAGAATCTAGCTGCAGTTCAGTTGTGTTTCTTTTAAAGCACATGTACAAAGTGAGGGTGTCTTGCAAAAACACTGAGTGACATAATCAGACCCCATAGAAGCACCATTGTTTATTGTGAAAAGCAGTAAAGTGTTTTTGTATCCAGTTTATCAGTTTATATGTCCTCAGGGGCGAAATTGAGGAGTTTTTAAAAGGTTCATACAGTACTCACACAAACACACTTACACGCACCCACCCACTCTCTCTCACTCATAAACACACACATGCACATGTATGTGTATGTATATATATATATATATAGCCTTCAATCCCTATATGCATCAATGAGCCATGGGTGTGCATGATCCGGACACTGACCTTTGTCCTTCCTTACATCTCTATGAAAGGTACTAATTACTGTATACCTGGAACACTTATTAAGACCTGCTGTTGTCTGTTTTGGAGATGCTGCTCTGATTCAGTCATCTACCCATCACAATAAGATTCTTGTCAAATGGAAATATAAAGTGAAGTGACTATTTGTCATTGGTAACACAAACAAGCACCACAAAAAAATGTGACCTCTGCATTTAACCCCTCACACATGCACACGTGGCACAGTGGGCAGCTAATAACAGCACCGGGGGAGCAATAAAATAAAATAAAGCTATTAAAACTGTATTGAAGATACAGAAGATTCTTAGCTTAAATGTAACTATCAGCTGCAGCTATATTACAACAGTCATCTACCACAGTCTGTGCAGTGGATTGTCCCTTGTTTGTTATTCTGTGAACACTTCTTTAGCACTTTATTACAGCAACAAAATGCGACTTAATCACCGCTAGAGAGAAAACCCAAAAGGATCCAATTACCAGGATTAAGAGTAGGACATGCTAGGGTCAAATGCAAGGTGAAATCTGTCTGCCTCACTGATGTTTATATGAACTGCAGCCAAGCAAAATTATTTTTATGGGGTTTATTTGTGTGTGTAGACATACAACTATTCAAATAGCTACTGCCACTGCCTCTTCTTGTAGAACAAGAATTACGTAGAGGGGTAAAGGGGGAAGTGTGGTTTGTGTGTGTGTGTGTGTGTGTGTGTTGTGTGTGTGTTACAACAGGAATAGGGGATGTTTAAGTGCTGTAGAAATCTAATATCTTAAAACAATACACAGTGTAACTGAATGATGAGAATTTGGCAGTGTCCAATGGCCTGGCCATAGCGGAACTAGCTACTGGAGGAGTCCTGTGCTCCAGGGCCACTGTGCACTTGCTAAAGCGCTGACTTTGATTACCTCTGATAGCGTCTGTTTGTTATTTTAATGCCGTCCCATAATGGACTTCTCTGGCACTGTGACTGCCAGAGGGACAAGAGATTCCGGATAGCCACACAAGCTCCAAGGCCACTAAGTCTGGTGTGGAAAAACAACATAATGCATGGGTGACATACAGGAAATTCATATGGTAAATAAGATGAATAAACACTGTCTCCTGTCTATGTTAGTAAAGGCTAAACTGAGGAAATGAAGTGTAAACCTAACTACATATTTCAAACTGTAAATATGATCCTTGTCCTTTTTTTCATTTATGCCCCACCTCCTTAGTATCGCCCAGAAAATGAATTCAATTAATAAACTCAATACTATTATGCCACTGTGTATCATAGGAGTGTAACAATATAAACATTTTCAGGTCTGATAGAATTTTTGTTTCTGAGGTTATGATGTGATCCAGTTTGATGTATGTGCTTTATGTGTTAAGAATGCACAAATAGCACTTTTTAAATTTTGATCTATATATCCCCCATCCTCTTTAACACCCCTGACAAGATGACATTTAGTCATGAAACTCCTGTAAAACCTCTTTTTGTGTGCTCTTATTTCAAAATGAAAACAAAAATCTTTCAAACCTGAGACATTGTCTACACTTTTCCAATAAGTATCACTGGATCCTCTGAATTATAAAGTAGTTTAGCAGAAATACAAAATGTATAGAAGCAGTTATGATCACGTTGTGTGATTTGTAGGACTGATCTGTTAAATACGTGCCCTGCACATAGCAGCATATTTTATATTATTACATTTTTGTTAATAATAAATGCTGACAGTTGTATGGCAATTCCTGTATGCCTTAAGTGCCATGTTGCTAGCAACCTGAGCTACATATGAACCCATGAATTTAAGGGCTGCACTCAGTAGAATGTTTCAGTCACATTGCCCTCAGTAATGATGTTTTATTTTCTGTGAGTGACCACAGGGGAAACAAGTAAACTGAGACACTACACAATGGTGCAGCTGGGACTGTGAAAATGGAGTAGCCTGAATTGGGCTTACCTCACACTAATGCAATGGTAATGAATATACAGAACACATTCTCTAACCTTCAGACTCCATATTAACTAGTTCAATAACAGTCTTTACCTTCATGTCTTTATTATATTTATTATTTACCATATCACTCTCCTACTAACACTCCCATTCTCCCACTCCAATTCTACTTCTTACCATCTGACTTTGTGAACAGAGACCATGGGAACTGACCCTTTAACCCAAACTGGAGAAAAACAAAACAAAACAAAGCCCAATGAATCAACTTAGATGTAAGAATCTGATAAGAGAATGAAAAGCTGAAATGAATGACTGAGTTGAAATGGCTTATGTCAAAAATGCAGAAAAATGAGAATGAGGTGATTTCCCAAAATGTGTAACATGTATAGATGGCTTGTGGATTTGTACACTGAGTATTTAGTATTTAGAAAGTCTACTAATAAAAGCATGAAACAGTCTAGTAGACAATGTTAACATTATGCAGGTTGACATTCTTGCCATCTGTAAGTTTTGATGTTTGATAATCAGTATGAAACGCAGATACAGTTAACACATACTTCTTTATAACATGCATAACATATTTAAATTTCACAACAGAATAACAGGAGCATCTTATATTCTGCACTGTACAGTGAACAGATCTTCTCAGTGGGCTGGATGATAGAAGCAGGCTTAGTGAGACAGAGGTTGTTTCAGTTTCAGACTCATTATGAAACTCAATGTCCATCTTATCAGGAAAACAGGACATGCCCCAGGGCATCGGTGATTATACAACTTAATGCTTCCTCAGTCTCTGTTTGATCATGCAATCATTATTCCCCAACTGGCACTGTTAACATGGCTCCTGTGTGGAATCTTTTTAAAAAATCAAGAGCCTAGTGTTATTTTACCCCTCTAAAGAAAGTGAGAAAGAGCTTTGACTGCATGATGACTGTTAATTAATTAGTAGAGTATAAACAAACCCAATTTCAGCAAAACTTGGGACATTTATTATGAATGCAATAAAAACAAAAATCTTCAATTTGTAAATTCTCTTGAATTTTTGTTTAACTGACAAAATGACAGAGAAATCACTTTTAATATTTTAGATGATCAGCTTGATTGTATGTACATTTTTCATATAATTTTTAAATTTGAGGCCTGCAACACACTCATACCTTCAAATTCATACCTTAATTAACCAAGCTAGCTAATGTTATGATACTGAAATATTATACTAAGAAAAATAGGATTAGATAATGTAGCAAAGCAAAGGTAAAAAGCATAGCTTCTTTCACATGAAGCTCTGCGGATTACATTTAGTATTTTATGCTTTGCCACTTTAATGTGAAGTTTCAGATGTAATGTATGCCATTGAGCTTATAATAAATAGTTTGAAATGTGGTCATTGAGTGTCGTTCCTTTACATAGTGAATCAGGTTTGGTTTCATAACAAAGCATTAAAAACATCTGGTTTAACTTGATAGAACCAGTGATCCATAAAGAAAAAATTAAGTAATGGTTCAACAGAGGACCACAACGAATTATTTAGATTTTTTATATTAAATATTATAAGTGCTTTGTTCAACCAAAAATTCTTTATTTTTGTGGCACTTTATATATAAGAGCTCCTGTGATTTCACTTGGCAACTTTCGTTTCCATCAGTCTAAAATATCCTCATATGAACTTGTAATATTTGAACAAGCATGATTTGTGCAAATTCCAGGCACAACTTGAAGGAAAAAAATCTCCTCAACTAAGACAATAAGATTTAGATTTAGGTAGTCTATTGTGGCACTGCAAGCAGTAATCTGGATTAGTAAATATTTCCGTTGGTTTCTAAAATAAGATTTTGGCAAGCATAAGAGAACTATTATGTAAGTGTGGTACTGATGTGTTGCATTTGTTTCTTTGTTTTTTGTTGTATTCATTATTTATATGTAATTGGACACTGGATCCTGCCAAAGGTGCATTCCCTCTGCCTTCAGTTCAGTGGAGTAGAGTGTAAGCGGTTTCAATGATGATGCAATTGCACTGTTTGTCTGTTTATAAGATGATCAGCAGTGCTGCATATTCATCAACCTGACAGACTGAAGAGGTGGTGTGAAAGATTGGCTTTCATATTGTAAACTGGCTGCTCAGAAGTAAACAGGCTGTTTGACTCAAAGCTTTGAAATCAGGCCTTAATCACCATAAGCCTCACGGCCAGCAGTACTTCCACCAAAAACAACAAACAGATAAAAGGTGTGGTCCTGTAGGTTTTTGATTCCACTAGGCATCAGCTAGTCTGCTTACCACCCAAGCCATTTACAATGATTACGTGTACAATGCTTATTTATCCGCATGTTTTGACAAATACAAAGCCAATTTGGGCCCAGTCATTCATTTTGTTATCAGTCCAGAGCTGATTTATTGGACTTTGTTTGAAAGTGTGCAGCAGAGGGGATTCAAGGCAATGAAACACTCTCACAGCTGAAAAAGCCTTATTGAAAGGTCCCAACATGATCTTCATGATGCTGGGATTTTCCCATAGCAGATGAGAAGCAGATGTCTCCTTGCTCAACCCTCCTCTTTCTTCTCCCTCTCACTTTGTCAACTGTCAACATCGTTTGACGTCAGAGTATGTCCGTCTTTCCTTCTCACTGTCCCTTACCCTCTCTTGTCCCCTCACCCCTACACATTTCCCCTCTTGCTCCCTCCTTCTCCTTGACTCACTATCTTTATCTATCTCTACCCCCAGCTCCAAAACCCCCACCCCAATTCCTCTGTCTCCTCCCCAGTCCCCAGGGCCAAGCGAAGGAACACAACCACCATGGGAAGAATGGTGGTCTCTGATCACATGATTGGAGCACCCCTTTTTTTGTGGGAGGCATACAGCCCCTGAATTGTAGGTAGATTTGTGAACTCCATGGATTCTGTCCAACATCTCCCTTACTTTCTCATGGAGAAATGATGAAAAAAGAGTATTTCTATTATGGTGTCCTGCTTCTGTAGATTCCCACCCGAGATGAGTAAACTCTGACTGCCTCTAGGTAAAAAAAAAGGGTTCCTGTGCCTAACCCTGACCAATTCTTTTCCGCTGACCAGTTGTTGATCTTGGAGATGAACTCTGCTCCCTCAGGGAACACATGTACATAGATCAGAGCAGCAGCCTGCTGGACTACTGCTGAGACCCTCTAACCTAAAAACATAACTTCTCAAACTCAGTGGTGTTTTAGTGGCTCATGCCACCCTCCTGAAACAATCTTATCCTACCTTCACTTGCATCTAATGCTGTTCCAGGAGTTGCCCCATCTTCAGCTGCCTGTCAGGGCAGCATCTCAGAGTGCCCATCCATGCTGAGCGTAAACAGATCCGTTTTACTCTGCATGGGTCACAGGACTGCAGGACAAGCTGTCTGTAAACACAGGGTTGGCAGAAGGAACAGGAATTCCCTATGGAGAGCATTTACAACATTGAAGGGAAAGTTTGTGTGTGTGTGTGTGTGTGTGTGTGTGTGTGTGTGTGTGTGTGTATCTGAGGGGATGAGATATCATGGTTGGTCTGTGTTCATGCTGTGTTTCTTTTTTAGATAAAACTTTCCCTTGTGAAAACTTATGTCCAATTATACATTGTCCGAAAATGTGAGTACAGTATAGGACTTAATCCCAAATAATCTCTAAATAATTTCAACCTCAGATGAAAAGAAAGACTGTGCATAGCTGCCAGATAATAACAAAGGCCTACAATAATATAACTTAAACAAACAATGTGCCACTTAGATTTTTATGTGCCTGAAGCTGCAGATCCTTTCAACATGTTGATCCCATCCCCCAAACAATACAGGAATATAGACATACCATGTAGTAATAACAGAAGTTTCTGAATAGCTCCATATTCACTGCACTGGTGGTCACAAATAGCCATTTTCCAAGTTTAGGGATTAGACTGGAGAGTAGCAGTAGGAAATTAGAATAACATCTGGGTAATATGTGTGACTTGGAAAGTAAGACAGTAGGAAGCAGTCCCATGTGATATGCAAATTTAAGTCAGAAGCACCTTGCATTTATGTAAGCATATTAGGAATGATGAGAATTGGACATTTAAGGAAAGCCCAGCAGGTCAGTCACAAGTGAAACATGATAAACATTAAAATGTCTGAATTTTACAAAATCATAAATTATCACAAAAGTAATAAACTCAAGCAAGGTCAATGTTATCTAAGTTATGAATTATAAGTAATATTTTACCAGCTGCATTCTAAAAAACAACATGCATACAGTAGACCAAGCTAGTACTGGCCCATCCCAGCATAAAGCTGAAGGCAAAACAGTGAACATCTATTTTTGATTAAAGATTTGTAGGATTGAAGGATTTTTAGGATTGATTTTTGATTTAGAATTTCTTTTTTCTTTTAACATTCTTCTTGTTCAGAATAATCCATATGTTGTCTTGCATGCTTGGTATGTTTAATATCTACCCTCAAATTTTTAATTTTTTTTACCTTTATTTTTTGTTTCTTGAAGTAGTTAAAGGTAGATTTTTTTGTATGTTTTGGATCATAGTCTTATTGAAATATATGGCCTCTTTTCTCCTTCAGTTACTTCATTGACTGTGAGATATAATCCTCCAGTATTTGTTGATAATTAACAAATTAATTTTTCCCTTTATGTTCACAACATTTCCTGTGCCATTGGCTGCTACAAAACCCCAAAGTATAATTAATTCACCCTTATGCTTAGATGTTATCAAGGTGTAGAATTACAAAAGTCTTTGTGTTAAGGGATGTGTACTAAATTAACTTTTGTACTGTCATCAAAGTTAGGGTTGTCTTCTGATGAATGTTCCTTGATGATGTTTGTGTAAATACACTACAGTGGACCAGTGCATAACAAGTTCTTTACCAGTTCCTTCTGAAGTGATGTGAAGGTTTTGGTTTACGTACTTGACTAATCTATTTCTCACTTATGAGTTAACAAACAGCTTTCAAATACAACTCAGCCTAACCCTTCTTCAGTATTTTCACTACACCACTAACTCTCAACTCTCTCTGTCTCTATTCTCCCCCTTTCTTTATAGATGAGTTTTAACTGGAGCTGAGCTGTGTGTTAGTCATGCCTATGTAAATATATTGCTGCTGGATGAAACAGATTCACTTGACTGAATGTTAAAGACGGCAATGTTTTGATAATCCTGCCATAATCAGTGTAATTACTTGGGTAAAGGCACTTAAAACATGAGCAGCGACCTGCTGGTCAAAGGGAGTGTTCATTGGTGTACTTTTGAACTAGTGTTCTTGGCACACTTTAAAGGGCACTGAATGGCAAGATGCTCAGATAGTAGCAGAAAGACTACTTAAATGTACAATGAATGCCTTATCACAATTTGACCTATAAGGGGAGAACAGATTACACCAACAGTTAGACAGCTTACTAGAACAAATTATATAACATTTAGTTAAGGTGTGTAAAGTGCAGCTAGATGATCCCATTAGTGACCCATTAATATTTTATTTAAATATATTGTGCATTTATTAAATATACACACCGTTTCCATGAACCATAACTGGCATTAATAACAGGTTGGAAAATATGACATTTATGATTCCAAAGTTCTTAATACAATTGTGCTCCATAATATCCTGCATGGTCCATAAAATATCTCATTCACTACCACTATTATTCCATTGTAGCACAGCTATTGGTGGTGTGTGATTCAGATAAGAAAAACTGACAATGAGTCAAGATGAACATCAAAGAATATGTGTTTAGTCATTTTATAGGTATGTAATTTTCATTTACACACTAAGCATGATGTGACTTGCATATAAATAATGAACTTGCTGCAGAAGGGAAGGGCTGATGGCAAAATGATGGTTTAACAATCAAGGCTAAGGAAGACAGTACAGCTTTGTGTACTAAATTTCCCCTATCACCTCCATCAGGTCATAAGTCAACTATAAAACTGCATATGGCCAATCAGCATTTCACTATTACAACATAAGTGGACTCAGAAATACAACCGTAGAGCCAGCACAACATGGATAAGAACAGTTTGGCATCTACAATGTTTGTCTGAGCTTTAAGGTAAAAGAGAAAAACAATGCATAATGGCATTAGTGCATATCATAATTTAAAATGGAGCAGGATTTACGTCAAACTGAGAATGTCTCAGAGTTCGGAAGACATCTGGAGCAGGCAGGGGCAACAGCTATATTACCCAACATCTCATCTAGATCAAGCACACAATGAGTAATAGTAAGCCTATGAGTTGTAGTATCGTAGATTGTGGAGATGTCCTCATAGACCTTAATTGAATGCTTGGGCACCAAAATTGTTCAGCCTTGATGATCATTAAAAACTCATTTGTTCTTATCAGGGCATGAAAAAAACGTTGTTCCGCTAAGACTCAGCTTTTACTGTAATGCCCAACACACTCTCTAATCATTGCCTACAGCCTCCAGCACTTTTGTTACATCTATAGTTTAACATGCAGTGAGTTCAATGGGTCGTTCAAAAGCTAATTTTGACTCAAAAGAAAGAGTGCATTGTCGGTTAATGATTGTCGGCACCTGTGCTTTTCACTTCAGAAAGACCCTGATGCTGGAGAGATGCATGTTGATGAGGGTAAGTGATAATATAGAAGAGCGGAAGGGGTGTTTTGTTCATAATCCCCCCCACTACACACACACACACACACACACACACACACATATGCAAAAAGAAAAGTCTTCAGCATCAGGGCATCAGCAAGAAGAGCAAATCTTGTGTCTGCTGAGATCTTATCAGTATCAAGGTTAAAAAAAATACATCACACTACTCTTTTATATGAACACTGTTTGTGCTTCAGAGAAGAGTGAATAACTTTAGTCATATATAAGACATCAGCATATATTTATCATTAACCATTTACGGTACCACTTTACATTACGATTGACCACATTAAGAGTTTATGAATGGTTTGAATGTTTTATTTATTTAACAGTTTTTTAAACATTTATCAATAGTTTATTATAAGGTCATAAGCACAGTACGTATCATTAATAGGCAGTTATACAGTTATAACACATAACACAGGCAACTGGGATGTTTAATCTGATTAATTTAATTATCTGATTAAGCTGACAGGTATAATGCTACAAATAAAGAACACAATATAACAACAAGATCTGAAATTTAAGAGCATAAACTGTCTATTTGGGAAGTGATGGTCACTGAAGCCCTTTGTATTTCTGTGTTATTAATTGTTTATTAATGTGTTTTAACATGTTTATCTAAAATCATTTATAAATAAAATTTAAAGTTGCTTGAAAGAATAAAAATAAATAATTTTCCACATAACTGCAAAATTAGGAGATGCAGAATTGTTATATTTGGCCATTTATTTATTGAGGGAAATTGTTATTACTACAAAATTACTTATATGTGAGTGGCAAAAGTAACCTTTGCTTTCAGTATCTGGTGTAACCCTCTTTTGCAGGACTAACTGCAATTTAACATTTTCAGTAACTGCTGATCGCTCCTGTGCATTGTCTTGGACAATCTTTAGCCAATTCTTCCATATAGAACAAGTTCAACTCAGGAATGTTGGTGACTTTCACAATATTTCTATTGGATTAAGGGCTGGAATTCCAAAATATTAACTTTTTTTTCTTTATTAATCATTTGGCTTGTGTGCTTAGGGCTTTTGTCTTGCTGCATGACTCATTTTCTTTTGAGAATTGAGTAATGAACAGCCGTCCTGACATTTTGGAATTCCAACATTTTTAATGTGATTTTGTAACCTTTTCCATTCTAATGAGCATCGACAACTCTTTTCTGAGGTGCTGAGACATCTCCTTTGTTTAGGCCATGATACACTTCCAGAAATGTGTTGTAGGGTCACTATTAATTAGATCCCCATTCTTTATCCCTTGCAAATGCATAGTGTCACATGGGTGTTATGCAGACTACTTTCCATTGAAGTGTACCATCTAGCCTATATGATGTGGAATATTAAGCATTCTGACACATTCTCACTCTCGACACAATGATTTAGACACAGCTAATGATATACAGTACACTTGAGAGCATAACACATTAAATAAATAAATTTATATTTTCTGTTCGTCATGCAATGCTGTTCAACAGTCTTGTCCTTTTGAGCAACTATAGGCCAGAGCAGACAATATCGGTAAATGATTGTCAGATGTAAACAACCCAGTTTCATAACACCAGTTTCAGACAACTGTTACAATAATCAACACAATCTGTCATATTAGGTGGGTTTCTGATAAATGTATGATATAAAACTCTAGCGTCATAAGCACTTGTGAATGATCTATGTAAATGTAAGGAATAGACGTTAATCGATTAAATTTCGCATTGACTATAAAATACTGTTATTGACCTATAAAGCACTGAACAATCTTGCACCACAGTATCTGAGTAAACTCTTGGTCTCTATGATCCACCATGCCTACTTAGATCAAAAGATACAGGTCTTTTGCTGGTACCCTACACTGCAAAGGTCACAGCAGGGGCTAGAGCTTTCTCTTATAAAGCCCCAAAGTTATGAAATAATCTTCCAAATTATGTTCGGGATTCAGGCACAGTCTCAATATTTAAGACCAGACTGAAAACATATTTTTTTAGTCAAGCCTTGTGTTAGTCCTAGATAAGGGGTAGATCTGGAGAGTGCTCAGGCATAGAGTATTCTGGTAAACTGGGATGTTTGGATGCTGTCACCTCCCACTCTGACGTGTTTACTCAGTATTGTTGACAGTCAAGTGGTTGTGCCTCAGGATGCCCTCATGTCTGTGCTTCTTTCTAGCTCTCCCTGTAACGAGTGGAGCAGAGGAGGAGGTGCTGCCACCTGGTGGTTGGGATCCGCTAACCAGGAAGTGGCTCCCATGCCCAGCCTCGCCCAGGTGGCATTCATTAAGACACTAATGAGAGGGATTACTTAGGCTCGCACCCAACACTAGGTGGATGCGAAGCTTACTGTAAGGTTATCCGCAGTATCCCTGTCCGTTTCTCAGTTGATGGTCCTTAGCCTTTGCTTTCCTAGCACCCATAGCCCTTAGCCATAGTTTGTGTATCGACCTTTGCGTGTTGTCTGACTACTCATAGAGAGGGGGAGTGGTGTAACGCATGGAGGCCAGGAAGAGGTGCTGCCACCTGGTGGTTGGGATCTGCTACCCCAGAAGCGGCTCCCATGCCTGGCCTCGACCAGGTGGCATTCATTAAGAGACTAATGAGAGGCATTACTTAGGCTCTCACCCAACACTAGGTGGAGGCAAAGCTTACTGTCGGGTCACGGCAGTATTCCTAGCCATGTTACAAAGCCTTAGAGACTCATAGCCTTAGCACCCTTAGCTCTTAGCCTTTCGTGTTTCGACCCTCGGACTGTTTACCTAGACCATAGCCTTAGCCCTTAGCCCATAGAATCCCGCTCACTATTGTGTTGACTTCAGACTGTTTTGACCTTGCCTTTTGCCAAATGGACTTCCTTGAAATGCAAAATAAAAGTGTTGCTGAGTGTGCACGTGGATCCAAGCTTCTTCTTCCAGGCGTGACACTCCCCTTTAGTTATGCTGTCTTCGCAAGTCTTGCCTGAGCTCCTGCCTGCACTCAGACCACGATGTACATCATTCTTAATCACTCGTAATATCTCAGCATCACTAACAATCTCTCTCACTCTCTCTCTGTTCCACTGTGATCCTGTCCCATCTGGACCAACCTGAGCCACCCGATATCTGGTTGACGTTTTTGTGGCTTTTAACCCACTCACTCCTGCTGAGGAGCCCATATGAACAGCCCTATCTGCCAAACAACTGATCTAAAGTCATTGTGGTATCTGTACAAAAGGAACGGCTGCTACCTCTTTATACTGAAAACTATTTGAACTATATTTATTTACTTAATTTATTATTTTTTCCTTTTATTTATATCTCTTGTTTGTTATTGCTCTCTGGTGTTGACCAGATGAGGTTGGGTTAACCCTTCTGAGCCTTGAATCCTCATGAGCATAAGGGAACAGGTAGGACCCCCTGCAGTGGAAGGGGGAGGTACTTACTGGCCCAACCTAATCCAGGTGCGGCTGGTTAGACCCCTCATCACCTGGCAATATAGGCAGGGCCGGGATACGGGGAGAGCACGGAGGATACTCGTTGTATGCCATCAGAAGACGACGATTGTAGGGTCAGTGGCGAACGTGCAGCACCAAGTAGGCGCTGCTTAGGAAGTACTTAGTTGTAGGATCAGTATTGGACGCGCAGCACCAGGTTGGTGCTGCTTGGAAGCGCTTAGCTAAGCGTTAGCATTAAAGGATACGGTATCAAACTTTAAACGGACTGAGCTGAGCCTAGCTCCAGCGAAGGCGGTTGCTACTGAGCGCCCCACAAGGTTTTCTCCTACTGAGCACCGGTGCGCCGGTTCCTGTGTTGCTGGTTTTGCAAACAAAGACTCTTTGTTAAATGCACTGGTTTCCAGACTCACCTCCATTCTTGACAATGAGGTTTCTTCCTACAGCTTAGGGAGTTTTTCTTTGCCTCTGATGCCTTTGGTTTGCTCTTTGGGGGCTTGGACCCGGTTTCTGTAAAGATGCTTTGTGACAATGTCAGTAAAAAGCGTTATAGAAATAAACTTAAATTGTCTAATTGTTTGTATTGCTGCTAGCCTGAAGCTGCTTTTGTGAAACTATTAGTCTGAAAGAGAAGCTATGTGACTATGTGCTGTTACCGGTGAATTATTTAATGTTAGTGTGGAATGCTGCTGTATGAGCTAAAAAAATACAGGAAAAACTACAGGAAAAAAGCAGGAACAGGTACACCTATTAAAAATGCTTAGCCTTAATAAAATAGGGCACCCATATGACATCTGAGTTATTGGAAATGCCAGTTTCACTCCAATATCACCTCCAAATTAACTTATAACTTAGAGGTTTAAATAGTTTTGTCAGAAAAAGATATGTAATAGCGGATCATTTTCCTCAGAAAATAAATGACCAAGTTTAGTATTTTTGTATAACTTGTTTCACTAGGATTTATTTATTTACTTTTAAGAGCTGTATTAAAATCTAGTGATAATTTAGGTCATATTTATGCAGAAGTAGAGAAAATTCACAAATGTTCACAAAAACCTTCAAGCACCAGAAGATATATACCCTTTATAGAGACAGTCTAAATGTACATTGGTACAATAAGTAATAATAATACAACAAATACATTTTACTCATTTTTTTTATCTGGCACTACTGTTCTGCTGGTGTAAAGGTAAAATCACAATAAGCTTACTGGACAAAAATCACTGGTGGTTTTCTTTTTTCAAATTATTGGTCTAATGCTTGCCTTAATAACAGTATTGATCTTATGCAAGTAAGGACCACATACAGACACCCTACACTTGTCATCCTGGAATGTGGGAGTGTCAGTGCTGTCTTCTGTTTGGACATGAAGTACAGATTTAGTGAAAGAGTGGGCTGAAATGCCCAGGTAACTTTTGAACCTCTTATTGGAAGACTATATACTGTGTATCATGAAAACAGCTCCATGTATGATCATGGTGTTTTTTGCCCACCCTTAATTTGACTATTACTGTCCCATCTCTCATCTCCTCCCTTTTCCAGCATGTCTTGTCATGGTCATTAACAAACCCAGCACTGGGACCTCAATGTGCCCTCAATGACTGCGTCCATTTCCAGTATGAAGATAAACCAATGGGTTTGGACTGCAGGGTGTCCCACTGGACCCATGCCTCCCCCCCCCCCCCTTTGTTGCCCTAAAGCCAACTGAGCCATCTTAATAGATTAGCAGTCACAAAGGGGGTGGCCATTTCAGATCTTATGGTGGCTTGTGGTCTTTGGAGCTGGTTGCATATTGGTGGAACTGTATCCTTCCCCTGCTATCTATGTGAGATAAACAGTGAGGAGGGGGAGGAGTGTGAGCAAAGCGAACAGTAAAGGAAATGCCTACTTAACTAGAGGAGGTAGCTACTGCACTTATGTTTGTACACTGTCGCTCTTCTCTTTCTCACACTCCCCCATTAACCCAGCTGCCTGCGCTGGTATTCACCTCATCACTCACATTCCTACATCACACTGTCCTAGTCATTAACTCCTTAAACTCAAAAGACCTGTTGGCACCATTCTTCAATCTATTAAATACACACTCTTTTGAAAAACAAAGAGTGTGGCTCTATGTTTTTTTTAGAGTTCCTAACCTAGTAATTTCATATGGTTACTGAATAATTCACTTTAGTTACTGGATAATAAGTCTTAAGATTAATAATGCAATAATAAAAAATAATAAACAGTAAAAATAAACTGGTTGCTTTAAAATATTGATTTTATTAAACTTTAAATAGTTTGCACAATGTAAAAGATGTTAGATGTATTATTCTTATCAGACATTCACTCAAACATTTAAGGCAACTTTTTAAGTTTAGAGCTTAAAGAGCTTGTTTTTTTTCTACTTATTTTCATGCCAAAACCAAATTACAGCTTTATTTTGAGGTTCTTGTAAATTTATAAACAACATTCCCTCTACAGCTTTTGACCTACTACCACTTCACACATCATTTAGTCCGTCCCCATGTGAGTTGCCTGTATTCCTTGTATTGTTGCTCATTTCTACCTCCCTTTCTTCATATTTTATATTTTTGTTTCATGTTTGATATAGGATAAAATCCTAATTTCACTACTTATACTAAAAAGGGTATTATTATTGATATTAGAATTTAGCCTTTACTGTGTTGTTAAAATATTGTGTTACTCAGCAATGATCTCTTTATCTCCTTCTAAAGCTTGAGGCAGTGTGATCTCCATTTACACTGATCAGCCACAACATTAAAACTGGCAGATGATTTAACATTGATTTTCTTTCTGTAATGTTATCTGTTAATGGGTGTTTTTAAATCAACTCTGACTGCGGTGCATTGTTTCTATCAGAGTCAGCCTTAACATTTTGTGCAACAGTAGTTCTTCTGTGGGATCGGACCAACAGGCTTGCATTCACTCTCTACATACGTCAATAAGCTATGGATGTCCATGACCCTGTCGCTGATTCACCAGTTGTCTGTCCTTGGATTACATTTGATTTATACTAACTACTTTATACCTTGAACAATAAAAAATGACCTGCTGTTTTGTAGATGCTCTGACTCACAATAAGGCCCTTGTCAGTTTCAAGAACTCTCTGTTCACTTGCTGCCTAATTTTCCCCACCTTTTTGACAGTTGACATTGTAATAAAATAACTAAAAGGTCAATGCTATTCCGTTTACCTGTCATTGGTGTTAATGTGCAAATGCAAATGCATGTGCAAATGCACAAGCCACAAAACATATGACTGTTGCCAAATTAGCTACAACCTACATAAAATAGCTACAGCCTACATGCTTTACTCTTGCTACAACTTGTCCTAATCCCTGACGTGGACTGCTTGCAACTTTATATCTAAGTGTGTCATTTTTTTCTGAAATGAAATAGGTAAAGTGAGGTTTCAGGAGGAGATATGTGATTGCTATAGTAGCCGACTGGGACATTCACAGTGCATCAGGATGTCTCTAGTGTGGACATAAAGATCAGATCAGCTGATGTACAGTAAAACAGCTGGGAAAGATCACTAATTGTTGCCAAGGGAATCACAAGCAAACAAGATATCTATGGGAACTGTCTGAATTTATCAGTGCTAAGTAAATAAAGATATTTTTTTTAAATATTGATTCATTTTTTTAAATTTAATGTCATATATTTAGGATATTTACAGTCCATTCTATCAGATTTACATAGATGTCAGAGCTCATGCTCATGAATTACAGACAGCTTGAGCCAGCACTCAGGCCTTGAAGTTCAGAGGACTACTTAACTTCTTACCATAAGAAACAGTCCCTAGAGCAGTTTAAAAACTAAGCACATAAAACACAGGCCAGTTATGGACAACAAGTGTTTGTTTGCTTTGGCAACTCTTGCTGTTTTGGCATGTGAACCTGTCTTTGGCACATCTAAAAAGCAACTCAATCAAGTTGACTGAGAGGAGACTTGAAACTGAGTATTTTTCTTGGCTGTGGGATCTAGGAAGTTTAAAAGGGGTTATGTCTTTGTCTGGCTTAAATCTCTTAACAGTTATGTTTTTGTTTTGTTTTGGGGATTTTTTAGGAACAATAAAGGCATTTGAAACTATAGCAGGTTATGCAGGTCATGACATTGCAGGTTATGAAACTTGAGGCATTTTGCTTAGCTAATCAAAAGGAGCCAACATAGACATTGATTTTGTGACAGATATAAGAAAAGTCATAGAAAGGTCATGGAAAAGTGCAAAAGTGATTTTTTGGTAGTGTTTTGGCTGTCACACAGAGGAATAACATGTTTCATGTGTTAGCCCTTGCTAGGTGAATGCACAGTAATATACATCTTTTCATGGGCTGGGGTTCAGACTCTGCACTTTTGCCAGCCTTATTCAAAACCAGGCAACTGTATTTGCTAACATTAGCTAGCTTGAAATAAGATAAAATGAAAAAAGAGAATGTAAGTGAGATGTTTAAGGGCTTTCATAGTCTAACTGGGCTAACAGTTAAGGTGGTAGAAAATAAAAATCATCTACTGGATCTCAAAACCCAAAGAACAAAAACGGTTGTGTCTTTCACTTTTTAGACAAAACTTATGCTCTGGCTGAAATTAATGGCAGGTGTGCTGCATTCAGTCACCAATAACATTTCTAAATTACTGTACTATAAATGGGCAGGGCTCAGTTCAATTGTAATACAACAAGAGGTCACTGGGGTAACCATGTTCACCATGCAAAAAAACCCTCCTCCCCAGACTTTTACAACTTTCTTTCTTCAGAAAGACCCTTGGTAATAACATCAGTGTTTGGAGATGTCAGGTGCTTTAATGCAGCTATTCTCTGGCCTCATATTTCAAAGCCCTCATTCAGTCCAGATGTTTGGCGCTCATAAAAAGGATAAGGGTAGAAGGGAATGAACAATGTTAGGAAGTAATGAATGGCATCCCACTCTTGTCTGGCCTACTTTTAAGTCTTTGCACTGTCTTTGACACCTGCACTGTTATAAAACCGACCACATTCACACCCACCTTCTCAGTTGATCATAAACCATGATTTACTGTTTGTTATTAGCTTGCTAATAGAATTGTCAAGAGTGAATGCAGTTTAGAGGCACAGTGCACAACAGTATTTCATTTCATATGCATTTTAGTGAAGTTCATCAGGAACCCTGCTTACAGGTGCACATAGACTGTCTGATGTAAACTGCACACCACATTTGGCTATCCAGGCCTGTCCAATAAGAAACAGAGATGTTGTGATGAAGCTAAATACTATTAGCATGCAGTTGTCCTCTCTATAATATATATGTAGGACATGGTTTATGCAATTAACATTTTTCAAAATAAATCTTGAACAAACAAAAAAAAAGTTTTCTTGAGGTCATATCATCCTAAACAATCAGTTTTGTCTCAAACAGCCCAGTTCATTTAGATATGGCAGGTATTAAAATGCAGTCATGTTTATGAGGCTGTAATTAATGTCAGTCACAGCTTCATTAGGTTGTGATTAGCATAAAGCTGATTTCTGGATACTCCTCCTGCCTGTACACTACTGTTTTCCCCCACTGCTGTACTTTAGGCACTCCCTGAATAACCAGTCAACTGCTGCAGTTCTATGAACTAAAAATGATAAGACTGTAAGGTATATTTTTAAAACCCCAGTTAGTTTTTACAGTATAGTGGATTTATTAGTCGATTAGCTTTGTCAATTGCCTGAATTTGGTTGTAGGTAGATAACTGCCAAGGTACAGAGTATACCAAATATTACATATATAAAAACATTGCATCTTTCATCATGAAATTTTGACAAAGTGGCATTTGCAAATTCTGGAAAAAATTTTGTTAAAAAAATACTTTTAACATTTGTTGGACAGAAAAAAACAACTTAATGTAAAGTTTTACAGAGCTTAACTTCTGCCCCTGTTGAGAGTGCAGGCCTTGTACTTATACATTTATAGTTAAACAATTGTTCTAACATGGAAAAAGCTTTGTCAGTTATTACTGAGGGTAGGTTTCACTGCCAGTAGGAAATCGCAATGCAATCTGTTCATCTCAAGAACAAAAGGGTAGTTTATTTAATTCACCAGGCAGCTTTATTGGGTTTGGCCATCTCTCCACTAAATTATGATATGATTCTTACTTGACATGATCAGATTCAGTGGGAAATATGCAATGTAATATTGTTTGGCTATTTTTAAACTGCTGAACACTTATGCAACAGTTATCTGCACCCAAAATCTAAACTTCCGTGGATTTACTCATTTTTAGCAAACAACACTGCAATAGATTTTTAAATTACATGATGTATGAACATAGTCCCTACTCCAATCAAGTACTTATTCAAGGAGTAAAGTGGTTGTTCACAATCAAATACAATCAGTGCCCAGTAAAAGCAACTAATCCATGATAATGACATTACTATTTGGGTTATGATAATGTAAATCGGAGGGACATATGTGATCTAGATAAGGACGCTGAGAGAAAGCAAACAACAAGGAGTAAACACACTTTAAGGAAAATACTATTGCTTAAATGTACATAAAAGGGTAGGGTAATGTCTCATGTGGAAATTATTTTTTTAAAGCTAAGCTAAGTGAAGTGATTGTGTTAATAGTAAATGTTTTCCAAAGTCCACTTGGTCAGAGCTTCTTTTTTCAAATTTGCATTCATGGTATAGTTCGTATGAACATTATTGTCAAAAGTCAAAAGAGTGTGAAGACAGAAATACATAAAAACCCATGTATTTAAAAAGTCAGTCCTTCTGAGTGGACGCAGTGCTGGGTATTGGTTTTTGTGAAATTCCAGCCTGCTCCTCACAGTGATAAGCTAATCCCAAAGGCTTGGCCAACATTTTACTCTGACCTTAAAATAACTCATCATGCTTAGAACTGAGGAATAGCTGAGTGACATTTATTAGTGAAGTGAAAGTGACTAATTGTCATTGTGAACACACTCAAGCACCACAACAAAATGTGACCTCTGTATTTAACCCATCACATGCTCACATGTGGAGCAGAGGGCAGCTAGCAACAGCACCCTGGGAGCAATGGAGCAGGACGGTGCCTTGCTCAAGAGTACCTCAGAGGTGCCAGGGACAGGACTTAAATCTGCGACATTCAGGTCCCAAGAGCAATGTCATAACCACTAGGCCACCACTGCCCGCATATTAGATTCATTAATCATTTGAGTACTAAACCTCAGCCTTTTTCTTAGGTGAGTGATATCTTTGCAGTGTGCGTTTTGCTAGTTATACCATTTAAGAGTTTTAAATGTATTTAAAAGTTTAAGAGTATTGCTAAATTTAAGAGTTTAGTATTGCTATGTTCAGCTTTTACTGTGCTATGACTAATGCACCAAATTTAGTGTCTTGCAAAGAGTAACTGAGTCACACTAGCAAATATAGTAGGTACATTTACAAAGCATTCCTTTCTTATTTAAAAAGCTTCTAGCCTACACTCTTGAAAAATATAGGAGCCAGAAAAATTTTTTTGAGTGATGCCATACAGAATCTTTTTGTTTCCCTACAAAACCTTTCAATTCTATTTAGTTGGGTTATTGCATTTTTGACTGGCTCATTTGCATATGTTTCTATGGTCATTCATCTTACAATGTTGCCAGTTTCACTCTAAGTGTGAGGTTCCGTCTTGTCCCCACGTGTCCCCGTCTATGTTTTTGTTTGTGTTTTTCCATGTGCTTTAGTCCTTGTGTTCGTTCTGTGCCTAGCCACGCCCTTGTCCCGCCTTGGCCACCTGTCCCTCGTTCCCTGTCCCCCCCTTGCGTCAGGTGTTCCTTGTCTTGTGTCTCTATTTAGTCTTGTGTGTTTGTGCTTGTGCTTGTCGGTTCTCTGTTGTATATACCTTGTCATTGTTGTTTATACCCTGTCTTTGTCATGAATAACCTAGCCCTGTTTATGTCCCTGCCTTCCACCCTGCCTTCGTGTTTCTTTTCTCAGTTTATGCTCATGGTGTTTGTCGTTGTGTTTAAAGTAAATCCCTATTATTATTAAAGCTTGCGTTTACTTCCTCCAGCACCCCGAAAACGTTACACTAAGCCTCACAGAGGGAAGGTATTAGAATCTGATTTCAGGTAAAACAGATTTGTAATGAAAACTCATGTGAATGGTGATAATGATTTATAACAAAACAGTGAGAGGCTATTATACTGAAACAATTCTAAGTATAGATTTCTTGCTAGCTAACGTGAACTCTGTTTAACTAGCATCATATCTGCAAGTTGTTTAATTGTAAAAGATGTCTGGCATAAAAATCAAACATACAGAAATTTCCACATTAACTAGACTTTAGATTTACTTCTCTCAAATAGCAAACAGTCATTAAACAACATTGCATACACAACTTAACATTAAGGCATGGTACACAATGTAGCCAACTGCTACAGACAGACATTTTACACAGCAGGTTTTGTCTAAAAGCATTAAGGTAACAGTGACTCACACTAGCAATCATAGTAGGTGCATTTACAAAGTTATCCTTTCTTATTTATATAGCTCCTGCCCTACACTCTCAAAAATAAAGGTGCTACATAGCATTTGTTTGGAGTGATGTCATTGAGGAATGTTATTTGGTTCCCTAAAGAACCTTCCAGTTGATGTATTCTAACATTGACAATATACAATTGACTCCACTCAGTTAAAAGGTTCTGTATTGATCCAAAATGGGATCTTCCATCGTATTTCTCCAGAATGCTTTTTGGCACCTTTATTTTTAAAAGAGTATAATCATGACTATAATTAGCCTAGGTGATATTGTCATGAAGGACATTCAATCAATCAATGAAATGTGTTAATACTGGCTCACTGAAGTGTATTTTGGTGTATAAGTCAGTATTTGGGTCAGCCTTTATTTAAAAAGTACTCATATTCCTACATATTATTACAATTAAGCTTCTCACTGTCCATTAAGATCTCAATGACCAAATGATGGAAACTCTTATAAGGGAATTTTCCCAAGCTAAGAGGGTTATTTTATGTAGCCCTAGGGCTTTAAGTACAAATGGCTGTAACAGGCTACCAGGTGGATGGGAGCTGTGAACAACAGGGGATATGATATTGCATAACTGACCTACACAGAGCTCTTAAGGAAATTGCATTAAAGGAAGCAGCAGGGTCTCCTGGGTGTAACTACGGGAAGTGCAAAGAATAAGCACTGATGTGTCATTTAATTACTTCCAATGTGCCAATGTGATGAACAGAGACATCTGCCATCAAAAAAAGGCCCAAACACAAAACTGGATGGATAACCTTAATCAAACACACAGAGACAATCATAAACCACCCACAAATGGTAGAATGTGTTTGTCTTTAATGTCCATGATTTTATTTTCACTAAGGTACAACAGAATACGCCATTGAAATGTAAACAAATTTGAACTGGAGCTCTTTGCTGCCCCCTAGTGCTAGTAAGGTATTACAGTAACAATATATTTAAACAGGTGCACTCAAACCTGGTCTTCAAGGTCTCCACCCTTGGAGAGTCGAGATCCAACACACTTGGTTTTAATATTCAGATGGCTCTAAAGCGAGCAGCTACAGAAACATCCTAAAATGGTGCACAGTAATTGCTGACAAGGCAGCTTCTACTTCCTAGTTTTATATTATCAACTGAAGGCTTTTACAAAGGAACACATTGTGAAGAAAAGTTATGGAACCTGTTGGAGGATCTAAATGGTTAATCAAGTAGCTAAATACAATATATTAAGATTTTATTTATGGGATGAAATGTGACAATTATTAAACCTACATGCAGACCTTCAATTAGCACTGTCTATTAAATATATTTGGTTTAATTACTATGTATTTTAAAATCTTTCAGAATCAGAATCAGAATCAGAATCGTGTTTATTGGCCAAGTATGTGAGTGAACACATACAAGGAATTTGATTCCGGCAGGTGGTGTCTCTCAAGTACTTTCTTTAATGTGTTCCCTGAAGCAGTTTCAGATCCCCAAGGATGAGAAAAGTGAAAATAACACTAGCTAATATGCTTTATTAATGTTTCCATGCTGGCAAAGTACATCATGCAGTATCAGGGTCATAAACCTGCACCATTCTTTTGTTGAGATCTAGAGGTTTTTTAAAAGCTTTCCCTGAGTCATCAGCTCCCAATAGAGGGCAGCATAGTCACACTTAAGAGGTGAAGATTGTGTCATTTAATGACCAATTTCTCCTAATGAGCTATTTCTCTGTAACATGTTTTATTCATTCTAAGCAAACTTGTACAAGCTTTAACCTCTTAGACCTCCTCCAAGGGTCTGGATCAACACTTCAGATCCTCCTTGTGATAGGTACATAACTTACATATTACTCTTACACTAGTTACTAAATAATTCATAGCATGCACAGAATAATATATCTTAGAATTAATAACTATTTTTAACAGATTAGGAGAAAATACACATTGCTATCAAATAACAAATATTTGCACAATTTATATAGATTTAATATATTGTTGCTGAAAATTCACTGAATGCTTGAATGTTGAAATGGAAATTCCAGCAGTTCCTTTTATCTTACATACCAATGAATTTTTAATCATTGGTATGTAATAAAAAAGTAATTCCAAGGTGTTGTTCTGAAATGATTTATTGTAAAGAATACTAATTTGGAATTCTATACAATGGTAGTGATAGAATGCAGATGATGAATTGCAACACAAACATAAACATTTTTTTATATGAAATGTTTATATTCAGATCCAATAAATAAATAAATAAATAAACACTACTACTACTACTACTACTACCACTACTACTAATAATAATAATAACAATAATAACAATAACAATGTTAATAATAATAATCATAATTATTATTATTATTATTATTTTTATTATAAATATTTGAACCTCACCACTATTAATGTATTGCTCAAACCTATAAAAGTATAAAGAAATATCTCAGGCATCAGTTGCAGGTGAAAGGGGGATTCAAAAATGTTTCACTTGCAGATAGGAAATTGCAAGACATTTTTAAAGCATTTTATGCTGAGTTAACAAAGTCTGTGCATCAGTTTGATCGAATGGAGATGTGTGACATAACTGAATTATGTTACATTTATTTATTGTTTTTGAGTGTATTGGTTTGTATTATATCATGAAGCTCTATAGCTTCCAGGCATCTTTAGGGACACAGTTAGCTCCTACTTCATGTCCCCCCATATTTCTGGTGGACAGGCAAAGAAGGGAAGCACAATGCCGGTGACAAATGGGTTAAATAATTCCCAGAGTGGATTGCTGCTGCGGGTTGCACCCAGACAGAAAGTGCAATATGTGATCGATAATATAAGGTTGGAAGATTGGGCCAAATAAGGTTGTGTAGAGTGTGTAGAGTTCCAACAGTCTCATTCCCGCTCACACTCTGCAAATAATGGCAGAAGCGTCAAGGATTCAAGGAAGGGCAAATGTGACAGCACAGAGGTAAAGACTACAAGAATGACAGAAACCATGCAAAGGCAAATCCACAAACTGAAAGAAACAAGTGATATAAACATACAGATTTTCACACCACTACCAAAGCTTGGAGAGCACAGGATGCTTAAAATTAGGCAATGAGATTTCAAAAGACTCAGCACTCAGGGACTCAGAAATGACCTCATTTGAAACTGCTCAGTTGACTTATTCCAGCTCCTTCCACAAATGTGTCCTTCTATAAGTTAATTATCAAAAAACACTTTTTGCCAAACTTGCCAAAATGCCTACAGCCATGGCCAAAAATGTTCACAAAGTTTGCAGACTCCATTTTTATGATGGTAATTTGCATATACTCCAGAATGTTATGATCATATAAATTGCAATAAACTGCAATGGCCGTCTTTGACATAAAAAAACAATCGCAAAAAAAACAATTTCCAGTGCTACAAAAGGACCTGCTGACATTATTTCCGTGACTCTCTCATTAACACAAGTGTTGACAAGGACAAGACTTGAGATCACTCTGTCATATTGATTGAGTTAAAAGAACAGACTGGATGCTTTAAAAGGAGGGTGGTGTTTAAAATCATTGTTCTTTCTCTGATAACTTTGTTAACCTGCAAGGAAACTTGTGCTGTCATCATTACTTTGCACAAAAAGGGCTTCACTGCGTAGGATATTGCTGCTAGTGAGATGCACCTAAATCAACAAGCACCACCATTGCTTGCTCAGGAATGGCAGAAGGCAAGTGAGAGTGCATCTGCACGCACAGTGAGGTGAATACCTTTGGAGGGTGACCTGGTGTCAAGAAGGGCAGCCACTTCTCTCCAAGAAAAACACCAGGGACAGACTGAAATTCTGCAAATGGTACTGGGATAGGACTGCTGAGGACTGTGGGCAGCTCATTTTCTCTAATGAAAAAAAAAATTATTGTCCAAAAAAGAAAACACTACAATCAGTTTTCTTAGTGCAAAATCTTCAGTCGAGTTGAATATTTTTTTTACTAAAGCAAACGTCATTTTGATCTATTTCGCATTGTGTACAATGTTGCTGCAATTAACTCTGCCCACTCACCTCTTGCCATTGGCTTTTCATGCAGTCATGTCACTTATAGGGAAATGTCCATTTATAACATTTTCTCCCAAAGAGACCTTTGCTTCTTGCTACAGTTTTGGAGAAAAAACGGGTGAAGGAAGTTGCGACTCTGTCTTTAAGGGAGTACATATCTTCTATGGCTTCTGCTCACCACCTCAAACTGCATTTAAATTGTTCCAGTTTCATCCATCCCCTTTTCATTGCTGGTAATCGGAACAACTTTGGTCTATGTATATAGGTAGCCCCCAAATTTATGCCCAAATAAGAATGTCACTTATATGTCCAACATGTAAGTGTACCTGCCCAAAAATCATACTTCCCCACATTTTTCCTATTTCCATTTCTCACTACTAAATTTACTTTCCTGTTGAGCTCAAGGATGTGCCTGTGAAAGAGACTCTGATGCCGATAAAGAGCTAGCCACCCATCTGCAACAAGGTACAGCTTTTTGATTGGTTGAAGAGCCTGACGACTTCATTCTGAACCTAGGGTGTCTTTGAATGAACTTGAAAGCTATGTTTACCTCTTTGAAGGTTGCTTCAATGAAGAGGCCGTCTGAGCCATTATGCTCTAGGCAGAGGAGGCAGTGTGCAAGTGCTGTATGCAATCTGTCCTGCATCTGGACCTCAACTTGGAGAATTGGCTGATCAACACAGACACCTCAGAGGTCAAGCTGACTGATTTTGGCTGTAGGGACTGGATCAGGAATACTGGATATGACAATTTTGAAAGCAAAAATGGAGTCTAGGGCACTAGGAGTAGTGTAACATTTATACACTTGGTAGTGCTTATGCTGCTATTGGTTAGCTTTTTGACTACTAATAGCATCCCTTGTTGAGGATTTCCAGTATGCTAAATGACTGAGTAATGTTTTATTTCCTTGTTTATGGTCTCAGGCCATAGATTAAATATTGCCCTATATATTTAATGTTTAAATATTGCCATAATGCCAATTCTACAATAGTTTTGTTACTATATGTCCTGCTTTTCCAGTTTGTGGACACCTTCCATTTGTTGATTAATTTGATATAATTGACGAGGTTCTGCACTTCAGTAATTGCCTTTCCAATGATAAAATAAATAGAAACATGCTTGTAAACAAGACCTTTGACTTGTGGTAGAGGTCAAATGAATGAGAATATACAAGTCTAAAAAAGCCCATTTGGAGAGCATAGCCTTTACGAAATAGAACAAATTTTTCTGGTCACCTCACATTGTAATACAATCAGTAAACACTACATGGCAACTGGCTGGCTCAGTGATCCCTACACCAGGTTACATATATTGAAAGTATGTTAGTCCAACCTTAAACCTAAAATGTAAGTGTATCAGACCAATCTGGGTGATTTTTCAGACTCCAGATCCTGCTACCTGTTGTTTGTTTTGTGAAAGCAGTCCTCAGACCTTTCGGGTAAAGTTTGGCCATTGCAGAGCTAAGTTCACCCTATGCTGTTGAAGGTTGCCAACAATTAAGTTCAGCATTGAGTACAATTTTTGTTAAAGGGAATAAGGAGGAAGTTTGGCAATTGCTCTAACCAGGGGTTGAAAAATAATGGTGAGGGTCTTGGTATTAAGATCTCAGTGTTGTTGTCTGTTGTCTGGATTCAAACATTTTTCAAATACAGTCTTGACTTGGACTCAATTAGTCCTGGTTTTGGACTCAGCAAAAGTGGTTTTGACTACCGCTCTATTCACTTTAACGAAAGGTCAGCGGAGACCATATTATCCACTTACATGAAAGGCGCGAGACTCAGGAACAAGAGACAGCAATGTAAATTGCAGCCCACTTTGTTTGTCCAAACCTAAGGACCCCTTTTGACCTTATCTTTGAGCACCATTGATAATTACTCCATAAAAAAGCAAGGAGATGCATGTGAACCCCAAAACCCACTGCAAGGTTTTGGGGTTCCTTACAGGAATACATTCCTTTAACATTTCATCTGGCACAAATTAAACCTAGTCTTGCAGTAAATAATATAGCCTGTGGGGAATCTCCACTGCCAATCCCTTTCAGTCCAGAGCAGGCGTAATCTAAGTTTGGAAAAGCAGCTCTCAGAGTGCTGTTGCCATTAGTTTAAATGGGCGTGCATTTGAGAATCGACCCTTCAGAGATGAACGACTTTTTATAGATCCTCCACTAATGATCTGCACACAATCAGAAGAACTTCAGCTATTCCACAAATGATGGATTCTATATTAATCTCCATAAAGGGGAAGAGTGGTATGTCTTCAAGCATATCAATACAAAGTGAGACTGCATCAAGGTCAGCCACAGGACTATATTTTTGCCATTCTTCTAATTAGGCCAAAGAATCAAGCTCTTCTGTTGCAACTATAATATATAAACTATAATAGCAATTCTACTAGATTATCAACATTATTATTATTTTTTGTTTGTTACACTTTTTATTTGTATTTAACATTTAGTGTTTTTGAGTAAACTCAAGAATAAATTCATAGACTGTTGACTAGTGATCAATTAATACTTTTACTTATACAATTCCGAAATTTAAGTTCAAACAAATTAAGCATTTTTTTTTAAATATCTCATAATATCCTTTTCTCTTTATCAGGTTTTTTGTGTTGCTAATTTTGTCTTATACAAATCTTAGAGAGACTAACAGTTACTGCTTTGCTGCTCGTTTTGCCTTTTTTAGATTTTGTTATTTTACCATATATACAGGCTACACATATGAGAATATGTTATTGTTCTCAAAACAATACAGCACCAAACTATACATTTTTCATCCCCTGTAATAACTGTAGTTTACTGCTGTAGTAAACATCTGGCACAATGTGAACAATTAAAAACAATTATTCATATTATTAATAAATATTATGTATTAATGATATGTTTGTATCATAATAATGGTATATATTTCTTTGTATTAATTAAATTTTTTTAGATCTAATATTTCATTACCTTACGTATTTTGCCAGTGATATGTGATTTCGATTGATTACAGTGTTCATCAGAACGTTTGTCTACATTAATTTAAAAACCTTTCACATTCATAATTAATGCCCTTTTAACAAAATGAATGAGAAGAATAGCAGCAGCCAAGGGCAAGATCTTTGTCCTCAGAATGCAATCTTTTAAGTAGTGGTGGTGGACATCAGAAGAAGAGGCTCACAGTCTCATTCCTTGTCTCTCTATCAGAAGCGGTGGTAACAACAGGATGATAAGATGGCATGTTTCCCAGGGGGGCTGTCATAAGCCGTGATTGGAAAGGGACCAGAATGGATTGCCCTGCTCCCAGCACCTGGGCTCTGTCTGCCTTTTTGGCGCTCATATGACAGGGCAGTATTTGACGAATGTCCCTCCTGAGCAACCATGGGAGTGGACACTGGAGAAAGAGCAAGTACAAACTAAATCGTCAGTGACTGTTATCAAAGAGGCAGCATGTGAAAGCTTTGCTTAGATGAGCCTGCGCTTCCTATGCAGCCAAAAGAAGCTAATCAAGAATGCAATGACATGTATTGATCTCAAATGTGTGACGTGTCAGCACAACATGAATAGCTAAATTAGAAAGCAAGTACTCCATGACATGTTATCTGATGAAGCTGATTACACTATACTACACTACACTACACCTTATGCACATTACAGTGAACCAATATTTCTGGTCTTATTACACTCTAAATTGACTTTGTAATGCATAAAGAATCAGTAAGTATAATGATATGTACTTTGCGGGCAGCAAGCGCAGATGGATATTGGAAACAAAACGGTTTATTAAACAAAAACGTGAAACATAAGCACTAACATTAAACAGATAGACACTACTAAGTAAGGGAGACTACGAATACAGACTATGAGTAACTACGGACTACGAGTAACCACGGACTATGACAGGCAAGACAACAGACTATTACGGCAGATTACAACAGTTGAACGACAAGGACAGACTCGAGACACAGGGCTTTAAAGACACATACATGACTCCCAGCTGCCAGGTTAGATGGGGACCAGCTGGGAGGCGGGGCTACGAGAAACACATGGGAAAAACGTCACAGTACGTGCTGTTTTTTCAGACTGGCCACTGTTTTTGCATTTCACTATTATGATTTAATTTGGTTACGTTGTGGGTCTACAGGTCACAAAATAAAATCACTTATAGTCAGGTGTTGCATTATTCTATATTCTTCTGCTTTAACTTAATCATTGTTACAGTAGTTTCATTTACTGCAGTGTTTAATCTGGTTACATATAGATTGAACCTCCATCACACTGGGGTGCAGAGCAGACTAGCTAGCTTATTGGGCTGGAGAATCATTATAAATACCATGTTAGAAATAGCGGCAGTTGGAACGTGTTTACATTATACATTATTATATGCATGATAACATTCAATATGGCATAATTAAAAACGTAATTACTCTGGGACATTTGAAGATGTCACAATCCATTGACATTGGCATGAACAATATAAGAGGTGATTAATCCAACATTCAGTGTCTATTTATAGCCATTTTCATAAATAGCTATTTGTTGAAAGGGATTATTTTTAATTTTTATTTGACAGATGTGTTTAACACTACATCCAATTATGTGCATCATGCATTTTGTGAAGATGACAGGATCTGGTATTAAGTTCATTGTGGCCTAAAACTAGATGCTGTCATGTAATATAATGTGTTATTTGTCATGTTATGCAATATTCAGTAGTACAGCAATATGTACTTCAGCTTTTTCGGTTTAAAAGAATTTATGATTTGTCTACTGTTTTTATCGTTCCATTCATCAGTGCTCTCTCACAACAGTAATAAACATGCATTATTCAAATACATAATATAATCACTGGGAATCACTATGGTGTCTACCAATCCTAACGGTCTTCACCAACTCTGGTCTTGAAGGGACGGTGTCCAGCACAAGCAATTTCTGTCCTCAAATACACACCCTAAACCTGGTCAAACCTGACAGGATAGTTGAAGCAGGTGGTTTTGTGAGTAAGAAAGTCACCAAACTGTGCGAAGCACTGGCCCTCCAGCACCAAAAGTGGGGAATCCTCTGATCCTGACCTCTAGTTTAGCCACTGAGCTATAGGTTAGCATTAGTGTAACTTTTACTTTGGTCATCAGTTTCTTAAAGTTTCAGTAGAGGAAAAGAAGCCAAACAGCCCGCTGTTGCTTGTAGTTCTCCTCATTTGTTTGGAAAATACATTCAATCTATTGTAATGATTTAAAAGCAGTTTCTTCTCAAACAGCTGTATAAAGACATTCAGCTTTATAGCATAACAATTTTAATCATTGTGAACACACCCCATCACACAATGATCATCACAACAAAATCTGACTTCTGCATGTACCCCATCCACATGTGGAGCAGAGTGTGTGGAGCAGTATAGCAGGACGGTACCGGGTATCTGTGACCCTCTAATTATATGGGTAAGTCCCTAACTACTAGACTCCCACTCTCCTAGCTTTCTGGCTTGCAGCTAATGAAAAAACAGGCTTTTATTCATTGCAGTAAAGGCTTTATTATACTTTGTTTAAGTGTTTTTTGGAACAAGATTTTAATAGTACAACATGACAAGGCAATACATTACATGTACATTTACATTTACAACATTTGGCAGACCCTCTTACCCAGAGCAACACAGTCTATTCTACAAAAAAAAAACCTGCTACACCAGTAAACCTAGACTTAGATTAAGTAGATTGTTTTAAATACAGCTAGTGTATTTAGATTGTAACTTAAACTTATTCTTTACATAGAAAATATTTTTTTTATGTATAGTCAGTAGTTCTAGTAATAGTCATAGTTCTAGGTCATCAGTTGTTGTTTGAAGACAATGAGGAACTCTGCAGTTTTTTTAGGGGATGTTCATTTCACTAGTTAGGGTCACCAGGAGGGTCCAATCTTTGACTCGTGATTTGATCACTGCAGATAGGTAGGTAGGGGCTGGACCATTTTTGGTTTTGTAGGTAAGCATTAACATTTTAAATCTTATGCAGGCAGCCAAAGCCAATGAAGGGTTTGCAGCAGTGGGTGGTGTGTTTTGGTGTTTTGAAGACCAGATGTGCTGCTGCACTCTAAATTAGTTGTAAAAGTCTTGTGGCCTTCAGAAGAAGACCAACCAGGAGAGAGTTGCAGTAGTTTAGTGGTAAGTCGTGGTGAGGAATGGACAGATATTTCTGATGTTGTAGAGAAGATACCTGCATGTTTGGAAAAGATTATTAATGTGAGATGAAAATGTGAGACCTTCATCCAGAGTAATTCCCAGATTTCATGCTTCCATTGTTGGAGTGATGACAGCATTCTCAAAGATGATGGTAAGGTCAGGCCTTGGGGTGTATCGCCCGGCATGTACAGGAGTTCTGTTTTGCTAAGATGTAGTAATATAGATAATAAGGCTACATTAGGCCTAAAACTAATGTCTACTCATAGCTAATATTCCTATGTGCCCCCTTGTTTTAATTTATAAAGTTTATTTGTCAATTCCTGGATGATTTTCCTCCGCCTCCAGGACCCTCTCTGTAGCACATTCTCATCCATCACTCCAGCAGCAGGTGAGGGAGTGTTCAGATTCAAATTGCCTCTTGAGGCCCATAAACGTATCAGCCTGAACTCATAACACTTCATAGCTTACAGCCATATGTGCTTTAAACTGCACAGTCAATGGTAGGATGCTATAACTCTATCTAAGCCATGGCAGCAGGTGTTATGAGATAGTTGATTCCAGAATTCATCCCCAGTACTACTGTGGCAGTGCTCACAAGTCCAATCACACTTATATAACCCCTGCAACATCAGATGATAAGGTGAGATACTAAGCTCATTACATCAACTCATGGCAAAGACTGAAATTACATTTTCCTTTGCAGTGTCAGTGGTAGTGAAGTGGGCTGCAACTGTGTTAGCAAACATACTATGGGCCTAAAAAAGGTAGATTAGAGCAAATCGGTTTAGAAACAGCACATACAGAATAGAAAAACACACTAAGCTATAAAATGGAAAGGGACATTTTTGATTTGATTTGTTTAATTTGGTCTAGTAGAAGCAAGGGGATTCTTGCCCTCTCAAAGACTCCCATTAGGGAGCTGGGAAAAAAGCTGCAACAACTATTTCCCATTCTCTGCTTTAATGTATGCTGCCTCATTGGTGTCTGGGGCACCACTTACCAGAGGAAAATAAAATTTGTGAGTTAAGGTAATGGCTTTTATGGACTTTATTTAGATAGCACAGCATCTTTGGAGATTCTCAAAGAAGTGCTTTGAGTTTAGTGTAAGGAAAGAGAGCCATTATACCATCATTTGAGTTGCATGTGTCACAGTTAAAACACATTGTCCGCTGTCAAACAATCTTTCCACATATTACTCATTAACTACTGAAAATCAGTATAATACTATATAGTTCATTTTATGCAACAATATTGTTGCACTTGTATCACAACCTTATAACACTATTTAACATTGTCTTTTTTATGCTTTACTTTTTATGCTTTACAATTTTGAGTGTAGTAATGTTTAATGACAAATGGGCCAATACAAATGGTCAAAATTAGGAATGAAATCAGTTTTTTCTTTCTCCTAAAATACAGTTACTGTTTCTGATATATATTTTGTTTCAGGATCGAGCAATATGTTACAGCTCCATAGGTCATCAGTAAGGCCACAGTATTAAAGCCTATGTCATGCAAAACTGCCATCATGTAAACAAAGACCCGCTCTTCATAAGTAAGACATTAGAGTGTTTGTGCTGCAGAAACTAATCATCAATGTTTCATAATCATGGATGGTGAGAGTGATTGGTTGGGACTATGAATCATTGCCATTCCTAAAGCGTACCTCTGATTTTATAGGTTCAGCCCTTCAGGATGAAAAAGGGGCTAGTCCTACAGGAACTGTGAGATGACAGCTAAACCACATGGCTCCTTGAGCATTTGTCTTCATGTACATAATTTAACGTTCTTTAAAAGCATGTTCAAACATGTATGAAATCAAACTGAGAGGGACAGAGGGAATTAATACATGAATCCTGTGTAGCCTGATGTGCAATGAAACACAGAACACTCTGGATAAGCAAAAGCCTTGGGAGAGTGGACAAATTATGGAGATGCAACCAAAATTGTTATTTAAATCACACTAAATTCGGTGTAGAAGGGAGTGATTACAGGATTGTTTAAAGTAAATTCCACTGATTTTTTAAATTTCTGAATATGTTGAGATGTAAACATAATCATTCAGAGTGAGCTGATTTGAATTGGAGCACAGAAGGTAAACTCAGGTTTCCTTACAGTTGTTAAATATATATCCTCCTATTTGGCCTATAGTAATTTAGACGCACTCACAATAATGCTGTAAGCAATGTTTCAGCCTCCTTTTTGACTGAAGAACAGTACTAGGCAGCCAGTCAGAACAAAGCTTATTATCATAAACCAGCCTATTTAAATTCAACAGATAAAGAGATGTTGGAAAATGTGAAAAAGGTTTATGTCTATTTCTGGTACATTAAACCATATACACATCATAAGTTCACCTTTTAATATAAGACAAATGTAGGTTGTGAGTCAATAATGCTTCAGACAGCTGGTTCCTACCAATATGAATGATTTGGTGAGTTTCTGTAAAACAGGGAGTTTCACATCAGAACACTCTGAATGACATTGTTAATATCTTAATTTAATTATGCAGAAATTAAATAAGAGAGGCACTAATGAAAAAATAAAGGTACAATATAGTGCTGAAGAAAGTATTCTGGAAAAGAGACAGTGGGAGGATGGTAGAAGGAGAGGTTAAGAAGTCTTATAGATTATAGGCCTTACATAACTCCCAATGTAATGAGGTTATGTATATCTTGTGTTCTCTGGAAACCACTTAAGCAAGCATCTAACCAATCACTTGAGAAAAAAAACATCAAGGCCTGCTAGTTGTATAGAGGCAAAGCATTGCATGAGCATTTAACAGAGACTATATTTTTTCTTCCATGTTTGCTGATGCATACAGCATTGAAAGGTCAGGCACAGCAGCAGTTAATTTGTCTGCCATCCACACACTGCTGTGTGTGCTGTAGATGATTCATACTGTCATTTGCCAACCTCTGGTGACCACAGCACATTATTTTACTATGTATATCTGCCCCCCCCCCAAAAAAAACAAAAAAACAAAAAAACATCCCCACCCCCAACACACACACACAAACAAAGAGCACTGACAGGGTAAACTGTGCGTGGTTTTTTTTCTATGACATGGTGTGTTACAACAAGTATAAATAGCTACACTGCTGTTACAGAATCTCTAAATGCAGATAAGGCCTTGGCAGACAGATCCCTATTGACTGCCTTTTCAGGCATGCACAACTCCTTTCCTGAATGATCGATACATTCAATAATGCCACTGCTGCTGCTTTGACCCTTCTAGACCCATTAGCATGAGATCTCTTTAAATCGGCGTCCCCCTATAGTGCCTAATTAAAATCATACCTCACACCTACCCATGGAAGTAATCAAACCCATTAAGTATTCCATTTAATAAAGCTGCCTGTTGTAAAACTGACCATAGCTAATTACATGACATCAACACGTTCATTTGTGGATGTACCAGCTGGCCGAGGACAATTTTACTCACCTGATCTTCGCCTAAAACCACAGCCTTTCTCTCCACAAGCATGCAGCAGCAGGTTATCTTTAGTGCAGAAGGAATATTTACAGGCCAGTGCTACAAGACTCAGACAGTGATCGCTAAGGTGACCTGCTGGATCTGAGGGACAGAGGGAAGAGACGTCGGGTTACTTGTCCCCTTCAAGCGTCCCTGCGCTTTTTTTGGCACTTGCATCTGAGCCTCATTCTTAATATCTCGCCTCTATCAGCGTATTATATTACGGCTGCATCTGAACAGCCCATGATCAATAAAATGATAGCAGGCTCTTTCTATATATGTCTATTTCCAGGCATAAATATTTGAGGCGTATCATGTGGCTGATAATAATATTTGGGAGTTGTGTGACAGCAAAGCAAACACTTGAAAAGTGGCAGAATTTCTGATCTCTTAAAGTAATAGACTTACTCAGGCTTTAGATAGCTGCTAATATAGTAAAGTGTTGTGCTTTTGTAAATACTGTAATAAAATATATACTAAAATGTATTTGCTTTGTGCATTCAGCTGGCATGATACTGATGATAGTAGTACCATAGAAAAGGAGACTGCAATCAGCAAGACAGTGTTTAAACAGTAAAACAGGTTTACTAATCTGCTGGGCACATGTGCACAGGGACAAGTTCACACAAGGTCCACTGCATATGCATCCTGGAGTCAGTTCAAACCTAACTTGACAGGGTATGTGTCTGAGTTTAACTATCCCACTGGCTGACCAGAGAGAATCTAAATTACATCCTTTTGCTTACAGTGGTGATAAAAAGTTTGTGAACCCTTTAAAATTCTCTATATTTCTGAATAATTATGACCTAAAATATCATCTGAAAGTTGATAAAGAGAACCCAGTTAAACAAATAGAAGAAATTATATATTACTTGGTCATTTATTTATTAAGGAAATGATCTGTGAGTGACAAAACTATGTGAACCCTCCATGATTAGTAGTTCATTTGAAGATGAAATTAGAGTCAAACAACTGGATGAAAATCTGCTGTAAGTGTTTTAATAATAAAATTTAAAAAAACTCTGATCTTCATAACACATTTCGGGAAGTGTTTCATGACCTGTTTCTGAGGACCTTAAAAATGAGTTGTTGATGGAAAAGGTTTCAAAACCATTTCTAAAGAATTTGGACTGTGTACAAATGGAGGAACTACGGAAGATGGAAGAAGGAAGGCAGACCTTTACTTCTCTTCACTGAAGTGGTCAATAAGCAATAATCACTCCAAGAATAAGGCATTTAATTGTCTGCAAGGCCACAAAGGAATCCAGAGCAACTGCTAAGCAAAGAAGAATAAACATTCCATTCTATTACAGAACTTGATCTCATCTATGAAAAACGGTCCAAGTCATATCAAGGTTTGGGCCTGTTTTGTTGCATCTGGGCCAGAACAGCCTGCCATCATTGATGCAACAATGATTTCTGAATAATACCTGCAAAATATAAAGGAAAATATCAGGATATCTTTCTATAAGATGAATGTTAACAGAAAGAACATAATGCAGTATGATACCCAAATCATTCCATCAAAGAATGGCTGAAGATAAATAGAAGTAATGATTTGGAATGGCAATATCCCATCAAAATCCCATCCTTAACACAAAGAAATGTGGAAGGACTATAAGCAAGGAGATCATGTGAAAAAACCCACTAACATCCGAGAAATGTAGCTGTTCTGTATGGAGAAATTAGCTGAAATTCCTCAAAGCTGATGTGCAGAACTGACCAACAGTTGCCAGTTATGTTTATGTTTTTAACAGAAATGTTTAGTTGCGGGCGGCACGGTGGTGCAATGATTAACACTGTCGCCTCACAGTGAGAAGGTCCTGGGTTCGATCCCCGGGTTGGCCACAGGTGCCTTTCTGTGCGGTGTTTGCAAGCTCTCCCCGTGTTC
>JBBPDA010000001.1:38468975-38497437 GCA_037974385.1 Arnoldichthys spilopterus
GTGTGTGTGTGTGTGTGTGTGTGTGTGTGTGTGTGTGTGTGTGTGTGTGTGTGTGTGTGTGTGTGTGTGTGCTGTATAGAGCTAAAGACCGGGAGGGAAAGAGATAGAAATCTTTCATCAAAGGCATCGAGATATATAATATTCATCAGGCACATGTTTTAGCATGTGTGTGTGTGTATGTCGCTTAAGGAGCTGTGTGTTTATTCAGCTCTGTTTGACATTTATGTGCTTTATTTTATTGGAGCAGTGAATCTTGCTTTGCAGACGCAGTTACAGTTAAGCTACAGTTTGGACTGTACTGGTTCTTGGTGCATTAGCATTAACGCACAACTGCTTCTAGACCTGATATAAGCAAGAGAAAGTGACCAGGATATAAACAGAGTGAAGGAAGCATCCAGACTTCAGTACAAGAAAGCTTCTTCAATACATAAATAACACTGTTTGATTAAAGGCATAAGTAAAAGCGTCTTTGGCTTCTCATTGACTGTATGACTAAGCTGGAAGTGCATCCTGCTTCTTAGAAATTATAAGTTTTTTTGGCTTAATCTAGCATGCACATTTGTTCATTTAAACATTTAGGATCAAACCATTTAACAGATAAATCAGATGTCAATAGTAAATATAGTTAATGTGTGAGATATGCTGTAAAAATATGCTATGTGCAAAGAGCCAGGATGTCTCTTAGGACTTAAAATTGATCATTAGAAAAACTATAGGGGTTAATGAAAGTAATCTATAATAGGGTGAGAAATTATTTAATGAATTTGACAGTGTTCAGGGGTTGCTTGTCTATATTACCCATGTACCAGCTCTGACTGTGTTTGAAACTTACAAATGAGGTGTTTGTACACTTGCAAAGCTCAACTACATTTCAAGGCTGTTTGGAATACAGAATTAATGCAGTTTACATATTTTATTTCTGTACAAATATGACAGTGTAGTCAATATTTGTAGGAGTGTTTATAGGACTGCACAGTACGTCATTTGTTAATCGTTATTGCAGTATTGGCTTTGGAATGCAGATATCACAGAGGTCTGCAATGAAACTACATTATAATGATGAAAATTATGCAGGACAATCTTTAACCATGTTACATTAATATATTCTTCATTGAGGTCTTGATATTGGCAGGCATATCACAGTTGCAATATGCAGTTATATAATCACAGTTCTAGTGTTTTGTTCAAAATTAGTGTTTTTAGTAGTGAGTAGATAGCCTTTGGATCGACCATGAGGAATTTGTAGAAGATTGGCGATATTCAATTTTTTTCATGTACATATTAGCCAATGGAGTATTAAAAAAAATATATCAGTTGATCTATTTCTGTAGGCTTAAAATAAGGCAAATTGAGAAAAAATAAGTATTTTACACACAGAGTCATTGAAACTTTCTGCTCTTCCAGAGTGCGATAGATGCATCTTCAAATATTGGTCATATCTAAACATCTGTCTGGTTTATTGGTGATATAAATTTTTCCAGCAAATATCTGCTGATGCCCATTTTATAAATAGCATCATGAGTCCCTAGTGTTGGCTGTTTTACACAGCAGCAGCAATAGTAATAAATAACAATAAAGTGGAAGAAAACAGGGAACTAAAAAGACTAGGGATTTAGTGATATGGGATTTGTAGGTTGATATTTTTTCTAGCAAATATCTGCCAACACCGATATGATTCCAACAGCATCGTGCTTTTATTAATTTGTTGGTTTAGCATCTTGAACTGATATAAGCCCCAAATCAGTTTAGATTAGTATTTTGTCAGCCTTTACAATAGCCCAAAAATCATCACAAAGTTAGACGATAACATTTGCAGCTGCAGTTAATTCTGTGCTGATCACATGTGTTTTAGAGACTGTTTGTTTGAATCTGTTTGTTCGGTGAATCCAAAGTTTCTCTCATTCTTTGTCACAGCAGAATTGAGTCAGGTCCGATTGAATGCATCAGTCATCATCATCAGTATAGATATTCCACTAATGGATCTGCATTAGTCTTGGCCAGAACAGTAGTAAAGAGAGAATATGAAAGCCATGTTGTATTAGTAGTGTGGTCTCAATTGCAAATAGTTACATTTCTGCAGGTTACATTGCCTTAATATCATCATTTACTAAAAATACAAAAAAATGGGATTATTAAAATGTCTGTCTGTCTGTCTGTTTATCTATCTATCTATCTGTCTGTCTGTCTGTCTATGTGACTGTCTTTAGAAAGGTTATGTAAAGGAGACTTGTGTGGGTGCACATGCACTCCCTTCTCAGTATGAAATGTGTCAAAATTGTCACATCAACTTTGTGGGAAATTCCACCATTATAACTCGTAAGCACAGTTGCAGATGTATTACAAAGCTTCCTCAGTATGAGATATTGGTGCAGACTAGAGGAACTACAATATCAGGTAGCTGGAACACAGCTGTGTAGAAAAATTTGATAACTAATTTGCCTGCTTTTGTTTTAAAATTGAATACAATATTTTTGCACTACAGTATCTATAGTATCTACAGTATATAGCAATGAAAAGATTTAGTGCACTACTACATGAATAAGTCATAACACTTCGCTGGTGTCCAACTTCGCTGCGACAGCACCACAGTGCAACAGTCAGGACTACTGCTTACATACTTCATGCATAAGACTTTAGTAAAAGCTGACTAGGACTGGATATAAAAAAATACATATTTTTAAATATAAAAAAAAACTTTTAGGAAGCTGTCACAATTACATACCAAATTACAATAATGTAATAATAATGTAAATAATAATGACTGTCAGAAAACTTTGTCCCAAATTTTAATATCTACAGGTATGTCAGTAAATACAAGTCAGTTAGTCTGTTCTAAAATCTAGACAGGTGGCTGGCTGTCTAAATTACATTTCATATCCACCTGCTACTCAAACTGTAAATCCACTAAAGAATGTAACTACCACATTTTGTGTGGGATATTTTGATGATTAGTTTCATGTGCAGCATTGCATGCTGGGGCTATACCTAAAGATGATCAGTTGTGATGTGCAATGATGCATGTTTACATTTGCTCTATTAAAACCTGGGCATCAGGTGTAAACTTTTATGTAGAATGAAATTTATTTTATTTACCACTATTACAATATTTTTTTATGGTGAAATAAGTACATTTTAAATAATGTAATGCATTTTTGTTTGTAAACCAATTACAAGAAGGTTTAATTTAACATCCTCCTACACACTGCAGTTCAGCTCTGAAGTGTTCAGAGACATGAGGTTTAATGGAGAATATGCAAAGCAGATGGGGTCATTAGATGCTTTGGGTGCTCACTATTGTCCTTTGGCAAAAGCTGCCTTTTTTACAGAATTTGAAAGCAACTTCTGACATTTACATTGTGCCAGAATTTTATAATGAATGGAGCAAATGGTTTTAAATAACTTTTAAAAATACATTTTACATCCATCATAAGTTACGACATTTTTTGCTTGTCTTGTAGAGTAGCCATTTTGGAGACTGTTTGAAGGATTTTGTCTGACACCAAGGATACGTTTAGTATAACTTCAGCTATGTTCAGTTTTCAAGCCAAGCAAATCATGTTATAATATTAGTGGAAAAAAATCACAATTATATATTTTCCATCCATTATTCAACACTGGTTTCAGGCTGTTATTATGTAAGTAACATATACATACAAGTACATACGGTCAATCTTCCAACTCAAAATCCTATAGTAGAAATATTAGATGTTGCTTTAGCTTTGTACAGTTTATTTCCAAGAATATAGGCAAATCAGTTCAGAACTATTTTTAGACTGTAATTACTGATAAAAAAGTAAATCCAAGTAGTTAATCAATAGTTTATAATAAACTACTTATTTACTCTTGATTGGTTAATATATATATTTTTTAATGGTCATATAATTGTATATTACTAATAATATAATAATAGCCATATTTTGTCAGGGCAAAAACTGAACTGAACTGAATAAAAAGTCACATGGTTTGGCCATCATTTGCTGTTTCATTACATGAACAAGGTCAGTCTCTTGTCTATGTGGTAGAACTCAAGGACTCTAGCATTCTGAAAAGTGAGGAGAGAAAACATATCAGTACCACTCTGTAAGCAACTGGTTTCTTTAGCACGTAAGATTTCTTCTAATGTGCTGTGAGCAAGCTGCTTTAGAATAAGGATAATTCAGTCCTGTTACAGTAGGCACAACTGGCTTTACACTGCATTGAAATGAATAATGTCTATTTTATAACAGAGCTGATAGTAGAAGCTGTAGAAAAACTACAATTGACCTGACTTTGACCTTCCTGAAGTTTTACAGTCTCCCAAAATGTGTTTCAGTTAGTATTCGGATCCATGGCCAAAAAGCAAAAAGCCACCAGCATAGTGTGTGTCTGTGTGTGTGTGCCCATCTGTGTGTGAGTGTATGTGTGTGTTTATGTGCTGACCAAGCACACTCCAAGTTAGCAGTGATGGCCTAGCATGTCATCTTTTATTCCTGGCCTGGTGTAAATTGATCACTCTGTGTCTACTGCATAACGGATCTTGGCTCTCTGATACTAGCACTCTTCCCCTCTGTTCCATCTCATCACGTCTGAAACCCTGCCGCCACAGTTTTTGCTTTGTTTTTTGGGTGTTGGTGTTGCAGAAATGCTAGGGGCCTAAACACTTACACACATTTTTTAAAGCAAAGACCACTGAGCTGTTAAGATTAAGTGGAGTAGCTAAAGCTGTTTTTCCAAAGTTCTCATTCTCCACTATGTTGTTTTATGGGGGGTGGGGGGGGGGATCTGAGGTACTATTCAGCAATAATGTCATATCTTAATACTTCTTAGCATTAGCTGTTTCTAAAGAGAACTAATCGATTCAACCCACCATCACAGGCAAAAACAATGTGTGCATTTGCAAGCTTTTCATTTTATGCTGAATATTTACATCTGTCAGCTCTCTGCCAGTATGGCTATTTGTAACGTCCATCAGAGTTAAACATAAGAGATTTCAGCCTTGTTCCATTTTGTTTTCTGTTGGGTCGGATTGAATGACTATATGAATACAGGATGACCCAGTAGTGTGAATACAGGAGGACACAGATGTACATAGAAGAGGTCATGACTAGCAGGATGTGGCCTTATTAGACTGCTGTTCATGTCTCCATTAAACAGAGCACAGGTAGCTTTGGTGTCAGGTTTCTGTGTGTGTTTGACTATGACTACCCTCTGGAGCTATTTTTGACAGAAGCCTGGAGTGCAACGTAGGCTATTTTTTTTTTAATGACAGCTGCCATTACTGCTTCACCTGCAAATAACTGACACTACAAGCAATTGATCAATACATCCTACCATCAGGGACACAAGCAGAAAGAGCAGATCTTAACTAATTTGGAAATTACAGTGCCTAATTTGATACAATAAACAGCATAAATACTAAGAGGTGCAATATGTTGACATCTAATGCAAGGTGCCAAAAAAAAAGAAAAATAATAATTGCTCAAGTTACAATCAAGGAACATACAGTCCTATTTACAAAATTGGAATCACAATTATTGTTCGATATTTTAAAATTTAACCATTTTTTGGTTGCAAATAAACACATAAAATGATTCTTATATGCTAGTCCCTCACAGGTATTATATAATCATTAGGATGCTATAAAAGAAACTGTGTCCCGAATAAGGTTTAGAACTGAAGATAATTCCAAAACGGCTGAGAAAGTTATGTAACATTGAGAGAACAAAATTCAGAATGTCTCATATTTCTAAAGTGGTCATATTTTGAGGCTGGTAACAAAATGATTATAATTCTATAATTGTAGTACATTATTTATTATTTAATAACTTTCAGTTTCAGGTGTCCAATATATAAATTCACATTGTTAACATCTATTTTTAATATTGACTCATATTCTTTACATGTGTTTACACTTGCTTAACATGAAAAGCATACAATATGTGTACAAGAGGATTTGGTTACCAAAACAGAAGTAACTACGAGCCAGCACTTCAATGGACTCAAGTGATATGAGGCAAGCTATTACATTCTGAAGTATGTTCATATATATTGGTCCCATTTTAGGGCAGAAAAGAAAGTGGAGAGCCATGATTTGCTGCTGATGTGTGGTTTACTAGTGCACATGAAATTAACATTATACATGATTAAAATGTGCCAAAAGTCACATTTGTAGTGACTTGCTAATCACAACGAGAGTGAATATCCTATCTATATGTTTAGATGACCTTATTTATTTCACATGTGAATGAACCCTGAAACTAATCTTAGGATATCCGATTCCTTTTGCTTTTGTCTTGTTTATACACTCATAAAACATATCAGATCAGTGTCACGTGAGGAAAAAACAGGGATTGGGGCACTTTTACCATGCATACAACAATCAATCTCCTGTGCTGCTCCTCATTCAAAAGAAGAGCACAATTTTTCACAGTACAATGTCTACAAGAAGACTGTTAAGAATAATTGGCCACCTGTGTCACTGCCATCATGAACCATGTGCATTACAACACTGTGTATTATTGGGAGACTAAAAAACAACAAGGTCAGATAAAGTTTGACCAAACGCACTATATTTGAGGTAACTGGGTTTAGTTGTCAAATGCATTTACATGAGGCTCGAATGCACCTCCCACTTTTGAGTGATCATATTTATGTTTTAAATAAGTCTTGGATGACACATTCACACATTTATGTGGCTTGTCCTTATCTGGAAGTAATCCTGAATGCTCAAGAAGCATAAAGTGACAGGGTGTAATAATGGGGTTCAGCATTCCAGAGAGAAAGGCAGTTACTTAATTACATTTTCTCATCTGTTGTAGGAGATGAAGGCTCAGACTCTCATGCTGAGACTCCAGCCAGTGAAGCCAGTGGAGAGCGCACCTTCTATCACACATGTATCAGTGTAGTTCTGAAGGTGCTGGGCGGCCTGTTGCTGGTCGTATGTGTGTCCTCGTCCTGGGTGGGAACTACTCAGGTGGTCCAGCGCACATTTAAGTCCTTCTCCTGCCCCTTCTTCATCTCCTGGTTCAGTACCAACTGGAACATCCTCTTCTTTCCTCTCTACTACTCCGGCCATGTGGCCATCACCAGGGAGAAGCAGACACCCATTCAGAAATTCAGGTGATCCCAAAAAGACTTGCATGCAGCACAAGAGCAATTGAAGGCAAAGGGAAGAGAAAAGAAGCCTGTTGTTCATTTTAATGGAATCAAGCTACCTTAACAAGAATAACAGCTTATTTGGAGAGGCAGATATTATGGATGCACCAGTATGGAATCTGCTCTGAAAAAGATTATAATAATTAATACCCTTGGAACAAGGAACTGAACCTCTGATTTCCTCTTTGTGGGACTGTAATTACTCGCTATGCTAATCACTATGCTACCTGTGTCTGTCTGTAATGATCAGGTGTAACTGCAATACTGAAACAGTAATGATGCAAACCTTTTACATTTGTCAGTGAACAATAGATTCTAATAGCTTGTGCACCCCTAGTGGATCTTACCAAAACTGTACAACCCAAACTTCATCTCCCTTGTGTTTTTCTATGCAGAGAATGCAGTCGACTGTTTGGAGAAGAAGGGATGACTTTGAAATTGTTTCTGAAGAGAACAGCACCTTTCTCCATCTTATGGACGCTGACTAACTATCTGTACCTGCTGGCGCTGAGGAAACTCACAGCTACAGATGTTTCAGCGCTCTACTGCTGCCACAAGGCTTTTGTCTTCCTCTTGTCCTGGATTGTCCTAAAAGATCGCTTTATGGGTGTGCGGGTCTGTATCTGCAAAGTATCTCTGACCTGTAACAACAAATGTTTGATTATACATGACAATAACCTTAGCCATGTTTTTTTTAATAAAAACTAAAAACTGCCTAAATAAATGAGTGAGCCAGACTGACAACATGGTCACTCATAGTTTTTTCTTTACTGACCATTATCCACCAATATAGCATGTAAGTAGGTCATGAGGTGTCCTGACTATTGAGTATTTACAATTTCATTACAACAAGCCTTTTCTCCATTAGTCTACATTACGCTTAGCCTCTGCAATCAGTGTTTCTTAATTCTGCTCCTTCACTTCACTGCACTATTTAAGCTGTTCCCTGTTACAGTACACCTAATCCAGCACATGAAGGGCTTGATAATCAGTTGCTGAGCTGGATCAGGTGTGGGGAATAGGTATAGAAAGTTGCAGTAAATACCCAGAATCAGGATAACATGGCTTTAGACTAGGGATGTCCAAACCCATTTCTGGAGGGCCTATGTCCAGCACAGTTTGGTAGTTCCCCTTCTCAAACATTCTCACTATACCTGGCAATTAACAGGTAGGCAGGGAAATCACCAAACTAGACACTGGCCCACCAGGAGTTGGATACCCCTGTTTTAGACTAACCATTATAATTATGTTTTAAATAATAATGCTTTGAATATGTTACATAGATGTAGATTTTCACTGACTTATTTATGAAATTAAGGCAAATTAGGAACGTTTAGCTTTGATTGTTCTATAGATGACTATGATGACATTTTTGTAGTGTTAATGAGCATTTCAGATTGCCATGTTTAAGTAACTGTATAGAGCTTCTCTCTCATATGCTTGTCTTCAACCCTCAGATTGTAGCTGCCATTATGGCCATCACAGGTATTGTCATGATGGCCTATGCTGATGGTTTTCATGGAGACTCAATCATAGGTGTGGCTTTAGCAGTAGGCTCCGCCTCCACCTCTGCACTATACAAAGTAAGTGTGGTTAGCATTTGTGCACATTACACATTACTGTTTTGAAAAACATTTTTTCATTTGCTAAACACGCGGAAGCTCAGAACGTACACTTTTACTTCAGTTTCTGGTACCTATTGTCTGAAAATGATTACAGCATCTTCCTATTTCCAGGTGCTATTTAAGATGTTCCTAGGCAGCGCCAACCTGGGAGAGGTCGCCCACTTCTTTTCCACCATGGGCTTCTTCAACCTGATCTTCATCTCCTGTGTGCCCCTCATCCTCTACTTCACTAAAGTGGAGCACTGGGGCTCCCTCTCTTCGCTGCCATGGGGTTATCTGTGCGGAGTGGCCAGCCTGTGGCTTGGTGAGTGAAACACTTGGGCATCATAGCAAACAACTATAATGTGAAGCATCAAGCTTCATCTCTAGCCCACATATTGTATTTCCTGCAGATGCAACACGGGAGTAAACTTTAAGAAGTGCTGACAAAGACACTTAATGCTTAGTAAGAGAGAGATTTTGGGTTTTAATCATCAGGTTACACTCTGAAGTAGCATTTCATCACCTCAGCTATCTTATATGCCATGTGTCAGCAGCCGTAGACCCAAATAGTATGAGATCCACTGAAGTGGAGCAGTAAGACGAGCATCTACTATTGGAGAAATAAGCTACATCCATTATATGTGTTATATACATTTTAGTGTATATATATATATATATATTTGATACAAAAAAATCTCTCTGTCTCTCTTATTTTACAGTGTTTAACATTCTGGTCAACGTAGGTGTGGTTCTCACCTACCCCATCCTCATTTCTATTGGAACCTTACTCAGCGTTCCAGGCAATGCAGGTGTGTAAGTTTATTTGTTTTTCTACTGGAATAGGAACAGAGCTAGGCCAGCTCAAATTACCACCATCAAATGGCTCAAATTATATATACAGTTATATGCAAAAGTTAGGACACAAATTATGTTTTGTTGATTTTGTTAACATAAAAATATGTACACTATTCTGCAGAGCACACTTCTGTACATCTTGCTCAATGCACTTGTTACTTATTTGATGAATTTAACATATTGGGGAGAAAAGGATGTCATTAATAAACACAAACTGCACAAATTTCTTTCAGAAAAAAATGCTATATTTCAGCATGGTTCCCTGTTGAATATGAGTACAACAAAACACGCTAGACATCACTAGAATTGTGCCAAATGCACAACTATATTTATTATTTTAGTTGTCAGTATATTTCTGTATCCCCATTTTTTTAATATAAATTACATATTCATCATATATATTGTGAATTTGTCATGTATATTATCTTGCTTCTTTTGCTTTTTCTCACTTACTCCCACACTCTTCAGTAGAATGTCTAAAGTGATCAGCATTTTTGTGCTTCATTCCCCCAAACCCCCTCTATTGCTAAAAACATCAAAGATATTACACAGCAAATGTGCCATCCTTGCCCAGCATCTCTCCCAATCCTTAAGACACCCAAAAGAAATCTGATCACCTGTGGGCATCCTCACTCGCAGCAGTAGCTCTATCTTTAAAGAGAAGATCATGTTGCCAAGGCAACACTAAATGCTTGATGAAGGTACTTGTCTTTAAAAGCAGTCTGCCAAGGTCAGTAGGTTAATTCAAGCTTGGCTTTTCAGAAAGATAACACAAGCCCCTGATACACTTGTGGGGGTGAGTGCGGTACAGCACCCTGTGCATGATCACTAAACCACTTACTGCTCAGGTGCAAAACAATGCTTTGTGGCTGTGAAGTGGCAGTCGTGACTTTTTATGTTCTTCTGCTGCACATTAACTGTTTTGACTTTTCTTTGGAAGCAGGAGCCACTGAAGCTGAAATTCATCTCTAAGGACCTAATTTACTATAGTCATGAGCTGACTGGTCAAAAAAGCCTTCGTGATCTAGGCACTACTCAAATTAACCATTTCATCAAGTGAAGATCTTACATTTGGCCTACCTGTGCTCTACCCACAAAAGCATTTAGCAACTGTATTTCATTCCCATTTAACATAATGAGACATGTAGCACACTATAGGGCTGTCACAATATCAGATTTTCTCTACACAATTATCTTGGCCAGATTTCCAAATAATCTTATTGTCATATATATGTACATTTGTGCCAAAGACAACTTTATACTGTAGCGTGGTGTCACCACATGTTCATTGTTAAACAATAAACATTCTAATGTGTTTAAGCTCTTGATGTAACAATAAAAGTTAATGGAGATTCAACATTACAGCTCATATGCAATACATTTACTCTTAAAGCTTATTTATTTTTACTGTTTTACAGTTGACACTCAGCTCATAAGTACATATGCAGATACAGTTATGAGAGTAAAACATGCAATGAAAAAAATGCATGCATGCTGTTTTTCCTGCACCACTTGATATTCTGAGCAACTGTCAGCCTATATGACACATATCAAAGCAATACCAGCAAACGCGCCGCTGATAGGCCAGTATTAAGGAGCAATACTGCCGACTACTGCTGAAATGTGAGCCACATAGTTACTGGCACATTATCGTATATGTATAAATAACACAATATCAGTATTTTGTTTTTTTTTAATATCACAGTTATCATCAATACCAGGATATTGTGACACCGCTAGTGCACATCTTAGTCTTTAAATGTATACTTTTTTTCTGTGTAAATGAGCTTTCATTAATATAGTGGCAAAGGTAATGTTTCTGTTTCCAGCCTCTCTAGTTTCATCTGTCTACAACAATATTGTCCAACTCAGTAGTCTCAACTCGACATTATACAGTAACTGCAAACTCCAACTGACATAAAGGATTTTTATCAGCATTCTGTATAGCTTGTCTAGTCTATGAAAGTTGCTATTAAAAAATAGCATTTGAGGGTGGAGCATGAATAGACCAACTGCTGTTATGCTCTATTTGTTTCTTAGAGTTCTGATACCTTTTGTAACAAATTCAGAAGAGGCCAATAAAGGTGAAGTTAAGTAGACAAAAATGAATAACTAGAAAGCTGATTTTCATAGGGTCAGTGGTAAGACTTAGCCGACAGTCTGGGAAAATGAAACGCACTTTAATTACTGAGATGCCTTTGCTGTAGTCTGACAAGGCTCTACAGGCAATTAAAAGGATTTAGTATTTATTCTTTTAAGAAACGCAGAGAGTGGAAGCAAATGATGTTTCCATTGCTATTTAGGAACAGATTGTTTAGTTTTTGCATTTGTTTATATTGATTACACTCAGGTAACTGAAAATCCTTTCAAATATGTGGCTGACAAACTGTTCAGATCGCTGTTCAAACTAGTTCCTTCCAAATCCGTTTACACAGATTCCTATGTGATTTTTTTTCATGACAGTTGCATCCCTCCTGGCTCTTCTCAACAATTATCTGTTTTTTGATGTTCTTGTTCTGCTTGCTCTCCCGTTGCTTCTCTCCAGCTATTGATGTGCTGAAACACGAGGTGATCTTCAGTGTGGTGCGTCTAGCCGCTACGTGCATCATCTGTGTGGGCTTCCTGCTCTTGTTGCTGCCTGAAGAGTGGGATACGGTCACTCTACGTTTTCTGGCTGCCCTGGCTGACAAGAAGTCTGAAGAGCATGGAGAGGAACTCACAGAGTCGAGCATTCACACACGCAGCCGCAGTAGAGCCAATGGAGTCGTGTCCATCCCCATGGCATAATTACAGCCTTCAGACCATGTTTGACCTGGGGCAGCAGTTCTGGAGAACTGCCTTGAAGACTGTGCCTGGGTCAGGGCTACGTTTAGGATCTTTCAAAGGTGTTCAGTGGGCGAGTGAAACAAAAAAGTGGATACAAAGCAGAACTGTGGAATTATGAATTGTTGTGACAACAGCTAGAACATCAACTGTGAGAAAAGTGGTGCAAAATAGAGGATCATGCGGTCACGTGTCTAACCTTTAAGTGAAACAACACTGGGGCATTTTTCGGACAGAGAACTCTCTTAATAGAAAGTTGTTAATTTTACAATATTTATTTTTCAGCTGGGATTTCATATTTGCCATTTCTGTGGGGAGACTTTCATAACAAATAGAAACGAATAGCCTTTCCCCTTGCACGCCCCAGTCCTCGTCCCCATGTTGCCTGTTGAACCCTGAAGCCCCCCACATGGACTGTATTCTGTGAATATAGACTCAATCAGGGCCAGTTTGGCTCACTGAATTAAAATGAATGCATTCAGAGACATAGCTATAATACAGAGGTTATTCAATTGTATCTAATGGAATTAAACTGTACATAAGGAGGGGCAAATATATTATGCCATATATGAATAAGGTTCTCTTTTCTTTTTACAATGAAAGGAAAAATAAAGACCTGCTTCAGAATGTTCTGTCCATGATTCTGATTTTGGGAAATGGTTAAACGACTCCTAAATGGTATAAGAAATTCATTTCACACAGAGACATTTAGGCTTTTACCATCCTCAGTGGATTCAGCAGAACGGTCTGTCACTTCCTTTGCTCTCACATTAGAGAGTTACGGGCATTTGAAAATGGGTGGCAGCCTAAAGCATAAAACCCAATGAACCAGAGCACCACTGCAAAGACAGTGTATCTTTTTCTTCTATTCATTGGTATTTAGTTCCACTATTTTGCAGCTCACCACTGAGAGCAAAAAAAAGTCCATGAAAAAAGTATTACTACTGAGGAGTTAACCTAGTATTCCTTGATGCTTCAGATGTAAACAAATGGCTAAAACTTACAGCAATATAACGGAACTTTTTAAAACATTATTTGATATTCTGGGCATGGTAAAATAAAACAATTAGTCACTTGAGGCTGTGTGTTCAGTGATTTTATTACAGGTAAGGTTGTTCTAAGCCAAGTGTACTGCTTAAAATTAAAACCCCCTTACCCATGATAAAAAAAAACACAGTAAAATGTATCTTATTGCTTTTTAAAAGAGTGGACAACATAACAATATGATAGAATACACACAATTGCTCAGTGAATAATTTACTAGTAATGAACAGTTCTTCTACCAAAAAATGAAGTTTGTTTGGAGTCTATTATTGTTGCCAAAATAACATGTTAAAGAAGGATACAAAGGTTTGACACCCATCATTGTATACTGCAATCATTTTAGAAACTATTTAACTTTTTGCCATTTATTAATGAACATATTACAATATAGCAGTGTTTAATGCACCAACATTCACACACACGTTTTTAATAAGCCCCAAGCTAATAGTCTAGTACGTCTATTGTCCCACATTTTAGGGTGGAATCTTATTATTTCTCCCAGCTCCCTACATAGTGCACTACATGAAAGTATTGGCTCCAACACCCAAGTAGAGTATTATATGTATAAAAGCCATTTGCGATTCAAAAACTTCCAGACTATAAAAATAGTGCACAATTTGTTTGTAGAAACCAACATTTCAGAACAACATATTATATCAGTGGGATATTCAAGTAATGTATTCCTTTTTTATTTTTTAAGTTTATAGTGAATTTATAACTTGGAAAACTATTCAATAATTAACTTTTCATTGCAATAACATTCAGAATTCAGGTGCTGGGAGAAGGACGTAGGTGTGTCTATACTTTATAGTGCTTTGAATATGGCTCTGCTATTCAGTGAGATGAAAATGAGTATTTGTCATTGTGAACACACTCAAGCACCACAATGAAATGTGATCTTTGCATTTAACCCATCACACGTGCAGCGGTGGGCCAGGGGAGCAGTGTAACGGGATGGTATCTTGCTCAAACGTACCTCAGTAGTGCCCGGGCCAGGACTCAAACCTGCGACCTTCAGGTCCTAAGCTCTAGGCCACCACTGCCCCGATTGTAGAACCAGAACTATGTGCTTTATAATGCTACATCGGCACAAAAATTTAGTAGTGATTGTTGATTGTGACTCACATAAACTCTCCAACATAAATTCTGCACACACTTCAGACTATTGGCAAGGCTATTTCTGAGTTACACAGAAAAAAATTTACATCCCAGCTGTGACTGCAGTTTTTGTGCACTTGTGTGGGGTTGTCACTAGTGCATTGTCTTACTGATATATGCCCTCTAATGAGAAATTTGCCTAGTGGACGGATTCCTCTTCCTGAGACTGTTGTGGATGCACCCATTAAATCAAATGAGGCAGAGAAAAGGGGCTTGGCAGAGAAAGAGAGGATAAGTATACACAGTACTGAAGAACCGTTGAAATGCGCATTAGGGTCTTATTATGAGGAACCAGCCAGCCTGCCTGTTAAATGAAGAACCATGAGCAATGGGTGTAAATGTCAACTGTAATTTTTCAGTATGTTTTTTAATGCAGCAAAAATAAGGAGTGACTGAAAATGTTCCTTGTGTTCATGTCATCCAAGTTAATGTTGGATCATGTTCACAGCATATAATGCATTCAATAGTCCCCTCCCTCTACCTCTCTTTACTCTGATAGGATGCAGTTTTAATTACTGAGAGTGGTTTTCATGAAAGATAACTTCTCAGAAGAGACTGAAGGGTGTATCACTGATACAAGGTTTACAATTATTACATTTTCATATGTATTAATATCTTAAATATTATATATTAATATCCAACCAATGTAAAGAGCAATGGTTTATACACTTTCATAAACTCACATGAAGTAGGTGTCAGTCTGGCCATTATACTGCACAACTTTAGTTTATTCTAAGAAAAAAACAAAAATAAATATTTCTTGGAACTGGAAGGCATCATGTTTTCCAGATATCCTTGAAAGTTAAGAAGGGTAGCTAATTTTAAACCTTGAAATTGCAGAGGACTAGCCCTATGATAGATGCTGAAATGACAGCACTGTTAGTTTTGTTGGGGCCCTGTATCAATAATTGACCTTTCAGTTCTAGAAATTTCTAATTGAGGCTTATAGAGCAAGATACCAGTTTATTAGGCATACCTGTCTTTTACCTACATTTATTGGCCATTTAATTGGAAACAACTACCATTTAGGGCTGTCACAATAACAAAATCTTGAATTTGACACTAATATTAAGTGTAGTCCTACAGTGCTCAATAACCAACAGTACTATGGTAAAAAAAAAAACCCAAATAAATAAAAACAATTAATTTCAATTGATTTAAATTACATATCTGTTTTTTGTCATTAAATCAATTTTTATCAATAAGGCTCTTCAGTGTTATTAGTCTGGTGCTGAGTTATTTAAAGAAATAATTGAAAGTATTCAAAGCCATAGTAGGTACATTTAGGTGCACAATTACTGACTGTAGCTCATTTGTTGCTGTAGCATTTATCAACCACTCTCTACCCCATGTAAAAGGTTTGACCACTTATGAATTGCTAAAGAACACAAATTAAGTGCACACAGCATTAAGCCACAGTCTTAATCTGTACACATACTATCTGTTTCTAATAAAGTGGCCAGAAAGTTTACACAGTGTTTAAAAACAGCAACACTGCTTTGCCTGACACACATATCAGCACAATGCACATTAACATGACCTTGCATTGTCAGTATAAATATTATCAAGTGCATCTAACATGTGCATCTAATAATAATATCTGGTCTGCAGTGGTCCACTGGTGGTCCCCTTATCAAGTGCATCTAATAATAATATCTGGTCAGCAGTGGTCCACTGGTGCTCCCCTTTTTGATGACCAAGGTAGAGGCTGGTGCAACAACTGATCAGTCAAAAACTGTGCACCTATTTTGTTTTTCTTTCTAAAACAAATAGCCAATGACTGCAGGTACAAGGTAGGTAATAAAATGACATCTTGGTGTCTAAGCCTTAGTTAGATATTACTAAAAGTGTACAGTCAGTTTTTGATACAACACTAACAATAGTGTCATTTTAGCACTCTCCAGCTTTAGGCAGTAATTGCATACCTGCAAAGGGCATACACATGTTAGATGCACTTGATAAAATGCACAATAATGTAGAGAACAGTAAAATATCATAAAAAACTCAATTCCAATGTCCAGCATTGTTTGAAGCAATCATACAAATGCAAAACATTATTAAAGAGCAGAATTGTCATAAATCCTGTCAATCATACACAGCTCCCTGAGCTGTGGCATGCCTAGCCAGGCAAGCAGAGAGATGGGCCCCTCGCCACCACTCAAGCATTTCTGCTCAGTTACAGAGTAACCCATAGGGGAAGTCGTCATGGAAACTCGCCTCATTACGACAAAAACTGAGAAATATAAAGCGAGGAGAGGGGCAAACACCTGCCAGTTTATTACAACTTTGCCATAGTTTAATAGATTTGCCATAAAAGTTCAAGAGGAGGACGGTCTACGGGTCATACTTAATTCATCCAGATCAAGTGGATATCTCCTGTGGGATGTACACTGACACACAGTGGATTTCAGTCTCATAGACTTAATCAAGAGGGAATAGCAAATGGACAAGAAGATGACTGGACACTGGAGGTGAGAAAGGTATGGGGCAGAGGCTTGATGCCTTGGATTCCGTCTCAGAATGCTAGGTTTCATGCTGAGTTCCACCTTTCACTTTTAGGAACCCTTTGACTGTAATCAAGCCTGTCTGGGTTTTACAGCATAGCATCAGAAATATTTCTAAAAAAAAAAAAAAAGGAAAAATACTCCTACGTGTGCTGCAGTGCAGTATATACAGTATATTTCTATATATAGAAATAGAAATTCACTACAGACCTCAAGAATATTTGGAAGTGACTCTAAAATGGGGAATATCAAATCCAGACCAAAGATTTGCCAAGTTGCACCATCTCAAAGTCTTCTAGAGGAAGAAGAACCATCCTGTCAACCAGCTTCACCATGGATGGTCACTGTTGCACAAGGTCCCTCAGAGCATTTGCAAAGATTTCTGGAACACCAGCAGACTGGCCAACTGCCACCACTAAAGCAGCATGTGCCTCGCATTGTTCACACACCGGCAGGTCAGATCATTAATAATGTATACAAGATGAATTTGTCATATTTGCTTAGTTCTGTCACTGGCTTTTTGTATTTGTCTTGTTACTTCAATATCCTAGATCAAACTGACCCACGTTCATACTTTTTGCATGTTTCTGCAGCAACTGAATATTTGTCATTTGTTTATAAAAAGACTGAATTCTTTCTTTGTTGCACTTTTATAGCTTCAGTTAATCTTTTAGTGTGCATGGATGAGGGCAAAGTCTCTTCAACCACAAAATGTCTAAACTGTTAATAGATATTTTTCTGCACTCACAGGAATGCCTGTCATCAGCAATACATATGGAGCTCTCAATGTCTTCTTACAGACATATATGCCCAGTTGTCAGCCATTAGTGATATTTCCCCATGTGTATGTAGAGTAGAGGCTGATGAAGGGACAGCAGACAAAAGATGGACAATTTGAAAAAAAAGGCCTTTTAATGTATTCAAGTGTGAATCTAATAAATATGCTCTTATTAGGCCCAAGGATGGAGCGATGGGGTTGTCCAGCAGTATTCCACTCCCAGCCAGAGAGGGCACTGTGGTGCAGGCAGCAAACAGGTGAAACGCAAATCCTATGTTCTATAATCAGTCACAGAACATAGTATTGAGGAGAATCGCCACTTATATTGTCTTCCACATTTATCAGATGCTAGCGAGAGGGATATTTGAAACAAGTCAAATATCAGTGGTTTCATATGCAGTTTTTGCCCAAAAACTTCATTTGAAAATAATTAATCATGTTTATAGGGAAAAAAATTTCTCAAGACAGAACAGCATAAAATACACAAACTACAGCTCCCGGTACAAGACTTTCTAACAGTGACTTGTGTACACCTATGACATTACTTAGCAAGAACAACCCATGAGCTGCCAATCAAAACTCTGTAGCCAAAATTCTAGGGTCTGTACTACACAGTCACATGACCACCAGATGGTTATGTCCATGATTACATCTTCCTGAAATGTATGTTTTGTATTATGTGAAAAAAATAGCTGGGGAAAATGATGGAACATCTCTCTATATATCATTTTGGTATCTTCTGCACACTGGAGAAATTCATGTTGGGTGCATAGTACATACTTCTTAATATTTTTTGGTCATAATCAGTAAACAAGCAGTATATAGTAGGTAAGTTCAACAGAGCACCCAGCACTGAAAACAGCCTTAAAATTTGTTTATAACTTGCTAATTATTTTTTTCACCATCTTTATTGGCTCATTTGGTTAAAATTGGGAGTTTGATATTCTCTCGTTATTATTGTAAATGATGTTATCATATCACAATATGAATTCGAGCATATGAGTGGATATAGGGTGCTCTTAAAATTTAAAAAATCTCAATACAATGTAAAGGTCCCATATGAGTAATTTTTTTCCCCTAGAATCTATTTTGGAACCCATACTAAGAAGATCTGGTTGTTCCTCTGTTTATGTACATTCTTTAAAATGGTTAGTCACTGATTTAAAAAAAATAATGCAAATATCCATAAATAAAGCCAAACATGAAATAAATTGATAAACAAATAAACAAAAAGGGATCAAATTATTTGTAAGAGGTGTTTAGAAACCCATAAGACAAGGATGGAGAAAAAAGGAGAGGGAAGCAGCTGGTGAGCGCTGAGCCTTGCCCTGGTGTTCCCGCTGGGTCTGATTATGGTGCTGCTGGAATGGAAAGTGGGCTGGGCTGCAGCCACAGTCCCTCTATGGGAACCACTTTCAGGGCACTGGGAGCAGGAAGAGAGCTCCACCCTCCTTTTGGGAAATATCAACACCATCAGACGTTAATGGTACTTCTTTTGACAAGCCACCAGAAAGCCCCAAAATCTAAACTAAAATTGCTATTAAAAGAGTGCCATCTTTTATTTACACAAGCATATGTTTTCTTTGACACCAAAGCTTGAGGACTCTATTAATGGTGAGCAGTAAGCGCTAACAAATAAACAGTCCCAGCTCTGATGGTGTACTATAGGGTACCAAACTAAATGCACTTCTAGAACGGTTAAATCAGATATTTATAGTGTATGACTTTCACAGAAACAGATGGAAGGAGTCTTTTTGCCACAGACAGTCCTGTCTCACCAAGCGACCAAGAATCATCAAGCCCATCAAAAGACCTTTAAGGAAAATTGAGTGAAAGATCAAATTGTCTACACTTCTAGTGGTGAGTCTGTACCCACATAACATACAACCTAAACAAGGGTGCCCAACTCTGGTCTGACTTCTCATACTGGAGAACACTGGCTCTGCTAGTCAGGTGAAACTGAGTTAATGGAATCTGGAGTGTTAGATAAGGGTTGGAACTATAGACATATATACAGAAATAAAGCAGATAACATCACTATACAAACAGAGGAGTGTCTGGTTATTGGCACTCCCTCTCTGCACTGTGAAATGAACCCATCTATGGGTGAAATGTTAACATATTCACTAAACCTGGAGGTATAAAAACCTGAGGTGTACTGCATTTTCCTGTAACAATATACAATTTATGGGCTGCTGACATTTCATGGTTAGAACCTTGCCCTTGTGAACAGAAGGTTACAGGTTCACGTCCCGACCCGGGCACCACTGAGGAACTCTAGAGCAAGGTACCGTCCCACTACAATGCTCCCCGGGTGCTTTTCATAGCTGCCTGCTGCTCCATGTGTGCACGTGTGATGGTTTAAATGCAGGGGTCACATTTCATTGTGGTGCACTTTGTGTGTTTGAGTGTGTTCACAATGACAAATCACTTTTATTGTTTCATTGGAATAGTGTAGCATTTGGAATGCATGCAAATTTAGTATTACTTTGTATTGAGTATGGCTTGTAATTAAAAACATTCTGAAGGATTTATAAAAATATGTATAGTCCATAGGTACAATTAAATCCAGTGTGGAGAAGTGAAAGTACCTCAGTTAGCTTGGTGTTTTGTTGTGATTCCCATAGACAAAAAATGCTACTGTAATGTGTTCTATTACAGATCAGAAGCTGCCTAAATCTAAGATTGTGAACCAGTTTGTGACATAAAACTTAAACATAATCAGATTTCCTTAAAATTGAACCCAATTAACTAAATGAGAAAAAAATAGCACACTTGGTAACTTGTTTATTGAAGAAAATTATCCAATGGCAATAGTATATGAACCTTTGTTTTCAGTATCAGGTATGAGCATATGTGTAGTAATAACTGAAAATGCTTTCAGTAACTGTTGGTCAGGTATAAGTATCAACTTTTTGGAATTTAAGCTCATTCCTCCATTCAGAATAGCTTTCAATGCGGAACCATTCTTTGATAGAACCACTTGTGTGTTCAGGGTTGTTGTCTTGTTGTATGTCCAACTTGATATTAACATTCAGTTCACATATGTGTCCTGACATTTTAGAATTTGCTAGTATAATTTGAAATGTCAAGCCATTTTTGCCCAGATGCAGGAAAACAACATGAAAGCACCACCACATTTCACAGATGTGATTGTTTTTTTATGCTGGAAGGCAGTGTCTTAGGTTCTCCATTGTGCTTCTCATTTAAACTTAAAAGTTCTATTTTGATCTCATCTGCCCACAAAACATTTTTCCAATAGCCTTCTGACTTGTTCATGTTATCCAACTAGAGATGGTCAACAATATTTTTTTGGAGAGCAATGACTTACCATATACTCCAGTGTAGTTCAGTGTTCTTTTGACTCAAGAACATTAACTAGACAGTGTGAGAGAGGCTTTTAGTTGCTTAGAAGTCTCCCTGAGCTCAGTTGTGACCTGGCAATTTTCTTTATTGATTGTCCACTCCTGGAGAGTGTCGTGAAAATCCATCGTTGATGTCTGACGGTGGATGTGTGTTCCAAACTCTTTAGAGATGGTTTTCTAACCTTTTTCAGCCTGATGATGATCAATAACCCTCCTTTGTTCATGTTATAATACACTTCCAGAGTCCACTTTCCCTTAAATTAAGCACTACTCCTAAGGTGTCAATCATAGAAATGGAACATTGGATTGTTTTCCTCAATCAGTAAATATACTATTTGTGTTAAACTTACTTCCTTGTCTATTTTAGGAATCTGATAAAAAATGTAAATCACAGTAGAAAAATTACAGATTGATCTTGGAATAGTTCTGTCAAATTACTTACAGATTATTTTACAGGACATCATTTGCTAAAACTAATCCTAACTGAAAAGTGCTTTAGATACATTTTACAATTTAACAATAAAGATATAAAAGTCAATTAGCAGAAAATGTCTTTTTTAACACTGTTGCTGTCATCAGATACTGGAACAGACAACAAAGAAACACAAAGTATCAGAGTGGTCTGGCATGAGGCAAAGGAACAAAGTGGACCAAGAAGTGTGGACCAAAAAGAGCTTCTGCAACCAAGTTCTCCAGTGACAGTTCTAGACCTCTGAGGAGAAATAACAAGAACACAAAACCAGATATAATGCTACACATCAGAGAGAGAAGGTGTGGAAGTGTGCTGCAGAGTTATTCATGGTCCTTCTCCTGGAACATGTCTAGAAGTGTTACAAACTTTGACAAAGCCCAGATACGTTCTGTGCAAACACCAGTCTGCATAACTCGGCAGAAATACATAAACTGACAAAAACAGAGGGATGGAACAGACTGGAGAACAGACAGGTAAATACCAGAGGGGGATCTAAATTGAGACCTCCAGAAGAAGACTCAGATGGGCCAAGAAGGAAATGAATATTAATACATGAAATTATTATAATGATTATTATACATGAAAAATGAAATGGCTGAAGAGCAACAGATAATAGCTAGATATTGATGTCAATTTAGGAAATTGTGATTCAAATAAATGTAATACATTATCCTGCAAGAGTCCTGAAATTCCTGATACTGGCATTGTCATATAGAATCAACATAGTTATGATGAGAAACTATTCAGGGGGTCAAAATCTAAAAGGTCTCCGCCAAGGTTATTATTTATTTTCCTTAACCTAGTTGTCTCAGCTCGGACTAATAGTTACCAAATAAGCAGCTGAAGTAAGCTTTTGCTTTTATTACAGACATGTAATTAAGTTGGGCAAGAATGTTGTTTTCACATTTGTCCTATAAAAAGGTAATTTACAGTTAAAACTTACATTGAAGGGAAATTCCACATAAATGATTTTTAATTGTTTGGAATTCATTGTAGAGATTTGAATTTCATTATAGTGATGGTGACAGGAACCACTCAAATTTATTTACTATACAAAACGCCGAGTGAACCTACATGTCTTTAGGTTTTTGTATGCAATGTTGATAAATAATTTCCACCCTAAACCTTCTTTTTTTGTTTTCAGATCTGGTTCCCATCACCACCACTGTGAACAATTCAGATTTGGCAAATTTCTCTACACTGCACAATTTCACAGCAAACACTTGTAAAAGACTGTTTATATCTAGACATTTTAATTATGCATACATCTTGAAAAATTCATGAAATTCCTATAAACACCACTTGCAAATTGTAGGACAAATGGGAAAAAAAATCCTGAAAGTTTATATCTACACATAACTTGAGCAGAAGCACTGGCCAATGTTAAAGCACTTTAAATACTTAAACTTGCACCCAAAACAAAATGGTTTTAAAATAAACATAGCTGATGTGCTCAGTAAGCAAAGTGCAGATGCAGTATGGTGGCCTTTCTTTTAACAGCCATACAGAAAACAATGTGCTTGCTCCCAGTGAATGGTGCCCAGCTGACATAATTATCATGATAAAATACACGTGTCGTTGAGGATGTTGGGAGTACAGCTGTCTTCTCTTTACCCAACAGAAATATGAATTGTAGCAGCAATTTAAATGGGTTTAATCACAAACGCAAATGAGTAACCATGAATAATCAAGTATGTTTCTGTAGGGTATGAAATTACACAATTCTGGCTGAACTCAGCAAGCAATGAATTTTATGTGGCACCGCTACATGCCAGACAATGCAAGTAAAAATCGTGGCAGATACAGAAGATGGTGTTGATAAGAATAAAAAAAGAAACAATACATAGTCCCTATTTATTCTCACCAGACTAATCAAGTCCTTGAGACAATAAAGGCACCACCACACAAATTACCAGATGTCATTACTTAACAAACCCACCACACATTTGCAATAAAAATCAAATAATTTATTTATACTTTTTTAAACAAAGTCTGTTGTCCACTTGAAATCAAAGAAAACTTGCAAGACACTTTGTAAGAGGTGAGAATGGAAGAGGACTGGGATGACATAAACCAACATGCAGACCTCTCGGTTCTGCCCCACTGCAGCTCTGAATGAGATGCAGGTCTCATTTGTCCAACGCTATAGCTGACATGTGGAAAGTATCGCACATACAACAGAAATGCAAATGTTTATGGTGGCAAGAATTATCTGCAAATCCAGATTCATTGAACCTTCCTTGAACAAAATGTTACTACAGCAGACAAGTCAGATGAACGTCCACTTTTGCTTTGAGGTGACCGGTCAGTACATGGTCGGATCCAGCTAGAACCTGCCAGCTGTTGGGTTTTTCAAAAGGCCATTTAACAGAAATCTCACGTAGGTAAACAATGGAATTCTTAAGATGGCAGTGCAATGCTGTGCATGCCATAATTTTGTACAGTGCTCATTAATCTTGTTATATTGCAAAATAATCAACCACTCAGCTGCCAAATACCAATGAATGTTTATTTAGGTCGGTACCATGTACTGATTAAGCCAAAAGGGTTATTTCATTCTAGACTGAATTTACATACACTCTTAAAATTAAAGGTTCCTTGATGGTTTAAAAACAAAAACAACTGGACAGATGTTTGACTTGGTCGAGATCTCAAAACACTATCTGACAACAGGCTCTCTCGGTACTGCTAATCCAGGTAGATGTCTAATATTTAATGAATGTGCATTAGGATTCCCATACTAGTGTGTCCATAATCCAACCTATCGAATCAGATTCTTTGGATGTTAAAATGACTCACAGAACTGAATTACTTAATGTACCATGCACAAAATGCTTCTTTATGAAACCAAAATTGCAGGTTTTACAGCATCAATCCAAGGAACCCATATTGGAGGCTTTATTTTTAAGAGTGTAGGTATATTCCTCAAACAGTGTTGAATGGGAGGTGGGGATGTTTGGACAATAAGAACTCACATTTCCATCTCTCAACAGCTATTCACATGCTGAAGGAGCCTAACCCTTTACAAAAACAAATTGCCTCTGAAGTATATTGTGGTTTTTAATAACCACTGGGTCCTTAAAAGGAGCTCTTGACCAGGGAGGAGAGACCTGGAGGAGAACTGGACAAGAACCAAACACCTGAGCCCATTTGTTTTGAGGGTATACAGCTTATGGCATGTGTCTTGTATGCCTTTCTATGATTCAATGTTTCATTTATCCATTTCATAAGAAATCTACAGTCCACACATGCCCACACTTATACTGCAACACTTAATATTGTGTTCCAACAAGCTCATCTGCTCATCTGACTAATACTGGAGTCCAGCACCTCTGTATGAAGAAAAAAAAAAAAATCACTTCTTCCCACCAAAAACTTGGATGAAATAAATGTTTTTGATTAATCAAAAAAAAAAAAAAAACCTACGAACCAACAGCAAAGCACATTGGGGGTCTTTCTGCCAAGAACACAAGAGGAAGCTAATCAGGATTTATTAGTTGGGCTTGAGAGAAAGAGAGAGACGCACGCGTACACAAATTAACTTTTACCTTGCAAAGTGGATCTAACTTACCATTAAGGTGTTGAACCCAGAATTTACGTCAATTTAAACACCATATGAATAGCAAATGTCATATGTCCATGACAAATCAGATTGTTGCAAATTCTAATCAAGTGAATCCTAACCCTTGTTCTGGAGCGCCCATGCTCCGTGTATTTTAGTGCTTTCCCTGCACCCAAAACACCTGACACAACTTAATCAGCTAATTAAGAAGCCTTTACTGTGTTGAAGTGGAAGCAGGAAAATGCTAAAACATGCAGGGCAGGGATCTCCAGAACCAAGGTAGGAAACGTACATCCGTGTCAACACAGTGGGATGCTGGTTGCATTTATATGCTGCCCTCTGCTGCTGAACTAATGTAAAGAGCAGATCAGAGGTACCCTTTCTAAAGTGTGCATTTAGAAGTTGGTTATTTTCACAACTAATAACAACATACAGCCTGCATGGGCACCAGGAGTTCTCGGACACTTTCCTAACAATTGACTAGCACTGAAAAGTCGCACCCTTGGCAGTCAGTAACAATCACTGACACTGGAGAAAAATGAAAAATCAGATTGGTGGATTTGATTTTTCTACTTTACATACTACGTTTTAAATCTGGTCATCAAATACTTTAAAAGAATGCCGGTTTTAGATATGAGCAAGTATTTAAAAAGTGCATCAAGATGTGCATTTCATTTATGTAATGGCATTACACCCTTGCCCATGATATTGAATAAATATTTCAATGTTCATGATGCTGAAAAGGGCAAATTTGACAAATGAAATCAACTGTTCAACAGACAAGTACAAAAGTAAGGTATGCATAAAAGAACGTAGCATATTGCAAACATTTTGAATACCAAACTGTCTTATCAGGCTAATCTAGCAGAGCTTAGAAAAGGACAGTCATTTTTGATAGTAACCAATTGGAGTTTTTATGCTAGATTAATTAAAATGCCAACTTGTGTGCCTGCATGGACATTTTTCTCAGAGTACATTGTGGTGTCTTCTGCATCTTTCTTGAGCAGCTTCATTACTAAAATGAAGGGAGGTCTGCTCAGAGTGCACAAAAATATAAAATAAAACAAACACAAAAGAATAGACCCCCATACACACAAACACAAGCCAATGCTAAAGGGTCTAACACAATTAGAACCTTCAACATCCCCATGAACCCTCTTAAGATGAAAAAAAAAAATGTTAGTGTAGTTCCTGTTTTTTTCACGTTTCTGACCATAGAAGTTCTTTTTTCCTCATCCCTCAGTTATAATAATTCATAAAAAATTAAAGAATAGGGGGGTGATGCCTTGTTTGTTTCTTTATTAGCCCGTTCCAGTCCGGCCTGACTCCTAGAGGTGATGCTAATGTCCTGCCCAGTTATTCTTCAATGGCTGATGGGATCCCTCAGCGACCTGCAATCAGGCCTTTAGACATCACAGTGCAGAGCCACCAGCTTTTCCTCTTCAGAGTCAGTGACTGCTTTCAAATATTAGCACCCCCCACTTTTTTGCAATAACTTCTTTCACTCGCAGAAATGTACTTAAAACTCTTTATTATATTTTGCTTGTTTTTCATACGAGGCTGCCTCCCCTTTGTGGCTCGCTGGAGGCTGACTCGCCATACTCACTGAAAGAACGCAGCTCTTCCGGGCTGGGGCAGAGGGACAGGAGGACAGAGGACCAAAGGGAGAGTTGAGGAGGTCACAAGTGGACTCAGCGTAGCCAGAGTTTGAGCCGGAGAGCATCCACTCCGTTTAAATAGTATCTGAAGAGCCGCTTGTCCCTGACAAAGCCCAGGTTTTCGTAAAGTTTCAGGGCAGATTTGTTGGTGATTTCTGTCTCCAGCACCACCTGTGACAGAAAACACAGGGCCCAAATGAGGACTGTTCAATCATATTAGGCACATGCAGCCAGAATAAACAGTGGGCAAGGGAGTCAGAAATGAGCACCAGTAGCATTCAGAAACTTCAAAATCTACACATGGACTTTTATAGGTTTTAGCAAGGTGACTATCTTAAAATACATGGCTCTTTGACTTTACAGGTCATATGTGAATACTCTGACAACACACGTGTGCTAACACAGACTACGTCTAATCTCTTACCTCATCACAGTCCCCATCCACCATGGCATAAATTGCCTTTTTTACAAGGTTAGTACCTGGAAAAACATAAGATTTTTTTATTTAGTCTATACATTTAACAATACCTATCAAACAAAATACGTTTTAAAAATTGTATAAAACAACTAGACAAAAAGACAGGAATGTCTTGTGCTGTCAAGTGTCAGAAAGGACAAGTTAACCACAAATATCTAAATAAAACAGCCCTTTAGACTGCACTAGAACTTCTTGACACTTCAAGAAACACACATACCAATGCCTTTCCTTCGAAATTTGGAGTCAACAGCAAGCATGGCAATATAGCCCCGCCTGAACATCTTCTTGTGCATGTCCAGCTTGCACACAATGGCACCAACACAGTTTTTCTCCACCATAGCCTGTGACACATTAAAGCATTACAAAAGAGCCAAAAGAAAACCTTACTACCATAATATTAATTCTGATTTACTCGAAGATGTGTGTGATTATTCAATTCGATTAGAAATGTAAAATCTGAGATTTTGTATACATTAGTACACCATATTCATTACGTGGCCAACCTGATGTGTGCATTAATATAGGATACTTTTAAATGGCAATAACTAATCAAAACATGTGGCAAATGGTGACCGTGACACACTAGGAAGGAAATTAAGACATTTTAAATTCTGGTACTAGGCATACATGGGTACACAAATAAAAAAAAACAACAACTATCATTTAAAAACAAGTTAAAGTAGATGTCTCACACTTTCCATGAGTTGACTGTAGATATATTGTCGATAGAGTATTTTAAATTTACTGAATTTATTATTTTATTTTTATTATTTTAAGTTACTGAATTACAAATTACACTATTCCACTCAGATAGAGTGGGGAAAAGTAAGGCCAAATCAGAATACATCTTGAAACCAAAATGTTGCTCATGGAAGACTCTTATAAAATTAAATCAGAAATAAAGATTCACATAAAATCAGTTTAAAAAACTCCCATATAATAAAATCAGAAAAAAAATCAGTACCAACAATATGTTCCATTAACTAAATTAATTTTATATAATATTATACATGGTTATATAATA
>JBBPDA010000001.1:38501610-38514801 GCA_037974385.1 Arnoldichthys spilopterus
TATGTGTTATAACCTGGCACCTGTTGTGCTCAGGGATCAGTTCAGGCAAGAGAAGTTCATTTGGAAATACCCATGGTGTAATTAACAAACAATACAGATACAGCAATATGGCTGCCTTTGACTGCAGGAGCCAGTCGGACTAAATCCAGCTAAACGCTTCTGTGGTCTGAGAGACTTTTGTGGACACATACTTGAACACGGACATGCAAAAGTGTTTCCCAGAGTGAGTGTCACATGCTTCTGCACAATATAGGTGAAGAGTACCTTGTGACTGATTGGATCTAGCCAGCAGATTGGTCATGGTCGATGGGTTTCCAAGGAGGAAATCCTTGTGAGAACACTGCCTTGCTATGTCACAGCAACAGAGATGACCAATAGGCATGGCAGACAATGAAGCTCACAAACAAAGCCTTACCCTAGTGAAGAGCTCCCGCCTGGCTCCAGTGCTCCATCATACACTGCGGTCTCATCTTAGGGACCTCCCAGAGCAAGCAATTTTGGTCCAAAATAGAGAATAGTGCTGAGCAGACCACTTCATTTTTGCTACATGTTGAATTTGTGTCACAATGCAGCAGGTGATTAATCTCCCTCCCCTCACTTTCATTAGTTTCTAATAAAACTCGATCACTTCAACTTTTTGATCTTGGTCTCCTAAGTTTGATGAGGGGAAATAACACAGCCCCTCAATCACAGGTTGTGATTTAATTAGGGGGCATGGTTTAAAATATGGAGGAAAATATGGCCATATAATAAAGAAGTAAAATTGTGCATATACATATGGTCACTGTCAGAACAAAACCTCATATCCCCAAAAATTATATATTTAAAAGGAGAAAAGCTTTCTTAAAGGGAAATACCACGGATTGTTTCACATTAGGATCTTGATAAATTAATTCACAAACTCATAACTCTAGAAAAACTTGCTGAGTCAGAGTCGTTCATTACAGTAGGGATGGAAAGTAGGCATCCAGAATATTTACCTCTAAAAGTAACCTCATAGAAAGTTCTCACTTGAATATGTTGCCTAATCACAGTGATACTGTTTTATGATTTGATTATGTTTTTGCATAAAATGTCTTTTTTAACATTCGCCCATGGCAAAAGTACATGGCATGCAGACAAATGAAAGCAGAAAACCCTGAAAACATATATAATCACTACTAGTGTAAGACAGCAAATAAAAAATAATTAAACATATTACAATACTTGAAACATCCAAATGACCTTAAACGGGAAATTGCAGTTGCCCATGCTAAACTGTAGCTGATTGCAGCTGGAACAGAAACAATATGATATGAAGTAAAACAGAAGATGTCTATGTTATACAGTGGTTTACATTATTGTCATCAAGGACCAGTGATGAATGGGCCAGTCGCATGTTGGGTAACTACTCTATAAGGACATAAGTGGACACTTTTGTTAAAGAGTCTGAAAAACCAGACAAGCTAAAGTGGGACTTCTAAGGGCCACTGCAGAGTAATTAACTCCCTCTCTGGATACCAGTTTAGTTTTCCTCATTCTCAGACCTGCTCTGTCTGTCTGTCAGTCAGTCAGTCAGTCTATTCCCAACCCCAACAATCACAGACAAGGTCTAAAGCCCCCTTGTAAAAGAACTCAATGAGTCCCCTTTACAGATTCAAAGAAAGGCTAATTAGGACAACTACTAATGAGTGCTGTCTAGACCAAAAATGATGGAGCAAATAATTGAGTTTAAATGAACACATCACCAGTCAAACAGACAAGAATTGTGTAAAAAGATTACATTTTTACTTCATTTGGCACAAAACATCCTCATAAAACTTTGACACTAATACACTGCTCGGTCGCTGCTGCTGCTGGATGGCAATGTTTTCTTGCTTTCTCAAGGTTTGCAAGAAAACACCTGATTTCACCGCTTTAGGAAAGTAGCAGGGCTAGTATGAAGACTCTGCAAACTAATTTTAGCTGTAGATGCAACATTTCATTCACTTAGTATCACTTTACAAATTAATTAATGTATGAAATTTATTCTTAATCGAATACAGTTAAACTAATTACCAAAACCTGATTTCCTGCCTGAATCTTCAACGAGCCGTGTTCTGGGCTGCATTATCCAAAAGCACCATAACACAAAGATGATTCTTTAATGCTAGAGCAATTATCACACTGAACACTTCATCTGCCAGTAAGGTAACTCTGCCAGTTAGTGTTAAGACGCTTTTAGGAAGCTGGGCCCAGGTCAGGTCTGATGGCCATTATGCCAAATCAGTCTCTAGAATCACAAAACTACAGTATCATTAGTCCAGAAGACACAGGGGCATCTCCAGTAGAGTTCCAGATGTAGTATTCAGAGGACACCAGTTCTCGTGCTGTAAGAAAATTTTATTAAAAAGTTTATTGTGCCTTTCCGTAATTGAAAATAGGTATATATTTACAAACTCCATTTCTGGAAAAGTTGGGACATTTTGTAAAATGCAATAAAAAAAATAAAACTTGAAAAGAGGAAAACAATTCGTAAAACTGGCAAAATTACTTCCATTTTGTAAATATAAAAATGTTTTGAATTTGATGCCTGAGACTCATCTAAAAATAGCTGGGACCTGGGCAAAATAAGAGTAAAATGTTCTAGAATATTCACATTATACCATTTACCACACATTTACCATATATCAGCAGATGAACTGTTAACAAGTGAGGAGCATCTACCAAAGGCTCAGTCTTTGCATGGCAAGGATGGGTTGCGGTTCACCACATGGGCTTGGGAGGACTTGGAAAACCATTAACACAGTCCACTGCTGCATCAAGAAATGCAACCTGAAACTCTGTTACACAAACCATATGTCAATTTCACTTGCCAAACTGCAATGATTTGTATCCTCAATTTCAAAATGATTTAATTTAAAATTATTTTAATTAAATGGAAAAGTGATGTAACACAGTAAACATGTTCCTGTCTCAACTACTTTTGAGCATATTGTAGGCATCAAACTCTACATTTTTAGGATTTACTAAAAATTACTATAAATACTATAAACTATGCATTTTAACCACACCAACAATAATCAGAAATTTAAAAAAATCAGCTTGTTTAAAAATAGGTTGGGTGAGCCTCAGCATTAATTCCTACAAAATATGTATAGAATTCATAGTCACTTTTACATATGCAGTGAGATCTTTGTATAGAGGGTATTGCCAGTATCAAAATATGAAATTTAATGTAAATTTGTTTATGTTTACAAAAATACATTCAAGCTGGTCGGTTAAATAAAGGTTCAAGATAATGATCAAATCACAGATTCTTGTCTTATTGCATTTGTCCCATCTTTGCCAGGAACTGGTTGGTGAAATGCATCACGAAACACTTACTTGTGAGGATGCGTGGTTTTGCTGACGAATAAACTTGCACAGAGTGTTGGTCAACACAGCATCCTGATAAAGTTAAATCTGGTACACGGAAGAAGAGCTGAATACAACAAAACAGTGGAGTTGAAGGGTTAAATTATGAAGCGATTACTATTTACACAACTAAAAGAATTAAGAAAACTACAATCTGGTATGAGAACAAAGCAAAGAATATGTCTCAGCAACATCCACAGTAATCAGAAATATAGGAAATCAGCTTGTTTAGGCTGGGTGAGCCTAAGCACAAAATCATCTAGAATTTGTCCAGAATTCACACTCACTTTTACATATGCAGTGAGATCCGTGCATAGAGGGTCTGTTGGTCCCACAAGATACCCAGAGAGTGTTACAGTACCTTCCAGAGTTACCTCTTTGGACTTAGGAAACTTCTGACCTGAAAAAAAATTAAACCCAGTCACTGTGTTGTGAATACTAAGTGTCTTATATAAAGAAAATGCTTGTGGTGAACACATACTTACCAAGAACCCAAACTAGCAGATTCTTCTCTTTAGATACCTCCAACTGTCCTGAACTCACCTTAACATCCACACTACCTATTTGGTTTCTGTCAATAAAAAGAAGACCTAATATATCTGCTAATAAACACACCAGTTCAGTTGTAAATTCAGTAGCACCTACATAGAAAGATGTGTGTGGATATATTTGCATATGTAACATAGTTGTAACATAATTTAATATGAATATTTTCCAGCCTTCCTTTATCCCTCGGACTTCAACAGGTTTTAAAAGGCTGATGGACAATACCAATCTTCTATAAAAAGGTTTTTTCCATATTTGGAACAATATAAGCAATGATCTTCTGCCCATGAAGTATTCCCCGGTCCTGTCCATTTTTTATATATTTTTCCTGCTCTAAGACACCTGATTAAACTTATCAGCTATTTAGCAAGGCTTTTCAGAGTTTAACTGGGTGTGTCTTGGCAGTAAAACAATAAAATATGCAGGATATGGGGGGCACAGTTGAGCTGCTATTCTATTAATATAAAAACAGCTAGAATTGACTGAAAGCATTCATAAAATTCAACAGAATACCCCCTACATCACTACAAGCTGAAGAAATTAGGTTTGTGAAATGTATAACCTGTTGAAAAATGGCAGGTGTGCTTCACAGTATTCAAAACTGTTTCTGACACTTTCATGGAGCTTGAGGAATACATTCAGCTTGAGAAGATTCTCTTCTGCTTTCAGCTGGTAGGAGCCAAGAATAGGAGGGACAGGTACCTGTGTGACAAGGATAAATCAAATTTCATTTAATATAATTACTGGATAAACAGTTCTCAAACATATAGTAATACATTTCTACCTGTGAGGTGTAACTGCAGAGTCTGAAAGGCTCTAGTGGTGGAGAGAATGGAAATTTGTAAGGCCCTGAAAAGGCTGAGCCATCATTCTCATCCACACTGCTGGCTGTGAGAATGCTAGAATCTAGAGAGGTCACGCAGGGGTGGACAAGGATGTCCTGGAGGGGCGAACCATTCGGTGGTAGTGTTAGGGTGACCGTAACATTGGGCAGAACTCCCTCCACTTCACACTTATGTAAAAAAAAAAAAAAACATAAAAAGCAGAATGGAGATTTGGGTTAATCACTGAAATGTTATTAATTTGAACACAGAAACGAGCACGAGATTACACTTACTTTGCACATCACCTTCCCACATACATCCCACATGTCTTGCTTGCTCCTGTTGCCATACTGCATGGACCTCACGGTCTCTGTGAGGGCCACACTCACCACCGCTCTGCCTCGATGGACTCCTGTTTTCCATGCTGGTTGCTTCTGAGCACCTCCTGGGCCTGGTGCCACAGTGGCAGGCAACGCTCCAGCCTGAGGGGGGACATCCAAAGGCGTCCCCAGAGGACAAACCTGCAGAAGCACTGAGGGGAGAGCAGCCAAGCGGGAGGACAGCACATCAGGCTCTGGCACTTTACCTCCTGTGCCAAAAAGAAAGCCCTGCAGGCCTGACAGAAGAGCTAAGCCCTGAGAGACCGAAGCTAGGCTGGAAAGAGGAGGTCTGGGTTCAGGCAGGGCTTCAACCAGGGGGAGACAGGCTAGGATTAGCCCACCCTGGCTGATGGTTAGCAGGGGCCACAGGGTTCTCCCACCTTGACCACCAACACGAAGCTCCACAGCAGGACAGCGCTGCTGACGTGCACAGTCATCCCGTATAGCCACATAGGGCTTCTCAGGGTCTACCAAGCCCAGTTCAGTCAGCAGGAGCTGGGGCATAAGACAGTCCTCAGGAACAGCCACATACTGAACTCTTGCCAGGGATTTAGCACGGAACTCCACTGTGGGGTACCGCCTGAATGAAATACCACAAATGACAGTTGTGAGTTAATGACAGTACCCTCTAGAGTTAAGTGGCAGCCAGAAATGACAGTTCAGTCAGGATGTATTTTGTTGCATAGCATGCACAGTATGAGCAGCTCAAAACATTGCCCAATACAACTCTATAAACGGGCCACCGAGAAGAAAAAAATAGCAACACATTTTCTGTGTGAAAATTGCATATTTGGGAGAATTTTCTTGCTTACCTGGAAAATCGCACTTTTCCACATTCACCCTTGTCATGAGAAACAACCCACAATGCCCTTATACTCATTGAGAACCGGCTACTTTTTACCCGTTTTCATAAAGTTGATCGATTAAGCATGTTAGTTGACTAACAAACCGGACAACCAACTCAGCAGTCACATCGTTCAGCCTTTCAACGTGTTAAAAATATAACGCACAGTGAATGGCTACATGGCAAGCTGAGAAGCTAACAAAATTACGACTCAAACTGGTAAACCTTTATTTCTGGTGACGTTTCCTGTTTTGAAACGGCACGTGACACGCATGGGGTGTGTTTCCTGGCTTTCCTCGCCACAAGGGCTGATTTCGGATCAGGTATACGCCTTTCCACGCCGCTTCTTCATAGAACACAGCGAAGCACAAGCTGATCTCAGACCTGACGGTCAAGACAGACTTCCGCTTGTATGATTTTTTCCCCCTTCGTTTCCGGCCCGGTCATGGCAGCTGTATGCAGGAAGCGCAGGGCCTTGATTTAGGGTAAACAAGCACTAGCGGACCCTGTCAGAATTCAGCGAATCGGTCCTGATTTAAAGAGTGTTTGGGGGTGTTTGTCGGACTTCATTAGCTCTCTGCAATATCTCACTGTCACAGTAAACAATGACAACGACCGCTCAGTTGTTTGAGGTAAGTTGCAGTCAAGCTAGCCGCTGAGCTAGTCAGTTAGCGTGCACAATAAGATATCCAGTTCGACAAATATTAAAGCTTAAGTAAAACCGAGGCTACATGTTCATCGTCGAAATGCTGTTCATGTAATGTGTTTCTTCATCTATGCATGTTTGCTGGACGAAAGGAATGGTAATGTACTAGCATTGAAGGGAGTGAATGGAGCAACCGCAGACCCGTAGCCTGTAAACAGAGCATTATACAGACGTTTTGCTAATTTTAGCTCGTTACTTTGTAGACACCTCCAGCACCAAACAGTCTGTACTCGGAGCGTATAGCTGAAGAATTTATAGCGTTATCAAACCTAGCTGCTCTTCACGTGCTGCGTGTTAATTGCGTGGTTCCTGGACGAGCTAAGCTTATGTGCAATTTTCTGTTTTTCTAGGTATGATCAGTAATTTGTGATGTTTTGTATACAAGTAATATGTATCTTTTTTGCAATTGAGTTTGCTGTGGATGATGCAGTGTCACATGCCCGGTTTAGTCATTAAACTCAATTAAGTTATAATATTTTTTCTTTATGACTGTATAGGGGAATAAAGTTGCAATTTTTAAGATTCTTATTTTCATAGGAACCATTTGATGCAGATGAGTATATTGAGCGGCTGGCTTGGAGAACCCCAGGAGGGGGTTCTAAAGGAGGAGCAGAGGGATTTGACCCAAAAAAGTGAGCCCTGAAATATTTTATGTTATAGCTTCTTTCACGAATGTTATTTACTTCTTGCAAGTATATGCACATCTATTAAAATGACTTTGTGCAGCATGTGAAATGATAATGATGGTTTGACATACTTTAGCAACCTGAAAAATGTTTGTTGCACCATAGCCTAGCATAGTTCATGAACAACAGCTTTTGTGACAGTGTTACACGCTTTGCATCTATCAGTTTAGTAAACATGCTTTCATCTATTCGCAGTCGACCTAATTATTGTGACTTTGCATTTGGTTCTATTTTTTTTTTGTGTGTGTGATTTTTGCTTTATTCCACCTTTTTTATCTTATTGTTCATTCAGTTTTTGAAGGTACAAAGATTAGTCTGAGATATTGGATGTATGTTCAACAGTTTGCTCTTACAGTGATGTAGAGCAGTATGTTAAATCTGTTGGACTGGCAATGCAGAAACATCAGCCTCAATTTAACACTAACGTCTCAAATAACCAACCGTGGAGAGGCTGATATGAGTTGCTGAACCACTGACTCACAAATGATGGAAGAGAACGAATTTCAGCGAAAGAGAGCGAGAGAGGAAAAAGGCCCTAAGCTGCACCCAGCGTTGGAGGAATTATTGTGATATGAGATTATACACTCATCACTTTGGAATGGTTTTTCTACCACCCAGAGTATCCAAATATGCTGACGTGGAGCTTTTTACAACTGCTGTCCTGCAAGTGCTTACAAATGCAGCTGACAAAGCTGTTAGTAGTTCCGTGAGGGTTCGTACACACACTCGCACATCACAAAAAGGACATTTTTAAGAGGAGTTGCAGTTTATGGCAACCGGCAATTAGCGGTTTTGCCAGCACAGTAAATATACTTTTCAGAAGTGCTATGCCTTTTTGTTGTGCTTCTGCACAAATTTCTGATATTGTGATTGGACTTCCTGAACATTAGAAAGTGCAATTATGAAGGCGCTTTAAGGGGTGGAGATAAGGTAATGCCAAGAGTGGTTAAAATATCTCATGAATATCAGAATTGTCATCTTTTCCAAAATGAAAAAACTGTTTAAAAAGTTACAGTTAAAAAGAAAAGAAATTTCACTATACATGTAATTCATATTCTAAAGAACTTCGTAGAGCAGCGTAATATGGGCTAAATACTAAATTGCTTTAATTTTTCTACATTTATTTAGTAGTACAGCATATACTATGTTAGTGGCACATTGTTCAACTCTTCAGATGACATGGCTAACGTTTGGCCTGAAAAAAATATTTAGGTTTTTTGTAGACGTGACTTTCTGGCAAACATGAATTTCATGAATTATACACAGATTATAAAGAAATGATATTTGGTTGGGATGCCCTTAGTGCACAATAAATAAATAGTGTAATTTGCTAAGAGAATTTATTTCCACATTGCTCCTTTTAATATTAGTATTGCATCGGTCAATTTTGTGATATTTAACAAACAGTCCTAGCACTTGGTTCATGTTTTTGAGAGCTAAACACTGTCTGATTTGAAAACCTTTGCAACTTCGCTCTGGTTCTTTTGCTTGTCCACTTAATCCATTTTCTTTGCATTAAAAATAAAGTGTTCTTTTTGTATTGGAGAGACATACTCCTCATGATCCATGTTCTCTCAGGTTGTTGGAGGAGTTTGAGAACCACATAGAAGAACTGAAACAGCTGGATGAAAGGATCCAGCGGAAAGTGGAGAAGCTTGAACAGCAGTGCCATCGCGAGGCCAAGGAGTTTGCGCACAAGGTCCAGGAGCTACAGAGGAGCAACCAGGTTTGTGGCAATCGTGGACTTGATTGTAGCTTGACAAACACAGCCAGGTGTTTCCAGGTTGCTAACCTAACCTTGACTTCTTTCTGATTTAATAGGTGGCCTTCCAGCACTTTCAGGAGCTTGATGACCACATCAGCTATGTGGCTACCAAAGTGTGTCACCTTGGGGACCAGCTAGAGGGAGTGAACACTCCAAGACAGAGAGCTGTCGAGGCCCAGAGGCTCATGACATACTTCAACGAGTTCCTGGATGGAGAACTGCGCAGTGATGTCTTCAACAACCCAGATAAGGTCATTATTCCAACAGTAAAAATGAACACTGTGGCATCCTGGAGGGACACCGTTCTGCATGGCTTCCAGTTTACTTTAACCTAACTTGGAATCACTTTAGAATAGACCTGATTCAAACTGTGAAGGCCATGAGAGGTAGCAAATTGGAAGAAATATGATGTAAAGTAGTGGACACATTGAAGTGTTGTGGTTTTCGCATCTCTCTTCATGAAAACGGTTGTGCTTAAAAGTATTTTGGGCATTCTGTCTATGTGTGGGGTAATTGCCAAGTGAGCATGGCCCACTAAAGATAAATGTTACCTTTGCTTTAATGACCTCACAAATTTATAGCTGTTTTGATTTTAGTGACTCTAATTTTATATTACAGTTAAACTCCGTGCCACAGGCTAATAGATTTGATCTGCACAAAATGTTGATGCATGCCAACTTAATTGGAAATGCTCTTCATAAATTTATCTCTCAAGTCACTCTCAAGATTTGTGGTGTGACCAACCATGGGTGGCAAGTATTACATCTAGGATGTTATTAGCATTAGACCACCAACACGTTTTCTGAAAGACGTGTGGGAATATACCCGGCAGACTTTTCAATATTTCTCAAATGTGGCCTGCCTCCAGAAGAGAAAAGAGGGGACAGGGAGAGGAGCTGCTGGTGAATAGCTGAAGGGGGGGTTAAAAAAAAAGGAGAGGAAATGGAGGGAAGGAAGGCTGGGCTAATCCCTGTGAAAGGGAGGGCCGGGCCCAGGCAGTGTGGAGACAAGCGCTGGTAAAAACCCCCACTGCAGGGAGATGGCTACATCACTTACATGGGATTTAGCTAATCTTAGCTGGGGGACAGATACTTAGAAAACCTCAGTGAGGAGAGCAGAAAAAGGCTGGATCCACCTCACGGGAGCACAGTAATGATGTTAGCTGAGGCAGGCAGGAATAGCAGACATGGGAACAGAGGATGTGTGGACGGCAGGGCCTTTTTCCGATCTTTTTTTTTCCTTATGTGTTGGGGGTGAAGAGCGAGGTGGGGAGTTCTTGTCAGGGTTCCTGTTTTTGGCGAGACCTCCCGCCTGCCCATCGGGACAGATTATGGGAGGCGATTTAGCGAGGCTACTACGGGATTAGCCATAGTCCATTCATAACGGTTATATGAGAGTGAGAGTGAAGAGTTAGCTGGGCGGCAGCAGACGGAATGGGGAGTTAAAGGAGCTGCTGCTGCTGATGGGGTGCAGGTGTACTGAAGCTGAGCTCACTCTTATCAGCTCTGTGCTTGGACAAGAGCAAGGAGGTGTAAAGGGAGGGGGGGAATACACAGAGAGATTTACAGTAAGCTGATCCTCAGGTTTAAGGCCAGTGCCTGTGGCCTTTTTTATGTCCATTTTCCCCCTCGCCAGCAAGGTGCCCATCTCTTTCATTTCTTACTCTTATCATCTCTTATCGTCACTATCACTATCTGTTTCCTTTTTATCCTGTGCAGATAAAAGAAGCTGCTGACATCATTCAAAAGTTGCACCTGATTGCTCAGGAGCTGCCATTTGACAGGTAAGCAGTGCGCTAGTCAGCTGAGGTGTGGAAAGGACTGATAAATCAAAATGATGCAATGACTTTGATCACATGAACCACAAATATAAAGCACAATATCAAAACCTGAATGGAAAAAGTCATGATGTACAATGTATAAATCACTCTGTTAGTTCATTTTCGACGTTTGTAATGGGTTATGTACTTTTTCATAAATGTCTTTTTGTATTTCCTTTTTTTCTTTCTCCATTTGTGTTCAGATTTGCAGATGTTAAGGCCAAGATAGCAAGTGAGTGGTGACTCCTTTTATGCATTTTTTTAAAAAGCATTATCTGTGAAGAGAATACATGGGTAAATCCATTAATAGCACTAGATTGGATTAGTATCAAGACATGTACACCTTTTAACGTGAACCCAAGGGACTGTTTGCATGTACTGATACCTAGCTGTGCAATGTGTGTTGTCTTTCAAAGGTAAATACCATGACCTGGAGCGGCAGTTGATCCAGGAGTTCACAGCAGCTCAGCGAAGGGGAGAGATTGGCCGTATGAGGGAAGTGGCTGCAGTCCTGCTACATTTCAAGGTGAAGTAGAGGTGTTCTTGACGCTCCTGATAATGCCGTGGTGTTTACTCTACCAACTTTAGTCCAATCAAAATACTGGTTGGCTGATATAACCAATTATTAATATTATACAAAATTCTTGATACAAAGTACTTGTTGCCAATAAAACACATGCAATTAATAGAAGTCTTGTAGTAACCAATTGCATATTTTTGTTACAACAATAAACCTCTGAAATTATTCTATATTTGGCAGTCATGCCCATATTAGGTGCCCTGGGTTTATTTCCAGAAAATAAAAGGTTTTTGAAAATAGCTACTAGGGCTGAGCAATTTGGGAGAAATATTCAATTGCAGTTTTTCTTACCAATATAATATTAGTTTCCACACCTTAAGCCCCAAAACTATACTAGTAATGTACATAATGTGAAGCACAACCATAATTACATGAGTATATTATTACAACATCAAATAAATGAGCAGAAATTCTGGGTTTCCTGGATTCATTTTTAAAAAATTAACTAAAATGAAACAGTATAAGTAGTATCATGATAATTCAATTGAAGAATTCAAACTTTCTTAAAACAAGCAAAAATCATAATAGGAAAATAAATCTTTAAACTTTAGTAAGTGGAGTATGAGTGAGCCTGTGATAGCATAGCTAGCGAGCTAACACTTCAGCCTGCCATCACATTTAAGAACCGGTTGAGATTCTGCCTTCTTACAGTCAAGTATCCATTTCTTGTGCCCTGGTCAACTACGGGTTAGATTGTTTTTTCACACTCAAGTACCAGCCTCTCTATTTCATGTCCTTAGATAATATTTAAATGTCTAAACCATGTGTGGAGTAGAGTACCCTTGCTCCAAATTTTTGTTAATCGAGTCTGCCCTGTGTTGTGTGAGTGTTGTAGGATGTCTCTCAGAAACAGCCAAATATTTTTTAACCCCAATATTGTTAGTGTAAATTAAAATGTACAAAGTAAATAATATATTGCTCAAATGTTATATGATCCATGTATTACTGTTTAAGCTAGAAGTTAGGAAATTAGCATTAACGTTGTGATTGCTATGCACAAGCACAAACGTTTTTAGCTTGTATGCTAGTGCAGTCTATTTTCATTCATCCATCAAAATCAAGTTAGCACTTACATTGCTGGTGTGCAGTTCACATTTATGGTCAGGTCTTGTTTATAAATATTTTTAACAGAAACACAACCATATTAATATTCTAGCTTAAATGCTGAGCATGCCACATTATAGTTGGCTAGCTGTATATGGTAAGTGTTCATGACTTGTTTGGTTGATGGGATCTACAGGCAGCTCATTGTTTTTGTACTGAAAGTTTCTTCCTAAATTTCATCTTAAGATGAGGTTAATAATGTGAAGTTAAATTTTACTTGTGATTTGGAAATTGATTTGGAAACTTTAAATCGCAGTTTTGATTAAAAGACAATTGATTGTGCAGTTAATAGAAACGATCACATACTATGTCTACATGCATTAATATTTCAGCTTCTTATGACTTTGTAATTCAGAGGATTTGGCATAATTCTGAGGAACAATGTGTGTAAATATTTCAGGTTTTCTTAACCACAGAGTGTGCCATTTATATTTCACATAGAGAATATCAGCTAAGGCATGACATTTCTAAGGTGGGCATGACTACATAACTTCAGAGGTCTATTTAGGCTGAACTGGTAAACTTGGACCAGCATGGTTCATGCATAATCTGCATCTCACCT
>JBBPDA010000001.1:38525276-38545640 GCA_037974385.1 Arnoldichthys spilopterus
AGAACAAAACCTTTTATATTCCTTTTCGTCGTTTCCCCCCCCCCCCCCCCCCACATTATTACAGTGTGAAAACAACTGCTGGCATTTACATTGTGTCAAGATTTAATGATGAATAGAGCAAAAAGTAAGGTACATTTTACAGTACAAGTGCATTTTACATTACCCTCAATTTTTAAGTTAAGGTTTTGTGCTCACCTTGTAAAGTTGCTATTTTCTGAGATAAGGTTTTTGTCTGGAAGCATCATATTAGCGTTACGTTATCAGTAATTGTACTATCATGCCCTTTTTCTCACAGAACGCAACATGCTAATAGCAAAATAAAAAAAATAACAGTCTGCTGTCAACTTTTTCTCTGTCTGCGTTTTTCACTTGATTAAACTGAAGTTTCTGGCTTAGTGCCTGAAAATCTCACAAATGCCTAAAGTTGGTCTACTAGCAGCCTATCTGCTTTTCCACCCAGTACTGATATTTCCTTTGTGAAGCGCCTCAGTAGGCCTCTCGCTCCACGGCCTCATCGTGTATTCTTAAGCACGGACGTTTAGGGTAATATCTTCCCAGAGGATGACAATTTATTCTCGCAATTTAAGCGAAAGAATGAGGCAAAACTGCGAGCTTAACCGCCCAGCGGTTTGTGAGACGTGCGTGTGGTCGTGTTCGCCTAGAGAAGGAAGAAGGCCGAGGCCGTGAAGCAGAGAGGCCTCGAAGCTAAGTTAGCTAAGCTAAGCTCTGTCGCCGCTAAAGCGTGCTGTTGTGTCGAAGGTAGGTACACAATGACAAATGGGCAAAGTTAAACAGCACTATTAATTAGGCTAATATTAATATGACCAATGCCGTGGAAATTCAATTCTCCCAGCCCTAATCACAACCGGATAGCTTGTAAAAATTATTTTGTTAGGCCCCGGCGCAAACACCGAGGCCTTTTCCAAACATTTGAGCACTATTTGTTTTCCGTGGCGATTAGCGTGTGCCGTTAGCGAGCGGGCGGAGGGCCGATAAGAGGAGCGAAAGCAACGGGGAGGAGAGGGAGCATCCCGCGGGCCCGGCTAACTCATTCACTCATGCACACACACAGAGTCAGGGCTGCTGTTTGGGGGTGGAGGGGGGGCTATGTTTGAGCAGGTGGCGCGGATTAGGAGCACTGTCAACAAGCCTCCTCAGCCCTGCTCATTAGCCTTCATGATTTTACCATTTCCTCACACACACACACATTTTCGTGTTTTTTCTGTGAAGGTAGCATTTGTTTTGAGAAGAGCCACTGTTCACTTTCTAAAAGAATCATACAGAGGTTAGGCTCTATGAAAGAAAACAGCCTATTTTTTTTGTTTTACACAGTTATGGAAGTACAACATGTAGCGAAATGTTATCTCTTCATCCAAAACAGTGAGTGCACACACCCAGAACAGGGCCCCTGGTGCCGTTGGGGGGTTAGGTTCCTTGCTTAGGTTCACCTTACCCTCCTGGCTTCTCTAATCATTAGGCCACGACTGCCCAATAGCCTAATATTGGGCTCTTAATATTATGTCATACTTCTTTTTATTTAGTGTTCACTGAGGGCCCACGTCAGTACTGGGCTCTTGGCACGGGTGTCACTTTTGTTTAAAATGTGCTGGGAACATTGATTGTACTGGTTGATGGGGGTGGGGTGACAGTCATGTTTGTCACCCTTGGGAAGGATTGTGGTGAAAGTGAATGTTTTACCAATCTTTCTATGAATGATGGGGACAAAATGGCCTTCGACACAAAGTAGTGGTGACATGTTCCTATCGTCCACAGCATAAATGATGCCTATGGCCCTTGGAATCATCCCAACCTTCCCCCTTATAGAGGCAGCATGTTTCTACTTTACTGGAAATAATTTTGAAAGAGATGCAAACTAATGACAGCCTGGACTTATGCTAAAAGTTATATAATTTGTTCTGGAAAGTCACTAGCCACTGTTTAAATCTGCAGTAGAAGTTGAAATGCTAGACTTGTCCTAGCATCTGCTTTTATACTGCAACAGTGTGATAGTGAGAATGCATGGTTCAACCATACATGCATTCATTTATTAATATTAGGACTTTAGCTGCTATGGAACTAATATGGTACCCAGTTATAATAGGGAAGTAGTGAATATGGATATTTCACATTTAAAGGGTCGATTTAATTCAAACGCCAAACCAGGTTTGCTTTTTCTAGACTAAGTGGAGCCACTGAGGTTTTTGAAGTGTCCCTTTATGTCTTTAAGTGTCTTTTATTGTCTGTCTTCAGCCAACAATAACACTTGTCCTGACGTCGTCTTCTGTCTCAATTGTGAGTGACCTTTCTCGAGTGTCTCAGTGTAGGTCTGCTCTGGTGGAGTCTCCATATTCAGAAACATGTAGGTCAAAAGTTTCAGAACTGCGACTTTTCAAGATCTTTATGGACACCCTGTCCTAGCCTGGACACCCTGTGGAGTGGCGTTTTCCCTCAGTGTTATTATAAATCCTCCAAGGTGTTATCTCTTAACTCTCTTCCACAGATTTTGAAATTATTATTTTTTTAATCAGTGCCCCAGTCTGGAGATTGATCGATTGGACAAGCTTCACTAGTGTGTCTGAGACAACGTGTTCACTTGTTATGAATCTTCCTGAAAAGTTCATCATCACTTAACTACGACGTTTACCCAAAGGGTGAGCACCCACACACACATTATTGGTAATTACACAGTAATGACGTTGTTACAGCTGTTATTGCTATTCCATGGTGGTGATGTTTGGTCCACCCTGCCTCCAATCCCCTCCAGTGGTTCTAGCAGCCCACAAATCCTAGCTTGAGCGCATCACTCTCTCAAATGGCCCTCCCTCTGCCTCCTGGAGCAGTGACAATACAGCATTACAGCAGTCAATCCATGTCAACAGCAGCTTTGCTTAATGCCAGCTAAAAGCTTTTAAGCTAAATCTTCACCTAATGATGCAGAACGATTAGCACTTGGTCTTTTGGTCTGCCGATGGGCTTCTGTCAATTAGTGTGTAGGTTTTTTGTTTTTTTTTCTAGTAGGGGTTTGTAGATATGTGTGTATGTCTGCCTAGGATTTTTTACATGAGGTCATGCTTGGGCCTTCAGTCTTAACAGGTTATTTAATGACACAATACATTTTGATGGCCCCGTGCTTGAAAACGTTCACAAGCTTTATTATGCCCTTTTATTAGACGTAAAGAGTAAAGAGTGTTCATGTCTTTGTCCTTTGAACATTGCTGATTAGACGCTTGTAGCATGTGTGTGCCAACCCTTTGTTTGTCATCTGCTGCCATGCAGATGTTGCCCTTCGCCTTCATCTTTGGGCTTGCTGGTAGGTCCATGCCATCTTGACCCCCAGACTTCATGCTGTGAAAGGCTTTATGATTGTTTTATTAGTTAACAGAGATTAGTTAGTGAGCGATTTCATAATGGGAGATGTAGATTTCACTGTTTCTCTCAACTGGTTCTATTGTGTGTGTTCATTTGACACTGCAGGGTGATTGATGGTCATCTTTAGAGACACTCTATCCAGTTAGGTAGGTTCATTTCTGCTTATCATAACAGCAAAGCCCCTCAGGGATAACTTCACATGTGCAGGATGTGTTCTAAATGAACTACGATCATTATTCTATGTTTAAAGAGAAATTTTAATTTATTTTAAAAAGGGTGTTTAAATTGTGTAAACCAGCCATCTGATGCATTTATGCCCCTTTAAAAGCTGCACAGAAAGTCTTTTTTTAATATGTTAATGCCAGAGACATACATGCAGAACATTCACCAAAAAACTTTTTTTTGTCCAGATTTACCACTAGTGAGCTATTGCAAAAATATAAAAACTCAGATACAGATATGTTATGTTCTCTGATGAACTCCTGGTTCCTATCACTGGAGTTGTAAAGAAATCTCCTTCTCTCATTCTCTTCTTCTCTCAAGTCATTTCTCATCAAACCACTGTGAAATACTTTGTTTACATCTCAGTGACCAAATTATACAGAAACATAGAAACAAATAATTGAAATTCCCCTTTATCATAAACATTGACAATTCTTAAATATTTTCCTTTCAGTATAACAGTATTTATTTTAAGGGCATTTTTAAAACAGCAAAAATATAAAGCATGCTATCAGATGCTCAGTGGACCCTGATAATCCAAGTCTTTGAGTTGTTTTTGAGACATTAAATCCAGTCTTAGGCTACATTATCCTCCCAGAGCCAATTATCCAACCCCAACCTTACAATAAAATAGACTTTCACTGATTGTGTAAGTTAATCCAAACTAGCTTCTAAGAAAGTAGCCAACTGTGCATACTCTCTGCTGAAATGCTCTTTTAGTGGAGACTACGCAGAAGCCAATCTCATTGTCCGCTTGTTAATCTGACTTGGTTTCATCACTCTATTAATGCTAAGTTACAGTGTTATATACAAGTCATTCCAGATGCCCTCTGACCTTAAGATCTTCATGAAGCCAGGTGAGTCCGAAGATAAGGCCAAGAGTAGATTGTTCACGAATCTTTATGTGTTAAAGTGAAAAAGGTAACACAAGTTTCGCCATCTCAGCTGAGAGTGCAATGCTGCTGCTTGAACTGCATGACTGAGTAATGTGCAGCATCCATTGCGAGCAGGTAGAGGGCAGTAGTGCTCTAAAGCAGCCAGCCTTTCCCTTGACGAGCCCTCTCTTCCTCTCAGCTCTTCACAATGGGAGTGCGCCCGGGGGGAAGTGTTGCTTTTTTAGGTCTATAAGCCCGTATCCCTTAATCCCTCGCCATGATTGACAATCATGATTTAGGGTATATGGTGTCCCATTCTAATCCACGAGCACTGCTTTCATTTGCATACTTGCCGTGCGTGGCCTCATTTTCAGGGGAGGCATGCTGCCTGCTGCCTTTGTAAGAGATGCAGAGAGAGCGAGAGAACAAAAAGGGAAATAGGAGATAGAGAGAAAGAGCTGAGAGGAGAGAGGAAAATTTAGAAAGGAGGCAGAGTAAAGAGGGGGGTGGGGGGTGGGGGGAAGAGAAAATGATGAGAATTAGATAAATACAGAGTGCAAGATTAGAAATCAGGAGTATTTGTATGTGTCGGCCAGAAGTCTGTGTGTGTGTGTGTTTGTTTGTGTGTGTGTGTGTGTGAAGTCAGTCTCTGCCATCCACTTCAGTGTCTCTGATTATTCCCCTCAAGCGCTGAAGATGTGTCCCATGGCACACGACACACACACACACACACACACACACACACACACACATACATTCAGAGAAAGAGAGAAAGATTAGCCGCAGTCTAAATTAGCATGAACTTAATGAGGCAATTGCAATCATGACATTTTGTGATAACATATATGGAACTTCACCAATAACCTGAAAATAACACTACAGATTACAGTGTTGCACGGATTCATTCTGCTCAGTCAATAAATCAACACTTTCTGAGAAGAATGCTTACTATAATACAACAAAACATTGCTTAAACAAATACGTATAGATTCAGTCTGAGACACGTTAGTTCTGTAACGTGGGCCCAACTTATGACAAATCATCTCTTACTACTCAGGTTTTCTTAGGTCACAATCCAGAAAGTCTCAGTTGGTTAATTGCTGACACACACACAAACCTAATTTTTATTTTTTAATATAATTATTAGGAATTGGTTGTGTCTTTAGATTAACTCAAAACCAAAAAAATGTAGCAAACCTCAACCATTCATCTAATTTGTATTATATATTAAAAATAAAACCCTTTCACTCATCTTGTGATGAACATGCATTGGGCTTAAAATTAACAGTAAAAATGTTTTAGATGTAGAGCGAAATAAAGAGCTATGAATGTAAGTTGTGTAAGTTGGCATGGTACTGCCAAATGCTAGCTGTGCAGAAGCAGTCGAATATGCAGCAAACAAAGGCAGTGATATCAAAGGTTTGTCCATAATTGCGTTGAAGAAAGAAGGCGACATCCTCCCAGAACAGAATCCTAATATTGTTTTGGAAATTTCAGAGTAAAGTGATTCTAAAAGCTCTCTCTCTCGTAATGAAGCGCTTCTGTGAGACTGATGTTCCACTGTTATAAAAGAGAAGCACAGCTAGCTCTACTTACGCTCCTCTTTATTACAGTATTAGTGGAAAATAAAAGCAATCTATTACAGCCTAGCTTTCTGTGTGCTCATGAGCCGTCCTTTTCTTCAAGTGTGAAACACAATAATAAATAGGCCCATGCGTGCTTTTAGTTCGTGAAGAGGACAGGATAAAAATGCCTACAGACACAACAAAGCACTGTATAAATGGCCACCAACTGAAAATACTGCAGATGTTAGAGTCCTGCCCTTTTGTACTTTATTGTTTTTACTTACAGTAGAAAACTTACACTTAATATTTGTTACATGGTTCATATCCTACATTGTTCTGCATTTTCTTGCAGGTCCATTCATTTTATCATGAAAATTTCTGACAATTTTCTTCCAGTTCTTTTTATCTTAAACCTTAAACAATTAAGAATGTTTTTGTCACTACGCCTTTCATAGACTGAAAACATTCTTTATAACTTAAGAGTGAATGGGCATGGCTAAATTGCTGTAGGCTAATTAGACACATATATGCAAATATGTTGTTTTTTTGGGAATTCATAGAACCAATAAAAATGTGCTTTTTTCCAGCTTAATGTTCACATATATGGATGTATGGACTGGTGAGTGAAAGGTATGCTTACGCACTGTCTGGTCAAAGAAAGGGTTGAATAACTATTGCATAGAGTTTGAACTAGCAACAATTCTTTCAATCCTAACTGATGCAGTGAGCAGCTCCCATTTTCTTTAACAGCCATGTCGGATGATGTATCCCATGGTAACTACAAAGGTGCTACTGTGATTCAGGTAAATTATGGCCTGCATCATGCAAAGTTGAGATTTCTGCAGTTGGGTTAAGAACTGTCCAACTCATGGAAGGACAATGGTGAACCATCAGTTTGGTGGAAGAAAAAGCTCTTGATTATGGTTGGAGATCAATTAACCACTGGGTGTAGTTCAGCTGTGAGAAATGACATTAAACCTGTGAGCATTTGCACATGAACAGTGGAATGGAACCTCACAGTACTGACACTTTACGGCTGTGTGGCCACAAGAGAACTACTTTTATTTTGCTAGGGAGCATAAAGACTGGACTCTGGAGTAAAGGAAAAGGGGTCTGTGGTCGAGATTTAGTCTATTCCAGAGAGATGGGGGTGACCAGGTAAGAAGGGAATTGTATGAAGCGATGTGCAGGAGCTCACCCAGAAATAAATGCAACTCTGGACAAAAATAATTGTTTGATTTTGTATTAGGTCGTCAAAACAATGCAACAGCAAATGCATGACATAATCAAAGTTAAGGCTGATCCAACAAAATATAAGAATGCGCAATATATATATATGTACATTTTATTTATAATGCAGTATATTATAGTAATTATTCAGATATAAGTATAAAACTGCTCGGATACTAAAGGTGTGTCTGAGACTCTTCCTACTTAAGTGTGTCTGTGTGTGTGTTTTGTGAATGTGTATTTGTATATGGAAACGTGCATGTGTGACTGGAATTTTGTGAGTGTGTGTTTGTGTGTGTCTGTGATGGCTATGATCGTCACTGTTGGAGGCCGTGTATGATTGTATCTGTGTGTGTGTGTATATGGGTGGGTGTGTGTGGGTGGGTGTATGCGCGTGCGCCTTCTCCCTTACACCATAAACAATCATCAGTGTTTGCCAGTGTAATTGATTTCCTATCACCATCTCTTCACTTACTTAGCTAATTTGTTATTAAGTATGAGAGAGGCAGTGTATGCGCGTGCATTCTAGCGCATATCTGTGTGTGCGAGCGAGGCAGGGAAGAAAAAACCCTTCACTTATTCCCCCATTTTGAGAAATTATACTCTTGTACTTGATCCAGCTAACAGGATTTTCTTAAATTACTTTATAAAAGACCATCTTTTAACTTTCCCTCTCTCACACACAATCCATTCATTAGTAGGTCTGCCTGAAGGGCCTCCCCACATCAATTGCTTGGGTTAAAGTTCCAAACTTAGGCAGCTCTGTGATGCTCACGCTCACGGTGGTTTGTGGAGGCGGGGGCCAGAATTATTAATTTCTCAAGTATTAGGGGGAAAAAAAGCACGAGATTGAATTAAGAGTATTGGCCCTCCGTTATCCTGCATGGCTAGCCTCGGGGCCCAACTGGAGTGGAGGACATTATGCAAATTCTCTCTCCCTCTCTCTCTCTCTCTCTCTGCTGTCTCTCTTCCACTGTCTGTCTCTCTCTTTTTCTATTTTTGTCCTCTGTCTCACTTTCTCCCCCTTGCTTGTCTGTTTCTCTCCATCTATCCCCTCTTTCTCTCTTTCTTACTCTCTCCATCATTCACAATGTTTTAACAGTAGTAGCCTTGTGGTCTGTAATTGTGTTGTTTCTGCATCATTTTGGTCATTGTCCTCTGTTGCCATGTTTTCGTTCTGCATTATTTCTCCTTCCCTTTCTGCATTATTAGCAGTAAATGAAGATCTCCCCCCTCAGCTGTGATCTCAGTGACTCAGAGCAGAGAGCAGGCACAGATTGAGAGTGGTCCCATGAAAGAGGCAGCTGTCAAAATATTAACCATTCCTGTCATCTCATCTCATCTCATCTCATCTCATCTTTCTCTCTCTCTCTCTCTCTCTCTCTCTCCCTCTGTCCCTCCCTCTCTCTCTCTCTCTCTCTCTCTCTCTCTCGTCTGAAGAGCTCCTGCGATCTCTGAGTGCCAAGGGGGAAAAAGGATAATCTGCATTTATGTTTTGTCTTTCCCTCTGTGACCCCCCCCCCCCCCCCAACACCACCCTTTCTTTACCCTGACAGTGAGTGGTGTAGAAACTTTGACCAGCACCACATTACTGCTTCAGCTTGCGACCTCCCCTATTGCTTTATGACTAAATGCAGGGCTGGCTATTCTTAAGTCATTTGGACTATAGCGCCTAGCCAATTAACAGTTAATTAGCAATTAGTCACAGCCAATGGTCTTCCATCACCTTTGCAGTGCGGCATTGACATTGAAAACTTCATGGTCAATTTGGGCAACTAATTAGCTGAAGTCTACTCAGGCCTTTCGCAGCTTGACGGTGGAGGAGCAGGAGAATAACGATAGACCTGGCCTGTGGTCTAAAGCCACAATGATGGTGGTCTGAAGGCCCATGAGTGCAGTCAGCCACTGTAGCCGTTACTGCTGCTGGATGGGGAGAGAAGGGGAACAGGCACATCTAATGTCTGTAAATATTAGCTCTGTCTTTGTATGTGCATGTTTTTCCCCATTTCTTGACAAGTTGATTGCATATTCAGGGGCAGATGTTGCCATGGCTGTGCTGAAGGAGAATAGAGCAAGAGAGAGAGAGAGAGATTGGGAGAGAGAGAGCAAGAGAGAAGAAGTGGGGGGGGGCTACTGTCGGGGGAGTAGGTAATTGGTCCCCAGGCGATGAGAGAGAGAGACAGAGAGAGAGGCTAGATCGTCCTCCATCACCTCCCCTTTCCTCTTTGCCTTCTCTCATCTCTCATTCTGTGCAGATCTGATAAAGATAAACATACAGCAAACGTGTGGGTTGATGAGGGTGGCTCAGGGCAAACAGAGGCAACATGATGAGCCTGTGATATTCCTGCATGAGTGTCAGCAGGGGCCAGCGGAGAGATCTCAGTACAGCCCTCCCCCTGCCACAACCCCACACCCCCTATGTTGTTTTCATCTCTTTCTCTACCCCTTTAACGCTCTACTGATTTGCTCAGGTAAAGAGGTGAATTTTGACTTTATTTTGTGATATTTTGGTTTATGACTTATTAAGTAGCCCTACTTGTGGACTTTGTTTCACAGACTTACTGCTCTCACTAAATTATCATCATAATGTGAAGACTTTGTATTACTATTACTTTTTTTCCAGCTTATTAGTTAGTTATTAATCTTATTACTCACTAAGAACTAGGTGATATTCAGTGGCTTCGGGTCTAGTATGTAAGAAGTGTATATTGATCTCTATTGACTATTGACATCATTTTCTGTCCATGTTTTTTCCCATAATACTTTGAAAAGGTTTTCATAGTCTTGGTCTAACTGCTAACTGTAGAAGACAAAGCTCAGTGTTTGTCACAATGTGTGGATTGAGGGTGCAAAACTAAGCCTTTCCAAATACAAGAGTATTGAGTGTTGTGTTGAGTGGATTTGCAATGGGGTGAGATTTTCAGAGCATGATGACTGTCTCAAAATGTTATTTTAGGGAGGTGATTGAATAAATACTTTGTTATAGTTAAACCTGAAATCATTTTTTTATTGTCAGTATGTGTAAAAAGTCTCCCTTTTGAAAATAAATAAAATAATTAAGAAAGCTCCACATCTAAACTATTATATAAATGGTCTAAAATAAAAATAATCTTGTAGTTGGAGCTTTCTGAACTAGTTATTCCAACTACAGCTAATGATTATTGTCATTCTGAAAATGGTAACTGGTAACATTTTTGCGCTGAATGGTTATAAAAATAGTTTCCAATTTACTGTAGGTGCACAGCAGCTCAGCCAAATGGACCCTGCTTGTGCTCTGTACCTCCTATATCAGCTCTCCAAGCCAGGAAGGTTTGTGTGTGTGTTTTTATGGGGTCAGAGAATGGTCAGTATGTTGGTAATTATGCGTGAAATTATTTTGATTATTTTGCATTTTAAGGTTGATGTTTAAATGTTCACATGTTTTGTTGCCAGGTTTTGAAGTTACAGACAGGACACATACTTTGATTGAACCTTACGTCACAGCAGTTATTGCGCTTACGCAGACATTGAGTGTATAAATATGGCAGCAACCTAATATCTATAAGTCTAACATGACAGAATGAATTAGTTACTGACATACAAATTACCATCATGTGAAATTTATTCAAACATCTCTTGTACATATAATGTATGAAAACATTCTTATGAAAAAAATAAAATAAATTAGCCAAAAGTAACCAAAACACAAGGCATGCTGGGAAATTAGACCCCATAATTAGGCTGTACATGTTGGACCTGTTTTTCCAAGGTTGCATCATCTACTGTATTTAAGGAATACTGTAGATCACTGTAGTGTTTCCACTGTAAACTTCAGTTATTTATATTTAGTTATGTAAAAATTTGTTATTTACAGTGTACCCACTTAAACCTTACCAAATGATTTTTTACACTGTATTGTAAAAAGAAAAAAATACAATACATCTCGCTTGACCTTTCACGTGCCTGCAAAATAAATAGTGTTTGAAGTAAATCATGCGCTTAAATGTATGTATATAAAAAAAAACTGACTCTATATATTTATATACTTTCTCATTATGTTGAATCTGAGGTTTGCCACCACACTGTGATGCTTGTAAAAGCAGCAGTAGCTTGGGAAAACAATGCATTTGTAGCCAGAACATGGAAAGGTCAATTGAGGCCCTTGTGATGCCACATATTTGAATCCTGCAGTTTAAGTGCAGGCTTAGCTATTAGAGAGAGTCTTCGAAAGTACACTTTCTCTGCCATCTTTTGACGATCCTTTGGCTACGATGCTTTTGGAAAACTCAATCCAGTTGGGCAAAGGTTTAAATCCCTCAAAATGAATAGACAGTGTTTGGCAAAGTGTAGAGATGTTTAAATTAGTTTAATTTAGACAAATATATAATCTCAAGCGCAAGGATGTATGCTGGGGTACCAGGGCATATTTTCAGCATTGGCCTGAAAAAGACGTTTATAGAAGTTAAGAAGTAGTGAAGGGGTACGGGTGGCAGGTGAAGGGGAGAGGTAAGGGACTGCCTTTGGACTGTTTCTTCATGGTTTCGTATGTTTGCGTGTGTATGAGAGTGAGCGCGAGAGTGAGAGAGATGTGCTTTGTTAATGGAGGAGCTCTGTGTGTGCGCGTCAACCAGCTTTGAAAGCCAAGCCCGCTGGGTGAGTGCTGTGAAGAGCTCGAATGAGACATGCACAATCAGTTCCACTCCTCAAATCTCCCTCAGAAGCATATCTTCTGTCACAGCCCTGCCTTCATGTGCCTCTCCATCAGTTAGTGGGCTGTGATCTGGCACATGGTTTTGGCAAAATCTACCCCGTACTCAGCGAGGAAGAAACAGAGACTCTCCTCTTGTTTTTTTTTCCCCTCCTCACTTCCTTTTTTACACTTTCTCTTCCTATCTGCAACTTCCACTCCAAACCTGCATCTGCCTCCTCTTTTCCTTCTTTATTCTTCCTCCTCTCCTCTTTCGGCTCGCTCTGCAGGGCTCCTCACCAAGAGAAAGTCTCCGTCTTCCTAAGCCAATTGTCTTCCGTCAACAACTTTCACATTGTGAATATTGTAATTGGCTGTGCAGAATGGCTAGATTTGAAGGCAAGAGTGCTGAGCTGAAGAAGCTATCTCTACTCCATCCATATTCCTGCCAATAGAACACATATGGAAATGAAAGATCTGGATTTAGTTCTGTCATTTTACTATAGTATTTGAAGTTAAAAAGGACATAAATAATGAATTACATATAGGGGATAGAAGGGCACGAAATAACACGGTAAAAATAGCATGTATATATGTATTGTGTAGTTAAAGAAGTTCCAATCAACATGCTTTTAGTCATGTTCCCATATTCCCTTAGCAGTGTCATCTGTGATTTTTGACAGGTATTTGAATTAATGCTTCTCAACATCTTAACAAGGCTATTTGTAGCTAATTTCAAGTGTTTTCTAATGGTTCTAAGGGTATACCCATGATGTCATCATAGGGAGAGGCAATTGCAGTTACATCAAATTAATGGCAGAAAGACAAAGATTAAAGTATTAGCATTTGCAGCATTAGCAATCAGCTACTAACAAAATAAGCCTAGCTGGCTTACATCTTTGGTAATACAAAGTTGTAATAAATTAAGAATATTTGTACAAACTTGTTGACATTCAACCAGAATATCCACTGTTGTTCTCTTCACTTTAATTTTGCCAATAAATCCCACCTTGAAGTATAACCAAGCATCAAGGCTTGTGTACGTCTTCAGGCTTTGTGTTTTTTTTGCCCCGGATACATAAAATTGTCTGGAAACCTAATTCCTAGCCACATGTCAATATCCATGGATCACTGGTTCTTTGGTAAGTTTTAAGGATCGTTGTCAAGTCCAGCTGCATTTAATTTAAGCCAATAATTGTTTGTTTTGCTCCAAATTTACTACTGAAGGCAGCCATGTGGTAACATGTTTTGCTACTCAGACCAACTGAGGGGCATGAAAAGTGATGTCAATGCACACCCTCTTTTGTTGAGTTCCCAACTATATTATTTTAATCAACCTCTTGGTAGCTGTAATAAAGCAAATAAAGCATATAAACAAAACACAGTGAGAGCTCTCCAGGCTAAAGAACAGCATCCAGATGGTTGGGTTAGTTGTAATTGTAAATGTAAGTGTTATACTTAAGCCTCCTAAAGTAAAAAGTGAGAGTGCATATTCCTCCCATAAATCATCAATAGCATAATACAGATATCACATTAATAGATCACATTTTAGTTTTTTGAGCTGATCTTTTCTCTTCTACACTGTGGTAAAAAATACATTTGCCACATTTAGCACTCTTTTCTAATCATGTTCATTCTGAATAATATTTATATGCATATAGCTTAAAAAGCAGCATAAAACTGCACTATTCTCATTGTGTGTGTTTTTAAACTGATATATAAGAACAGCTAGACTCTAACTCTTTTACAGTTAAACCCAACTGGGGGACAAGTTGTGACATTTGCACTAGCACCGCTTTCAGCTGAATTGTTCATAGATGTTAAGTGTGAGAAACCAAGTTTAAGTAACTTGTAGCAGAGATGTGTTTGGTTTCTTGTAATAAAAATGATTCATTTACATTAATTATTAAAAAATGACTTGCACCCCACTCGTCCCATACATGTGTTGTACATTCTGCCATTTTTCTTTTTTTTTCAGTGTTAAGAAATGATATAAACATGGAATTAAAAGAGAGGATGAATATATGCAAAACAAGGCTGAATGCACAGCAGTAACATTTCAGTAAATTTAAGAACATTTCTCTTCTCACTAATGTATTATCATTTTCTGACCATTTTTTGACATAATTGTTCCTCTTGTTTTTCTGAAATAGCTCAAGTAAGTGTCACAAAACATTTAAGCAGGATCAACAATTGTGTCAAATGAGATGAACCACTAGACACAGAGAGTGATGAACCTGGGCCTGTATAGCTACATGATGTGTTGACTTCACAAATGAATGGGTCCGTGGAGCATTTGTCCACCTTGTCTTGTGCTAATTTAGCCTGGTGAGGGGTAGAGATTGTCTCTCTGACCCGAACAAAGCTCTGTACATGTTTAGGGTGGAGTCGGGGCGGGGGTACACATTTAAAGGGTGCCTCTCTGGGGGTCACCATGTTTGAATCTTCCTGCAATCCCTTTGGAACAAAGGCATCATTGACAGGAGGAATGTGCCAGGCCACTAGGACATGCTACCACCTCCCCTTCTCCCCTTAACTCTCTGCTAATGCACTGAACCTAACCAAGTGATTAGTTGGGGATTAAAATATTTGCTGTGCAAATACCTGCCTTGGCTGTCTGAATCAACGCCACAGCGTAGTTCAAAGACACTCGTTGAACTCAAGCGAGACCCCTAAACCCATTCCTCAGACCCACCCAGACTGCAACTCAGCACCACTATGCCTTTACCCTAATGACCTGTCTGTGGCCACTGTTACACAATCAGTGGTAATGTGCTATAGGGATATGAGATGGTATTATAGGGTGTAATTAAGGAGGTAATCCATGGTCTAAGGTATTAATATCAGTGTTAATGGGTCAATAGACTGCAATAGACTTTGAGCTATAGATTAGTGCTCAATTTGTGTTTGTTTAGGTTCTCAAAGTTGTCCAGCACTAATGAAATAATTTGGCAATTGTGCAAGCCCAGGATCTTTCATACCGCTGTCATTTATTAAGAAGACAAACACATTATTTATTCTTATCTTGACTTTGGATGAGGGCTGAAAAGGTTCAGGGCCTACCTTCCTTTTCATAAATGGATTACATTTAGAAAAGATGTAATCCTGCCTAAACTTGAAAGCAAAAAATAGAGTTTGATATTTCGTTTTTGCTCCAATCTAAAATTACTAATGACTCATGGATCCATATTACTTTAAAAGCACTCTTTTATTATTTCTTATACCCAAGTTGTCAAATCTGGTGTCAAAACAGCAGTTGTCATTTAATTTGAAAATAAAGTGGAACTTTGGGTTTCAATGAACTTCTTAAGAAAGCAAACAGGACAAAACCACCTGCCAAGTACATTATGGCTTCACAGGTGGAAACAATGCTGACTGTACACACACACTCCTTACTATCAAAGGCACACACTCTCAGCAACCTCAACCTCCGCTCAAAAAACAATGCGACCCTGCGAAGCGTTTTCTGCCAGCTCGTGCTATTCCATTATTAAGGCATCCTAACCCCTGCCACTCTGGCCTCGCATATTATTTTTAACCTCCAACAGTCATTTGGCACCAACTTGCCTTAATTTCACCCCCTCCCTCTCCCCCCATACCTTTTTAGTGCACTGCACTCTTGCGCGCAAGGCAGGTTGTGGAAGCGAAGGTTTAATTACTTTCTGCTAAATTAATTTGAGAAGGAGAATGAAGTGGCTGGTGGTGGGTCTGCAGAACAAAAGGCAGCGAGCTGTTGGGAGCAGCAAGCGGAGTGTGTGTGTTGCTGTGTGTGGCGAGGCAATGGAGAGAGAGCACCACGGTCCGACTCCAACAGGTTTCAATTAAAGGAGACCCCCCTCCTTAGTTCGGACGGCCCAGGCTCTAGCAAAACCCGCCACAGTCTTAATGATGCCAGCCCTATACACATCAATCACTGTCAGCCAGCCTCACCGTCCACTGCTAATGCAGCCTGCTGAGGGACATATTGTTTTTTTTTCTTTCTTAAGTTAGTGCTTAACATTCATTTTACTTTACCGCTCTCTTAAACAAGGACCCTGTTATGGAACCATCAGTCTGGAAACTGTTTGGAGTCTGTTTTATTAGCAATAGTTCAATATTTAGTACAAGAAAAACTGGATGATTTTTGCAGTTGTTGCTTACATAACAAAACTTTGCATCTCTGAAAAGAAAACTTTAAGGAGAAGAAAAAACCTCCCTTACATTAATTGAATCACAAATTGAATACAAATATAATTAATTTAACAAGTGGTTTTAGTTTTAACTAGTTCACATTTTTTCAAAATAATTATTTTTTGTTTTCTTTCAGTGCAGCAATGTTTGTTTACATCTATTTTAATGCTAAAATGTGTTTTTACAAGAAGGAACACACACAGTTCCCAAACAATAGTTCAGGCACCTGAGTATGTATGTGTGTGTATATGTATAGGTGTAGAAGTTTGTCCTGTGCTTAATGCTTGACTAGTTTTCTGGACAGCCTTAAACCTTTCAGGAGCTCTACTCCACTCTCCATTCTTCTATTCCTCAAACTGTCATTTCACTCTAAGACTGCATTTAGAACTTTTTTACTAGCATTTATTTGGAGAGGCAACTGTGTGACTTCAGTCCTGTCACACAAAAACTAAAAGCACCACCAATGGTCTGCTTAGGGGATTATGATGCAGGTGCAAATAAGGAGCGTTGTATGGCTGTGGTACAGCACTGACAGTTCTCTCTTAGTCTGGACATTTCAGGGAAATGCAGTTGTGTAATTTCTCTGCTACACATCGATATGATTTATTTTTAATGATGTCATGATGTGTGCAAGAACTCATTTTTTTAGAGTAAAAAATCCATTCATTTACTGGTAGTCATGTGGTAAGTTTACTCGATGGACATTTTTGATATCTGGATCATGAAAACAATACAACAGACCTTTTTTCATGCATATACAGAGATGTCCCAATTCCACAAGTTGATATCAAGGGAAGGTGACTATCTGTCATTGTGAACACACTGAAACACCAGAACGTAATGTGACCTCTGCATTTAACCCATCACACATGCACTTGTGGAGCAGTGGGCAGCTATCAACAGCGCCCAAGGAGACGTGTGGCGGGTCAGTACCTTGCTCAAGGGTACCTTAGTGGTGCCCGGGCCAGGACTTGACCCTGCAACCTTCCATTGGGCAGTGATGTGTGTGTGTGTACACGTGTTTGTGTATTAATAAAATAATTTTAAATTCATACTCTTAGTTGTTACACTTGAAGTGTTTAGATGTCACAGCTGTATTATCTCACACCCTTGTAAATATACTGTTTAGTCCAATAGCTGTAGGTTGCACACCTCAAAACAAGTAAATATTCAAGCAGCTTTAGTCCAGGAATGTCCATTCTTAACCTAGACCTGTCCTAGTTATTATTTGAACATTATTATTTGAATTAGACTTTAGATTTTTTAACAATAAGAATGTAAATTGTGGTTTTTTTTAGTTGGGATGAGCCAAACTCATGTAAATAAAAGAAAGCAGACAATGCAGAGAGTCTTGGATTCAACCAAAACAGCTAAAGGTCTTACTTCTGACCCATGAGATCTTTACAGGACAGTTGTGAGTAATGTTTGATTATTTGAGCTCAAGCTGTTTCTTTCCACAGTTGCAGAGTATAAGCAGTTATTAAGATAACTAAACAGCCAGTTTGGTCATTTAATACAATTATTTTAAAAAATAGGATTTAATTGTTAACTATTTATTTAACAAATGTGATAGTTAGAAAAATACATCAATATTATAATAAATAAAATATGATCAAGACAGGATTATCTAAAGCATTTGTGCTACTAATTAATTTTTGTTTATTTTCCGCAACAGGTGCTCAGTTCAGCTGATATCAGCTTTATTTCAGTCCTGTTAAAGGTAAATAATATCTTGTGCTTTCTGAGCAGCATCTTAAATCTAGCAAGCAAACCAGATAACAAACTGTACAACAATGTGCTAATAATATAAATATCCTAAAACATGTTTTCCATATATAGACATAAAACATGTTATTTGTAAGACTTTGGCAACACATATTTATGCAGACATTTGTAGAAAATCCTTTAATTTTTTATGTAGTTTCATTTTGCAAGTATATTTGAATGGTTGAGCAGTTCACGGTTATTACAACTGTATTACATTGTAATGACTACTTCTGTGCCTTTTAACTAGTTCAATTCCTAGGCTTATGATGTCCTCGAGCTTATTATTTAACAATTACATGGAAATCATTTCCAACTGACACAGACATGCTGGCATCTCGTGAGCATTTAAGGGGTTATTAAAGAAAATGTATAACCCATAGCATGATCCAAATCTGATATTCCTCTGGCACACATCTATCAAAAATTATTAAAAAATAATTGGAAAGGTTTACCTTACTGCATTCTGAAATATGCTATGGATTTTCTAAGAGTCTTTTTTACCTTTAAAACCAGTGGCTTCTGGGTGGTCACAGTCATGTCTCTCACAGCTGTCTGCCCACCCACAGAGTGTAGGTGTGGGGAAATGGGTGTAAAATTTGGACAGGAAGAGAAATGTGAATGTGTTTCTATAGCCCATAGCAGTCTAAGCCCATTATGCCACCTTAGCCCACAGGATGTGTGCGGTGTCAGTGTAGTGAAGCTGGCATACTAACAAATCGTACATTCAATGAGTGCCATGTTGCTTCAGAAAATGTGAGATCGCTCTGTGTTAAACACAATCACTGAGAGGAACAGACATTAAAGGGGAATTCCACTGATTTTTTTAAGTCATTCATTGGATTTGTGAAATGGTTTTTTATGGAGAAACTTTCTGACTAGTTTCTTTACAGTTATGGTTGTAAGATGAGGTGATAACAGAAGAATGTGATTTCAGCAGGTTGAGAGAAGTTTTTGGGACGTACTGTACAGGAGTGTACATTAACAAAGTAGATGTTCTTGAGGAGCACTTAAAAAAAAAACTTATGACTTTTACTCCACTACATTTGAAAGAAAAATGTTGTACTTTTGACTATTGGGCTTCTGTGAAGATTCTTATTCTTCATTACTTGGAGGCATAGCTTTGATGTTAGGAGACAAAATATCTGTTCTAAAATGTGATAAGCTGTACTATGTTCATCACAGAAGAAAAAACTATCATAGTAAATTACTGCCGCTCTGTTAGTCAAGTTCAAAAAGGATGCTACATTTTTTAAATAGTTGTAATGATGGCTACTACTAAATCAGTGAAAGATGATAAAGTTAATTACAAATTAGTAAATAGAAGCTACATAATTAAGCTAAATAAAATAGTTTTCAAATTGAAAATGATAATGACCTTCCTTTTGTCAACACTACTGTGTTCCTATAAGCATTATAAAAAAAAGGTTCTATGAGCAGATTGTTTAAGAGTCATTTGCTTCAGTAAATGCATAGTGGCAACAATGCAACAATGCGCTGACATTAAAAAGAGAATGTACTTTTAAATACTGAAATCTATGTTAAAGCAAGTACTCCAGTACTAATTCAAGTAAAACTTTAACTCAACAAATTTCACGTAAAATTTTACCAGCAGTATCTATACTTTGACTCAAAAAATCAAATTGTGTATTTTGTCCTTCTCTGATTTTGTACAGAAACTGTTGGGTGATTGAATTTTAGTGTTTGTTAGCAAGATTAGTCTTGCAGCTGTAGTTCTAAACTAAAGCAGCAACATTTGGATACTAATAATGTATTATTGTAGCAATACAGACCCAGACACAGTCACACTAAGCACACAAAACAAACTAAATGCCCTGACACATTCAGGTTCAAAATTCTTATGGTCATCTTCCCAATGGACTGCCAGTGGTGTGGCATAGCCCATTATCTGGAGCTGGAGTGGGACTGTTTTAAATGGACCCCACGCGCTCTCTTAATCACGTTATCAAGTTGTGAGATCAATAAAGCTTAGTGCTTAAGCTGTGTTTTACTTTAGCAGGGCAAAATGGAGGCAGTGTACTCGCTAAATGTTCTTACTGGCACATGTGAATTTCTTAGTACTCAAATTAAGCAGGATTAAAAGGGTGAGGAGGTGACTGTGTGCGCGTGCATGTGTGTGTATGTGGGTTGTTGTGGATCGTGTTGAGTTTGGGTCAGGTGATTAGCTGAATGGTGTTCAGTGTGTCTTGTACCAGATACTCCTAGCTCATGCAAACACCCACACACTCAGTGCAAAGGAAGCATGTTACACGTATCCTCATAACAATCAGCTCGTCACTACCACCATCACGAGACAATGCATTCTTATGATTGTTGTCATTTGTATCTATATCACTCACCCTAAGAACTGTGAACTATGAACATATGATACTTACCTGGCAGGGGTGATACCATGATCAAGAAGGGGCAGTGGTGGCCTAGTGGTTAGGACACTGCCTTTGAGACCTGAAGGTTGCAGGTTCGAGTCCCGGCCCGGGCACTA
>JBBPDA010000001.1:38547632-38572360 GCA_037974385.1 Arnoldichthys spilopterus
TGGGTTAAATGCAGAGGTCACGTTTCGTTGTGGTGCTTGAGTGTGTTCACAATGACAAAGAGTCACTTTCACTTCATATGATACTTTATCATAGTTTTTTTTCCCTTAGGTTTTTCAGTCATTTCAATTATCACCAATTTTCACCCTCTCTTCATCTCTTATAATTACATAAGCTGTTTTTGTTTCTTTTTGCCTTGTTTAAGAAAAGCTCTTCCTGCATGAATGGGTGGAGCTAAACTGCTGTAGGCTGAACAGACTGAATTTGTTACATCACAAAAGCAGATAATTAAAAACACGCTGTTTTTACTGCTTGGTTTACATATATAGATAGTTGGCTGGAGAGAAGAAACACTACTAGTATTCAAATTGAGTGAGTGTTTGTTATTGTGAACACACCACAGCATACTGCGCACCACAATGAAATGTGACCTCTGCATTTAACCCATTCGTATCAGAGCAGTGGGCAGCTGACATGGGCAGCACTCGGGGAGCAGTGCTTGGGGGACGGTACCTTGCTCAAGGGGACCTCAGAGGTACTTGTACCGTTTCTGGGAATTGAACCTTCAGGTCACAGGGGCAACTCCCTAACCGCTACACCACCACTGCCCCACTCAAGGGAACCTAAGTTAGGAATGATAGGGACACTTTAAAGGAGAAGGAAAATGTCCTCAACTTTACATATCAATGTAACAAGGCTCATAAGTAATTCTGTAGTTTTTTAGGTCTATTCATCATAAAAATGTTTACACACTAATCAACTAGCCTCAGTTTATTGTGTATTATAATTTCAAAGAGACTTCATCACCACACCGTAGGTTTTTATCTCTGGCCTTTTAGGGCAGAAGCAGCCCAGTGCCCTGCTATTTGATTTTCGTCTTTCCAGAAACGTTCCATTTATTTTATTCTTAACACATATTTGTCAATAAATGAGTGAAATCACTTTGTACAATAAAATAGTGCTCAATTACCCTCACTTTTAATTAACAGTCATGTTCCGGAACGCTGGAAATCAATTTCATTTCTGTTTATTTCTTTTCCTTCTGTTGTTTGTCTCAGTTTATTTGAACCATCTTTAAGCCCTGCCTAAAAAATAAAAATCCAACTGTGAAGGAATGGGAGGGTGATAGAGGGAAGGAAGAAAGAGTGTGGGTGTGTGTGTTGTGTGGGACTGTGGGTGGCATGAGGGGCAGGCTAACTAATCTGCTGTGCCTCACTACACCCCAAACAAGGATTATACACCATGGCCAGGCCTCATGACCAGCCACTGCAGTGCGCACACACACAGGCCCATGCATTTATGTTTGCATCAGCATCTAATCCATTTGAATTAAGTAGATAAATTGTGCATTTGATAAATGAAATTAAAGCATTTTACAGTTTAATTAAAATACCACCACAGCAACCAATTCGTCAACATTTGAGTGCTTAGCGTGTCTCTGTCTTCAGCTTAACATGAATGTTATGCTAAAACATTGTTTGTATTCTCTCTTACTGTATTAGTTGGTTGATAGTGCTAATGTGTGCTGATCAAACATCTTTTAATCCTAGCAGACCTGAGCAAAAGTGATTTTCGATCAAGGAGGAAAGGCTTTGTGTGCTTCAGCTCAGAGTCCAGTGCCATTTTACCAGTTGCTTCTTCATCTCTTAGAATTATATAGGCTGTATTTGTTTCTTTGTGCCTTGTTCAAGAAACACTCTTCGTGCAGGAATGGGTGAAGCTAAACTGCTGTAGGCTGAACAGACAGTATTTGTAACATCACAAAAGCAGACAATTAAAAACAGGCTGTTTTTGCTGCTTGGTTTACATATACATAGTTGGCTGGGGAGAAGAAACTGTACTAGTATTTAAAGTGTGAGTGAGTGTTTGTCATTGTGAACACACCAAAGCACAACAAAATGCGACCTCTGCATTTAACCCATTCATGTCAGAGCAGTGGGCAGCTGCCGTGGGCAGCACTCTGGGAGCAGTGCTTGGGTTCCTTGGTTGTACTTGTCTGGGATTTAAATCTTCATTGCCCAGTTTAGTGTGGTGTATGTCATGAACATACTATAGTGGGTTTGGTTGTTGAGTGGTGCTGGTAGTTTGCAAACACTGGTGTTCAAACCATGCTGTTACATTAGATGCAGTTTTATGATAAAGTTTGGGTACACCTGCTCAAACCTCTACAGGGAGATGCAACACTCTTTTGTACATTTGATGAACAGTTACTATTGACTAGCTCTCTTTAAGATATTGGGGGAAAATAACTAATAAAATATTGTGGAATGTGTAAACATTTGGGACTGTGGCACATTGTGTTGTATTTTCTTAATGGGTTAAATTCAGAAAATAAATTGAAAACATGCACCTAAAATTACCCAAAAAATGTTAAGTTTGTTCCTTATAGAGAACCAAGGATACATCTAAAAACCACTTGACCTGACCTCAGCGCATTTTTTCATTTTTTAAATTTTATTTTTTACATTGCACTGACTCCTGTCTTGTCTACAATTTTTTATTTGAATTTTTATCAACTTTAAAACAACTAACTTAACTTTCCCTAAAGCGAGTATTTAAAAAGTAACTTAGGAGGGATTAAAATGTACCTAAATAGTACCTTGTTCTCTGACAGTGTAGTATGGAAGCCTCTGCAGCATTTTTATGGGAAAATATTTCATGTGAGTTAAAGGTACAACACATTAAACATTTCCTTAACCCTCAATTGTACCTTAATTTCTGTACTTCTCTCTGTTAGTTAGTTGATTGTACTAATATGTGCTGATCCAACACCTTTTAATCCTGGCAGAACTGAACAGAAGTGATTTTTAATCAGGGAGGAAAGGCTGCGTGTGCTCCAGCTCAGAGTAGAGGTGCGGGCCTACGAGAGAAACAGCTCCGGAGGAGCTGTAAGAGTGAAATCCTCCCAGTGTGAGTTATTTGTCAGGGTGTCTGCCTGCTCTCTCTCTGCCATCTCCCAGGCCTGTAAATATTCATGAGGATTTAAGGGGTATAAATAGCAGAGGTGTCCACACTGCCACAACGCTCTCTATCTGCATAGGAGTGAGAGAGAGAGAGAGAGAGAGAGAGAGAGAGAGAGAGAGAAAGAGGAAAAGAGAAGAGGAAGAAGAAGAAGAAGAAAAAGACAGCTTAATGGGCTTATTATGAGGCACATTACATCAGCAATGCCCAATTAAAAATCTCCAAAAGAGGACAGGAGGAGGCTGGTGCTCTTGGGGCAAACTTTGAGCAGTCTGCTGGAAAAGTTACGTGCAAAGGCAACTTCTAAAGGGCCAAGTTAGACTCTGCTAGGAGATGTGATGGAATGTACTTGAGCTAGCACACTAGCTCCACTCCCGCACACACACACTCACACTGACTCACCCTTTAGGTTTTAAAGGAGAACAATCAAGGTCATTCTTTAAGTCTACAAGGATGTAGCTTAGCCTTATGTGCCATTGCTGTGAACATGAAATATCTGCTCAATGTCAGCCGCAAGGGTATGCATGGTTTGGTTGGCCATTATTAGACGTCAACATGTGATTAACCTTTTAACAAAGCTTGTGACTATTTTGTAGTTGGGAGTAATTAGCACACTGCTGTGGGCCAATCCCCAAAAGACTGAGATGCTACTGGGAAAAAAGGACATATTCCTTAAAAAAATAAGAATGTCAAATTATTGTGCTTGTTTAAGGTTTGACAACTTGTCCACTGCAAATTTGAAAGATGTTCAACATCCCAATGCAAAGAGTTTAGCGATCCAAAGCTTTCTGTGCTTAAAATCCAAAAAGATCACTTGTACTTATAATTCTATAAATTCTTTGTGGGACTGGTGGGCAAAAACCATACTTTGATTAGGATACCCTAAGAAACAACATGGTAAATATAATACTTACAAGTATATATAATACTTACTAAGTAGTTATCCAGATACCATGGATGTGTTTGAACCTTTGCATCTTAACTGAACCTTAGTACTGTAATGTGCATAGTTAATAGTAGAAGTTATTATTGGCATTATTTATTGATTTTCATGCTGTAATATAATTGGGATCACTGTGCAGAAAACGATGATGCACCTCACCACTGATGTCCCACAGAGGGAATCTAACCCTGGTCTGCCACTTGGAGGACTGAGCTATGTTGCTACTGTAAAAAACATGCCAGTTGTTTGCATACTGTTGCTGTGTCTTGGTACTGTAATGTAGGCTTTTGATTTACGTTTATTAATAAGTTGTAGATAATTAGTAGCTGTTTATGACTCCTACATAAAGTCATATAAGCAACAATATAAGGAATTCAATACCTTATGGGGCCTGGTTACCAAGTGCTCAGTGTGACTGCCCCACCATCCCTCAAGATACTTTTGCTAATATTTATTTATTTACTTTTCATGAAAAGCCATTGGGCTTGATGCCACTGTGGACTACTATGAGGCTCGATTCCAATCGACGTGTAACAAACACCAAAAGCAGGTCATATGATCAAGATATGAGGGAACAGGGCCATAACCGGTGGGGAGCATGTAAAGGTAGGGCAATAGGGTTTGTAGGGGAGCACTCTGCGTGCTCTGCCAGCCCGTGGAAGCCTGCTGCAGATGCAGGCAGATTGTGTGGAATGGGCCTAGAGGCACTGTAGCGCAAGGGCAGGTGCAAGAGAGATGAAGGCGGAGATGTGTAACAGCGATCTCATGATGAGTCGAAAGCCTGATATCAAGCGAGAGATTGGGCTCAGTTGGCAAATGAGATGAGGATGAGGCAAGGAAGTAGAGGGAGCAGTGGGAATCGGTGAAGGATGAGAGTCAGCAGGCGCTATCAGCGGGCAGCCCTGGAGGACTGGAAGGACCCAGTCCTTCCCTTGCTGGGTGCTGGTCCAGATGCAGATGTGAGGAGGGGAGAGACAATCGGGCAAGGAAGCAGGGTGGGCACAAGGGGAGGGAAATGGAGAGTGGGAGAGAGTGAGAGAGAGAGAGAAAGAGAGAGGGGGGGGACAAGTACCATCCCCGCCGCTTTTTATCACAGCCATTGATCGTGGCATGTGTGCATTGATCCAAGTCGACCATCTGCTAGAGTTAGATAAGCGTGTGAGGGCCTGGGCATTGTACTGTCACTCAGAGAGAAAGAGAGAGCGAGAGAGAGGCAAAAAGTGAGAGACAGAGGGAGAGTGAGACAGGAGGGAGAGACAGAGAGAGATTAAGCAGAAACATGGTGAGACAGAGCGAGAGACAGAGAGAGAGAACGTTAGAGACGAGGCATAAATAGAGCTGGGGGAGAGAGGGAGGAGAGCAATGATGATGGGGAGGGAGAGAAGGAGAGATGGAGGAAAGGGGGGGGGGTGCTTGCTTTTGCTGCAGGGAATTATGAGGGCAGGATTAGCCTCTTCACTCCCAGGAAACTGAATTTTAAACGGCTGTCTCCTGGCTCCCTCTCACATAGACATACCCCCCCAACATGGTTCTGTTTTTCTCTGTTTTTTTTTTTTTTTTCTTCACATCTTTACTTCATCAGATTTGTCAGTATATGGATGTCCCCAGTGGTGGTGCGAGGAGCAGCATACACACCCCCAAGTCCAACTGAGTCATCTCTCTGTCCCTATCTCTCTTTCTCTACCTCCCTATCTTTCTCTCTTTTTGTCTCTCTCACTCTCTCAATCCCAACTGTAAATCCCATTCTCCTTTCTCGTCAGCTTCTCCTGCTCCTCTTGTTATGCGTGCTTAGCACTATGGATCCTCTACCTCTCTGTCAGCTCTCTCCTTCTACCTTCATGTTGCCTCTGCTGTACGGCCCAGGACTGTGTTGCTGAGAGCCAAACACATTCATTGCTGAAGCCTTATCAGGAGGACTTCATATTGAAACACTGTGTAACTGTCATGACAAAACTTGGATCTGTAATAGTAATTTTACAGCAAAAAGTCATACATATTTAATTTTAATGCATACAGTTTTAGTCCAGTTGGTTTTGAACCATTTTTGGTCCATTTGTCATATTGTCATGGGAAAATTTAGGGGATGATTTTACATAGCATAAAAAGAAAAAAAATAACTATGTTTTGAAATATTTATGCATTTGTGTGAACGGAATGTCTCATAATCAGACAGCCTTGTAAATCATTTATAGAGAGATGGTGTGGAAGCAGAAAAACTAGAATATTTTGAGAATCACCACAGTCCTTTTCTTTTGAAGGCACTCTATAGGGTATACTCTAGGGTTTCTATAAATAGGAAGTTTTGTTTATTTACTGCAAAGGCCTTTAACTAAATCTTAGCAGGCAGAAAGGTTATTAGACAAGGCAAGTTTATTTATATAGCACATTATCATACACAGAGGTCATTCAATGTACTTTACAGAGATAAAAAATGGGAGAGCAGGCCATAGTTGATGTTGCCGAACATGGTGTGAGGTGAACTTGGTGTTTTGAAGGAATACTGACCATTTGGTAGCCGTGGAGGTTCCCCCATGTCCCCCTTGTTGTGGGGCTTTACTTGGGGGGATGAATGTATGAGGTTATGGGGGAGTCCCTTGGAATACCCTGTTGCCAAGGAAGCCACAAAAGAGCAACAAGAGCTTTTGGGGGAACACAAGGTGCTGTGCCACCCACACCTCCTTTAGACTTCTCCGTCCTCTGTCCTGCTTATCTTTCACTCTATTCTTTGGTGTTGTGGCAACTTTTACTTCACTCCATTTTTCTCTTTAGAACATGCACATTGGGGTCTGACTCCCAGTCAGAACTACGCCATTGTTGAGGTGTGCAAGGGGTTTGGGGGGTGGGTTCCATTGGGGTATGTGAGGATTAGCGGGGCCGGTTGGATCATCTTACAGCCGCCAACCCCCCTCCCGACCAGACCCGCGGACAATGGGGATTAAACTTCTCTTATTCTTCCCCACGAATCGACGGGATGACAAAGACGGTATTCCTCTGGGCCTTTTAACACTGGGCTGCACAGCTGAAGTTACGGTCGGGGGTGGCTAGGGATTGCATTGGGGGGGCCTCACAGAAAATTAATCCTATGGAATTTTCTCCCTCACCTCTCCTTCTCCTTCTCATTGCAAATGGAGCTTTGCGGCCCTGCTGCACTGTTTCTCCTTGTTCGTTGTGCTGAACACACACACACAAATGTCAGTCAGTGAGAGCGGCAGAGAAAGGACAACACTGACGCCTTGGTTATCGTTTAACACCCTTCAGTAGAGAAGTCATCAGGCTCATAGCGAAAAAGCCTTGAGTAGGCCTTGAGCTGATACCAGTCAATTTGAGCTGGTGTGCTGATACAGGCCGAGGTGTCAATAATTGGGTCTCATTCAGGGAAGCTGACAGTGATAGCATTAATTATGTGTCCTATACGACAGCGTCCCGCTGGACACCCGCTTCGTTTAATCACTGCATGCCATTCAGAGCTGGCCTACATGCATGATGGCCCTTTATACTGACTTCCACATCACTTCCACACAATTTCAGCTCACTGGAACCATGGACATTGGATAGCTTTTTATAAGTGAGAGGTCATGACTCAGACATTAGACCAAAAATAGGCCTCAGGGTTAATGTGCTGCACTGAACATTAATACAGGCAAAAGCAAAGTGTAATTCCGTAGTATTTCACAGATGAAGCAAGAGATGGTGACATGAATCAGTGACTCTCAAGTCTTACTGACTTACATTTTTACTTAAACTCATGCCTAACTGCCTTGAAACTTGCAAAATTCCACAGAGAGAGAAAAAAAGTAAAACAAAAACTGTCTGAATTAGGATTGCAAATCTTAATGTGGAAAATGAATAATGTCTTTTGTTTCCAGCTTTTCTTGTGTGATTTTGTCTGGCAGTTTCACTACGATCATGCACTTTGTTGGGGTTAAAGATCATTGTATTATGGGTATTGTAGTGAATTTACATTATTTCCTTGGCCACTGTTGTCTATGATGTATGCAAAATGCCAAGTACTTTGCCGACTTTTCAGTCCATCTCATTTGAAAAACGAAAAGTGCCAAAAACATGGGTGTTACCCCAGAGTGGCAGGAATGTTAAACTCACTCTGGTGTTTTAGCCAATTATGTGAAAAGCTCCCTAGTCACCCAGACATTTGCCTAGAGGCAGAAGATGAAAGTGACAATTCGTCATTGTGAACACACTCAAGCACCACAACCAAATGTGACTTCTGCATTTAACCCATCACACGTGCACACGTGGATCAGTGGGCAGCTATCGACAGCACTCGGGGGGCAGTGTAGCGAGACGATACCTTGCTCAAGGGTACCTCAGTACTCCCAAGGGCAACGTCCTAACCACTAGGCCACCACTGGTAATACAGGTAATACAGCTTAAAATAAAAAGCATTTTATTATTAAAAACTGTGTAAAGGACAGAACAAAGCACTTTGTGTAGTAAATGTAGAATTTAAAAAGAGCAAATCTAGCAATAGTTAATTTAGCTAAAGTTATCAGCAACTTTAGCTGAAGTTCTAGTAGGTAACAGATAAGGTTTTTTTAAAACCCACCAAAACTTCAGCTGGATTAGCTGTTCAACTACTAGCATACCTACAAACTACAGACTAACTTACCAATAAAATTGTGTGTACAGCTTTAGTTCTGCCCTTTTGTATGGATGAAACTATCTATAATTACATTTTTTATATAGGTTTTTAAACCTGACAGGTGCAGCTTCTGTACTACAGACGTGAGACTAGACTCACACTCAAAGACTCAGGGCTAGACTCAAATATCCAACACAGAGAGTCAAGACTTGGCTCAGGCTTGCATAATGTGCATGTTTTTTTCATTGCTTGATACACAAAACCAACCTGATAAATGTCAGATGTGGAAACTGAAAAAAGTAAATGTAATATTTATTTAGTTCCCTGAGGAAACCTTAGGCAACTATATCATAGCCAAATAAAAGAAAAGCTCAGCATTTATAGATAAATACAGTAGCACACAGACCACAGATATGAACACAATCACTTCCACACTGAAATTACCTTACGTCTTGTATGTTCACTGTAACTCTCACAGCTTAAATTCAGATCACAGAGTCTCTAGAACAGCTGGAATTCCTAGAGCTAGAGCTTTCTAGAGAGATGTTGAGAGCCCTTGACGTTGCTACCAAGCTGTAATCTTTTTTTGGTTATTTTGGTCCCAGTGTTAAGCCTTTTCCTTGCATAGATGAGTGCTAAAAGCACCAGTGTTTTGGTGTTTAATATTTGGGCATTCTCCAACAACAAATGACATCAATCACCCCCCCCCCCCCCACACACACACACACACACCACCACCACCACCCCCCATTCCAACCACACATACATGTTCTTTCTCTGCTATAGCGACTGAACGATTTGCCTCATGAAAATGCATTCACTGATTATGAGGGTATGGTATGCAGAATGTATGCACATTATCTTTTTCTCTTTACCCTACCCTCTCGCACCCTCCCAATCCTCCTCCTATCACTCTTCTTCCGTCGCTTTCTCTCACACATTCACTCTCTTTCTCTCTCTCTTGGGCCTCCTCCCTCCACTGTAAATAAAAGATTAAATGAGTGTTCTAAAAACACAGACTGGTCACCAGAAGATAATTGTTTCAGCTTTGTTTACTGTGTGTGTGTGTTTTCTCTCTCTCTCCTCCTCTTTTTGTTCCTTTTTTCTTTTTTTCATTATGTGCCATAATTAAAATTCCTTTATTTTCAAAGTAGTTTGACAAGAAGGAGCTAAATTGCCTTTTCTGCGTGTATGTTGTTGTCATTAGCCTGTCGTTGTATTTGAGGAACAACGAGGAAGGAGGGGGCTGGGGCAGGCGAGAGGGACCGAGTAAGGAGACGGTACCCAATGTCCTTGGGAAAGAAGGGAAGATCAACTTCATAGCATGTGCTTCTTGTCTTTACTCCCTCCTTTTAGCATCTCTCTTTCATTTCATCCTTTACTTCATTACCCGCTTTTGGAGCAGACACGAGTCCCGAGCGGTTAGATGTTATGAATTATGGTGCTCTAGGGAAGTCAAGATTTTGAGCTGGTCAAATGAATATAGCTAAAAGCTAATATCATTAGACAAGGCATAAATATACACTCCAAAACATACTGGACACTAACAGTAATAAAGTTTTCATACTTTGTTAAATATGTACAATACAATACAGCTTATAAGTCACACCATGAACTAAATAGTACATTACAGCAGTTACATGCCCTTAAACTGCTGATATGGCAGTATAAAATAATTCTAGCATCATGGGATGAACTAGTGTAAGTTCAAAATAGTATCACTGTTGTTATGTCAACAAATGGACAATTCTTTTTATATTAAAATCCATAGGGTTGGAATAACATGTTAAAACAAATAGACTTGTGTGAAAAGAACAGCAGATGAAAAAAACTAACACTAACAAAAACTGCAAAGCTCCACCCCTGTCACTTTATTATTTAGAGATAGGCTGTTTAAGTTAAAGTACTAGTCAGTTTTCCAAACTGCATTGCAAATATCAGTTAATTGCCATAAAATCCCACATTCTGACATCTTGACCAGAAGCTGGACTTGTGTCTACCTGGTGTATTGAAGGGATACTGTAAATGACTGCATCTTTCTATTTTCACATAAAGCCCTAAACACAGATAAAGAGAACATAGTTAAACAAATGAGACCAAATGTTATACTTAGACATTTATGTATTGAGAAAAATAATTGAATATTACATCTTTAAGTGTGCAAATTGTGAACCTTTGCTTTCAGTGTCTGGTGTGGCCCCCATGTGCAGCAATAGCTGCAACTAAACATTTGTGGTAAACAAATTATCAGTCCTGTGCATCAGCTTTGGGGGATTTTTGTCCATTCCTCTATGCAAAACAGCTACAAAAATCATTATTTTTTTTAAAATCATTACTTTTATTCATTTTTAACCATTCTTTGAAAGAACAACTTGTTGCTTAAGGTTATGGTCTTGATAAATGTCCAAACCATGATACTACCACCACAATGTTTCACAAAAGGCATAATGTTGTTATACCAGAATTCGTTGCTCTCTTTTCTCTAAAAATTGCACTTTTTATTCAAACAAAAAGCCTCTGCTTTGCAGTCTTCCATCCACAAAACATTTTTCCAGTAGGCTTCTGGCATGTGATCTTTAGCAGACTAGCAGTGTTCTTTGTGGAGACAAGTGGCTCTCTCCTTGCAACCCTACCATGCTACACAAGTATTGTTTAGTGTTTTGCTAATGGTGGACTAATTAACATTAGCCAATATAAAAGAGGCTGGGTTTCTCTGTGACCCCTTTGACTATTAAATGTCTTGCCCCTGAAGCGATTTTTGTTGGTGAAGCAGTCCTGGAGAGGGCAACAATAGTTTTGAATCCCCCACCACACAGTCTGTCTGACTTTTTATTGGGGTAGCCTAAATCTTTAAAAATGGTTTGGTAAATTTTCCCAGCATGATGATCATCATCAGTAACTCTCTTTCTAAGGTCGTCAGAAATGTAATTTTTGTGCCATGATATTGTTCCACAAACATGTTTCGAAAATCAGTTTTAATATAACAGGGTGCTCAGTCATGCCTTTAACCAATCCCATTGATTGTACACCTGACATTAATTTAACTTTCAAATTAACTGCTAATTCTTGAGGTTCACATACATTTGCCATTCACATAAATGTAATGGATCATTTTTCTCAATAAATAAATTACCAAGTATAATATTTTTTGTAATATTTTTAACTGGATTTTTTTTACCTGCTTTTTATAACTTATTTGAAAATTGGATGATGTTTTAGGAGAGGAAAAAAAACCTCATTAAATCTAATGACCTTAGTATGATTTTATATTTGCTATACAGTTTTGAATTTCCAGTTTTAAATGCTACGTTACTGAAATGGACTTTGTTTTTGTAGCTAAATTAAACTGGATACAGGTATTGTTAATTGGGAAGATAGTTAGTTTACACGGGTAATAATACGTATATTACCTATCTTATCAGTGTTTCCTGTCACATTTACAAAATAACACTATGTGAAAATAATAAAAAACTGAATTTAATTAAACTAAACTGCATTAAAATTTCCAATTGGATTTGAATGGGTATTTAATTGCCAGTTTTCTGTAAAACCCTTGCATAAGTAGCTACAAAAGAATACATTTGTGGGTGGATCATGGATAGGTCAAACTGTAAACTGCACTGATCTTTGCTTCCTGTGCAGATTCTACACTACTTCTTCAAATAATGCATTCAGTGAGCATCATGTGTTTCTCAGCTGAGGGAGTTTATTTAAAAGGTGGCAATGAGATTTTGAGCTAAAATGTGTCACGTGCCTCTTTTGTATCCTGTATGTGATCATGTGATGTGGGCTGAATGTAAATTAATTTCATAGAAATGCACTAGGGGAGCCTATGTGCCCTAGCACTGTTGTTTTTATGACAAACAATGGCAGATTGGCAGCTTCAAACAAGATGGAAAAAATGACACCTTCTCCTGAAAGACAGCAGGTTTCCCATACCCAAACACCACTAAGAGCACGTCCACTAAACATGAACAGATTTACCAATTTGCCAATCTCAGAACTGGAAGTGAATAAATGATTCATATGATCTCTGATGGGACAATTATATTATTGAAATTGAGTCACCATGACTCAAGCAATAAACTTCAAAATTTACCATGTAAATCAGACACACACACACACACACACACACACACACAGACTGTTCTCAATTCCGATGGAGCCTTCGCTGCCTTTGCTTAGTCAGGCACTGATAATTGAATCTCAGGTCAGGATTAATTCTAGCAGCTACACTTGACTCGGTCAAAAACAACTATTACAGAGATCCAATGTTTTTTTTACACAGCACTTCACATTGATTAGGCAATGTGCGACCATGAGAAATTGCACTGGATTCTAGATGACTGTTATTTGCATCAAATAAGGAGCCAGGGGGCACAGGGGACCGCCTGCCCGAATGGCACTGGAGTGGAACGGAGAGGAAATAACAGCAGTGATGGTGCTGTACAGTGCTCATGATGATACACCAGTACACACCAGAGTGTGTCTGATCATTATATGCTGTTTATTCCGCATTGCAGTAACATACAATATAAGTGAAGTACCATGATATGAGAGGAGTTTTCACAATAACAAGTATAGTGATATTGCTTTAGCTCTAGGTGCACCATTTTGAACTAATGTCAGAACCTTTTCATATAATTATTGGACTATTTATATATATATATAATGTTTTTTTTGTATTTTAAATTCTAAGTAAGTCAGTTTAAGAGACTCAGATTAGGGTTTATTTATCAACTAAATACTTAATTATTTGATTATTTTAGTAAATTAAAAAAATTAATTAATTGAGTTTTGGTATGCCTGAGATTACACAGTAATAATAATTAATAACAGTCCAATTTATATATAAAATGCTTTTATAACACTTAAGTCAACAGTAGAACACATACAGAGAGAAAAAGCATTTTATTTGACCTTTATGTTACTTTATAAAAACCCAAATGGTACAAACTGGAATGTATGGAGGAAAATAATATTTTATACATAGTTTATATTTTAAAATATGTATAGTTTATATAGGAAGACTTAACCAATCAGAACAAATATCACTTAAAAGCCAGGTTAATATCCATGCCTTTACCCTGAAACACCAGGTGCTTAAGCCTGAATAAAAATATCTTTTTGACCAAAATGTAAAGCTTACAGCTCTGTTTCTGAAAAATGAGTGTTTTAAGTTAAAGTTTCATAACCTGTTTGCTTTATCCCTCCGAGTTAAACTTCAAATACGTAAAACAGAATATAAAGCATGTGTAAACGTGGGTAATCCCTTCCAGGATGAGATGCATGGACAACTGTGGGAGCTGGTTCTAGAATTTAGGTGGCACAAAACGTCTGCCACTCATGGATGTGAGATGCAACTCAGTGTATATTGTATATTTTGCCTAGAGTGCATTTTCAATTGGCAGCTTGAATATTGAACATGTGCAGCATGCTCTTGGGATATAAACCCATTTTTTTAGTTGTCAGTTTTAGAGTTTGAACAACAAGGGGAAAGAAGCTGTAAGGTTTGGAAGCTGGAATGCACCAGAACACATAATGCACCATGTCTGTTAGAATGCTGAAGAAAGCTTTTCAGTCATCAGCAACTTGTCTGAAGTGCAGTAGACCAATACAGCCGCCGTGCTGTTCCAGTATCAAAGCAATATTTGTCATAAAGCCTTGTCAGTACAACAGTGGAGTTAAAAGCTTGGAATTGCCTGAATAAATGGTCTGTGTTTTTGAGCTTTTGTCATCACTTAACTTCACTGTTAAAAGAGACAGAATGGAAATAGAGCAGAGTGAAATCTGCAGAAGTGATGTAAGACTTTGAGGCAATGATGGAGGGAGAGAGGCACACAGAGTGAAGGAGGGTGAGAGAGGGTGACAGTGAAAAAGCGAATGGGTAAGAAGAACAGGGGGTGCTGAGGAAGGAGGAGTGAGTGATGTAAGAAAGGGGGGTGTTAAAGAAAAAAAAAACTCTTTTTCATTTCAGAATGAAAGGGCAAAAAACGTTTTTCTTGCCTCCTCCCAAAGCGCTGTCAAAGTGGATCAGCCGTGAGGGCTGCTGATGGCCGTTCATTGCCCAGACTCAACTTGTGGACAATAGAGTGTGCTGTGAGCTGCTACCACACACAAGTATACACTCTCTCTCTCGCTCTCTCTCTCTCTCTCTCTCTCTCTCTCTCTCTCTCTCTCTCTCTCTCTCGCTCTCTCTACAAAGCCCACATCCAATCATGGCCTTCTAAGAACAGGCCTGTCAAAATGAAGGGTGAACAAAACCTCTCAGACACATTATTTACTGCACAAATACTGAGGAGCATAAACATATACAGCTACATTTTCATTTAGATCACCATTAGCCAATGGAAATATTGCATTTTTTAATAATAAAGGCAGTCAATATAAAGCAAACAACAATAAATCGTTGCAAGCAGGTATGTCTTATATATTGGGTTCAGCAAAAGAGACTGAAGTGTAAGCAGAATCATCCCCAAACCTCAGCAGATGGATCACTCCAACTCCAAAGCAAATGTAATCGCATACACAAACTCTACTCTGATTTGAAAGCCACCCAAATTGGCCCACAATATGGGTGAGGTAAAATGCCTTGAGCCCCAAGCCCCCTGACTCTGAACCCGTAAAGGCCCTTGAATAGGCAAGCCTCAAATCATGTTGTCGAACAAATCTGGTATTAAAAGGAGGAAGAGAAGACTTTGCCCCAATTTACCGTCCCTGAAGACTTTAGTTAAGCTAGTTACTCTGGAGCTTAGGTGGAGATGAGGGGGCTATGTGTGTGTGTGTGTGTGTGTGTGTGTGTGTGTGTGTGTGTGTGTGTGTGTGTGTGTGTAAATCCCTCTTCACATCGCAAGGCCTGAGAGAAAAGGCCATTGGTCGCCAGACTCTCACTCTCTGACACTCCTTCAACTTGAACCCCTCCTCTTGCCAAGCCTGTGTTTACCCCCACCAAACAATAGGCCTACTATTGGCAATTAAATGCCATTTGGTGATCCCCAGTGCAAGTTAATGGTATTACTGTTGCGATTCTTTTTCTGAATGGTGTGAGGGATTTCTTTCTGCACCAATAAAACACAGCTCACCGTCTTACCAGCATTACATAGCTTACCTTAGGCTTATGATTCACGCCTGCATGATTACCATTTGACTGTTTCTTTAACAGCGTAGTCACAGCTATGGCTGCCGGGGCAATCTGTTGGATTATTGGGCTTCCTCATATAATTAAGCCTCATTACCTATTTCGTTTGTCTTGCCATATCGCCTGCCTGTCTCGAGTTGACTGTCGCTAATCTCCGATATCACATTTACATCTGATTATTCAACATGTTGATGTGGTGTAGAACTCACTGTGGCTGGTACTGTGCCTGTCTTATCTTGCTATTCTCTGCCATCCTGTTCCGTTTGTCAGATGTAAACAAAGTTAATACTGTATATAAAATATTCGTGCTCATCTCAACATTACAAAATATTCATGCCTAAATTTCGATTGTCTTCGATAAGGCCCTGGAAAAATTATCAAATGATTTAATTGGACGCAAAAATATGTATTTGTGCCTTCAGTGATACATTCTAGATCATCCAACAATGTTATAATTCATTCAGCTCGTTTTGTGTGTCGTACCCCAGTATGTGCCAAATAAGCAGATTCTTGTGCATCATAAACACAACAAATGGCGTAGAAAAGGGGATGTGACAGAGAACAGTATGAAAGGCCAGTTATCTATTTTCCCACTGCTTTCCTTACCCGAGTGATACTCAATGAACAATGTGTGCTAAAGTTCCCCCCATTGCTTAGTCCTCTCCCTTTCTCTCTCTCTCTCTCTCTCTCTCTCTCTTTCTCTCTCTCTCTCTCTCTCTCCTCGCTTGTTTGCCCAAAGATCCTGTTTAGTGTGTCGCCTTTTCCTCAGACAAGGGGCTTTGAGAGGAATATGAAAAGACAGATTTAAAGGTGAGAGGTGGCAGGGAGGAGGGTGGGGGGTGTACACTATAACAGCTCTCTCGCTACATTTAGATACTCCCTTTTTTAACAACAAGCAGAAAGACTGGGGGAGGGTGGAGCGGGGTCTTTAATATAAAAATCCTCTCAAACCAAAGGTCAACTTTCTAAGAGTAACTGAATTAAATAGTGAGGCAACCTCGAACTGTGTAAAACAGACTAAATGATTTGTGCCCACAGATGGCGTAGCTGTAGTTATAATAATATAGTCCCAACCATAGAGATTTTTTCCATGATTTAACACACTAAAACCAACAACTGAACCTTCATGACCTTCACAGTTGTTACTGGAAAATCAGTTTTTTCCATCTAATTAGCTAGTTAAGGACAGGGAAATTCATAGTGGTTTGGTTTGAAATGCTCAGATCTAGAGAAAGTTACAGAGTCAGAATTATTCACATCTGTGGAGATAGGAACCAAACGTCTAAAGGAGGTTCCACAACTCTAAAAACTACCTTATGGAAAGTTATTACATTAAATGGTAAGACACAGATGTTTTACAGGGTTTTGAGGTAATGCTTTGACACAGAAATCTATTTTTTGAACACATTCATGGTGGAGAGACACATGGTGGGTGTCTAAGGCAATAACAGTCAGCAAATAAACCTTTTTTTTCTTTTTAGGTTTACCAATGTTTTCCCAGGATCAACATTACATATATAAACTCAGAACACACATAGATAGATTTGATCATTGATCAAAAGAACAAAAATTCGTTGCTCTTGACTCGAGAAGAACATTTTTAAAGTTGATAATATCACATGCAATTCCACAAACCATTGTCTTGTATTAAGGATGTACTACTGCTACTACTAATATTAATAATAGTAATAAAGATAATACTACTACTAATACACATGAGTTTACTTATCATTTTGTATGATAAATTAATAAAATATAAACTACATATCTTGTGCTTCGTGTCATCTACTGTGAGAAGAAAATCATAGTCAGTTTCTCACCCGTACACAACCCACACCTAAGTTATTAAATTATGCAGAATTTCTGAACAATCATCACTTTAGTTTTATTTACCAGATAAATATAATCAATGATATAAAATATCTACTGAAATATATGAAATACACATAACACAACTAAATGAGTTTCACCAATATGTGCAACAGTGAGGAAGTAAGCATCACTAGTGTCTGAGAAAGAGTCACAGAGACACATTGATGCACTAACACACACACACACACACACACACACATACAGCCTCTTGTATGTGATCATAGCTTGAGGCACCCTCACCCCTCACACACTGTTTCATCCGGGTTGTTATCAGCACCCAGTTCAAAAGGTAGCTGCTGTGATGGGGTGTTAGAGCACATGATATGGACAGCTTGCACACCTGGGAATGCACTGTTAATGCAGAGTAACATATATAGGCTTTGGAACAATACCAATCCACATTCTATAACTTATAGAATATTCGATATATCAACATGACTCTGTAGAAGAGTCTGAGTGCTAAACAAAACCTGTCACCCTTTAAAAGCATTTGGCACATCATTAACCAAAACATGACAAGAGACCCTGAACTCAGGCAACAGTTGGACATGACACTTTCAAAACTGCAACAGTTTGTCTCCTCAGTTCTCATATGTTTACAGGGGTAAACATGTCCCTGTCCCATTTCCTTTTTTCAAAGTGTTGCTGGCATCAAATTCTAAATGAGAATATATTTTCCCTAAAACAATAAATTTTTAGTTTCAGTATCTGATATTTTGTCTTATTTCAGATAAATGAAGGTTTATATAATTTACAAATCATTGCATTCTCTTTTTATTTCCATTTAATGGAGCATCCAATTTTTTTGGAAATTATATACTTGCATGTAGCTGTTTACCCTGGAGTTGCAGTTTGTTTTTATTCTAAAAATGTATTTTCTGTCTAAACATCTCATACATCCTTGTCTGTCAAGACCACATGCCTTATTAATAGAAATATTAAACGAATTTCAGGCTATCACATGCAGATAAAAATATGTGGTTGATGGTGGTGGTGGTGGGGGGGGTGTAATTAGAAACCTTCGACCAGGATTTGAAACAAGATAATTGTTCTCCATTTATGTAAAGAGCTCTTGACCCTCACCTTTTAGACCCTGAACGAGATGTCCATGTGTAGGCCATTATTCCTGCAGGCCACACCTCCATAATTATGACAAAGCTGTCAGAATAATCCAACTGTATTGTGCCATTGACTCTCTCACTTTAAGAAAAGCCCAGTGTCAGTTACTAGACTGTTTCTGATGGTATATAAAGGTGTAGGAATGATTTTCTCCTCCTCTTCTTGCTTTCCCTGGGGACGTGACTCCTGTAGCGCACCAATTTAAACCATTTCAGCCTGAGCTATGATCTTAATTAGCTACACCTCCATCACATAGTGCAGTCTCTTTTTTACTCTCTCCCTTCCTCTCTCTATCTCTCTTATACCCTCCCCTTCTCTCTCTCCTTTTCCAAATCTCTCTCTCCCACACACTCTCTCTCTCTCTCTAATTAAGCTCGCAGTGATACTTGGCCGAGGGCCTCCACGCAGGCAGAAGAGAGAGAGAGAGGGAGACAGAGAATCTGTTGGCCAGGGATTACAACCTTAAGCTAGGGCCACATCACAGGCAATCATTGCCCACCCTCCTACAACCCCCCCCACACACACACACACTCCCCATCCCTGAGCACTAGTGCAGCACACATCTATTTTGTCCATTAATTTGCTTTGTATATTAAGCAGCTCCTTTACTTGAGTCAAAGAGGATTTCCCTCTTACAGGCAGCCACTGTAATGAGCAGTGTCAGAGGAGGTGGCTGGTGTTAGTGTGGCAGACAGGAGAAGAGCGCCACAGCCTTTTGTAGCCTCCCAATCCCGCTAGTGCCCTTCACTTAAGAGATGCTTTCGGGGCCAATATGCACTCAAGAGCCCACGGCACTTCTGAGGGCTGAAGTGCTGAGAGGATGCTTTAGATAACAGATGGAGAGACTGGAGTCTGAATAAAGAAGGTATAATAAGGGCAAAGGTTACACAATTGGGAATGTGGTCAGTATTTAAAATAAAGACATATTTTTGCTATTTCACATAGAGAAATGTATTATTTGGTGCTGCCTTCATTTAAATATTCTAAATACATGGCATTTTAGTGTGTGGCATTAAAAATACAATTTAATTCAAAAGATATTTAACCTTTTTTGTTTTTTATAGAGAATTTACTTTTATGACTTTAGCATGAAGTGATATTTCATTTCCCAAAAATACACTTCCCTATTGCTTATCATTACAGCCAACACAACACAACAGTTGCACAATTACTTTTACAAATCAGCTACAACAGCCATCATAGCTGAATCATTTGGCATCACTGTTTAATCTGTGTGTAGTAATGTGTGTGGCATTGTAATTGAATGGCGCTACATAACATTGACATGTAGCCATGCGGTGGCAAACGTCTTATACTGTCATTAGTTGTCATGACAGTTGTCATGACTAATGACAGTATACAACATTAGCCATAGCAGGGTTAAGGGAATGTTATGTAGCAGCATTCAAGGTAAGTGTTGTGGCAATGTGATTAAAGAAAAAAAACCATCAGGAGAAAAATCCATTTAAATTGAACACGGAAAACCAGACCAGATCCAATTCCTCCCTTTTTCCTCTCCCCTTCTCTCTCTCTCTCTCTCTCTCTCTCTCTCTCTCTCTGTCTCTCTCTTTCTCTCTCCCCCTTTCTCACTCTCGCTTCCTCTCTCAGGATGAAAGTACGCTAGCCGCTGGGTCCACTCTTGCCGAGAAGCAGGCCAGTGATTAGTGGGGCGGAAGGCCAGTACAGCCCCTTTCATTTGGGCCTGAGGTGGGGGGGCTGAAGGGGGCCGCGGCGGTGTATCTGTGGCTGACAATGGCGATTACCTTCTCCTTTATCTGGCCAAAAGAAGGGGCTTTGAGAGAGCAATCTGAGGAGCGGAGGAAATGGCACGACACAGGATTAGCCACACAACAGGACGGTAAATTAAATGTTGGAGATGAAAGAATGAGCCTCTGACATGCATCAATAGAGAACATTGGCTGCATTCTAATAACACAATGGAGAGAAATACCTGCAGAGATTAGCGAGAAAGGGGTTTGGGGGGTGCAATCACATACAGTATATGGACAACCATAACTATGAATGTTAGTAGGCCTCTGTGTGTGTGTATGTGTACTCAGTCTACATCTGTCCACAAACATTATTTCATGAATCCTTTTCTTCCTTTATTCAACGTGCAGTTGAAATGTATGAATGGAGTGTACATGTGTTCGGTCTCAGAGTGACTTTATTGAGGAATCTGGATTTTCAGTAGATTGGCCTTAAGCCTCTGAGAGAACAGTTATCTTGGCATCACTGCTGTACAACCTCATACATAAAAACTACTGACACACAGACTCACACTCTCACACACGCGGACACATGCGCTAAAGCTCAGTAAAACACTACCAGAAATCCCACCGCACAGCTATCACTTCTTATCTCATATCTTTATTTGTATGATCTCCAGAACGGAGCAGAATCTCATACATACACAGCACAGCAGCGCTGGGAGAGAGGCAGCTTAGTCTGGTCTATTGGGAGCACACACCCACATACACTCAGCTCAGGTGGGCAGAGTAGAGTATAGTAGAGTGGAAGAACACAAAGGACCCTGAAATGTTGGCCTGGATCGGATTTTTAGTGCAAAATCATCTATAAGAATGTGATTCAGTCCTGGAATTTAACCCTTACCTAACATCTTACCAGCCAAATGATCAGTGATTTTGGCTTTAATTCAGTTTAACTTCTGCCAAAGCTGGGCATCTTCACTTTCACCATGTGGAATTCTGTGTAATGCCCTGTTCTGGTTCACAATGGGAAAGTAGTTGGAATAGTAGTTTGTAACAAAGTAAAAATCAACATTTTTTTTCATAGTGAAATTAACTTCAATTCAAGTGATGCAATCCATATTTTTAATAATATAAAACCAGTTACAGAAAAGTGTATGCAGTGAATAATCATCTATGTCATTTATGTTAGCCTTGTGCTACGCACTGGCAAACCATTATATATAAAATAAAAACAAATGGATTTTATTATTTAACACTAGTGGAAATTTCACAACAAGAAATACTGTTTTAATGAGTATATTGTACTGTGTAATTCCATTTTAAAAAGCCAGCAGCTGTTTACACTATCAAAATGTCATGATGAATGGACGAATAGAAATGATCCAAAATGAGTTGTTATATTGACTTCCACTGACAGACTGTTCATTCATCCATCCATCCATTTTCTAAGGCAGGGTACAACCAGGACAGGAGGCCAACCCATCACAGGGCAAAACATAGACACTGACAGAATGTTGCTTTATGTAAAGTCACTTTTTCAGAGATATGAGGTTTTGTTCCCATGGTGTCCATATTAAAAAGCAGAAATAGCCTCAGACTTTTCCTCTGAGTAACCTACATCTGGGGAATGGTTGCAGCAACTGGGTATAAATGAGTTCTATGAGACAAGAGAATGGAATCCTTGTAAGTAAATTTCAGTCTGAAGCTCAACTCAGCTTATTAATGCCTCATGTATGAACCTGGTATTAAGCACTGTTTTTGAGGAATCCAAGATTCCGAGATTTTTGTCTTTGACATTGCTTTTAAATTCAGATTTCCGATGTTTTCTTCTGGATGGAGCAGAAGCCTTCGCTAACATTTTCCACTATGTAGTGTTGTGTTCAGATCAGAGAACGATGACTGGCCACAGCAGACTGACAGGAGAAGGCCCCAAGGGAGCCATATGTAAGGCATTATTTGCTCTGTAGCTGTATACAAACAAGTAAAAGCCCCCAGTCCTAGGTTTGATCCAACATTGAGTAAAAGCATGCTGTATATAATGAACATGAATCCCCCCACCTTCATTAGGCTCTTTGGTATTGACTGACAGGTATTAGATATGGAGAAAGAGCGGTAGACAAGACGAAGAGAAGGAAAAAACCCTACAGAGGTGACAGATGACAGGATTTATAACAGGAGAGAAAAGGAGAAAGAAAAACACAGAGAGAAAGACAGCTAGAGAGAGAGAGAGGCAAGTACATAGAGATGATTCTATCAAAGTGATGCTTTATCAGCGTTATTAACCCAGCCAGTCAGGAAGATGAAGAGGGTTTGAGCTTAAGCTTGGCAACAATGGCAGGGGACAAAGGCACTCCTCCAGACCCTATCACAGCCATATATCAAATCAGCTGCCTGAAAATGATCCCAGCCCACAGAGCCGACGGGCTGCTGAACCTGTGGCCTCACGCTCGCACTTTCTCATGCAGGACAAGCACACAGATAAGAAAGCACTTAAATACACACACACACACACAAGGACACACACACTCATGCCACTGATAAGAGACCATTTCTTTCTCACATAAATAGTGACATATATCCCCTTTCATCCTTCTTCTTGAAGAAACATGTGTTAAGGCGTGTATCTCTCTAACAAATCCTTAGGTATGGCAACAAAATGTCATGGAAATGAACAAGCTAAAGCTTTTTGTTATAATAAAACAATTATAATCAAATAAATCACATATTCTTAAATATTATTAACTATTAAGCTATCAGTGCCAGTATCACCTTTTAGCATTAGTAATATTTAAAAAATCTCGATCAGTTTCAAAGGCATTGATATCAGTAAAGATATAAGAATGATTAAAAGTTAAAAACGTCTTCTGTAAATATACAGTGTCTTTATTCTGTCTGTCTGTCCATTTGTGTGTGTCTGTATAGAAATGCTACATACATATATATGTTTAATAAATGTAAAATATTATGTATAATGTATAATACAAAATTAATGTTAATATGTTTAAATTTTACACGATTCAGAATGCCTTGATTTATGGAATGCCTTTTACAAGCTATAGGTGTCTGAGTTTAATCTAGAATGGCCAAAAAACTTTTGTGTGTAATGCTGTTAGCTTAGGGCTAACAAACTCCTTGTATTGAAAATAAGAGCATATCAGAATAGGCATGCAAATGTCATGAAAAAATCATTTTCTAATACCCATATGTCATTGAAAAGTCATATACCACCTCTGTGAGATTTTCTTGAGTTAATTTAAATTTGATTTGATACATTTGATTAGTTTTATTTAGTGCCAAATGCATGCAAACAAGTCTGAATTAAAAAAAAGACAGTAATGATGATGGTGTGTGTGTGTGTGTGTGTGTGTGTGTGTATACCAAATCAATTCAGTGTGTATGCCTTACTCATGTGCGCTCCTTCAGCCTCACTACTGTGCAGGACCTCATGCTACCAGTAAATGCCACTCTACCAAACTCCGTAACCTCTCCCAGAAGCCACACCACACATGGTGACCTTTGAACTCTCAGAGACAAAACCTCCCACTCCCGCTCCCTGCCATACGGCTGAGGACTAAGTAAAATGTCCTTGCGCCGGATGGCACTTGGCAACAAGAGAAAAACGCCGCCAATTTCATTATCCTACAATGACAGGCTAATTATTGTGTTTGTTTGCCACAAATCACTGTACAACAGACAGGCTGTCTGTGTCCTGTTTTCAGCATCTTAATTACTTCTTGTCCTCTCTCTCTTCTCTTCACCCCCCTCTCTCTCTCTCTTTCTCTCTCTCTCTCTCTCTCTCTCTCTTTTTCTCTGCTTCCTTGCCTCGGCTGTTTGTTTGCATATAAAAGGCGGAAGCTAATTGTCTGGACTATAAATATTCGGCATGCAATTAGCAGCCTGGCCTGCCTTTGCTGAGTGTTATCACCCTAGCGTTTGGAGCACGGACCAAGCTGCTCGCTCAATTCCCCGTATCTAATGGGAGTTTGATAGCAGCAGAGGTCCTTTTGTTTCAAGGAACAAACATCATCCCAACGTTGCCCTTTCTGATATTCTTGTTTTTCTTGTTTTACTAAGCAAAATCATGCGTGGAAGATGTTTTTTTTTGCCGAAACGCTATAACCGAAGGGCCAATATTCTTCTCAATTTAGCCATTCTTCGGTCGGGGCATCTATGAGGCCTCCAAACATAGCAATGGCCATGAATGGTAACTCATGCTGTGTTTAATTCCGAATGAAAGTATTCTGAGGATTTTCAGAGATTCTATGCACCAGTGAGTGCTTCCTTTGGTAATATTACAACTTTATTACCATCACCTTTTTTTATCATCCCTGTATGTTTTTTGTCCTTAGTGGCCACATAACTGAAGAATTAAATGGTCTGTCTGT
>JBBPDA010000001.1:38582412-38594578 GCA_037974385.1 Arnoldichthys spilopterus
GTTTCTGTAAAGCTGCTTTGTGACAACGTCAGTTGTAAAAAGCGCTATACAAATAAACTTGACTTGACTTGACTACTGCTAAACTGGGCAACATTAGTGAGCCTGGTAACAGTCTAGCTTAAATACTGTTAGCGTAAATCATACTGTCTGAACTTATGATTATTCAAGCCACTGACCACTTTAATATCAATTACAGCTACACAAAGAAAGTTGAATTGATCTCCAAAAGGCATAATGCTAAAGATGAGACATTCTTTTCAACAATTTAAGCAAGGTTCATTTATTATTTTTGTTTTGTACAATTTCAGAGTGAGAAAAAGGAAAGGAGCACCTTGCAAAATGTTGGGTGTCCTGCATGGTCAGTACTGTACAAGCAAGAATTGACAGTTAGTAAATGATGTTGTCTTGCTGCATGACACACTTTCTCCTGAGATTTATGTAATGGACATATTTCCTTACATTTCTGTTTATATTTTACTGGTATAATTAAGAATCCATTGCTCCATTATTGATGGCAAGCTGTCATGGCTCAGATGCAGTGAAACACGCTGAAGTGTTACTGTGCTGGAATGATGTTATACTGCAATGTAGTGCTTTCCTTTGTCCAAATATTTAAACCAAAAAGTGGCTTTAAAGGAAATAGAAAAGGGTTCACAACATTTCAAGCACTACTATAGAAGTGTAAATACATTTAATTCTTATTTGGGGGATTTTTTCCCATTCTTGCTTGCAAAAGGTATAGCAAGTTGCAAAATTACGTTGTTTCTTCTTGGGTCTATTCAGAGATTTTCAATGATGCTGTTACATTAGGGGACTGTCAGGACCATAGCAAAAATAAGCCTGTGCCTCTTAAGGTAGTCCATTGGGGTATGTCTAGCATAATTATCCTGTTGTAAAATCCATTCTCATTTCATCAGCTTCTTTACAGACAATGTGATGATTATTTCCAGAATTTGCTGGCATTTAGTTGAATCCATGCTTTCCTCTATGAAGGAAATGTTTCCTAAGCCACTGGCTACACCACAAGCTCAAAGAATGATCGATTCACCCCTGTTCTTTTATTGAAGTTCTGCAACCTTTTTGCTCCAAATATACATTTGCTTATTGTGGGCAAAAAGTTTGATTGACTCTATCAGTACAAAGAACTTTTAAAAATTCACTAGGCTTGTTTAGATGCTCTTTTGCAAACATATGACACTAAATTTTTGCCTGAGGATTCTACAAAGGTTTTCTTCTGATGACTCTCCTATGAATGTCATATTTGGGAATATGATGCTGCACAATAGAACAACATCAGCATTCAATCTGCTAAATTGTCCTTATGTTTTTACAGTCTGAGTATTTTGATTTGCTTTTCTAGCAATCCTGTCAGCAGATCTCTTTAAAAGTTTTCTTGATCTTCCTGCCCTCAGTTTGACCTCTACCTTTCCTGTTAAGTACCATTTCTTTTTACATTACAGACTGAGGAAACAGCTCCTGCTTTGTGAGCATCCATTTTCTTTAAAAAAAAAAAATTCTTTTAATGCTAGACAGCTGTCTATATGAGCTCATGGCTGCTGATTGTTGGGACAAGGTTTGAGGAGTTTTTACAAATCTTTGAAATGTGCATCATCTGGTTTTTCATAATGATGATTGTGAACAAGCCATAGCCCTTATAAGCTTAGTTATGTCTGAGAACTTAGTAAGAGTTATTTGAGACCTCAAATCTTTTGGGCCCCCCATTCATTTGCAGCATGCTCATTTCCTTTTTCACTTTAAATGATAAAAATACCTGCAATGTATTGGCCCCCTGTCCTGGGTGTAGCCTGTCTTGGGCCTGCAGTCAGCTGTTATCCAAAATGAATGAAGCAGTTTGGAAAATGAATGAATGACTGATGAAAAGGTTGAAGGCTAGGTTGGAAACCACTGGTGAATGCGAGTGATCTTGGAACCTTTAGCATTGCCTAAGAAACCCTCGAGCTACTGTGATAAATAAAGCCATCTGGGCTCGGGAGTACTTAAGGAAACCATTGTCACTTAACACAGTCCATTGCAGCATCAAGAAATCATACTGAAACATCATGCAAAGAAGAGGCCATATATCAGCTCTGTGCAGAAATGCCTACATTTCACTTGGCCCAAGTTTATCTCAGATGGACCAAAAGAGTGTGGAACTGTGTGCTGTGGTCAGATAAATCCACATTTTAACTTATTTTTGGAAAAAAAATAGGCATTGATTTCTCTGTGCCAAATATGAAAATGACCATCCAGATTATTATCAGCGAAAGGTGAATCAGTCCCCATTGCATGGGTGAATTACCTGTATGCTAATGTACCATTGACTCTGAGGAGTATATTAGAATTTTAGAGACACATATGTTGCCATCATGGTGATGTCTCTTCCCAGAGTGTGTATGCTTGACTGGACTGCTGCCAGTTCAGATCTGTCTCCTATTGAAAATGTATGCCGCATCATGAAAAGGATAAGAAGACAAAGATGACCATGGACTTTGAGAAGCTCAAGTCTTAAATCAAGCAATAATATATAAACTTTCCAGTTGCAAAACTACTATAATTAGCATCCTTGGTTTTAAAATGATAAAAAGTTTTATTAAAGGGAATATGAAGTAACACAATAGTAAAAATCACTCTTTCCCAAGTTCTGTTGGGTATGTTCCAGCCATCAAATTCAATTGTAAATTTGTTTATATTTACAAAATACAATTAAGATGTCTGTAAAACTATTGAAAATCTTGTTTTTGTCATTTTGTCAGTTAAAATAAGGTTCACAAGAATAAATTTTTTTTTTTATTGCATTTGGGAAAATATCCCAACACTGGGGTTTGTGCTTAAAATGCTGAGAATGTTTCATCTTTAAGTTTTTGGAGACCACATCATTTTCTATAAACTTAACTATTCACAAAAACAGAATTTTTGACCAGGATGCCCAGACATTTACCCCTGACACATCTCAAATCAGAACTCCAAGAAACGTCTTAATAATCCTTCCTTACCAGTCTTTTGTTCTCTCATATTGTGGCTGTATCTGATGACCTCACTGCTCTGACATCAGGGCTGAGTGGCACTTTGGAGATGATGATGGCCGCTTTGTTAACAGCGTGAACATCATCTGCATTTTATGCTTTTTAAAATGATCACTTCCAGCTAGTGTAATTGGGCAAAGCTGTCGCTGAGGAGTGGGGAGAGGTCAGCTAATTTAATGAACTATGTATAGGTCAGAAAAAAATAAAGGAGATGCAGAGAGAAGCCACTCAGGATGATAATATGTACAAATTAAATACGGAGTGACAGTGAATATGTATGACCTCAATCAACTAGAGGTATGAGAAGAGTAAAAACTGGTGTCTTCTGTCTCTGCCATTGGGGCATGGATGGCAGGAGTTTCAGTCACAAAGACTGATCAACTGTCTAGTGTTTCAATTTGAGCAGTGACTAAAGAGACTGAAGTGTCCAAAATGGCAACTTTACAAGACAAGCATACTTTCTTAAATTACAATGAAGATTAACATAGAATGCACTTTTTAAAAGTAATTTAGAACAATTTTTTTCAAATTCTGAAAAACTGTTTAAAAAAGTACATAAATCAGATAGACAAGCTTTTGGTCTGACAACCACAATATGGATTTAAATCTGTGAGAAAGACATCAGTAAATATGACTGGAAGTTGTGGTGGAAAGTGCACATTTAGTAATGCATTAGTGTCATATCCTGTTCCTCAGGTGACTGAGAATGTCATTGCATTGAGTGATCAGATTGAGTCAGCAAAAACAGTCCAATATCACAGTAGGGCTGCAGTGCATAAACCCCTCATTACCAAGAGAAGTGACCATTTGAGAGTTCAGCTGTGTAAAAGCATCAGCACTTATTTGCAAAGATGTGGAAATAAGTGATATAAACAGATCATAATCAGAACACAGTCATCCTTCAGTATATTCTACACAGGTTAATAAGAGCATCTGTCACATACACAGAGAAAACAGTACATGCGTAAAAGGCGAACCCCCCTTCAGTGAAGGTCGATGGCTCTGTTATGCTGTAGGAAGAATTTTGTTGGCATGATATGGTTCCACTTGTCCCTTTAGAGGAAAGAGTCACTGCAAATCAATAAAAAAAAGTTATTCTGATTGATTATCTCTATGCTGTGATGAAATATTTCTGTCCTACTGGGTGTGGTCTGTTTCAGGATGACAATGCCCTATTCAAGGGTGCACAAAGGGTCACTGAATGGTTAGTGACAATAGATTTGATGTAAACCTTTTCTTGTTGCCTTTACAGTCATGAGATCTCAGTCCAGTTGAACAACCCTATCATCACAGCTCCATGTGATGGAATATCTTTTGTGAGAATAGTGTTCTGCCCTTCTTGTAAAGTTCCAGGGCTTATAGGACTTCCCCAAGGTGCTTTTAAGCAGTTCCGGTGGCTTTTGGTGGCCCAACAACTTACTATGGTGTTTTATGTTGGTTTTTCCACTGTATATTTAGATACTGCATAGACATACTACATAGAGTATTGTTGACTGTTCACCTATTGTCAATAAATGCTTTTTCACACATGTATAAAGCACTGTGCAGCTATGTTAAATGTTTAAAGCCATTTATCACAGCAATGAGATTCTTTCTGCACCAAAAATACAGGTGAACATTTGAATAAATGCAAACAGACAGAAAAGCAGTGAAAAGAATAAAGATTTTTGAAAGATTTTTTTTTTGTAAAACGTAGTTGGTGATTTATGAGCTGGTTAGAAGAGTTATGCTGTAATAGTAGTACAGGAATTCTGGGCGACCACTAGGTGAACTCTGGGAACAGTAAATTCAACAAATTGACAGATAAAATCACTATTACTGTATTACTGTTATTTGTATTTATTCTAATGTAAGTATTTTTTGAGAAAACAAAAAACACAGCCCAGATAAATAGCTTTTAATTATCCTTTTCTAAGGTGCCTATGACACAGTACTGTATATGTGTTTGTCTAGGCATGTCCATGTAGATTTTAAACACAGAACCCAGAAGGGCTAACATATCACAGTATTTTTAAAAAATCAGAAATAGCATGACTTTTGATGCTGTTCCTTTTAGTTTTTAGGAGCAATGGAAAAGAATGGCAATATCTCCTCAGTTTTAATTTTGTCTGTGTTAAATTTCCTACAACCTTATCTTTGTTTTCCCAAAACATCAGTGTTGATGGGCACCCACAAACAGACACACACACACACACCTACACACATACACACACACGTGTGTAATGATGAGTTTTATGAATATCCACAAACTGCATCTTGAGTGAAAATCACACAAACTAATGAGATCCTTTCTTTACAATGAGCAACATTAATATATATGTAAATTAGCGGCAAGAACGAGCTGTCATTGCTATATTGCATTGCCTCTCTCTCCTTCCCTCTGCCTCTCTTCTCTCTCTGCCTCTCTTTCCTGAACTCTTTCGCTGGCTTGTTTATAACACTTCCCTGTACTACCCCCATCTATTTGGCATGCATCTAAATGTAAAGATGTCTTTGAGGTTTCAAAAGGCAACATAATCAGAATTTGCTTCCGTCCTACATTTATCACCACATGATCTTTAATTCCCGGACTGTAAGCTGGAGAAAGGGAATGGTTGACCCGGTCATTAAGTTTATGATGGATCCAGGAATGGAAATGTCCAGACCACTTTTTAGCTGGACAATGAGGGTCGTGTTGTTGCCATGTGATGTAGCATGTCTTAATCTGTCATTTAGTGCTGAACAGGGTGCAGTTCTATATCTGGAGCTTTGTGAAAAACCATTCTGCACTGGCAGAGCAACTGTTCCTGGATCTGTCAGTGAGAGACGTCGGCAGCAGGGTGTAGAGGTCTGCTATAAGGACGGGGGGCTGGGTCTGAGGGCTGCAGGTCGGCTGTTCAAAGCAAACTCAGTGCATTGTTGAGCAGCTGAGGATTAGGTCTCTCCAGCCCTGCAGAATTTGCCTTCTAATTAAAAGGGATAAAGAGGTAGGAAAATAGTGCCGCACTGTTGGGTGGGTGAGAAAGAGAAGGGGGTGAGAGGTGGGTTTTGAAACTCACTGCTTGTAAGAGTATTTACCAGCTCAGCAGTATAAGGCATATGGTAGATACAAAGATTACAATGCAGTGTGGCCTTTAGGTTTTGTTCTGTTATTATTGTGCTAGCACAACTCTACCTCTTCAAAAAAAAGAGCAATGCAGTTTTGTACAGCCTTGAAAAGAGACATGAAACCAGTTTGCCAGCAACACTAACCATTAATCACCATTTTTCTACAATAGGAATAAAGAGGCTAAATTTGTAGACCCATTGACTTTTCTGGACTGAAGATACTAAAGAAATAAGTGTAATTATTTAGATGTGTTTCTAAACCTTCTAATAGGATTTAGGCACAGCACTGCAGACTTGAAGCCATGCTGAACTTTTTATATAATATTAATTTGACCAATTGTTCTTATTTATGCATAATTAAATTACTAAAATGTAAGCAATATCATTTGATGGAAAATGTGAAACCATACAGAACAATTGTGTTCTCTACAACTAAAAATTATTTAGAACTGTTGGGGGGGAATCTCCTTCAAACCCTTGAAAATAGAAAGTCACTGTCAGTATACTCTTTTAGAAAGTTCCCAAATGTTTCATGGTTTGACCACAGAGCTCTAGGAAAAACATTTAATTCACAATAACTCTTTATGTCTTGTGAAAGGGTGTTTAACCTTTATAAAGTTTTGTCAAAACTCTCAAATATTATATGGACAAACTAAACTACAGACTACACAAGTGTGCCATACTACAGACAATACATGGCAATTTCAGTACCGCTAGCTCACTTTGGCAGGGATACTTAGCAGTGGGTCTGTGCCCACAGGGGACTTGGGGTCCTGGGGGCGTTTTTGTTTAAATCAACCTCCCCCCCTGCCTCCGCAGTCCCTCCCTTCTCGTCCACTCACTGTTGGTTCGGAAGCCCATCCCCAGGCATGGGGTCTGCTTCTCCCTCTGGGGGTCCCGCAAACAAATGCCTCATGCTATAAGCCTCCACAGCAGCTCCGATTCTCCACACAGACCCAGGAGGTTAACGATGTGGCAGTGGAAAACATGACCCCCTCCCCTCTCTCCACCTCCTTTGCAATCTGCAGCATTCACTTACCCTCATCAACCCCCTTTGTGAGGGAACAGGTTAAGCCATATGGTCCAGATCACAAACTTTTTTACTTTTGCGTTTTGGTTTTTTTGCTAAAAATAGTATTTAAAAAATAAAACAACCATTAAACATGCCAAAATAGATTCTGTTAGAAAACAGTACATTCCAAGCTTTATCGAGGACATTGGAGATTGCAAATTAGGTAAGCAGGGCCACAAACAACCCCTGCTTTTGATGCAGAAAGAACTGATGCCCACAAGACGAAAATGCAGTTTGACACTCTATTGATGTGGTGATCTAAAAGGGGTAGAGCCTGTCTTTATCTAATTACTGGAGATAAATAGTGAAGCAACTTCGCTTGATGATTATAGCATGTAGCCATTTTGGCGTTTGCATTCACAATTAACCTTTCTCATTTGGTGATTTGTAACACAAGCAAATCCTGTTATCAGCAAATATAGCACATGGCTCACAGACACTCAGCTGCACCACCAAACAACAGCTAGAGTGGTGTTTATGGGCCATAACGAGAACAACAAAACAAACACAGGCTACATCCGCCCAGTACACACAGCCCAGCTAGTAATACTGCCATTCTAGTCAACAGTCAACAGACAGTGAGAAAACTCTGAATTGCCCATTTAGAAGTCATTGTTAAAGACAAGTCCTCATAATCTCACTTGTTTTGACTTCATGTGTATTCACTTTAACAAGGATTCTTTGTATACAGGTAGAACTACAGTATTTGTTCTGTTTGTAAAATATAGTTGATAATTTGTGAGCTGGTTAGAAAAACACAGGTTTGGCTCCAGATTTCTCCTCCAAGCCACCAGTCATTGCATAGATGTGTGTGAATGTCCATGAGCAGCTGATTACATCTAAGCCCAAGATTGAGTCTAAACCTGCGACTTGATGGAAACTACAAGTAATACTGGGTGTCCACTCGGAGAGCTCTGAGAATGATCAAGCCACCAAACTGACAGATAAAATCACTGTTACTGCATTACTTTTATTTTAATTTATTCTAATATTACTTTATCTTTTACTAATATATTACTTTTTAGAAAACAAAAATACTGCCCAGCTAAACAACTTTTAATGATCATTTTCAGGTGCATCGATACTTTTGCACAATAGTGTAGTTCTGTTCAACTCCATTTTCACTGGAAACCACTGAAAAGTATGCTGCAATCATCTTCTAATTTAAACAGTGGTCTGAAAGTTGATGTACAGCATTCCTGTATATACAAGGCTAAGTATGAGTGAAGTTAAAGAATTGAGTTTTGCAGATGATGTTAAATATCTTTGGGAAAACATGCCTCTCAAACTCTGCATCATAATATGCTAATATGCAAGTTTTGTAGTTACAAGAGTGGATAACAAGTCTGGGCCCACACACTGGCCCTTGGGGTTTAAGGGGTTAATGTCGCTGATATTGTGCACACAATATTATTTAGACACAAACTACCACTTAAGGCAGTAACTGACTCATTGCCTCTACCAGTGGACTGCTCCTCATGTAACCTCCTCAGTGCCTCCACTGGGCCCAAGTGTGATGTCCCACATCCCACCCAAACTCTTGGGCTTTGGCAAATGTCCCACTCACATTGTGCGCAATCTTGAGGGGCTGCTATTGTTGCCATGGGGATACTGTAAGCTTGTATAGGATTCAGAGGTTGGGTCTGTCAGCTCTAATAGCATACGCAGCAGAGGAGGAGAATGTTAAGAGCAGATGTGGTGTGGTGTCTGTGGTGAAGACTAAGACTGAACCAAGTAAACAATGGATTTCTGAGAAGAAGCAACACAGTATGTTTCTGACACATCTAAACAAAGAATAAAAAGTAGATAAAGAAAGTTAAAATTTATTTTGAACAACCAAAATTAATGCCTACGTGTTGTCTTTCTGCCAGTACTGTTTTGGTTATATAGACTATTATTGAAATGTATGTAAATGTATTAACAACAGTGTTATTTATAGAGCCATGACAACTCAAGAACCATTTGAACCATTCTTCACTTGTCTTTTATATAAGCCTTTCTAATTATACTGAAGTCAGTAATTGTCTTATCTATTGCATCAGTTATTAGTATTATTAATAATAATGACAATTGAAATAATATATACATCTTTTATCGTCGCTGTCCAGAAAACTACTTATCACTATTTTATTTTTTGGTTTTTATTTCTGTACATCAACACAGTCACTGGCCTTTACATTGTGTGAAACTTTCATGATGAACAGAAAAATAAAAAATGCTTCGAAATCACTTCTAGATCATTCTTCCATTAACTTACATTAGAATTAAGAATCGTTTTTGTTTTCTCCTGAAAAGTTACGATTTTGGGGATGCTTGCTTTTTTCTTGGGCAGAGATGTAATGCAGTTTAAACATTTTTAAAGCATAACTGAAATGATCATGGGTGGGCAGTGGTGGCCTAGTGGTTAGGCCGCTGCCTTTGGGACCTGAAGGTCGCAGGTTTGAGTCCCAGCCCAGGCACTACTGAGGGACCCTTGAGCAAGGTACCGTCCCACTACACTGCTCCCTGGGCGCTGTTGGTAGCTGCCCACTGGTGCACGTGTTATGGGTTAAATGCAGAGGTCACATTTCGTTGTGGTGCTTCAGTGAGTTCACAATGACAAATATTCATTTCATCATGTAGCCTTATTGACTCTATATTATGATTTCATTGTAGTAGTGATACAATCATATCTGTTACATAGGCCAGGCACAATAGGACATCAGAGCCTAATCACTTACTCACCCTACAGAGGTTCCTGTGGTAGGGCAGATCGATTAGGGAAGGTTTTTTTCCCGAAGTTTGGACCTGGGCCATGGGTTGGCAAACTGAGTTAGCGAGGCTCCAGTTGGTCCACTGGGGGTTGACTGAGTGATGAGGGGAGGAGGGGCCAGGGCCAGTCTGGCCCCAGTGAGGAGAGGGGGTCTGTTGGGAATGGCGGAGGGGTGCTGGATTCTGGCCCAGAGTGGTGACTGCCTGTCTGTCCAGGCGCTGGGCCACTCCAGCTTGCTCCTCCAGGCTTCTACCCCTGAGTGGGCATTTCAAAGGGATATGCCTGGCCTCTCTCTTTCAGTCACACTTTTGCCCTTACTCACTCGCTCCAACTCATCTCTCTCTTTATCTCTCTCTCTCACACTTGCTCACTCACTCACTTGCTTGACCATATTGCCACTCTGTGTTGCTGCATGATCATCTTTGCCTATGCACCATCACCCTTTCTGCTCAATTCATCCGACTCAGACCGCTAGCAAACCCACTGTGGCGTGAGAGAGGGTGAGAGAGTGAGAGAGAGAAAGAGAGAGAGAGAGAGAGAGAGAGAGAGAGAGAGAGAGGGAGAGAGAGAATAAGAGACGATAGAGGGGAGGGAGTTGTAGTGCTACACTGGACCCATCTGCCCGATGTCTTCCCCTGCTGTGGAGCATGATGTTGCACCATGACTCGATGGGCTCCACTGTGGTGCAGACCATTATGCTGCTGCTTTATTGAACTGGGCCTCATAAGCTCCACAGCCAGGACCATGATGCCTCTAGAGCAAGTGAAGCATGCTTGTCTTCTCATCACTTTCAAATAAACGCCATTTTATAATACACAATGCATATTAATACCCTGAGCTGCTATGTATGGTAGTTGTTGACAAGAATTAAAATAATCAGACTAAAGCTGTTTTACCATTATTTGCACTCTTTGTTGTGTTTACCACAGTTAAAATAACTTTGTAAAATTATTCCAAATCAACACATTTTAAGCTTTAATTATTATTTTTGTTGCTGTTATTATAATGTCTATGTTGAATGGAACTTGCAGTCCTAAAATTGACTCCTTTTGTCAGCGTACCAGGACATTTCAAATTTTTTTGCAATGAATATAAACTCATCTGAGTAATTATCTCTGCAAAACACTTAAACAGCACCATGCTATGATGATCAGAAACAGGAGCAGTTAAAAATCACTTTGCTTCAATCTGATATCACTTTCAAACAAAGACAAACTCTTAAGCTCTAGATTTGACCACTTTATTCACCCAGTTACTGTCAGCTCCTCGTACACATATCCTCTGCGAGAGCCACCAGCCATTAGCATAACTCCCCCATCTTTTCTTCGTTTTCCGCCTGGCATTTTCCTGGCAGTGGGTCCACTCAAATTCCTATATCCCCATCGCCAGCCGCGAGGTGCTGGCCACTAAGGCTTCTCAGAGTCTTCCCACCCCCAATGTGCACAAACACACACACAAAAACCACACACACACTGGCCCATCCCAGGCTGCAACTCCATCAGATTCTGCATTCTTTTCTGTTGTAGTTGGTTTCTCTTGGTAACCAGGAAAGAGAACAAGGGGTGACCTGTACATTGGGGACTTTAAGAATGATTCACTCTAAAAATTTGAAAATCTTTGAAAATTAGAGGTCTTTCAAAGTAATTTGGCTCAGTGAGTGTGTGGGGAATGTTCAAGAATTTGCAGATGTATGGAAACATTTTTACATTTTTATTTTGTGGCATTAATATCATTTATAGACATTATAGCAGTTAAAAAATACAAAAAGACAATTAATCAATGTAATAGATAAAAAGTAATGTACAGCATGTGTTAGTTCTTCATCATTCTACACTCAAAATGCTATGTCACACCACAATAGCAGCAGTAACTGTCCAATGATGAAATTGTGAGGTGCAAAGCTATCTGCCATAGAAAAATGTCAAGATGAGCAAAAAATGGTTCAGTTGGGCTTTAGATGCAATGTATTTAGAATAAGCACAGGTACTTTCTGAATTAAAGACATTTGAGAAGACACTTATCAAGGGGATGAAGGTTAGTTATCTAGTTTAAACATTGTCATTGCTTCTCTGTCAATAATCTGTAAGTAAGACACACTCTACAATCTGGCTCCCTGTTGGCACACAATACAGTCTTACTGACAGATATATAAGATAAGATTGTGTGTGTGTGTGTGTGTGTGTGTGTGTGTGTGTGTGTGTGTGTGTGTGTGTGTGTGTGTGTGTGTGTGTG